>CM053783.1:193005052-194205052 GCA_028749045.1 Cupressus sempervirens | reverse complement strand
ATGATATTTTAGCTCTATATCCGTATTGTTCTATACAGTTCCTTGGATTTTCAGGTGAGATAATCCATTTTTGCATGATGATTTGAGTTCTTGTATGAAGATTCTTTCCTTATTGCGTGAGAAAGTGCTCCATTGTGAAAGTCTTCATGCGGCACATCATTTCTTCATGTGGGTTCGAAAATAATTTTATGCAATTTTGTGTAGGATCTTGTGCGAGATCTTGAAACAATAGCTTCAATTTCAATACTTTTAACATGCTATTTATCTCATTTCACTAATGTGTTTTTTCTTGGAATCTGTGTTGTTCTGTTTCTCTAATTTTTTGCAACTTAACTATTGTCTGCAGGATGATTTGTCAAAGATTCCTTATAAAACCCACTCAAACATGGATTAACTATTTTCTTGTAGGAAAATTGTCAAAGACACATTTGTCAAAGAATACATTTAAAATCCACCAAATGATGTGTTTTCTTTTCTTTTTTCAAACTAGTCTAAATAGGGCTTGTGAACTTCTTAGGGTGCAAGACAGAAGAATAGGGGATTATGCTCTTCACCACTTGGATGTCATGACCAAGGGTGAATCAAAAATCTAGATGCTTTCGAAAGATGGCATTTTGAGGGAGGCAAGAAACTTAGTGGTTCTCCAGTGCTTGTTCTTTTCTATGATGAGATGATAGTTTCCTTTTTAAGGCAATCAAAATCTTTAGGAAGGATGAGTCTGGATTGATTAAGCTAAGTGGGTAATTAATCTGTTTTGTGTGTTTGGGAAAGGAAATAAGGTAGAGGATTATTCTCTTTCCCTTTGAGGGAAATGAGAAACTGAGACTATTAAATTGAGATCACCAGTTCGTGTCAATCCTCTAGAGGGCTTACTAGAGTGATCCAACCTTCAGGAATAACCCAAGTGAGCACACTCCTTTCACTGGAGATTCCAACTTAATATAATCAAGATGCTTTGTAGAGAAAAAGGCTCGAAATCCGTATTAATTTCTTTCCCTTGATTCTTGATATTGCATATCAAGGGGAAGCTCTATTTGTTGCACTGGCCGATGCCGGCCCCAGTCTTGCTATGCAAGTGTGTGAACTCTTAGATATTGGTGTGGGCTGCTAGTCTCAACTTCACTTGTGGAGCCATCAGGAATTAATTTGAATAGAAGCTAAGTAAAAACCTTTTAGTTAGAAGCCACTCGGTTCACCTCCAAAAAGAGGCATAATCTTTGTGCAAGGAGGGGGAAGAATCTCTCCTATAAAACTCACCATAGGCATGCTACTAGATGTTTGAAGGTGGTATACACACTCATTCCCTGCCACAAGGGTGCTTGTTCAACATACACTATTGAGTCCTTTGAATATACCAAAAACACGAGCACCCTATAGGGGGTGACATAGCTGTATGAGGTACACACATGCACATAAGTTGTGGGACAAAGGCTTTGCCTTCTCTACCATTTTCTCTTTCTAGGGATAAAGAGTGTTTGTTATTGAGTCCAAAACATGTCCAAACTTCCTCAAACAAACTAAGAGTCCAGAATCCCTTATCCCTCTGAGTTGCTTTGCCTTCAATTGGATTGTATTTGACTACTAATTGTTTCCCACTATGTTGTTCAAAAACTTTGCCTTAATTACAACTTGAAACATTTGTTCGAACAATTTCTAGAGTCAACCTTGCTATCTATCCAACAAATTAGTCCAACTAGTCTACCAAATCTATCCAAACAATCAAGAAATCTCTTCGAAATCCAACACTATTGTCAATTTGGTCCTAACTTTTGCGCACAATCTTGCATTTTCTCATGTGAGAATTCACTTTTTCATGCAAGCTATTTCAGTCTTTGCACGAGAACTTGCATATGCTCATGTGAGATCTTGCCAACTATCTTTACTAGTCTGTCACTTCTTTGTACCCAAAGAAAGTCTTCACGCGAATTTAAATTGTTGTTCTAAGTCTTCGCATAGCCCGTTAAACTTTATCATGTGGCCCAAAAAGAATCTTCGCATGAGATCTTATTCTAAAACTATCAAAGTAGCTTAATTCACCAATCTATGACCTACATTTAGTCTATTTCCTGCATTAAGTTGTCTCTTATCTGTTTGTACATAGTCCTAAATAGTGTCATTTAGCTTAATTGAAGGTTTGTGATCCACATTTTGACTAGTCTCATCCTTTAGTTCTTTGGATTCTCGTTCTTTAATGCTTGTCATACTCTATGTTACGATAGTCATAACCTTTGGCTATTCTAGCCTTCAAATTAGACTATTCATGCCTTAGTATATAGCATTCTTGTCTTGTCCTGTTGAGACTAAGTTTTAGTGTGGTCCTTGTCTAGGTTCTTGTTTTTTGCCCTTATCCATGAGTGTCACAATAAGGAGCGGCAATGTGTTTTATCCTCTTAGACTTAGGTGAGGTCATGCTAGGGGTCATAATCATGACAAAGGTCACCTTTCCTTTATTACATAATCTGCATCCAATTTGGCTAGTGAGGCATCTTCACGATCTCCCTCACCCATCAGGTCACCTCGAGTCTAGTGTACATTGTCCATAAACTTGCAAAAAACTAGGAATCCTTTGTATCAAGAGGATCCCAAGACTGGTATAGGTCTTGTATCTCCAAACACAATGTTTGACTTCCTTTTCAGAGGACCTTTCAAAACATAACATACTAAAACTAAACACGTTCCTACAATGACTAATCATGATCCTGAACATGGTAGTCACAGTAGACACTAAGAACTACCTAGGAATGACAAAGTGAAAGAGAAAGAACATGAAACTGATGAGGAATAGGAAGAGGTGGAAATACTCCCTAAACACATAGAAAAATTTTGAAGAGACAAAAACTTTCAAAAGGTCATGGGAATCCTACTCAATGAAGAGAAAGAAAAGTACTTTCTCAAACTTGCCCAAAGGGAGCTAAGCTGCCCTCTCATTTCAATGTGGAAACCATTATTACACCTAAAGAGGAAACTAAGACTTCCAAACTCCAAAAGAAACTAAAAATTATGCAAGACCAACTAGCTCAGATGATGCATGAGAAGGAAAAACCTACAAAAATGTACACATTAGATGTTCTTTGTCCATTTCCATTTGACAAGAGCATAAACATGACTCCTTTCCCACAAGGCATAGAGCTACCTAAGTATGACAAGTACTTTGGTACCAATGATCCCCAAGATCACTTGCAAGAATTTGGCACCTTGTCTATGGAGTTTATACACAATCAAACATACCTCATGTGTTTATTCCCTAGAAGCCTAGGTGGTTAGGCTTTGGAGTGGTTCTCACACTTACCTCCCAATATCAAGACATTTGATGAAATTTCCAACTTATTTGTCCAGAAATATTCTCATAACATTCAACACCCTATCAACATTCAAGATCTATGCAACCTTAAGAAGAAAGTTGGAGATTGTTTTCTCACATTCCTCCAATAGTGGAGACAACTTTACACTAAGTATTCATGTAAAATTATAGAAATGGAGAAGCTTGACATTTTCATTGATAACCTCCTACCTGATTTCAAATATAGAGTCCAACTTCAAGGTTGATGTACCTTTGAAGACATGATCACATAGGCTATCTATATCGAGGAATTTATGGTGAAGATAGATGAACTCACTCTTTAGAAAGACACAAAACAAGGTTCCACCTCCAACAGGGATAAAACTAAATATGTCAACAAGAATCAAGAAATTGTACATGATAGAGTTTTTGATAATGTCACTCCCAAACATGCTAAGGCAACATTTAATCTTATAGATGGCCTCAATGTAGCCAAAAATGTTGAGAAGCCTCCTCTTGACAACAAGGTGTCCAAGAAAAAATTGAGAAACTCATGGGCCACACATCCTAAGTGAGAATATACACCCTTGGGTGAACCTTTAGATGTGGTTTACAAAAAATTGCTATAACAGAAGCTTATTTCACCAATGGACAACCCTCATCCCTATGATCTGTAACCATGTCCACCATGGTGGAATGAAACATCATTCTGTGAGTATCACAAAAATAAGGGACAAAAAACTAGCAACTGCATAAACTTGCGCCATAAAGTGTAGGACATGATTGATGCTAGTGAACTTGTGGTAGATGGACATAACAAAAAATTAGATCACAATGCATTCAAAGAGCCTTTCCCAACCTATGAAAAAGGAGATACTTCGAAACCAAAACCCAAAAATAATGTCAACTATGCAAATTCCAATGATGACAACATGATTAACATGATTGAACCTATGGATTTTGAATAATGCAACATCATTACCATTAAGGGCAAACAAGATAACAATAAACCCAAGACACCATTTTTATTAAAGGTCCCTATTTCCAACACAACAAATAACACACCTTTGCAATGCTATGCTAATGCTGTTACTTGCTCTCATGCCAAGTTGGTGTTCAAAGGCCCTGCACCTTCTACTCCTAATCTTGAACAACATAAAGACAAAGCCCTTGCTGGTCCATCTGGAAAAGGTGCAAAACTCAAAATGAAATCAATTACAACCAATTATAGTGTTCTTGATCAACAGAAACAAACTAATGCTCAAGTATCCATCTTTGAGCTGCTTAAAATCTTGCCTGCTCATAGGTAGATTCTGGACAAAGCACTCACTGAGGAAAATGTTCCTCAAGATCTTGATCTTGAGTGATTTCAATCCATGGTAGGTCACCTAACCTCACCTTATCTTATTACCTTCTCTAAGGAGGATGATAACTCACTGAGTCACCCATACAATCAACCTCTACACATCAAGGTTATGATACATTAGACACGTGTTCATCGGGTACTCATCGATAATGGCACTGGCCTAAACATTATCTTTGCTACTTTTCTTAGACAATTAAATTATTCTAAAGACTCTATTGATCCTTGACCCAAGATCACCATCAAAGCATATGAAGAAGTGGAACAAAAGTCTCTTGGTCTTGTGGTCTTACCCATTCACATCAGTTTTGTAGAAAGGGATGTCACCTGTCAAGTGCTTGATATTCCCTTGGCTTACAACATTCTGTTAGTATGGCCATGGATACATGAGATGCGCGCTATGCTATCAACATATCACCAATGCATAAAATTTCTATTTCATGGCTCTAAAGTTACTATTCCTGCTAGCACTAGCTATACTTACAATATGCTCAAAGCTACTAAAACTTTTATCCCTCATGCTAACCAGGAATCCATTGATTATCATGACAATAAGCTAAAAAAAATTGAGCAATCATTCAAATTGAAAGAAACTGTCATGGGAGAGTATCATACTCAACCAATATTATCATTAACATCTCTTCCAGAGTCTCCTCATCATTATGGGAGACCCTCAGAGGAAAAGAAGCCATTTGTGCTGACACCTCAGACCAAGTATAATGACACTTTTGTTAAGGCTACAATTCCCCTAGAGGATGAAGGTGAAAATAGAGCCATTACTACATGGCTTTATAGAGAAGAGACTCTAGTAGACCTAATAGAACAAGCTCGAGAAATTACTCCAGAGAAATATGGGCCTAGTCTTAGGCTCATGAAGCTTTTGGCTATAAGGGATGTAATAACAATGGTCTAATTGATCCTGTCAAGGCAATAGCTCGAAGCAACAATGATACAACTAGCGTAGGAATCAAGAAGGTTTCTTTCCATTTGGGACCTAATAAATTTATACCATAACCTAAGAGTTCATCTGAAAATGAGTCACAAGTTGAGTTAGACACTTAAGAGGAACACTTTGATGATGAGGATTCCTATCCTTATCCTTTTCCTCATGATCTCACTAAATTCTTTGCTGAGGTAGATAACTTTGTGCCATATGTTAGCACCATGGATGATACTAGTAATTCTTCTAAGGACAATATTGAGAAACCCAAAGATCATTCAGAAAAGGGAGAGTCTAGTCAGTCTCTACACATTGAGTATCTGTATAAAAACTCTAATGATGATGACGAGTATGTCCCTATCACTATTGGGGAATTTTATAGTCTCTCACCATGTAGCACTGATTCTAAGGAATATGAGTTTGACTCTCTTTCAAAAGTGACTACTAACAAAGACATTAACTAGGTTCATGTTTATGAAAACCAAATTGAGGTGGGTGAAATGTCTAGGGTTAGGTCAGATGGGTTTGATCCATAGTGTCCTAGAGTCATCAATTGCTAACATTAGTTCTCAGAAGCATTCGAACACATCTGTGGATGAAGTCACCATAGGTCTTGAATTGATGGTCCAAGCACTTAATGACTATACCATGAACACAATTGAACCAGCCACTACTCTTTCACTCACACATCCTAACCTTATAGACTGGAACCCTAATGCATCTAGTAAAATCCCCACATTCTAGAATGACTATGCTCTTTCCTACTACCTAAATGCTATCAAACTTGTAACATCTTCCACCAATGAGAAGAGCATCAACATGACTAAGGCTGACATCAAATATCTCAATCATACAATTAAAAAGAAAAAAAGCAAAATGTCTAATGGTGAAAACCACATTGTGGCAGTGTCAAAACCCAAAAAAGTAAAAACAAAAGACATGTCCAAGGGTGAAAACCTCTCTGAGGTGCCCACAAATGAGATATTTGATGTGCTTCCCGATCAATTTTAGGAGAAATCATCAGTATTGATAGAGCCAACATAGCCAATTAATCTAGGTACAAAAGAACATCCTCATATGATACATCTGGCGCAGTCATTATCACTTGAAGAAAAAGAAGAGTTCATTGCCTTTTTAAGAAAAAAGAAGATAAATTTTTCTTGGACATACTCTGACATGCCAGGACTGGATCATGATCTTATCATGCATCACTTATCCATAGCACTAGGTATCAAACTAGTTAAACAAAAAATTTAAAAAATGCATTCTCACATTGCATTGCTCATCAAAACAGAATTGGAGAAGCTTCTAAAAGCAAGTTTCATCTGTGCAATTGATTATGCTGAATGGATATCCAATATTGTTCCAGTCTCCAAGCATGATAAATCTATTAGGGTTTGGACTGACTTCTGTGATATCAAGTTGGCATGCTCTAAAGATAATTTTCCACTTACCAATATTGATATGATAGTGGACATGATGGTTGGATATGAGATGTACTCGCTTATGGATGGATTTTTTGGTTACAATTAGATAAAAATTGTGCTAGAAGATCAAGAGAAAATTGCTTTCACATGTGCACGGGGAACTTTTTGCTGGAATGTGATGCCATTCGGTTTGAAAAATGCTGGTGTGACTTATCAGAGAGTAGTAATCACAATTTTCCATGACATGATGCATAAGACCATGGAGGAATACCTAGATGATACCTTGGTCAAAAGTGATAAATGAAATACCCATCTACAAGATCTAGGACCCATCCTAGATCGCATGGAAAAATTTAGATTGCAGCTCAATCCTAAGAAATGTGCATTTAGTGTCACATCAGGAAAGTTGCTCAACTACATCATCTCTACAAAAGGAATTGAGGTGGATCTAAAGAAAGTACAAGCAATAATGGATATGCCACCACCTTGGAACATTATTCAGATGAAAGACCTTACATAAGGGTGTGAAGTTCAATTGGATCTAGGATTGTGAGCACAAATTCATGTAGATCAAACAATATCTTGTCAATCTACCAATCTTAATGCCTCCTATCCATGGGAAGCCTTTGCTTTTATACATTTCAGCAATTGAAATGTCTTTGGGAATCCTACTAGCTCAGGAAGACAATGACAAAAAAGAGAGAGCTATTTACTACTTGATTCACACACTGATCTCTTATGAGAGGAACTATAGCATCATTGAGAAATCTTGCTTGGTAGTTGTCTTTGCTTCCTAGAAGTTGAGGCACTACATGCTTGCCCACACCACACAGCTTGTGGCTAAAATAGATCCATTAAAGTAATTTCTTAGTAAGTAGCTATCACAAGAAGATTGGCTAAATGGGTTATGATAATCAGTGAGTTTGACATCCAATATGTTGAACACAAAGCTATCAAGGGACAGGTGATTGCAGATCAACTAGCCAATGTGCCTATGTAGAGTCTTCTACCAATGAACATTGATTTCCATAATGAGTCAATCCTAACACTCATACACCAAATGTGGGTCATGTTCTTTAATGGGTCCTTCACACAACAAGGATCTAGTGCTAGATTTCTCTTTATAACACCATAGAGATACTCATTGCCCAAAGCATACAAGATTCTATTTCCTTGTACAAATAAAATTTTTAAATATGAGGCTTTGATCAATGGCATGAAAATTGTAGCTAAATGGAGAGTGTATCAGTTAGACATCTTTGGTGACTCTCAACTTATCATCAATTAGGTTAATGATGTGTACCAAACAAAGGATGAAAAATTAATTCCTTACAAGTGCATGGTTGATGACTTGAAGAAGTATTTTGCACATATTACCTTCCATCAAGGTCCATGAGTAGATAATAAAGTGGTTGAATCCATAGCTAGTTTGGCCTCCCTACTACAAATGCCTAAAAATGATCTTCAACATGAGTTCTTGGTGGAAGTGTTACACTACCCAACCTATGACACCCCTGATTCTAGGATGATCTATTCTATTGTAGGACAGGAATCATCCCGCTACCATCAAATCTATTCCTGTCTTCATAATCAAACCATTCTGGAAGGTCTGACCTAGAATTAGAAACGTTACCTAATCTATAATGCTTCATGGTATGTTATTATTGCTGACGATTTATATAGGAGAGGTCTCAATGGAACACTCCTTAGGTGTTTAGAACTTGAAGAGTCCAAGCACGCACTAATTGATGTTCACGAGGGCATTTGCAGATCTCACTCAAATGGCCTGACACTAGCTCACAAAATCCTTAGAGCTGGTTATTATTGGCCTAAAATGGAGCAAGAAGCTATCAAGTATGCTAGATCCTACAAGCAATGTCAGCTTCATGGGAACTTGATCCATGCTCTAGCTAGAGAGCTGATTCCCTCTACTACAACATGGCCATTTCAATAATGGGTCTTCGACTTGGTGGGTTAGATTCACCCAACCTCTTCTAATGGACATAAGTTCATTATCATAGCTATAGATTACTTCACAAAGTGGGTAGAGGCAATACCTCATAGTCACAATTGGAAAAAATGTATCTCTTTAAACTACATCATCTACAGATATGGTGTACCATCCTCAATCATTACTAACAATGGAGGACAATTCAAGAACAAAGACCTCAAGGAATTATGTAAGAAATTCAAAATCACACAACATTGGTCTTCTATTCATTACCCATAGGGTAATGGCTAGGTTGAGGCATCCAATAAGGTGATTCTAAAAATTCTTCATCGCATAGTCAACAAATCAAGGAGAGATTGGCATCTTTAGATAAATCTAGCCTTGTGGGCATATAGGACAAGCATCAGAGCTCCAATGAGCACGACTCCCTTTGCTTTGGTGTATGGAGTGGATGTTGTGCTTCCAATAGAGGTTGAGATTCCTACCTTGAGAATCTCTATGAAAGGTCTTATTACTAATGATGACTACATGATAGCTCAGCTTCAAGAGCTAGTGTTACTAGATGAATTTCGACAACTGGCATGTGATCATTTGCAAGCATATCAACAAAAAATGTCAAGAAGCTACAATCAGAGGGTCAGACCATGTGACTTCCAGTTGGGTGATCTCGTCCTAATAGAGAACCCTAAGAATCAATAGCAATGAGTCCAAAAAGGAAAGTTTGAACTAAACTAGCTCGGTCCTTACATCATTACTATAGTATATGGATCTAGTTCCTATCAACTTTCCACAACCAAAGGAGAAGTGCTTAAGGAACCTATCAACACTCTCCACCTGAAGCAATTTTATAGTTGATATGATATCAATAGCTCTTTGTACATATCTATATGTCCTAAAAAAATCATAAAAATAAAAAAAAGTCCTAAAAAATTTGTTACCCTAGTGAAAACCTAGCAATAGGCACCTTGGTAACACCAAAAAAATTGAAAATTCCAAAAAATACAAAAAAATAAAAAAAGAGAAAAATACAAAAAAATTGAAAAACAAGAAAAGTGCCATTGGTGAAAACCTGGAAATAGGCATCATGGTAACAAAAAAATGAAAGCTTTGCTAAGAAGGTGAAATCCTGGTAAATAGGCACCTCTTATTCCCAATGCTCCATCTTGTAGTGCACCTCCTAGCTTTCTATATAGTTTCTTTACTACTTTTCCCACTTTTTTCTCATGTATCCATGGATTGAGTCTTCTCATAGCTCAGGGAATTCCCCTCAAGTGTCACTCTTTTCAAGATTCTCCTCATAGAATCTCTTTTGCAACAGTCATCAGTTGTTCTGGCTATGTTTGCCTACTATTTCTAGTGTCACTCTTTTTGAGATTCTCCTCATAGAATCTCTTTCGTAATAGTCACCAATTGTTTTAGCTATGTCTATCTACTATTTCTTGGGTCATGTCTCTAGATTCCTTTATGGAAGATCTCTCTTGCGTTAGTCACTAGTCATCCTGGCTATGTCTATCTACTGTCGCTCAATCCTCCTAGGTTCTTCACCTCAAAGATTCCTCTTTGACTTTAGTCACTAATTGTTCTAACTGTATCTGCCTACTATTGTCACCCCACTGAAGAGATTTCTTTCAAACATGTTCTAGACACTAACACTTGACATCAATCTTATGACATAAAAAAGAACTCAAAATGACATACTTGTTTGGATATGTTGAGCATTTTATTTGTTTGCTTTGTGTTTGCTTTATCATGTCCCTTTGAGCAACTCAATGATGTCATTTTTGATTAGAGAAGTAATGACTGGGGGCATGATCTTTTCTTTACTTTTTGTCTGCAGTTTAGTTCCAATTAGTTGACAAATTCCTATAAGAGGGGTGTCCACTATAAGAGTCTCCATCTACTATTTGATGGTTGGGTGTACCTTGACTCTTTTTATATGAATACATCAATAATACTAGTTCTTCTCCTTGTTTGTTGGAGTGAATTCTTTATGCTATAGTAATATCTCATACTCGTCCTACTAAGTGAACGTATGGGTCACTGCAAGTATATATGATGCATTGTCCTAGGTTATGGATGCAAAGGCCATTGCAGACATACTACTTACCAATTATTTAGCATAAGAAGAATCTTCTATGTGTTTGGTGTGTTTGCATGCAAGCAACATTTTGGTCATCCTAGAATTTATGCTTTGATGCTTATGTTAACTTGCCATATTAAAAGGGACAAATGTTCTGGATATTTTGGCTTCTTGTGCCTTAAATTCTTACATTTAATCCTGACAAACCTATGATGTATGTCCTATTCATATTTCCATGATTACAAAGTCAGTGGTAATTGTAGGATATATAACCTTTGTTTATGTCCAGTGATGATAAATTGTCGAGGCTTGGTATCCAGACCAAGGGTTGCATTTAATATAGTCTTGCATTACATAATTCACTTGCATAAGCACATGATTCAACTATGATTCTATGTCTATTGTTCATGATGGGGGATTGGGGGTCTCTTCAAACATATTTGGATTCTCTACAGCTGCACAAGTGTTTAGTTCATTGGTTCATGCTCCTTGATGGAATACCTATCACTATCAAGAAAAAACATGCAACACTACATGAGATGTCACTTCCTTTCCATATACATTGCATCCATAACACTTAACACATGCATCTCATAATCATCAATATCTCATATACATCAAGGTAAAGAAAACATAGACAATGATGCATACATAGTGATACTCAGCTCAAGATCTCATTTATGTATCAAATAATGTATTAGTACAAAAAAATGGGTGCTACTCGAGCACTATTGATCAAAATGGTACAAAATGGTGCTGGCACACCAATTGATACATAGCCAAATATCAAAATCAAGAACTAGGAACACAACATCTAACTCTTTCCTGTGCCCTCATCTCCAAGAGGAGCATGTGGAGGAGGAGGCAGTAGCATGTTAGGTCTGGCAAGAGGTCGTGCACTCCTAGACTCACAAGCATACTATGAGAATTATTGAACCTACAGAGCCTCATCAGGCACTATTGTCAAGTATGCTTTGAAGTAATAGGCCACTTGGATTGACTGTAAATGGACCTCATCCTACAACATCTCTGCTCTCTACTCAATAGTCTATGCTCGCTCTCTCCACTAGTCGATCTCTTGATCCCACTCTGCAAGCTATGCATCTCTAATAGCTACCTGAATCTACAAATCTCCCAGCTATTGGGAGGCCTGATGAATCCACTCTCAGTAGCATCGCACTATGTCTTGTGTCCCAATAGTAGGCTAATCAAGCATATCCTCATCCACTATCTTAGGTGCCTACTACTGGTATGGCTAATCCTACTACTATGGTGCCTGCTCCTTAGTCCTCAGCCTCTATCACCAACCCTGCTCTATCCTACTACCTCCAACACCTATGCCAGATCTCATCTATCATGGGGGATATGCACCTGCTAAGTCCTATGCTAGACCTGTGGTTATGGCTATGGCTATTGTTGCTGCTAAGGTGCCTATTGCTGGGGACTCTATGCCGCCATCCCCAAAGGGTCTATAAATCTTGAGAATGGGTGACTGATCAAAGGAGCCTGATATGCAAGCATCATCTTTACATCCACTATCTCTGGGAGATAGTCTCACTATATTGCAACCAAGTCACACACATCTATCATGGATCAGTCTAGATCTAGTCATGTGGCCATACCCACTCTATGTCCCTCATTAATCTAGCTTAGGCACAATACTCTTATGAGATATCTTGTGGTTGATTGTATTGCCACCACACCTGTGAAATAGCGAACCTCTCGATAATTTGTGACACCCTGCCCAACAATGGTCGTGAGCAGAACATCTAGCCTAGCTCCATAGGAGTGTCATCTCAATCCTTTGTCTCTTACTGGGGCTGCCATACAATGGAGACTAGGTCATGAAGATGAGCCCTTTAATGCTCAGTCTTACCCAGGGCAACCTGGGTAATGTGTCCTCGATATCTACAAATATATGGCTCCATCGACTCACGGGTGTCCTCAAGAATGGGTTTGCACAATGGTAAATGCTCCCATGCCCAGATCTGTAGCACATACACCCTAGTAGCCATAGTCTTCTTCACATGGAAGACTATCTCATGCATCTAGTGAAACATGTGTGCAAGCATGCACTGACCCCACCCAAATATCTCTAGAGAATCCAACATCCTCTACAACATAACCCCCCAACCACACTCTAATCCATGTTGTCCCTTGTCTGGCATTAGAAAATAGTGAAGGAAGATCGCTAACACTGCCAACAATCTATGCATCAGCCCATAAGTGTGTACTAGCTCATCCAAGGTGATGGCTCATTCACTTGCCAACTATCTCCCAAAAATGGTAGATAATGCCTCTGTACCTGCTCGAGGCACCACATCATATAATACCCTTACCCCATGAAATGGGATCCATAGTATTTGGTAGATTTCCTCTAAGGTGATTATCATCTCTCACACTGGTAGGTGGAAGGTGTTTGTCTCTAAATGGAAATGCTCAACCAAGGCAGTAAGCATGCCATGATTCACCAGTATTGCTGGGATCTAGCATAGTGAAGATAGACCCAATTGGGTGATATGTGCCCTATCAGCATCGTCGAGACTCCACAAAAAAGCTCCATATGGTAGATAGTGGGATCTAAGTGAGACGTCATCAAAGATCTCCTACATACACAATCACCAACAACAAGAAAACAATCAATACTCGATCAATATAGTGGAATAATGAAGAAACAATTGCAAATTTCAAGTTAAAATGCAAAAAAATAAAAAAAAATGTACTTTGTTGTCACTGAATTTCCTACAAAATCACAAGATCTCATGTGAGATTTCATGTCTTCAAGTGAGAATGCACTTCTTCTGTGAGAAATCAAAATCTCACGTGAGAAACAAAGATCTCGTGAGTGAAGTACGAAAGGAATTTCTCCCTCTTCGCACGAGAAGTGGGTGGCTCCTGCGCAAGCACTTCCATTGACGCATGTGAGAAAACACTTGATGAGTGTTTCTTTGCATGAGAAGAGATTGTCTTCATGCAAGAAAAGATAGTCTCGCACGAAGATTGATTGACTACCTCTAAAAATTATGCAAAACATGCAATAAATGACCTCGAACTATGTAAAAATGAAAGTACAAAGCTAGGATATCAATGACTCATCAGAGGTCTGTAGTCCATCAAATCACTATGTCATTAGAAGTGCTCAAAATGATGATCTCACATGTTCACTTCCATCTTCCTCTTAGAGCTCCTATTCATACAAGACAAAATGCACAAATGATTCTTTCAAAACATTCAAGAAAATTTTAGATTTTCTCATCTACTTTTCACTCTATTATGGATTCTTTGGGTCCTTGATTTATCATGCCTAAATTTGAGGTTTTATGTGATTGACTAACTAAAGAGAAGACCAAGATTACACAATAGGACTATCTAATAGGTACAACAAAAAAGGCATTGGTTCTCAGTCATCTAAGGAGAGGTCAAAGCAAAAGCAAAAATTGCAACCCAAGAAATATTTTGCTGGCAATGAGTATTCCTCTAGGCTACCTTCAAAGTATACTTCAAAACTACAATCCAATCCTAAACATGATAAATCTTCTAAGACTAGTTCATCTTCCTCCAAGAATAAGAAGCTCATAGGTAACCCTTGTAGTTTCTATGGCAAGGTAGTGTTGGACTAAGCTACATCAACTGGGAAAGTGGTGAGCAAAAAAATCAAGCATTGAGTTAGTAGGATGTATTATCATAGATTGGAAACTAGTTAATAAGAAGTTACAAAGTATTGCAAGTGCAACCATTGGTAGACTAACACACTAATAAAAGATAGAAGAGTGAAGGTAAAGCATGAAAGTACAATGGATGTATCTCAGTCACCATTGATGTGAAAATACAAGAGAAAGTTTAAGTGAAACTAGACATACAAGTTAGCCTATAAGCATAAGCATCTACATATATGTAGTCATATGTATCTTATTACTATGCTCACTGTGCACTTCAAAATTCAAATAATAATTTGAGTAAGATAAATTTGGGGTTCCATCAGTAATTAGGGATTGTGATTTAAAACTCACTTATCACTCATTGTATGTTTTGTTGGATGAAAAAGAAAAAGAGAAGACTATCATCTAGAGATCCAAGGATGTTGTTACTACAACTGTGTGAATAAGATAACATAATAGAGGAGGTCTTGTGAACATAGTGCAACAACAAGAAAGTATGAAGCACATGAGAGGAAGAAGGGTAGAGTGTAGAAAAAGGCTCACCGTAGCTAGAATAATAGTGGAAGATCAGAGCATCTTTAGGATATAGTAACATAGGACCTATTAGGCAAGGTGTGGCACACATTTAGATCATTACTTTAGTTTCATTTCTAACCATCATATATAATGTAATCCTTTAATAGGAAAGACTTGTAATTTGTCTTTGAAATCCTCTAACAAGGTGTCTCTCAAAAAGAGATCTAAATCCTCTAACGAGGTAGCCTTAATATGTTATTGTAATCCTAATAGGTTAATAACATTCCTAATAGGATGCTTTCTCAAAAGAAATTGTTGTAATCCTTTAACATGGCACCCCTTTTCTTGCAAGGAAAGGATAGTGGGTACATTAATCCCACTATGGTTTTCATCCTCACTAAGGGTTTCCATGTACAAAAATCCATGTTATTGATGTATTCCTCTATATGGGGTAGTGCATGGTTTTACTATTAAGGTCGTAGCTTCAATCATATTGATTTTACCATGAGAAACATTATTGCTGGTAAATCATCATTTTGATAAATATCTTATATATATATATTTAATATATGAAATTTATGTAATATATTATATTGTATTATATTATAAATATGGTTATTTATATTACTAATATATTAATATATATTAACTAGTCATGATTAACCGTAGAGACATGTCTCCTCTCATATTTAATAAGCCTTCAATTTTCATTTGGAAAAAAATCAATACAATGGAAATTGCTAGTACATTTGCAGGGATCCTAAAAAAACAACATGGTATTAGAGCCTAGTTTGTCAATGTATGAAATAAGCAAAAAGAAGGGAAAATAAAAAAATATTAAAAGGGATTTTAATAAAACATAAGAGATACCAAATGAGTTCATGTAGTTGCATGACCAATACTTTATGATGGATGCAAGGTTGATGTAGAAGTTCAACTATAGGCATTCATTTAAGACAAATATATTTAAAGCATTATCCAAAGTATTCATTTTGATCTAGATTCATGGGCTACAAGCATTCACATAAGATAGATGTTTTTAAAATTTTATCCAAAGTACTCATTTTGATCTAGAATCATGTGAAATGTTGGAAGGTAATGATAAAAAATCATAGTCTAAACTCTTGAATTAATATTATATGGCTGGAGTAACTCAATTTTTTTAAAAAAGATTCATTCCTTAATTGTATATTCATTCAAACATACATGTTTCTCTTAGAATAGTATGAGAAAAATTAATCCATCACACATACACTTTGCTCATTCCTTTATTGATCCTAAAGGGATGTATTAGCATGAAAAAAGAGAGGACAAATACATTCAAAAGAACAATTTTAGTTCCCACAGAAAATAATGAAGATTGGAACAACCAATGATAGGTGGGAGAAAACAGGGAGGAGAATTGGACATCTTGATATACTCTATTCTATTTAGACATAGTTTTGATCAAATCACATTCATACAAATTAAACATACACTAACTAAGAAGGTCTAAAATAACTACATGATACATGATAATACAATTTGACTATGATGAATAAAATCATATACACTAGTGCATCCTTCCCACTTGCAACATAATTATCATAGTCATCAATAATATAATTAGGGATGTAGTATTATCAAGGACAAATAGAAGTGAAGTATATTAAACTTATTGCTTCCAAAAATTAATTTCATAGGGTGTCACGCCATGTGCAACACTCAAAGGAGTATTATTGGTGGTATTGTAGTGTAAGTCAAAGAACATTCATAACTAACACTCATTCAACAAAGACTAAGAGAGCATGATAGGAAATGAGGAGAACACAGGGGTTATCAAGATGGATATTAATTATAAGTTCCAAGTGTAATTGACTTCCAGCTTGTATGAGTTGGACAATGAAACAAGATATGTATTATACCACACATGCAATAATTAAGAACTTCACTCCATGCTAGAGTTTGGACAAGAACTAGTATATATTTAGAGATGGAAGCTATATCTAATAGAGAAACATATAAATGGAGGTGACAAGACAAGTTAGTGGTTAATATAACAATTTAATGGATTGAATATGGTGACTACTAATAATTCAAGATAATGACTTATATATTGAAACATTAGTTTGAAGAAGTCAATAACAAAACTATGTTATCCTTTCCCAAAAATCAAAAGTCATTTATAAAAATACATCAACACCGTTGGACATGTGGAATCATTGTGCCCTAATGATAATAGTGTATAGTCAACAGAGACTAGGATTTATTTATTTTAAACTTATAAATGACCTATATTGTTAGTTGAAAATATATATCCTTATATATATTGGAATCAATATAGTTTCTAAGGACAAAATAAATGACTATCAATAAGAACCAATGCAAAAATAGGAGTCAAAGGAGCACACAAATGTGAATAAAAACATTGTGAGCATAATAAGGAATTCAATCTAGAGTGGGTAAAGGATTTTTTTTCAATAACTATGAAGATCATTGAAGCATGACCATAGGGGAGTATAAAGGTGTTTCAATTGAGTGTGAGGAACACAAAGTAATACCATAAGGGCATCTATGCAAAGGCATAGTAAGACAAGATTCAATTTACAAAACTCCATTAGCATATATAACACTAATGACACAATTAGTGGATAAATTAATAAAGGATGGGCATTAATAGGATTCAAATATTGATTTGGTGATTGAGAAAAGGTGGAGTTTGTAAGAATACCAAAGGATGATATTGGGATTTCTCAAGTTTGAAGCATATTGAGATAGTTTATGATTTGTTGCAATAGATAGAAAAGCATTTTGGTTATGTCCAACATTATTTCAATTTATTTTTGTGATCATTTTAGTGAAAATTAGTAACAAAATAATATGTTGAGAATATAGAGTAAAATATATATAGAAGATTGAATATATGTATATATATGTTCAAAATATAAATTTATCTATATTTTTTTATAATAATATTTACTATTATGTAGAATTATTCTTATTTCTAATTTCAATACATATTATAAGAACTATGTGCCTTGATATTTCTCTCTGAGAATTTTAGTGCAAGAAGAAGGAGATTGAGATTTAGAGGAAGCCTAACATTTTATTAGTGGTAATCTTGAAAGAGAGGGAGCAAATAGTGGAAACATGTATTCCAAAAAGTAAAACATATATGATATCCTTAAAACCAAGGCAAACCCTACTACATATCAAAGTGAAAGGTGAGAAATATTCTACAAGGAAACTATAAGGAACAAATTGCATAGAACAAATGATCGCTCATGAGAACTAAGTATCACTAAATAGATACTATCACCCAATAATGTTGATGGAACGAGTGGGGATTTTACATTGTGGGGGAAAATAATAACCAATGTTCCATTTTCATTGGTTGACAAATGTTTATAAAGAGACATCATCTCATTGATACATATGTACCTTCATGGGAGAAACTTGTATCAAGAACATTAATGTGCAGATAAGTTTTTATTATCCTTGATTATTATATTTACTTGATTATTGTACTCTCTCTCTTATTTTTAATTTTACACATACTATAAGAGTTATTTTCCTTGATCTTTTCCTTTTTATTTAAAATTAATCTTGTAGGAAAAGAAGAATGACACATTAGGTAGCTTATGATAGTAGCTTAAAAGAAGCTAAGATCAAGCTAGATTAAGTGAGGCTCTTGAAAAAACTATCTCTGACGACTGAGAGTATGAGTATCCTTCTACATTAAGAGGTAGTATGAAACTTCTTCAAAGGAAACATATGAGCTTAAAAGATTAATACTCAAAAGGAGTCTAGAAATATATTGTGTGACTACATGATTTTGATGAGACTACTCTTGAGTGCATCATAAGGAAGTATTGACTTATCACTAGAAAATTAGAAGATTGATATCAAATTTAGAGTGAGTCTAACAAGAATCCTTGGGGGAAGAGAGCCTCTAAGGGAGTAAATACTGGACTTGACTTTCTAGGATCATTGTTTAGAGGGAGAATTTTGAGGTGCAATCCTTTATGAATGATATCTTCTCTATGAGGAGAAGTTTTAAGTGAAATTCCTTTTAATGCATTCTTCTCTATGAGAGAGAATTGAAGTGAAAGCCTTTGTACCACCCGCTGACTTGGTTCATGGTGGTTACTATTTCACATACGATATGTAATGAAAGGTGACAATTTTTCATTGACATATATAAATAGAAGGTAATCATTGTAAGATGATGATCTTATAAATGGTAAACCTTTTATCATGATAGACTTCATTAAGTTGTCCTAGAGTTCTGGAAGTCACCATTGTAAGGTGACAATCTTATAAATGGAAAACCTATTATCATGACAAACTTCATCAAGTTATTGTTCCAAAGTGCTAGAAGTCATGATAAAAAACATATCATATAGAAGGTAACCATTGTAAGGTGGAGATATTATAAATGGAATACCTATTATCATGAAAAATTTCATTAAGTTACTTCCCTAGAGTGCTGGAAGTCATGATCATGAATGTGCTATGATCAGACTTCTCTAAGTTTTTGTCCCAGAGTGTCGAAGATCATGATACTTTTCATGATAGGGACCATAACATTTTGATTTCTTGTTATCTGATATACTATTTTAAATTATTGTCCCAAATTGTTGGAAATTAGACAACTCATATCCATCTGTGTAGATACCATAAGAATATATATATGATGGATATTATATGATTGATATTTCTTGTTGAATCATACTTCAGATTATATTAAAAGATAACATCTATGTTGATGGATTTATGTTAATATCCCTAAATATGCCTTTACAAGAATATCATACTAAGATGGTATCTCTTCATATACTTAAGAGCATAATGTGTTCTATATAAATGCTCCTAAGAGGGAGTGTTAAGCTTTTAGCTTTAGTTAGATTGATTTTACCATGAGATACATTATTGATGGTAAATATATAGTTAGATAAATATCTTATATATATAATATATATTATATATATGGTTATTTATATTACTAATATATTAATATATATTGACTAGTGATGATTAACTATAGAGACATGTCTTTGCATGAGACATGTCTCCTCCTTTCATATTTAATAAGCCTTCAATTTGCATATGGACAGTAATCAATACAATGGAAATTGTTAGTACACTTTTAGTGATCCTAGAAATTTTTTTTACTACATAGGGTTTATCATTTATTTAACTATTAAAGAGGTAGTAGTGAAGTGTGTGACAAAACTCAACGTATTAACCAATAGATCTTGCAAAAGTGTGTTTGCTGATTCACCCTGTTGGAATCCTTTTAGAATAACTAAGAGAGGGGGGGGGGGTGAATCAATTATTCAAGATCAAAATGTACAAATAAAACTTTTCACAAATCAGTGAACCCATAAAACATTCATACCCATGCATGCATTCATTGTGTATCAACTAAGACTTATATATTACTATCAGATCAACTTGCAAAAATGTAAAGCATGAAATGCAACACATCCATTAGCACATTTGACACAATGATTTAACATGGAAACCCAATTTAAGAAAAACCACCAGTAACATGCTACTCCTTTTTCACTCTTCTAAAGTGATGCCCTCTTAAAGGCCAACCCTATTAAAAGTTACAATACACACTGTTAAATGTGGCCTAGTTAAGGGATTTCAGTCACCCTGCTAAAAGTGAGCCTTGTTAGAGGACTTTAGGCCATTCACTTGGAATGTCACCCTATCAAGGGATTTTCTAATGACTGTTATGTCAACCTTATTCCAAAGGATTTACCATAGACTGATACAATTTTTAGAAAGTAACAGTAGAGCTCTGATCTAATACAACTTACATCCTTACTTGTAGATTACATATCTCTATTTAGTCCTCAACTCTTCTTGGTTTCCAATATTTGTAGCTTTGATGGCTTGTTCACCCTACAAGAATTCATATTCTTAAGCCTTCTTGCTTAGTATTCCATTGTACACTCTTCTCTTGGGTCACTTGATGAAGCAAAAACTCTTTCTCCTTGTCCTTATCAGATTCTTGTCTCAAAATATTGAACTCTTTTTGCTTCATTACCAAACATTCCTATATACAAGAAATTAGAACATTTTCTCACTCATTATCCATCATCTAAATTAGGTTTTTTGGATGGATTAGGTAGGATACAATGTATCTACCCCATATCTTGTCTTCTCTGGAAATTTCTCTTAGAATCCATTTGAATTCGCCTCCAAAATAGTTTACATAAGATTCTGTGCCACTAGCTCATTAATATTATTTTCTTCCTAATTCATAAGTTCTAAGAAGACAAATTTTTTAGCTTTTATTTGGCAAAACTTTGATCTTTGTCATAATACAACAGCTCAATATTATCAATCTTCTGATGCTTGGCACATGCTATGTCACTCAACATCAACTACAAAATCACTCGACATCAACTATATTTTACTAGTGCTTGACATCAACTAAAAATTACTTAACATCTACTAACTTGCTCAACATCCACTAGAATTTTCTTTCACTCGACTCCTATTGACTTTTTTCTCAACTTGAACTAACTTTTCTTGACACCTTTTATCCACTTGGTCAATCTTGGTAAATGAACTTTGTTTAACTTATCCTTTTGAACTTTCTAAGTGTAGCTAGCCATTTTGTAACCTCAAATAGATCATCACTACATTATGTTATCACTATCTTAACTGATTCATGTACTTCATTATATAATCATAACTCAACCTTTCCTCTAGGTTCTTTTGTTACATCTTATTGATCAAATCCTCCTCATCAATCAACTAAGTGATAGTACTTGAAACATATAAGCAATTGTCTTGCCAACAAATAGCAAGTTTGACATCAGTGACAAAACAATAATTGAAACACATAGTCTTCTTCAACAATCTTTTTAAGAAATGATCTTTTCAATCAAATATCAACAATCTCCCTCTTTGACATTAATGGAAAACCAAACTAATCAACCAAGTCAAACAAATGACGAACATCTTGTTCCATCAAACTAACTAGATTAAAACAGTAAGACAATACCAACATGAAAACTTGTATTTTAAAATTTCTCCCTTTATCAACAACTTCCATCTTCTGATTAGGTTACAAAATATAACTCCCTCTGAGTTCCTTCTATATCTTCTCTCTTTCATACTAAATTGATCAATAATATATCTCCCTCTTTCTTTCTTTTAATCTTTTGATCTTTTGATGATGTACTTTCTCCATTATTCCTATTGCACTTGATTAGTTTAATGTCTTTCTCTCTCTTTGACAATAATTGATGCAGGAAAAATGGGTGAATAACTAGGGCAAAAGGCTCACCCAACTATCCAAACCACCCTGCAAGAGTTAACACAATGAAAGAAAACATAAGGAACAAAAACCAAATGAGGAAGAAGCGAGAAATACTTTTACTGATTCATCAAAACATCTTCATATATGCCTAGCTATAAGGCCTTCTAGGTTATGGCCAATTATAAATATACAACTTTCAAATCCATGATCTAGCTTTAATTTATAGATACCTCTCCTTCCTTTTCTAAACTCCCAAAAAAATTCTACCTAATTCTAAGCCTAAACACTCTATTTATACTTGCCAAAATGGCTTATAGAACATTCTAGAACATTACATAAGAGGAAGGCCAACCCAATCAATGGTCTAGACACATCCTAAGAAAATATCTTAACATAAATGTCACGATAAAAAATGAATCCCACAAGTCAGCTCACAAAAATTACGTCCAAATGCTGACACTCAACATACACTAGGTAACTCAACACATGAAGGAAAATTGAGACTCAACAGAAACTAGAAACTAGCAACTTGGCATGAACTAGAAATTGGTAACTTGGCATCAATTGGAAATTGGTAACTTGACATCAACTAGAAATTGGTAACTCAGAATCAACTAGAAATTGACAACTCGACATCAACTAGAAACTGGCAACTTGACACCAACTAGAAACTGGCAACTTAGCACGTACTTGAAACTAGAAACTCAACATCAACAAAAATTGGTAACTTGGCATCAACTAGAAACTGGTAACTTGACATCAACTAGAAACTGGTAACACGACGTCAACTAGAAACTAGTAACTCAACATCAACTAGAAACTAGTAACTCAATATCAATTAGAAACTAGTAACTCAACATCAACTGGAAACTGGTAACTCAACATCAACTAGAAATTGGTAACTCGACATCAACTAGAAATTGGCACTCGGTAGTAACTAAAAACTCGATAGCAACTGGTAAAATGAAGAAAAAGGTGCAGGATTACAAGGAAACCTAGGATGCTCCTACATCAACAATGTCAAAGACATATACTCAACTCTTGGCATCTTTAATATATGCAGATATAGGCTTTTGTAGGTTCTTCAATTTCTCCCTCTATCACCTTGCTTGTGATTGATTTGTAGTTTCAGTTCTATCATTACTTTATGCAATTCCTAAAGTAAGATTCACTGCATCAATTTGTATTAAATGAATGTTAGCTTGTTTGATGCAGGACACTCCCTTTATCTTTTACATAGCCTTTGATAGGTGTATCACCCCTATTTTACCTCTTACATACTCATAAGCATCCTTAGGTAATGCTTTTGTGAAGATATCAACAATTTGCTCCTTTGTGTTAATGTATTCCATCTTCACCTCTTTATCTTGAACCAATTTCATCACATAATGATACTTGACTGCAATGTGCTTTGTCTTTATATGTATAACAAGATTCTTTGATATATTGAAAGCATTTGTATTATCACAATAAAGTGTCAGTGGTTCAGTGATTTCTTCCTTCATTCCTTCAAGTAGCTGTTTGATCCATACTATGTTTGTGCAGTTAATACTAGCAACAACATACTCAGCTTTAGCAATAGATTGGGAAGTACAACTCTACTTCTTGCTAGTCTATGTAACAAGTATTTTCCCTAATAAGAATGCTATTTCATTGGTACTTTTTTTTTCATCAATATTTCTAGCCTAATCAACACCAATGTAGGTTCTTAGTTCAAACTTTTCATTCTTCTTATAGTATAAACCAAACTCTTCTATTCCTTTCAAGTATCTCATTATCTTTTTCACAACCATCAAGTGATTCTCTCTGGGATTAGTAGAGTATCTTGCAACTATCCCCACAACTAATGCAATATTAGGTCTATTGTGTACTACATATTGCAAATTTCCAATCATGGATTTATATAATGTTTGATTTACCTTAACTGAATCATCATTCTTTGATAGCTTGAGTGTTGTCACCATGGGTGTATTTACTAGTTTGAAATCCTCTAATTCAAATGTCATCAATATCTCTTTGACATATTTTGATTGAGTGATATATATACCATATTTCATCTAATATATTTGTAGTCTTACAAAGAATTTGATCTCTCCAAACATCAAAATTTCAAATTCTTGCTTCATCTAATTTGCAAAGTCCTTACACAAAGCATCTTTTCCTCAAAATATGATATCATCAACAAATATTTCAAATAATAGTATACCTTTGTCCTTATCTTTCTTCATGTACAAATTTCTATTATCATCAGTCCTTTCAAATCCAATCTTCACAAGATAAGTATGAAGTCTCTCATACCATGCTCTTGGTGCTTGTTTCAATCCATATAAGGCTTTGTGTAGTCTACATACCATGTTCTTATTATTTTTATCAACGAAACCTTCTAGCTATTTTATGTAAACTTCTTCTAATACACTATTTAGAAATGCAGACTTAAAATTCATCTGATAAACTTTGAAACTTTTGTATGCAACATAAGCAAGAAAAATTCTCACTCCTTCCATTCTTACAACAGGGGAAAATATTTCACCATAGTCAATTTCTTCTTCTTGTGCATACCCTTTGCAAACTAGTCTTTCTTTGTTCCTTTTCACTTCACCATTCTCATCTAGCTTGGTTTTGAATACCCATTTGGTGCCAGTCACATTCTTATCTTCTAGTCTAGGAACTAGACTCCATGTCTTATTCTTTTCTATTTGCTAAATTTATTCTTCCATAGCCTTGTACCAGTCATCATCTTCCAATGCATCTTTTACTATCTTAGGTTCCTTCATGCTTAAAAAATATGATTCACTTCTCAATCTATTTCTTTTCATTGGCCTTGCATCTTTATCTCCAATGATTTGATCTTTAGGATGATGTCTTTTGACATAGTTGGACAATCTTGGCTCAATCCTTGTAACTAAATTTTGTCCCTCAACTTCAGTGTCACTATGTACATCTCTGTTAGGTATTCCATCATCTCTTTCATGTATGCTGATCTCAAAATTAGAATGTGCATTTTCTTCATTTTGCAACTCAGCATTTGAATGCAACTCAGTTCTTGAATGCAATTTGGCATTCATAGGTTATGACTCGACAATTATTGAGACTTGCTATTGGTTTGCAACTTGATTTGTAGCATCTTCTTCAGTAGGCATTCCTTCATAGAAATATAAAAATGATTTTTATTCTTTTGGTTCCTTTGTAGGTTCAGCCTCATGTACTTTTGTAAACTCATTAAAATTCACATTTGCACTTTCCACAATTTTTTTAGTGTTAGTAATTAAACACTTGTAATCTCTACTTCTTGTGGAGTATCCAAGGAATATACCTTCTTCACTTTTTGCATCAAAGTTTCCACTCCTAACATCTTTAAGAATATAACATTTACTTCCAAATACCTTAAAGTATTTCACATTAGGTGGATATCCATACCATAGTTCAAAAGGTGTTGAATGAGTACCTTTTTTTATTTTCATATGGTTCAAGGTATATACAATAGTACTTATAATTTCTCTCTAGTATTTCAAAACAACATTCTTCTCCATCATGAGTGTTCTGGCATAGTCCATTATAGACCTATTTTTTCTTTTAGAAATTCTATTTTGTGGAGGGCTCCTAGGTGCAGATGTCTATCTTTTGATTTATCTATCATTACAAAACATCTCAAACTCATTTGAAGTGAATTCTCCTCCTTTGTCTAATCTCAAGCATTTCAAACTTTTACCCATTTCTTTTTCAACTCTCACCATGTACCACTTAAACATTTGAAAAGCATCAAATTTTTGTTTTAGAAACATGACCATCATCATCTTAGAGTAATCATCAAAAAATAACATTATGTACTTATCTCCTTTGTAGCTTTGCACTTCAATAGGTCCACACAAGTCAGTATGAAAATTTTTTTGTATTTCGTTAGAGGTTTAAGCTTTACTTTTAAAGCTTGACTTTATCATCTTACCTAGCTGACATTGTTTGCATACTATATTATCTAGTTTCTTAAACTTAGGAAAACCTTTAACTCTTTCCATGTTACTAATACTAATTAGATTATCAAAATTAACATGACACAATCTCTTGTTCCAAAGTGATACATCATCAAATTTCGCAATAAGACCAATAGCATCTTCTATATCTAGATAGAATAGATTACTTCTAGTTTGATCACCTTTTCCAATCAAATTTCCATTTGTATCATATATCTTGGCAATTTTGTTTTCCAACTCAACTTTACATCCCAGATTATTCAATTGTGACACACTTAACAAGTTATAATTCAATTCTTCAACATAATAAGCATTATCACATGAAATTTTGTCTATGAGTTTGATAGACCCTTTTCCTTTTATCAAACATGATGCATCATTTCCAAACCTTACACTATTTCCATCATAACAAGTTAAGGTAACAAACTTACTTTATTCTCCAGTCATGTGATGTGAGCATCCACTACCAATGATCCATTTTTCATTCTTGTTCACATAAGTCACAAGTGTATTTGCCTCATCCTCATTAGATTCATCCTTCATTGCAACATATACCACTTCATCATCATGTTCATCAGAGTCATATTCATTAGCAATGTAGCATGACTTCTTACCTTTGTCTTTGTAGTCTCTACTATCATCTTCTCTTCTATTTTTGTGTTTGTTTCCTTCCTTTTAGTTCTTCTTTTGTGTAAATCTTATAGCTATATGACCAATTTCATTGCAATTGAAAAAAATGATGGGTAACTTACCTTTGAACTTTCCTTTTTCTCTATGAAATCTTCTTGCCAGCAATGCTTTCAATTGTTCAATGTCTTCCTCATCTATGTTGCTGTCACTGGGTGTATATTTAATCTTTCTTTTCTTCTTCTTTACCTCTTGAGAATCCTTCAATAACAATTTTTATTTGAAAGCTAATTCAATACAAATTGGTTTGTAGTTGTTAAAATTAGATAGTTCAAAAGTAGTGAGTCTACCTAACAGACCTTCAAGGGTTGGATCATTTCCTAGTATACATCTTAAATCTTGGATTGCAAAAACTCTAATGGCATAAATAGACAATAATGTCCTCAAGACTTTTCTTAACATAGTACATGATCTATTTTACCAATGGCACCCTTTATTGCACTAACAACTTCTTTTATTTTAGCAACATATTGAGAAATTTTCTCACCTACTTCCATTCTCATGTCATCAAACATACCTCTGAGACTCTCTAACTTGGATCTTTGAATATTTTTCTCTCCTCCATAGATGGTGGCCATGGCATCCCACATCTTCTTTGCACTATCAAGGCCTTTTATAGCATCAAATTTGGCATAGCTTAGGGCAGAGGCAATCTCCAACATTGCTTGATTGTGTTCTTTCTTTTTCTTCATATCTTCAACACTTAGGGCTCCTATTGGATCAACATGCTCCACTAAAACACAAGATTATGCATGATCTCCAAGTCCTCTAAGGTGTAGCTTCAGCAAAATTTTCCATGCAAGAAAGTTATCTCCATTGAGATTGGGTACTTCTCTTTTTGACATCTTGATCTTTATGCTTCTAGTACCTTAAAACTAATCCTCTTAAGTAGATTTCTTTGATACCAATTGTTTGAATCCTTTTAGAATAATTTAGAGGGGGGGGTGAATTAGTTATTCAAGGTCCAAATGTACAAATAAAACTTTTTACAATTCATTGAACACATAAAACATTCATATCCATGCATGCATTCATTGTGTATTAACTAAGACTTATATGTTACTATCAAATCAACTTGCAAAAATGTAAAGCATGAAACACAACACATCCATCAACACATTTGACACAATTATTTAATGTGAAAACCCAATTTGGGAAAAACCACCAGTAATATGCAACTCCTTTTTCACTCATTTAAAGTGATGCCCTGTTAAAGGCCAACCCTATTAAAGGTTACAATACACATTGTTAAATGTGACCCGGTTAAGGGATTTTAGTCATCCTACTAAAAATGAGCCTTGTTAGAGGACTTTAGGCCATTCACTTGGAATGCCACCCTATTAAAGGATTTTCCAATGATTTTTAAGTCAACCTTACTCCAAAGGATTTTTCCTAGACTAATACAATTGTTAGAAAGTAACAGTAGAGCTTTGATCTGATACAACTTACAAACTTACTTGCAGATTATAGATCTCTGTTTAGTCCTCAACTCTACTTGACTTCCAATCTTTGTAGCTCTAACAACTTGTTCACCCTTCAAGCATTAATCTTTACCATTGCAAACTCTTCTCTTGGGTTGATTGATGAAACAAAACCCCTTTCTCCTTCTCCTTATCAGATTCTTGCCTTAGACTATCTAACTCTTTTTGCTTCATGACTAGACATTTCTATATACAAGAAATTAGAATATTTTTCCACTCATTATCCATTGTCTAAATTAGGGTTTTTGGATGGATTTGGTAGGATACAATGTACCTACCCCATATCTTGTTTTCTCTAAAAAATTCTCTTAGAATCCATCTAAATTTGCCTCCAAAATAGATTACATAAGATTCTGTGCCACTAGCTCATCAATCTTATCTTCCTCCTATTTCACAAGTTCCAAGAAAATAAACTTGTTGGCTTTTATTTGGTGAATCTTTGATCTTTGTCATAATACAATAGCTCAACATTATCAATTTTATGATGCTCAACACATACTACATCACTTGGCATCAACTATAAAATCACTCGACATCAATTGGATTTTATTGGTGCTCGACATCAACTAAAAATTACTTGACATCTACTAACTTGCTCGACATCCACTAGAATTTTCTTTCAGTTGGCTCCTACTAGCTTTTTGCTAAGCTTGAACTAACTTTGCTCGACACCTACTATCCACTTGGTCAAGCTTAGCAAATGAACTTTGTTTAACTTATCCTTCTAAACTTTCTAAGTGTAGCCAACCATTTTGTAACCTCAAATAGATCATCAATACATTAAGCTATCATTGTCTTAATTTATTCATGTTCTTCATTATATAATTATAATTTAACCTTTCCTCTAGGTACTTTTGTTACATCTTGTTGATCAAATCCTCCTCATCAATCAACTAAGTGATAGTACTTGAAAAATATAAGCAATTGTCTTACTAGTAAATATAATGTTTGAAATCAATGATAACATAATGATTGAAACACATAGTCTTCTTCAACAATCTTTCTAAGAAATGATCTTTTTAATCAGATATCAACACACCCCTCTCTTAGTAGCAATTGGGACCAATATGAAGGACATGTAGTTTCTATGTGTTGGAATTTTTTAGAGAGTTTATAGGAAACCATTCAACAACATCATATTTCACCACCTTAGCCTCCTTCCATAGGGAAAGGTCCTTACATTTAGGTTCTTCTTGGATCATTGATTTTGGCACTTCACACCATATGACACATTCACAAGATTTGGTCAGTAAACTTCCCCATAGTGATACTTCACATATTGTAGTTAGTGACTCAGTATAACTCCTAGTCCTCAATTCATGTTAAGTTTCATTGGATGGTGGTTCTCTTTAGGATGTGCTTCTTGTTCTTGACATTTTGACAAACCTCATTTTAGTTTATTAGATTTTCCATTTTGGCTCTAGTAAGATAGTTGAGTTCAAGTACCACTTTATATGGTTATTGAACAAGCTTTGGCATGAAAATTTGGGCCACATCAACTATATATATTTATAAAAGATGATCACACAAGAACTTGCTAATGATCTCCTACAAATCTCTTGAACTGATGGTGTTTTCCATGGATGTGTTCTTGGAAAGCATAACTAAGATCCATTTCCTAAGGAAAGAGCCACATGTGCTAAGGCATCCTTGGAGTTGGTGCATAGCGATCTTATGTCATTTCCTACTACTTATTTTTTAGAGGCTCTTTATATGCTCACCTCAATTAATGACTTAGATAGATGTACATGGATGTACCTCCTTAAGTACCAATATAATGTCTTTGATTCCTTTTGAATATTTAAGACGTTTTTGGAGAAGCAATCTAATTTCTCTCTCAAATAGATATGCATAGATAATAGGGGGAGTATGTAAATTGGGAATTCAAAGACTTTTTTCATTGAGCATGGTTTACTACACTAGTTTTTGATTCCTCATGCCCCTTACTAGAATGGTATTTCAAAGAGAAAGATCAAAACACTACGAGAGATAGAAAATCACATGATCCAATCACAGGATATGTAGTCTTTATTTTGGGATGAAGTGATGAGCATTAATTAATAAATCTTTTATTTTTTCTTTTAATGATCCAAAAGACATCTTTTGAATGCTAATATCTATAATTGATAAGACTTATATGAATTTATACATAGAATACTAACATCTTAAGTTGATTTTCAACTAATGCATTAATGTTGATATTCAAATATTAATGCATATTTTTTCTTATCTATTATTGAATGAATCTAATGAAACAATGTCATTATTATGCATATTATATGTTTCATCATTTATGAGATGTTTACAGATTCAAAGACATTTATTTTTGAAATGTCAAACTTTGTGGAAATAAAGTTCATTTAATTGGAGAATGATTTTTGAAATGGAAGGAAGCAATTGGATTAATTCAAGAATAATTTGCATATCTCACACATTTTTCATACACATATTCAAGTGTTTTTAAAACTCAATCCACTTGTTTCTTCCATTTCACTATTGTAATGACATAAATTTTAGTTTTGTTTCTTTTTTCTAGTCTTTGATCCTAAACATTCAGGTCAATAGTTTTTCAATTTCAAATAAGGAATATTCATTATAAATATTTCTTTGTCTCTTTGTTTTAGGGGGTGACCTTAGTAGTTTTTTTTTAGCAGTAGGAATGTGATTAGAGAAAATTAGTATTAGGAAGTTTTAAGTAGTCTTTTTTGTATTTTTCATTTTGTATTTAATAGGTTGTTATTTATTTTGACTTCAAGATTGGAGCCAGGATATTTGAAGAAGATATTTGGATCTTTTACACATGTTCTAAATTCATTTGCAATTGAAAATATTGTGCACATAATTGAATCTAGATGTTGAGGTAGTTTCTATGGTTGTATTCCTTAAAATTTATCATAATATAATATATGAGGAATTACTCCCCTAAAGGGATATGTATTAACCAGATGAGGAGGTCATCTCTAAAGTTGATCCATTTCCCCTACCACTCCTCTTTAGCATCCTTTCTACTCATGGTTGTTCCACCCCTGGGATGACTATTATGGTTCTTGGAGGAGAGGGTCATGATTATACTATAGGTGATGTCTATTCTCTTGCCCCAAAAATCTACCCTTCCTCTAAAATTTCCTCTGTATGTAGTTGCACATACTCATCCCTTCTACTATTTGGCTCTCAAGCTTTCTAATTAGAGGAGAAAAAAGTATAGTATCTTTCTCTTGTGGTGGTAGAGGTAGTGACTGTGTCTTCCCTAGAGGTGGAGGAGGTATCCCTAATGACCATTTTATAAGTGGAGGTAGTTGATTCCAATCATCACCTAATGGCTCCCAATTCAATGTATCCATTATCATTCCTCCCTCCATATGGGTTCTAACATGCATGAAGTTGAAAGCCAAAAGATCAAATAGATCCGACCCATCCCCTTTTATGGACTTGGTCCATCCTTTCTTCTCCTTATTTGTGGATTCTTTAACATGGATCATATTTGCTTAAGTAGTTTGGGGATTTTGTGTCAAACTCCATGACCCTTACCAAGTCCTCTTGTTCTAAGGGAGATGTTCAATTTCTTCCCTTGACTCTCATTCTTCCTCAGCCTTAGGTATGGTCTTAATAATCCAAGGAGAGGTAGGGCTCTTTCTCTTTGATTTCATCCTCTATACCCTAACTATCACTCTTTCTATTATATTCTTCTTTGGAACCAATGTGGATGCCTTTATTTTTATTGGCATGTTTCTTCAGGTCAAGCCTCTACCTTAGTAGATTTTCTTTTATTCTTCCCCTTGACCTTGTCATCCCTATGAAAGTATTCCACCACTTTTTCATGCCTATGCATAGTCTTAGGCTTGATTGGGAACTTCTCTTGATAAGTGGGGACAATGACCTTGGTCCCTTTTTCCTTTTTCTAACCTCGCGAGTACCTATAGGGTTGGAAAATTGGGTATTGGTTACAAAAGGAAATGATTCTTGACATAGTCCTTTGTTATCTTAATGACATGCTTGGTGTGATGCTGGATGTCATCATTTTCTTCTCTACCTACCTATGCATTCATTATGGGGTTCTCAAATATTCTATCACTATTGTAGATGGGTTCTATTATATTGGGGTTGTCTTTGTTTCATATCTTTATGGGTATACTCAAGTTGAGTTCCCTCTTTTTAGGTGATAGAATCATCCTAGAATAGTTCCTAATTTTATCTTTATAGTCATCTACATAGTTGTTGCCAAGTTTTAGTCTTACCCCTTTTAAAGCTTGAAGTCATTACTATGAAATTGAGTATGTGTCCAAATGTAATGTCTAAGTTTCCTTTAGGTCACTTACTTCTCATCTTTCTCAAAGTACTCTACTTTCTTTGTTTGTCGATTCCCCTTTGCATTACCTTTACCCATCACCCAAGTGAGTTTCCTATTTTTTTGGGGTGCATGGGGTTTAGATTATATTGGCATGGTTGGGATGTGTTTTGATGTCCTCTCAATGAGAAGTAAGTTTTTTCACACCTAATTATTTGTTATCTTTCCCTAACATTCCACATCCCACAAATTTTGAACATTCAAGTTGATTTTCACCTTGAACGAACTACATCAAGTGTGAATCCTAAGGATGAAGCCTTGAAAATGATTAACAAGATGAGAATATGATTATGTCATGCTAGAAAGGCCATCTAAGCTTATGAAATTAAGCCATAATGAATCTCATTCAAATTTGTGGAGATAAGATCAAGTACTATGAAGGAACATGGGTCTATGGGTTTTCTATTGTGTACTCATGGAAGAAAAGTTATTTTTTTCTACTTTTGATGTTGTATAAACTTGAGCCAAATCTCAGTCCCAATGATGACATAGTGAGAACATGGTGTTAAAAAACCCATTTAAAGGCTTAGAACTAGTAAGGCATGCTCAAGATCTAGCTTCAATGTTGTTAGATTGAGGTGAAAGGATGAAGTGTTGTTTATTGTGCTCCAGTGTGAGAAATGTTGCTGAGAAAGGAGTTTTTTGTCCCAAGGAAATAAAGAAGGCCACTTCTCCAAAGGACTTGAAAATAGAAGTTCAAGTTAATATAAAATGCAAATATCCTTTGGAGATGCTCAAAATATACTTCTAGAGAAGTTAGTGATGGAGATACAACCCTAATATAGTGGAAATGTAGTGTTAAAAGCCTTAGGTGGAAAGTGAAAGAACAAAGTGTGCAAGCTAGCAAAATGATTACTCCCTGTGCTGTGATTCCAAACAAAAGGAAAATGGGTTTGCAAAAAAGATAAGTCTCTCTTTCCTACATGTGTTAATATTATTTAAGTATATCTACATTTTAAATTCTAAAGCAAAGTAAGACACTTCCTATAAAGCTAAAGCATTTGTGTCATTAAGTGATTCTTAGTTATATCACATTACTTTAAGTAAAGTAAGAGAGCTTTTAGAAACTTAGAATTTTATATGAAAATGATTGGAAAATTTAAATAGCCATTAGTCATGGAATTAAATTCAAATCCTTTTGTTTTTTATTAGATAAATAGGTTTTACAGGGATCCTGAAACCCGAGAGTTAATACAAATCAGGCTGAAAATAAGCATTAGAAGCCCAGCCACAAAAGAAACAAGTCTAAAGGCTGAAGTAGCACAAGGCCTAGCCAAATAAACAAAGGCCAAACCAAAAAGACAAAAAAAAATAGCCAAAAGCCAAAACAAAAAGCCAACCAAAAAGGAAAACAACAGGAACTACTCCTCGATCTTTCTTTCCAGCTCCTGCGTGACCTGTGCAACCTCCTGTGCCATCTTGTTCTCCTCGACCTCTAGTTGGTGAGTCCTAAGGTCTTCCTGGTCTAGAGTAGAAAAGGTGATACTAGTGGTATTATCTTCATCATATCTAGCTTTAGCCCTGTCTTTTCCTTCCACATCCACCTACATACCTCTATCTTTAAGCCACTCAGTTAAAGATAAAATGTTGTTATTGATTGAGCTGAGCAGTGAGATCATCTGGCTCAACAGATTGTGATTATAATTTTCCAGATTATGGATCCTCCTTTCTTCTAGGCTATGCTTATCATCATAATCTATCCCTTTCTCTAGGCCCTTAAGATTCCTAGCTCCTTCTATTTGAACCACCTTCTCCTTACCCTCCTCTAGCTCATGAAAAAGCCACTTGATTGACCTGAAATTATCAACCATGCTATTGCGAGAATTGTTCAAGAGGTTCATCCTAGACTCCTTGGCATTATCAAAGATAGCCACTATTGTAGGGTTAATGAGCTCTTCAAGATTTGGTTCCTCCTGATTGTCCACCAGGATTTGGGGGTTCATCACTTCCCTGAAAATACCCATTTTCTAGGTCCTCACATTAAAATTTCTCCATTCTTTCCTCCTATCTTTGGCTAGCACCTCCCCACACTCACTACCAATACTATCTTGAGTTTTCTCCTTCGGATGGGCCTGGGTATGGATGGGGGAGAGAGGGATGAGGGAAGAGTCCAAGTCTTGCTACAATCTCTCATCCTCTGTGCCCACCCTCTTGCATTTCTTCCCACCCTGGTAATCCATTTTTTCCTCTTGCCTTTCCTTTTACTCTTCTTCAAACTCCATTGCCTCCTCTTCATCATAGGTGTCCTATTCCTCCTTCTCAGTCTTCTTATGACCATGATCTCTAGGGATAATTCTTCTAGGGATGATGGGGGAGGGAGACTTCTTAACATTTGGTGAAGCTTTTTTACCCACGAAGGTAAGCCCTCCTTCCTCAGAACTAATGCTCTGAATATCATCCAAGTTAGAGGAATAGCTAGAGCTATCAATTTCCTCATTCCTAGCCTATGATGGGATGTTACTGATTGTTTGAGCCTTGAAGTTCTCATAGATGAGTAGTAATAGCTCCTCATGGAGAGTAGGGTTAGCAAAGGGTTTCTTTCTGAAGCTTGACACCGCCTTGCTCATAGAATTCAACAAATAGAAAGGGAAAGAAACTTTGCTATCATGATGAAAATGATTTAGAAGAACAAAATGGTGGGTGCAAACATGATCAAACCTAGGGTCAAGAGTAATGCACTCAATGATAATGCGTAGAACATACCTCCAAATCTTCATTATAGACTCTAGATCATAAAATGTATCACTTTTTTTTAGGGCATTCAACTCCTTAGGATTGTCGACAAAGTCCTTCATAGCACTGGTTGAAAGCTTTTTATCCCTAAAGAACTTAAAGCCCACCACTGGAATCTCAGTCACAGCTGAGATCACCTACTCCATTATTAGAAAAGCTATCCCATTCACCTTGACTCTACCATCCTTCCACAAATTGACCATGCTGTTAGTCACATTTTGGTTGTAGCCATGCAACTTTGTGATATACCTTGAAAGCCTGCCCTGAACCAGCTGCTCCAAAACTTTCTCCCTGCTTCTCCATTTCTCCATTTTTCCTACCGGTTCTTTTTTGCACCTTTCTCCCACCATTTTGGTACTTTTCTCTCCCACAATTCTCATAAGCACAACTCTCTAAAACCTCACCACGTGATAGGGTTCTCCATGTTTTTGAGGGAAGTTGAAGAAATAGTTCTTGTCTTTGCTTAGATTAAAAATGCAAAAAAAGACCCATGAAGCATGCCTAATAAAATGTACTAATTCCCACTTCTTGCATTTACCAATGCAACCTTTATGAGTTGTACCCTTTCCCCATAAGCCTTTCCTATTCATAATAGTAGTTTGATCTCCTTTGTACTCCCTTGGATCTTATCTAGCTTGATCAGACTCTTAACATTCATTGAAAAACTCTTTCTCGATTGCCAAATCATTTTTTGGTCGGATTAGACACAATTATTTGCAAACCAATCTGTCACTAGGTTTGCTTCCTGAAAAACATGAGTAACATGGACTCTTTCAAATTTAGCAAGAGTCTCACGTGTCTCATTAATAAGATTTGCAATTGACCAAGAATAATGCGATTTTCCATTTAAACTTTTAATAATATTATTCGAGTCCCCTTCAAGCCATAAATTGGTAACTCCAACTTCAAAAGTTAGTTTCACCACATGACAGGCCGCACTTGCTTCCACAAAGTGATTATTTTGGAATCCAAGTAGGAGAGAGAAGGTCACAACTCCGTCCCCAAATTCATTCCTAATAATGCCTCCACATCTTGAGGAGCCAGGATTTCCCTTTGAGGCCCCATCAAAATTGGCTTTATGACATCCTTTTGGGGGGAAAAGCCACTTGGCTTCCTATCTTTTTAACAGTCTTTCTTTTTCCTTCTCCATTTTCCTACCACCCATTTTGATATCTCCCCCCTTCCTTACTAGGTAGTTTTCCTTTATATTTTTCTTAATCTTTTTCTTGAGGACAATGGCAGGTTCCTCTCTATCTCTAAAGATTCTATTGTTTCTCTCATTCCATATGCTCTAGCAGAAGTGGGGTAAGAACCAGGTACCTAAATCCTACAAAATAGGGGAATAGAACAAGGATTTCCATTGGCAAAAAAAATCTAGGAGATTATCTGGCATGCACTAGCTAATCCCTAAGTCTTGGGTCAGGAAGTGCTAGACCTCCCTAGAGAAGGTACAATGAATGAACAAGTGATTGCCAATTTCTAGCTAGTTCTTACATAAACTACATCTACTTGGTAGAATCTAACCTCTTTATAATAGGGTATCTTGCGTGAGAATTTTGTTTTATAAGGCTAGCCAATAAAATATATTGATTTTTGGAGTTAGGCTTGGGATCCAAGCTTTCAACCAAGGAGGTCTCTCTTTAGAGCTCCAAAGAGCCATATACCTAGAAGCAACAGAAGTCCAAGCTGAAGTACCAAAGCAAATGGAAGAATACAGAACCTTTGTGTATTCTTATGAAGGAATGACTGTTGATGAGGATGATGTCAATCAAATTGAAAATCAACAACAAGTATCAGTTTCAGCCGAGTCACAACCAGTGAATGCCGAGTTGCATTCAGAAGCTGAGTTATAGAATGAAGAAAATGCACAATCTGATTCTGAAGATAGTACACATGATGAAGAACAACCTGACAACGAAGTGCATAGTGATCCTGAATCTGAAAGATCAAACATGGAAACAAGGACAGAGCCAAGATTATCCAAATATGTAAAAAGACATCACCCTGCTGAACTAATAATTGGTGACAAAAATGCAAGACCAATGACAAGGAATAGACTAAGACATGAATCATGCTTGATCAAAAAATTTGAACCCAAGATAGTATATAGTGCATTACAAGATGATAACTGGTGTAAAGCTATGGAAGAAGAAATTGATCAAATAAAGAAAAACAAAACCTGGAGTTTGGTTCCTAGACCAATTGACAAGAATGTGATAGGCACCAAGTGGGTATTCAAAAACAAGCTAGATGAAAATGGTGAGATTACTAGAAACAAAGCTAGACTAGTATGCAAGGGTTATGCTCAAGAAGAAGGAATAGACTACGGGGAAACATTTGCCCCTATTGCTAGAATGGAAGGAGTAAGAACTTTACTTGCATATGCTGCCTACAAAGATTTTAAAGTCTATCAAATGGATGTAGAATCTGATTTCTTAAATGGTATACTAGAAGAAGAAGTCTACATTGAACAACCAGAAGGATTTGTTGATGAAAATAATAGGGATATGGTGTGTAAGCTACATAAAGCACTCTATGGTTTGAAACAAGCACCTAGAGCATGGTATGAGAGACTTCACAAGTATCTAGTGCAAATTGGATTTGAAAGAACTAATGATAAGAGCAACATGTACATCAAAGTAGAAGAAGATAAAGACATTATTGTTTTTGAAATCTTTGTGGATGGCATAGTGTTTGGTGGAAAGGAAGTTCTTTTCAAAGGCTTTGCTGATAAAATGAAACATGAATTTGAGATGTCTATGTTTGGAGAAATAAAATTCTTTGTTGGATTGCAAGTACATCAACTCAAACATGGTATATTTGTGACACAATCAAAGTACATCAAAGAGATTCTTAAAATGTTTGGATTGGAGGAATCCAAACCAGTCAGCACACCAATGGCAAGAGGAAATAAGCTGTCCAAAAATGATGAATCAACTAAAGTCAATCAAACAATGTACAGATCCATGATTGGAAAACTACAATATGTTGTACATAGTAGACTAGACATAGCATTAGTAGTTGGAATAGTAGCCAGATTCTCTGCTAATCCCAAAGAAAATCATCTCATAGCAGTAAAAAGAATAATGAGATATCTTAAAAGAACTGATAACTTTGGTCTATACTACAAAAAAAATGAAAAATTTGAGCTAAATGCATATACAGATGCAAACTGGGGAGGCAACATTGATGATAGAAAAAGAACAAGTGGAGGTGCATTATTTCTAAGCAAAAGACTAGTTACCTAGACTAGCAAGAAACAAACATGTACATCCCAGTCCACTGCAGAGTCAGAATATGTAGCAACTACAGTCAATTGCACAAACATTGTATGGCTCACACATCTATTGAAAGGAATGAAAGAAGAGGTAACAAAACCTGTGATATTATATTGTGATAATACAAGTGCTATAAACATATCCAAAAATCCAATGATGCATGCAAAAATCAAGCATATCGCAATCAAGTATCATTATGTCAGAGAATTGGTAGAAGACAAACAAGTGTAGTTGAAATACATTCACACAAAGGAACAAACTATAGATATTTTCACCAAACCATTCCCCAAGGATGTTTATGAATACATTAGAGGCAAGTTGGGGGTAATACCCCTAACTCAAGCAGTTTAAATCAACAAGGATGCTGCCTTGCATCAACAGAAACAAATCATTGAAATATCAGAAGAGTGATGCAAAGGATGACAACAAGAGCAGAAACTCCAAATCAGTCACAAGCATGGTGACAGAGGGAGAAAACAACAAGAAGCCAAAGCTCATATTTAGCATGATAAAGATGGTACATCTTTTGCATTTATGTCAAAGAGGGAGAAATGTGCAAAAACCTAATCAATATATAAGAAAGAGGGACATATATATGAAAGAGGGAGGTATATGAGATCAATAGTAAAAGATGCAGCAACAAATAAATATAGTAGACAACATATGCAATCTTGGTGGTAACTAAGTTGATCAATTGATCAGTTTGGTTTGCCATCAATGCCAAAGAGGGAGATTGTTGGAAATGATTGAAATGATCATAAGAAAAGTTGTTGGAATGATATATGGAACTAGTAAAGAATGTTCTCAATCATTATTTTGTCATTTATGTCAAACTTGCTACTTGCAGGAATGAAAATTGCTTTAATGATCCAAATACTATTAATTAGTTGATTGTCAAGAAGGAGGCAATCAATAAGATGTAACTAGAACACCTAGAGAAAGGTTGAAGTTATGATGTTGTAATGAAGTACAAGGATCAACTAAGCCATTGATGAAAAAGTGTATTTGATGACATACTATAAGATACAAACAATGGACACACTGAAACATATCAAAGATGTAAGGTTTTAGCTAAGACATTTGTAAAGCTCATCTAAGTTCATTAGAGAGAAGGAGCCGAGCAAGCTAGTATGTGCCGAAAAAATGCCTAGTAAGTGCCGAGTAAACTTCAAGTGCTGAGCAAGTTCAAGTGCTGAGTAAACTTCAAGTGCCGAGCAAGTTCAAGTACCGAGTAAACTTCAAGTGTTGAGCAAGTTCAAGTGCCAAGTAAACTTCAAATGCCAAGCAAGTTCAAGTGCTGAGTAAACTTCAAGTGCCGAGAAAGTTCAAGTGCCGAGTGATATTGAGTGTCGAGCAGAGATAGGTGCTGAGTAACACAGAGATGCCGAGCACCAGTAAAACCAATAGTGTCGAGTAACATAGAGATGTTGAGCACCAGTAAATCAATAATTTCGAGTTGCTGCATTATTTTGAAAATCAAAGATTTTCCAGATCTAAGCCGACAAGGTTGTTATCTAGAAGTTTGTGAATTAAAATGGAAGATAAGAATGATGAGCTAGTGGCACAAAACACCATGTAAAACATTTTAAGGATACAACTAATGAAGTTTGAAGATAAGAACAAGATATGAGGTAGATACATTGTATCCTACCTAATCCATTCGAAACCCTAAAATTGGAGAGGGAGAAATGAGCAGCAAAGGCAAATCAAATTTCTATTTAAGGAATCATAAGTTAATAAAAAAAGAGAGAGAGGTAGTCAAGCATGAAAGCATGAAATGTTGAAGGAGGTGCTAAGGAGATAAGAGAGCATAGTGACTCTATTTCAGTAAGAAGACCCCTAATATGGATGCATTGGTACAATGAGTTAGAAGACTCAAGGAGATGAAGCTTGAGAAGAAGTCAAGCAGTCAGAGCTGAAGTGATTGAAGCCAAGCATTAGGATTGAATTGAAAGTGTGATCTGAAATTTGTAAAGTATGTTGTAAGTTATATCAGATCAAAAGACCATTATCGTTACTTTCTAGCAATTGTAACAGTAAAGTTTAAATCCTATGGACTTAGGTTGGTTTAATAGCCATGAGATAAATCCTTTAACAGTGTGACATTCCAAGTGAATGTTCTAAATTCCTTTAACAAGGCCCATTCCTAACAGTTTGGTGAAATCCTCTAACAAGGTCAAATTTAACAGTGTGTTGTAAGCCTTTAATAGGGTAGGCTTTTAACAGGCATCACTTCAGAAGAGTGAGAATCAAGTAGCATGTTACTGGTGGTTTTTCCCAAATTGGATTTCCACGTAAATCATTGTGTCATGTGTTGATCTTGCATATTTTATCTTTGCATGTTGATTTACTGTAACTTGTTAATTTGGTTGATTTAAAGTTTGGATGGATGAAAAGTGCATGGATTCATTAAAAGTAGTGAAAAAGTATTAATAGGGCATTTGGAACTTGGATAACTGATTCACCCCCCCCTCTTAGTTATTCTAAATAATTCTAACAATTGGTATCAGAGCCTTACTGCTGACTCGGTTTAAAGGAACTATAAGCAGAAAAGATCAAAATGCCTAAGAGAGAAGTTTCTAAGCTCAATAAAGACAACTTTTTTGCATGGCAAAGCTTGATGAAGCTACATCTGGGATCTATAGGAGATTATGCCCAAAATTTAATTGTCACTGAACATGTAGATCCAACAAGTGCTCCTACTACAGAAGATATGAAAAACAAGTAAGAACACAATCAGACAATGCTAGAAATTGCCTCTGCACTCTGCTATGCTAAATTTGATGATATCAAAGGATGTGATACTGCATTCAAAATGTGGAAAGCCCTATTAGACATCTATGGATGAGATCAGAATGTACAAAAAGCAAAAAGAGAAAGTCTCAGAGGAAAGATTGATGACATGAAAATGGAGGAAAATGAGAACACTGCTCAGTATGGTGCAAGAATAAAGGAAGTGGTAAGTACAATAAGATGCTTGAGTGGTCAATTGGATGAAGATATTGTTAATAGTAAGTTCTTAAGAACCTTGCTTCCTATCTATGCTATTAGAGCATCAGCAATACAAGAGCTAAGATGTATACTAGGAAACAATCTAAGTTTTGAAGGTATAATAGGTAGACTCACTGCATTTGAGTTATCTAATTTTGAAAAGTACAGACCAAAGAATGTTGAATCTACCTTTAAGCCCAAGTTATCACTGAAAGATGCTAAATAGGTGAAATCAAAAAAATGAAGAAAAATGAAGTATGTATCCAGTGACAGTAGCACTGATGAGGAAGATGTGGAACAATTGGAAGCATTGCTTGCTAGAAGATTTCACAGAGGTAAAGGAAAATTCAAAGGTAAGATGCCTATCATTTGTTTCAATTGCATTGAAGTAGGTCATATTGCTGTCAGGTGTACATAGAAAAAGGATTACAAGGAAAGCAACAAAAATAAATTTAGAAGAGATGATGACAAAAGAGATTACAAAGAAAAAGGTAAGAAGTGTTACATTGTTCAAGAAAATTCTGATGAAAATGATGATGAATTTGTTTATGTAGCCATGAAGGATCAATCTAATGAAGAAGAACCCACATCATTGGTAACATATATGAACAAGAATGACAGGTGGATCATAGACAGTGGATGCTCACATCAAATGATAGGAGATAAAAGTAAGTTTGTTAACTTTACTCAGTATGATGGAAATAGTGTTAGATTTGGTAATGATGCTCCATGTCAAATCAAAGGAAAAGGTTCCATTAAGCTCATAGAAAAAATTTCATGTGATAATGCATACTATGTTGAAGGATTAAACTACAATTTACTAAGTGCCTCACAGTTAGGCAATATAGGATGCAAAGTGGAATTTGGAAACAAAATTGCAAAAATCTGTGATACTAATGGTAAACTGATAGGAAAAGGAGATCAAACAAAGAGTAATATGTTTTACCTTGATATGGATGATGTTTTTTGTTTTATTGCAAAATTTGATGATGAATGGTTATGGCATAGAAGATTATGTCATGTCAACTTTGACAATCTGGTCAACATCAGTAAAATGAAGAAAGTCAGAGGTTTGCCAAAATTCAAGAAGCTTGATATTATCATGTGCAAACAATGTCAGCTAGGAAAGATGACTAAGTCAAGTTTCAAGAGCAAAAACTATACATCTAAAGAAGTACTTGAATTAGTTCATACTAACTTATGTGATCCAATGGAAGTACAAAGCTATAGAGGAGATAAATACATAATGTTTTTTGTTGATGACTATTTCAGGATGATGACTGTTATGTTCTTAAAATAGAAATCTAATACTTTTCAAATGTTTAAGTGGTATGTGGCTAGAGTTGAAAAGGAAATAGGAAAAAGCTTGAAATGCCTAAGATCAGATAGAGGTGGTGAATTCACATCAAATGAATTCAAAATATTCTGTAATGATAAAGGAATCAAAAGACACATGTCAGCTCCTAGAACTCCCCCACAGAATGGAATTGCTGAAAGAAGAAATAGATCTGTGATTGACTGTGCCAAAACACTAATGACGGAAAAGACTATTTCTCTAAAATACTAGAGAGAAGCTATAAGTGTAGCTGTTCATACACTAAACCAAGTACAAGTCAAGAAAGGTACATATACAACACTTTTTGAATTATGGTATGGTCACTCACCCAATGCAAAACATTTCAAAGTGTTTGGTTGCAAATGCTTTATCCTTAAAGATGCTAGAAATGGAAAATTTGATGCAAAAAGTGATGAAGGTATATTTCTTGGTTACTCCACTAGAAGTAAGGCATATAAGTGTTTGAATATTAACACTAACAAAATTGTAGAAAGTGCAAATGTAAATTTTGATGACCACACAAAAGTCTAAGCTGAAGTACTAAAGAAAATGGAAGAGTACAAAACCTTTGTGTATTCTTATGAAGGAATGACGGTTGATGAGGATGATGTTAATCAAATTAAAAATCAATAACAAGTATCGGTTTTAGCCGAGTCACAACTAGTGAATGCTGAGTTGCATTCAGAACCTGAGTTACAGAATGAAGAAGATGCACAATTTGATTCTGAAGACAATACACATGATGAAGAACACCCTAACAATGAAGTGCATAGTGATCTTGAATCTAAAAGATCAAACATGGAAACAAGGACAGAGCCAAGATTATCCAAATATGTAAAAAGACATCACCCTGCTGAACAGATAATTGGTGACAAAAATGCAAGACCAATGACAAGGAACAGACTAAGACATGAATCATGTCTGATCAAAAAATTTGAACCCAAGACAGTATATGGTGCATTACAAGATGATAAATGGTGTAAAGCTATGGAAGAAGAAATTGATCAAATAAAAAAAAACAAAACCTGGAGTTTGGTTCCCAAACCAACTGACAAGAATGTGATTGGCACCAAGTGGGTATTTAGAAACAAGCTAGATGAGAATGGTGAGATTACCAAAAACAAAGCTAGACTAGTATGCAAGGGTTATGCTCAAGAAGAAGGAATAGACTATGGGGAAACATTTGCCCCTATTGCTAGAATGGAAGGAGTAAGAACTTTACTTGCATATGCTACCTACAAAGATTTTAAAGTCTATCAGATGGATGTAAAATCTGCTTTCTTAAATGGTATACTAGAAGAAGAAGTCTACATTGAACAACCAGAAGGATTTGTTGATGAAAAAAATAGGGATATGGTGTGTAAGCTACATAAAGCATTCTATGGTTTGCAACAAGCACCTAGAGCATGGTATGAGAGATTTCACAAGTATCTAGTGCAAATTGGATTTGAAAGAACTGATGATAACAACAACATGTACATCAAAGTAGAAGAAGATAAAGACATTATTGTATTTGAATTTTTTTTTGATGACATAGTGTTTGGTGGAAAGGAAGTGCTTTGCAAAAGCTTTGTTGACAAAATGAAACCTGAATTTGAGATGTCTATGTTTGGAGAAATAAAATTCTTTGTTGGATTGCAAGTACATCAACTCAAACATGGTATATTTGTGACACAATCAAAGTACATCAAAGAGATTCTTAAAATGTTTGGATTGGAGGAAACCAAACCAGTTAGCACACCAATGGAAACAGGAAATAAGCTATCTAAAAATGATGAATAAACTAAAGTCAATCAAACAATGTACAGATCCATGATTGGAAAACTACAATATGTTGTACATAGTAGACTAGACATAGCATTAGCAGTTGGAATAGTAGCCAAATTCTCTGCTAATCCCAAAGAAAATTATCTCATAGCAATAAAAAGAATATTGAGATATTTTAAAGGAACTGATAACTTTGGTCTATTTACAAAAAGAATGAAAAATTTGAGCTCAATGCATATACAGATGCAAATTGGGGAGGCAACATTGATGATAGAAAAAGCACAAGTGGAGTTGCATTATTTCTAGGCAAAAGGATAGTTACCTAGACTAGCAAGAAAAAAACATGTACATCCCAATCCATTGCAGAGTCAGAATATGTAGCAGCTGCAGTCAATTGCACAAACATTGTATGGCTCACACATCTATTGAAAGGAATGAAAGAAGAGGTAACAAAACCTATGATATTATATTGTGATAATATAAGTGCTATAAACATATCCAAAAATATAATGATGCATGCAAAAACCAAGCATATCGCAATCAAGTATCATTATGTCAGAGAATTGGTAGAAGACAAACAAGTGAAGTTGGAATACATTCACACAAAGGAACAAACTGTAGATATCTTCACCAAACCATTGCCCAAGGATGCTTATGAATATCTTAGAGGCAAGTTGGTGGTAATACCCCTAACTCAAGTAGTTTAAACCAACAAGGATGTTGCCCTGCATCAACAGAAACAAATCATTGAAATATTAGAAGAGTGATGCAGAGGATGACAGTAGGAGCAGAAACTCCAAATCAGTCACAAGCATGGTGACAGAGGGAGAAAACAACAAGAAGCCAAAGCTCATATTTAGCATGATAAAGATGGTACATCTTTTGCATTTATGTCAAAGAGGGAGAAATGTGTAGAAACCTAATCAATATATAAGAAAGAGGGAGATATGTAGCAGCAAAGAAATATAGCAGACAACATATACAATCTTGGTGATAACTAAGTTGATCAATTGATCAGTTTGGTTTGCCATCAATGCCAAAGAGGGAGATTGTTAGAAATGATTGAAATGATCATAAGAAAAGTTGTTGGAATGATATATGGAACTGGTAAAGAATTTTCTCAATCATTGTTTTATCATTGATGTCAAACTTGCTACTTGCAGGAATGACAATTGTTTTAGTGATCCAAATACTATCAATTAGTTGATTGTCAAGGAGGAGGCAATCAATAAGATGTAACTAGAACACCTAGAGAAAGGTTGAAGTTATGATGTTGTAATGAAGTACAAGGATCAACTAAGCCATTGATGAAAAAGTGTATTTGTTGACATACTATAAGATACAGAGAATGGGTACACTGAAATATATCAAAGATGTAAGGTTTTAGCTAAGACATTTGTAAAGCTCAACTAAGTTCATTAGAGAGAAGGATCCGAGCAAGCTAGTATGTGCCGAGCAAATTCCTAGTAAGTGTCGAGTAAACTTCAAGTGCCGAGCAAGTTCAAGTTCCAAGTAAACTTCAAGTGCCGAGAAAGTTCAAGTGCCGAGTAAACTTCAAGTGCTGAGCAAGTTCAAGTGCGAAGTAAAATTCAAATGCCGAGCAAGTTCAAGTGCCAAGTAAACTTCAAGTGTCGAGCAAGTTCAAGTGCCGAGTGATATCAAGTGCCGAGTAGAGATAGGTGCCGAGTAACATAGAGATGCTGAGCACCAGTAAAACCAATAGTGTTGAGTAACACAGAGGTGTCGAGCACTAGTAAATCAATAATGCCGAGTTGCTGCATTATTTTGAAAATTGAAGATTCACTAGATCTAAGCTGACAAGGTTGTTATCTAGAAGTTTGTGAATTAAAATGGAAGATAAGAATGATGAGTTGGTGGCATAGAACACCATGTAAAATGTTTTAAGGATACAACTGATGAATTTTGAAGATAAGAACAAGATATGAGGTAGATACATTGTATCCGACCTAATCCATTCAAAACCCTAAAATTGGAGAGGGAGAAATGAGCGGAAAAGGAAAATCATATTTCTATTTAAGGAGTCATAAGTTAATAAAAAAAGAGAGAGAAGCGGTCAAGCATGAAAGCATGAAATGTTGAGGTGCTAAGGAGATAAGAGAGCATAGTGACTCTGTTTCAGTAAGAAGGCCCCTGATATGGATGCATTGGTACAATGAGTTAGAAGACTCAAGGAGACGAAGCTTGAGAAGAAGTCAAGCAGTCAGCTTTGAAGTGATTAAAGCCAAGTATTAGGCTTGAACTGAAAGTGTGATCTAAAATTTGCAAGGTATGTTGTAAGTTATATTAGATCAAACGACCATTATCGTTACTTTCTAGCAATTGTAATAGTAAATTTTAAATCCTATGGACTTAGGTTGGTTTAATAGCCATGAGATAAATCCTTTAACAGGGTGACATTCCAAGTGAATGTTCTAAAGTCCTTTAACCAGACCCATTCCTAATAGTTTGGTGAAATCCTCTAACAAGGTCACATTTAATAGTGTGTTGTAAGCCTTTAATAGGGCAGGCTTTTAACAAGGCATCACTTCAAAAGAGTGAGAATCAAGTAGCATGTTATTGGTGGTTTTTCCCAAATTGGGTTTCCACGTAAATCATTGTGTCATGTGTTGATCATGCATGTTTTATCTTTGCATGTTGATTTACTGTAACTTGCTAATATGGTTGATTTAAAGTTTGGATGGATGAAAAGTGTATGGATTCATTAAAAGTAGTGAAAAAGTATTAATAGGGCATTTGGACCTTGGATAATTGATTCAACCCCCCCCTCTCAGTTATTCTAAAGAATTCTAACATTTTTGAGTTTCTCCTATTTGTGAATAGGATCATATGATGGATTTTCTAAGAGGTTTCCTAGATAGGAACAAGGTGGTTTGAGTCAAACTATGTCAAAAAATCCTTGAAGTGAGCACCTTGTGTTCTAATGTGAAGAAGTTAGCCAGGACTCCATTTCTTATAGTGGTTGGACCGTATTCATGCACCTCCAGATTAGATGCTTAGAATTTGGTAAAGAGCTTTGAGAAAAAAATTAAGTTGTTAAACTATGAGGTGCTTACAACTCAATATGACCTAGTTAACTTTGTAAGAAATCATTTGAAATTGGGATATGCCTACAGGCATGTTCCAGATATTGAAGACTTCTAGTCTAGGTGTCTCAACGAGTACCAAAATTGGGAGAGATTTTGGTCATGGCTAACCATTGATGAGATTAAGTTATATAATGATTTTGTTAATGCTTTTGACCTTGCTGATGATGGAGCCTACATTCACCCCAAATCTTATGAGAAGATCAAAATCACCCCAATTTTATCTACCCCACCTAAAAATCCAATCATTGATAGAATGGATGTCCTTATGTAGGGGATAATTAAGAAAATATACAAATGTGTGGAGTGGACCCAAGAAAGGAAGAAAAGAATGAGAAGTTATAGTTCTATAGGTGGAGTATCAGCTAGAGCTCCCTAGTCAACCACAATAGCAACCACCACAACCACTACATCGATATCTATAGGGCCATCATATTCCATTGGCTAGGGTGGAGACTAGCCTCTAGAAAAGAACATGCCACTCACTTCTACCTAAAAAGTTTGCTCTCTTCTAAATACTAGGAAAGTTGGGGGTAAGGAAGATGACAAGGTAAGGGGAAGGATCAAGAAAAATTAGTGGCCAAGCCATCTTCCCCTATTCAATTCATTAATTCGAATGGCGATAATAAACCCATGGATGGCTAGGAACATGATGCATCTCAACAAGGGGATACCTTGGCTCTTTTGGTAACTAAGGTTGTTTCCTTACCTCTTGTTTCTTAGAGAAAGAAAACTCCATTAATCCTAAGGAAGTTATTGCACCCCACTACATTGCAATCTACTATCAATGTGATTTCTACAAAATCATGGCTTGAGGAGACCATTGATAGGGAGAAGAGGAGATATGAGGATGCAACCCCATCAAAGGACTTGCTCACACAAGTCACTTCCTCTTAGCCATCCAATAAGAAAAAGAATTAGAAGATGATTGCTACATGTGCTATAGATTCAACAACTAGCCATATGCTAGTTGAGATTCCTAAGCCACACAAAGAAGGAAGATTTCATGAGGTCTTGAAGAATGGATTTTGGATTAGGGCAATGGATCTTGGCATCCCAGTTCACAACTCCATGGTGAACATGTGGAAATCTACTAATGATAAAATCGAGGACAAGATGGGAGAGCTTAGAGTAGAGAAGGAGATATTGAAGGCCTCAAATAAAGAGTTAGTGGAATACATAAGGTCCACACTTGGGAGTACTTTGTGATATCCCCATTTTGGCATATAAATTAACTAATATATATATAAAGAGTATAATATCAATAATCAATAATTTATATAAAATATTATTGTTATACTAAGATACAAATATAAATTGTTATATATTATATAATTATAAATATTAATTATACATATACGCATATATGAATATTATTATATATCTATGCATATATTAGGTATTTAATTGCCGTGATATAAATTTCTATATATATATATATATATATATCTACTATTTTATGTGCTATAGTATATGACATTATGCCTATATTAAAATAATAATATTATAAATAATTAAAGTGATTCATATATAATATATAATAATAAATAATTAATATAATCATATATAATTGATATTAATATATATTATTAATATGTAATCATATATAATTAATATTAATGAATAGACACACCTCTATAAAATATTGATATATATATATATATATATATGGTATATCATAGGTTGAGGTAATCAGGATATAGATTATCAAATTTATACATTTGAAGAAGAAATTATCTAATGTCTTGAAAGGGGACATTACAAGTGGCATTAGAGCATGATCCTACCAGCCTGAATACAATAAGATGAAATAATCATAGAAGGATTTTAGTTCAAAGAACAAGGTACAAAAAGGAAAAGAAATCAGTAATTAGGGCTCATCTACATTTTGCAGAACATCCCAAATCCTAATATCTGGAATTATAAAGAAAATCATAGAAGGGAATGATCTCCTATTTGAGGTTAATGGTTGCATATTTACAAGAGAAAATCAAAGACATTACCTATTACAGGGATAAATCATTTATATCAGACATAATAATTTATTCAAAATTGCTTAAATATATGAAGAAATAGAATATCGAGGTTATTGCATCGAAAATCAAAAGAGAAGTTTAGTAGTGTTTGGATGAACATGGAACATGGACTAAAGAATTATGTGCAGTTCTATTTAGATCAAATGGTTTGGTATTTTAAGACAATGGCCAAAAATATTTATCATGAGAATGAAGGTGGTGAAGAATAATGCGAATATAAAAAGCACTAGAACAAATGGATCTAATTGAATCACACAACCATTTCTTCCACCAACAATTACACCACCGCAAGGATGGGTTAAACCACTCATAGCTCTCCTTGAAACTACTAAATCCACCCTTCCCTCTTCCATACAACATGCACCCTATAGAAGCAAGGTCACAAAAAGTAGCACAGTTACCATAATTCTCTTCTTATGATACACTAAGATGGAGGAGCCACAGAGGAGCCCACATGCTATATATTTGAGTTTGAATAGAATGTGTCATAATGCCAAGAGAAGAAATTGCCACCATCATCTAGTTTATGTGGACATTTCCATACATAGTATCACCTTCAGACTATGGAAGGAAGAGAAATGAAAGACCAAGAAGGATCATACATATCATTGAAACAAACTTGAATACTTAGCAGCCAAGACAAGTAGAAGTGTTGCCGCCACAAGGGAGATAATATACCATTGTTTGGAGCAATGCTCTTGTCTAACTAACCAAGCCAAATTTTAGGCCTACTCTTAAGATGTTCTCTCACCTTTCTAACAACTTCCTTGTATGTTTGAGATGGACTATCACTAATTCCCCTGCAAAGATAATTAATTGTGGCAGCTATTTCTTTGTCACTACCGACCAGGATTTTGATGACTCTGCCTCTCTTAAGAAGCCCAACATCTACAGAGGTTCCTATTAGCTCATCCATTAACTAAATGCAATTTGAAATTACTATGGGTTTTGAAGATAATATGCAACCTTAACACTCTTCAAATGCAATTAAATTCCTCAAAAATATTTTGGTGTCATCATCAACGATAATTTTGGAAATGTAAAATGTGCTGCTTAGGAAGTATCCTACACCAAATGGGAAAAAGATTGAGCAAGAGTTACATGAGTATGAAGGCAATCTATAGCCAATGTAAGAGTACAAAGGCTCAACAAAATAAAATATATTGTATGCATTGTGGTGAATAGCGAGTGACCTGCCACCAAGATAATTGAAGCTATGTAAATAGTTGTTTGCTAATTTATTAGCCATTAGAAAGGATTTATATAGTTACAAACAAATGGAACATCATGTTTCATAAAATAGTTATATGGAAGAATGACTCGTTAGTATTAGATGATGCCAAAATAACATAACAATGAATAAAAACATTAAAAAGAGCCACATTAAAATTGGAGACTGAATTGATAAAATGAGGTCACATAGTCCTGTTACCATTCATTCTTCAAATGCCTTAGAATAGTATAAATTCCTATAAAAAATGTTGGAATCAAAGCCAATATGAAGTATCATTTAAAAAGTTGAACAAAAAGGAGCTTGTACACATAGAAAGTAATACACATCCTCATTGAGCAATTTGATACACACATGATCCAAATGCAGAGACACAAACCAAGGTTATAACATAGCAATTAGTGAATACAAGCACACACCTTGGAAATCAAAGAGAAGATCCTATTTGCAGACATCAAATAATTATTGTGAAGTAGTCAAAGTCATATTAATATCAATGATGGAAAAAGGTATATGATTAAGGGATAATCTTAATGTGGAATGGGAGAGAAAAACCATCACACACTCCTACATCACCACCTCATCACACAAGGTATGAGGGTAAGTTATATATTTTCTACATATATTGTTATGAAATAATTGTTAGTGTCTTTCTTATTATTCATATATTTTTTTATTGTGAAGAATATTGAATAATCTATCAATGATTTTAGTTACAATGAAATGAAATTGATTTTTAAATAATCAAAGAATATTGTTAAGTAAAATCAATAAGATTATCTAAGGTCATCACCTTCCAAGATAAGATAAGGCCTGTGGTGGAATGGGTTGGGTGACACCACTCAGAGGTACTAGGTAAAGCCTATGGATATTGGGTAAGGCCTATGGTGGAGTGAATATCCTAGGGTACATCATACAAAGGCACTATCTTGGAAATGATGATCAGAGAGAGATAACAATAATGAGGGAGAATAGCAAGGTCCACTAATTGGGTAATAGGGCAACCCATTATGGTTTCTCCTCCTATAATTGAATGATAAGATTACGTATCTAATATTTCAAATATTATACCTAAAAAGACTTCTTATTGAAAAATAGTTGATTGAATCACCTTAAGATCACAATTCTCCAATGATGAGATAAGGCCTGTAGTGGAATGGGTTGGGTGACACCACTTGAGGTACTAGATAAAGCTTACAGGTACTAGGTAAGGCCTACGGTGGAGTGAATACCCCAGGGTACATCATAAAAAGGTACCATCTTTGGAATGATGATCAGAGAGAAATAAAAATAATAAGGGAGAATGGTGAGGCCCACTGGTTGGGTAACAAGGCACCCTATTATGGTTTCTCCTCCCATATTCAGAAAATGATGAGTTAATAAATGGACTATACGTTTGATTGAAAAGACACTTGAGACTATAAACACATTGCCAAGAGATTGATTTATGTGTACTAATGATTTTTTGGTTTTAGGTTTACAGTTAAAGAAATGCATAATGTGTGTGTTGTGTGTTTGCATTGTGTTTGCTTCGTGTCTTCATCTATTTGCATCGTGTCTTCATCTATCTGCACCATGTTTACTTCATGTTTTCATTCATTAAAGATGTATATTTGATAATACTTTTAGGACTTTGTATGCAAATATGTTTTGTATCTATGAAGTAGGTTGTGTGTGAATAAGTTTGCTTGAGGACAAGCAAATTCGAGAGGGGAGGACTGTGATATCCCCATTTTGACATTTAAATTAACTAATATATATGAAGAGTATAATATCAATAATCAATAATTTATATAAAATATTATCATTATACTAAGATACAAATATAAATTGTTATATATTATATAATTATAAATATTAATTATACATATATGCATATATGAATATTATTATATATCTATGCATATATTAGGTATTTAATTGCCATGATACACACACACACACACACACACACACACACATATATATATATACATACATATATTTATACATATATATATACATACATATATACAAATATATATATATATATATATATATATATATATATGTATATATGTGTGTGTATATATACATACATACATACATACATACATACATACATATCTACTATTTTATGTGCTATAGTATATGACATTATTCTTATATTAAAATAATATTATTATAAATAATTAAAGTGATTCATATATAATATATAATAATAAATAATTAATATAATAATATATAATATATAATCATATATAATTGATATTAATATATATTATTAATGTCTAATCATATATAATTAATATTAATGAATAGACACACCTCTATAAAATATTGATATATATATATTATAGTGCCTCTCTTGTGTGTGTAGTCTGTACCTTATCTATTTTGATTCGAGAGATACTTAATACTCTTATTTTGTACCTTATTATGACCTAAGGGTCAGATGTTATATTTTGACTCAGTACCGTAGATGCTATACTGCTATGCTATTCAGTTTATCATTTTTCATGTTGATGCTATTTTGAGATGATAGTAGATCTATGATGATATTTGGTTTTATGGTTTATTGGACACATTTGTTGAGTATGTTATGAGATGGATTCTATGTTAGGGTTATTTACTTCATTCTTGTATCTTTACACTTTCTACGAATATGAGTGATGTAAATGGATTAAATAGGTATTTTAATGCATGTTTCTTTGGCTATGATATTATATGCAATTGCACTCGATCATGTGTAGGAATTATATCCCTAGCAGTGGCACATGGAGTTAGTGATTCAGATGTTCATATTTTTCCAATGTCATCCCCATATGATCAACATACCTTTATTTAGTTTTTTTAATCTAAACCTTTTGGTGATTAGTAAATCTGAACTCATCTGCATTATGTGATTAGACTACTGAGCATGTCTGTGCATTTAGAAGTTTGCATTTGTCATGAAAGTGTTAAGTGATTTTCTGTGATTTTGGGTTTTTGGATTTTAAATCTTTGTAGATTTAATTTTTGGTATCTTTGCCTTAGGTGAATTACCATTATGGATAATAACCTATTTTCATTCGGGTCAATTTAGAGTTTAGCTACTCTAGTTGGCTAATTTCCAGAATCAACTATTCACTCGAAAAGTGAATAAGTATTGGAAAAGTAAATTCATTATTCACTTCTGACTTTTAGAATTGGAAATTTGAGAGCCATTTTAGAAATTCTCTTCTAAAGGATTCTTGTTTTATTCATTTTGGGAGCTGTGAGCATGGGATCTGCATGAGGTTGGTCTCGTTGGATTCAACTCGGGGAGTTTATTCTTTGTCATCCTTTTTAGCAGATTCAGCGAGTGATTTATTTTATTTTGTGAGTTACTATTTTTGCCCCTTTTGTTGTCAAGTAGGGCTTTCTCATTTTATTTTTTTTGCTCCATTTCAGCTTCCGTTTCTTGTAGCAATATGTTAGGAGGCAGAGAACTAGTATTCCCCTCTATTTTTGTTTGCTAGTTCTACCCAGTTGGTCAAGTATGAACGTTTTCCCTATTTTTGAAATGGGGGTTTGGGTTTTTGAGCCATTATGCTAGCCATTTTTGCACACGGTCTCTGATTTCAATTATTTTTGGATATTTGGAGTTTTTGCACCCAAATGCCAAATGGGTTTTAATTTTTTTTTTTAAATTTGAGGTTTTTGCCTTGTTTTGCATGTCACCTTATTTTCTTAGGTTTTCTTGGCACAATGTAAGTCATGGACTTGGATGATTAGTTTGGATATCAATCAGGCCATTTTTGCACTTTATGTTGCATTGGGATGTGTGTAGCATCCATCATCCTGATTATGTTTTTGGTTGATTGACTTTCTATTTGCATTCTCATTCAGTCCCTTTGGTATGATCTTTGTGATGGTGGTGTACCACACACGAGTACATCTGTCAGGTGACCTATAGGACCCAATCTTTTGTGGTACTTTTGGAAGTTGTGATCAATTGGGATGGGTTGTGAATTTGCATGCCTATACACACTCATCATTGGATGAGCATGGGTAGGGTAGGGTAGCATATGGAGGGTGCTTCTACCTCGTAGCCTAGTGATCATTGTGCCTAGAGGGTTGGCGAAGGAAGCTTTAATTAAGTGATAATTAAATAAAATGCTAGGTGGTTATAAACTTAAGATAATAAAATATTTGGGGTGCTAGAGCCTTTCCATTGAGGTATTTTGAATTTGCACAAGTCCTAGCTTTGTCTTTTCAATGCCAAGCAACTCTCCATGATGTTAATCCCTATATAGTAGCCATTGAGATGTCTGACTAGGACCTATAGTTTATGCATTGTCTCTATCTTGGGTTCAATCATCATACTGCTTGGTGTGTGTGTTAGCCATGGATGTTGTTTTGCGTATGTTTATGGTTGGATCATTATCTCCATCAGCATGGTGGGTGTAGACCTATGGGAACCATGTGGTTGGAAGGCATAGCTACCTTCAACACTGCTAGGGACCAGTGTATAGAGATGACCTTTTATCCTAGTGTGACCATTGCTGGATGTGTTCACTTGGTACTTCAATTTATGGAGTATCCTTCTTGTGATTTATGCTTTCATTGGGATGTTTCTTATCATGTTTAGATGATCTTAGATTTGACACATTCCTTATTATGTTGATTAGCATGTGATAAATGATGTTATTTACTTGCAAGTTTATCTTCTGTTGTACTACTAGCATGTTAGATTTCCTTCTACTTTTAGTTATTAGCATGTTTAGTAGCGACATCCCTATCACAATAGTTTTGACGATTTGATTAGTGGCTTGGGATGTTATGCATGGGGGATGGCTAGGGTCCATGATGGCCTTATGACACCATTGATGGTTGGGAGGAACCACATACTTAGTTTGGTTGTTTTGAACATTGCGATGTTATTTCAGTTATTTCATTGTTGCTTTAGTTCAATATGATATTCCTTCTATATTTTTACTCTTATCTGTTAGATGGTTAGATGTTATTCTTTCTGTATTTCCTTTTTCAATTCGAGGGTTCTTACCTCGAAATGTGGATTCGGTACTCAAGTGTGGAGGTTTTGAACTCAATTTTTGTCTTTTGTTTGTCCTTTAGTGTTTTTATTTAGTTTCTTGGGTGACCTTTTATCAACATAGTGCGAAAAAAAAATATATCACACGCCTATTGAAACTATATCATGCGTCCCCTGATTCTATCGCACGCCTCCTCGAGAAATGTTCCACGATACTAGAAATTATCGCACCTCCATATGAGAAATGTCATATGAAACCCTTAAAGTGTTGCATGCCTTTGAGTGAAGTATCACCCATTCCCTAAAAATGTCACCCTCCTTCTTTAGAAATGTCACGTGATACTTTTCTGTGTTGTATTAAAGTATCACCTAGTTTTTGTAAAAACCTGCGTGGGGGGGCAGCGGGCACTTTTCGATCTGGTCTAAAATTTTTGAGAGTTGATTTGGATATCCTCTTCAATGTTCTTCAACCCTATGGGGTCACATTTTGGATCCAAGTTGTTTTTATTTTTTATCCAATTTTGCATCTTTCAGTTGTAGTTCTTTGGGGTATAAAATATATCGTTTAAGTATAAGTTGATGTATATTTAATTCCTTATAAGTTGACCATCTTATAAGGAATTAAATAAACATCAACTTATACTTAAGATATATTTTAATATATGTGGAAATTCATTTGAGATGGGTTTCAGACCTCTATGGGCTAAGATAAAGATTTTAGGAAATTTTAGGGCTTCAGATTTTAGACTTAGCCAATTTTTAGGAGTCAGCTTTGGTTTGTCAGCTTGGTTGATCTTGCATGTCTTCTTATTTATGTTTTGGTTAGTAGTGGCATTTGGAGATCCATTGGTGTTGGTTGTTTGTCAGTCTTCCATTGCAATCTTTATGATCTGTGTAGGTTGTTATCATGTGCACTTATGCTTAGTTTAAAAAAAAATATCTTTCTTGTTTTTCATCCTTGTTTCCAAGGATCTTCGGACAGGGCATTACATATATGGTATATCATAGGTTGATGTAATCAGGATATAAATTATTATCAAATTTATACATTTGAAGAAGAAATTATCTAATGTCTTGAAATGGGACATTACATACTTCATTGAGTCAATTTGACCTGAATGTAGAGGAAAATAAGAGCTTACTCCTAAAGCTATGATAAGAAAGGAAATTTAGGTAGGTAGGTTGAGCATGGGTAGATTGGATGAAGGCTCAAGGTCCCCCACTAGTTGAAAACTTTGAAAGCCTAGTGTTGTATGCTCATAAACTCAGGGAAGCTGCTTCAAACCATTAGATAACCATACAAAAGGTAGCAAACAAGCTGACAAAGAAATTGGCTCTCCTACAAGAAGTAATAGACATAAAGACAAATGTGGCCATTTCTCATGGAATCCTTAAGATAGGAAAATGGTCACTATTTCACTGGAAACAATCCTTAGAGTTTGTTATGGAAAGCTCCATGAGATCTGCAAATGAGCTCAAGGATGTGCACAACCTGGTGCAAAATGTCATTGAAAAGTTGTTTCAATATTTGAAGACCTTTCACATAGAGTCCTATGTGTCCACTAATGTAGATATTGAGAGAATGAAATCAAAGCTCTTGATATTTGTCAATGAAGTCATTGACCCACTCAACTTCCAAGTGTCCAAGATCTAGGAACTCTCAGTAGCAGATGTAATCATAAGGAGAGAAACAAAGAAATTCTATTCAAGAGTGGCATGAATAGATGAACTTAAAAAGATGCATGACTACTAGATGGTTCGAGCTAACAATATCATTACTCCAGATGTCAAAGAGCTAGACAAAGAAATTGAAGCCATGAAAGCTTATAGGGCCAAATCAATTACTTCTAAAAAGGCATGACGATTCTAATGCTTTTCCAAACATCTTCCATTTGCCTTCTTCTCTTTCTTATTTTTAGCCATTCTCGGCATTTTGTTAGTCTTTGTAGTGGACAATAATTAAACCTTGTCCTAACTTTAGTCTTTATGTTTAGAGATACTCTACAAAGAAATCATCCATGTAACTAGCCATTTTGAGAAGTCCTATAAATGTAACCTTTTATGAAGTTAATAAGATTGACAAAATTTACTTTGGACAAACCCTTGTAGTTAGGACTCCTATTTGTGACTCTGAGTTCATTTTAAGTTTTGATGTTCATTAACTTTCAGTATAATGTATGGAATGAATGTGAATGAGCTTGGTTTTGTTTCCTTTGTTCAATAGATTGTATGTCTTACTTTCCTCAACATAAACATGTCTTCTATTCTCTCTTTTGTATGTTTTAGTTTGTGTGTTTAGTATAGTTTTTTGCACAAGGAATCCATAAACTAGTGTATGGAGTAGATGAGAGATAGACAATTAGGGTATTGTCAAAACATTAGCTATCTATGTAATCCAAGAATTACTTATTTTTTAATCTATTCCTTTCTTCCTTCTATTGTAGCTAGTTATGCACATTTTCATTCATTGCATTTAGGTTAGAATAGATTCCATATTGTGAGTTAGTTCCCCTTTCAATTACCTAGGTTGTTTGAAGTGTTGAACAACTTGGTTTGTGCCTCTTCTACCTTCTAGTTAGGATCATACCCCCAAAAACCCAAAAAAAATTCATTGCATATCTTGCATTCAAAAGAGACTTGTACCTTTAAATTTAGGGGTCTTTAATAGATTACTACATTTACACATTCTATTCTTAACTTCTTTTTTTCTCATAAGCTATTGGGAAGTCTAAGAGTCAGTATAAACCAAAATTTCAAGGAAGACAAACTATTAACCAAGAACAATTTAACTAGTGATCTTCAATAGATGCATCATGTATGAAATCCCTTCCCATGAGATGTCAGACCATCCCAATATTTTCTAAGTAGAGGCAAGAGACTAGATAAATTATCCACTTACTTGTGTTATTCTAGAAATAACTTCGAATGATATCTTCTTCACATAATCCCCTTCAAGGAACCAAATTATAGAGAAAATAAAATATTTATTCACAATATTTTGGGCTCTTATTTGGGAGCTTCTTTTTTATTAATTTTGGGTACACAATGTAGGGCCTTGCATTAGGATCCTGCATACTTCCTCTTCTTACTAAACCTGGATAGTTCCTTGGCCTTATTGCCAATAAGTAGATAATATAAGAGGTCATGTAGAAATGAGGATCTGATTTGACTAAGATGAGCTTCTCATCTAGGGAGTTTTTGATGATGGTTCCCTAGTTAATTTGTAGGCCTCTTCATAAATGGTCTCTATGAAGTGGACCATCCAAGTCTCTAGATGACTTGCTTCTAGAAGCCTCATGACTCTACTCAAAAGAATTATGCAATAGCCCATATCATCAATCATATATCCACAAGTCATGTATACATTTCCAGATATTGTATACCACTTGTTTTCCATATCTTGGGTGATATTTTGGTATTGATCTATGCTAGGGAGGCAAAAGACCTTTGCAATGTTATCTAATTAGATATCAAGGATAATCTTCCCAATAATAATCTTTAGCACCTTTTCATTAGGTATGTACTATTGGGCCAGTGCATACTCAATTCAAAGGACTGTACTAATACTAGGTGTGATGTTGCATTCACCATGATTCTTAGGATGAGTGATGAGATTATCTTTGATCTCTCACATGGCTTGTAAAGTACCAAGAATTTTTTCCAGCCTATGTGACCAACTCTGTATCACAGATCTCTAAATGTTGGGTGATATTTCATGACTTCTTTGGTATAGATTGAAACTTAAAATTTACTAACTTTGGTATAATATTCACCACCATGGATGATGGTGATTCCATTTTGACTTGCAATAAATATAGATGATAGTATACTACTTCTTACAGACCAAAATCATGCTTAATGACTAGGCTAGACAAGTGAAAATCTAACAAAAAAAGAAAAACATATAAAAACCCTAAATGTCACACATTGTGCACCCTAAAAGGTATACAAGGTGCACCTCTAGTGGTGTAGTGGGAGTTAGAAACATGGTGTGTGCACTTAGCATGGTGGTACACTTGCAGATATGCACCAGGAATGCAATGTGTGCAACTAGGTGTGTACAGGCTACTTGAAATTGGTACAAGGAATGGGTGGTACACATAGCACACCTAGCACACTTGATATGGTGTGGAGGGTGTGCTAGTATGCCAAGGATTTACCTTGATGCTCTGAGCATATATTAAAAACTTGTAGATGTGTGAGGGTGCAAAAATCAAGGCTCATAAGCAACAATCAGGTGCAAATAAGGGGTGGCTCTTTATTTATGGATGCATATATTGGGAAGGGCTGCACTTATTTTACCTTGTGTGATAGTGCACTAAAAGGCAAATGGCTTAGCCTATGCACCTAGAACACTCTGTTAGGGTGTGCAAACCTTTTTTCCTTGGTGAAGAATGATAATTTCCCAATCACCTAACTTCAAATGACATTGACAGACCAGACTCCTAAACTTGAACTATATAATCCCCTCCTCCCCCCCTCCCACCCTGAGGAACCTTGGAAGATAGGCCCCCATTTATGACTAAAAAATGAGGTGTGTGTTGTAAATCCATAATTTAAAACATAGGCATCATACAATAATATTCTATCTATAGGAAAATAATTTTTCTTAACTTGAAATGATATAGTAGCTCTTCCATATAATAAAACTCATTATAGCTAGATAAGTAACACTAATTTTTTTGTGAATATCAATATTAAGGAAGTGACTAGTGAATTTTAGAAATGCAAGATCAAAGTCTAGAAAAATTATAAATTTTTATTTTAAGTTATTATAATTTCTCTTAGACTCTCATGATTAAGTACAACATTTGTATTAAGGGTTACTATAATTTTAGTAGATAGCTTAATTTATGAGTAGGATTCTACAATGAATCATTGGAAGGGCATAATTAGATTACATTTTTTTAATAGGGAGTTAAAACTTAGTTAGGAATATTGAATAATAATCTTTTACTATGCATTATTAGGATTAATACTTAATGACCCTAACCACTAATAGCATTGACAACTATTAAACTCCTTGTAACCCTAGGAGGTTAGCACATGTGATCTACAAATCTTGGAATTAAAGTGATATTATATTGGTTAGAGGGTCTATATTCATGAGACAATAATCCCTATAGGTGTACCTATATGTAGTCACAATTGTAAAACTTATTAAAAAAACCACCTTTGATGCCATTGCATTAGACTATGAAGGATGATTATTAGGAAAGTGAAAGTAGGATCGTATGAATGCTATGATGGAATTTTTATTCTAACCTTATAGATTCTTCTCCCATCTTATTCTAGGGCATGTAGACTGATTATGATAATATTCAAGTGGAAATTAGACCACTAATATTTTATTAAAATAAAGTTTTCCATTAATTGCAAGTATGGTCAAAGAGACCACCATATTCCCCTTTGTCCCTCCTCAGTATCATTGATGTGGCCACTTTGTGCATGTAATATGGAAGTTGTTTTATAATATGATAATTATTAAGTAACATTAATTTTTACTTTAGTTCCTTGTTGAGATATCTTTTACTTTGTTGTTATTTTCTTAGGTGGTGACTTCAATTTTATTCTAGACCCCTTTGAGAAAATGGGTGGTAGAAATGTTGACCCTAGATCAATAGAAGAATTTATTGATTGGGTAAGACTCAGTCATCTAATTGAATTAAACCCAAAGGAATGTACTAAAACATAGACTAACATGAGCCAAGGGAGAGATATCATTCCTGAGAAACTTCATCATTTCTTCTTTAAAGGAAATTTGACAAATTTTCCTTTCTCTCGACTGAAATTTACGTTTTCTTAATTTTGAATGCTTCACAATCTCATTAAGTATCCATGATGATCCCAAAACACATAGTACCCCATTCAAATATGAAAAGATATGGTTCAAGGATGAAAAATTACTTCACCTTATCCAACAATGGTGGGAAAACCTCCACTTGAAAGACTCCAAAATTTTCATCATAGTCAATAAACTCAAGAAAATCAAGAGCAAATTAATTGCATGGAATAAAGAATGGTTTGGAAACATCTTTGAAAATAAAGTTAAAACTGAAATTTAACTTGAAACTCATAATAAATTAATTATAACTGAAGGAATGAACCAAAAAAACTACCAAAAAGAAATTTTCCTTTAAATTGAATAAGAGGACATTCTATCCAAAGAAGAGTTGTTCTTGAGGCAAAAATCTAGAGACACCTAGTTTAATGCAAGAGACAAGAATACTAAATTTACAACTTCACCAAAGCCAAAAGAAATATTAATAAAATAAAAAAATAACTAACTCTAATGGAAAGAACATTGAAGAAACTAGAGCCATTGCCAAGGAATCCATTTATCACTTTACTAACACTCTTAACAACCTAGAATCTTCTGACCTCTTAAATCATAATTTACTCCTTAACAATATTCCAAGAATTATTAACCAAGGCATCACTAAATCTATAAAAGAAAAAATTGCAATATAATAAATTGGAAGCATACTCAAACTAATGTGGCACGATAAAACACTAGGCCTCAATGGCTTCCCAACAATGTTCTTTCAAAGATGTTGTAAATTCATTGGTAATGAGGTCATAGATGATTTAGATGGGGCACATAATTCCATGATTTTTCTTTAAGAAATAAATAAATCCTTTTTATCTCTAATTCTAGAGAAAGAAAAAATTGATGGCTTTAATGACTTTAGACCTATTGCTTTGTGAAATACCATCTATAAGTTGCTATCCAAAACTCTAGCCAATTTAATTTAGAAACTACTACTAGCAATAATTAGTGAGGTACAAACTAGATTTTTCCAAGATTGATCCATTTTTTATGGATTCATCATCACACAAGAAGTAATTCATTTCTTCCAAAGCAAAAAAAAACCCAAAATATTCATTAAATTGGATATATGTAAAGCCTATGACAAAGTGGATTGGAGATTTCTATATAAGGTCTTAGAAAAATTTAGTTTTGACAAGAAATGGATCAATTTAATATTTTTATTTCATCCCCCAAATTCTCAGTCATGCTTAATGGATCCTTGAAAGGCTTTGTTGATGTATCTAGAGGCATTAGACAAGGTGACCCTCTATCACCCTTTCTCTTTGTTATTATGGTTTAATTCCTGGGGCATTCCATCTACAAATCTAGAGAAGATAACTAGATAGAATGTATTAAAATAATATCTAATATGGAATCCATCACTCATCAACAATTTGTTGATGCACTATGCTATTTGGAAAAAAACACAATTCAGGAGGCTTGTAAATTAAAAGATATCCTTCAAGTCTATACTAAAGCCTTGGGACAGGAAATTAATCAGGAAAAATCTGAAATATTCTTCCTCAACACTAATCCAAATTTATAAAATAACATTTTTAATACCCTTAACTTTAGAAAGGGAACTCTTCTGTGTAAATACCTAGGCATATCCCTAGATAAAGGAACAAAAATTACCAAATCATGGGATCTTATCATCTCTAAAATTAAGAAGAAAAATACTTTATGGAATGAGAAATGGCTTTCTTTTGCTAGAAAAATGGTGATGCTTAAATCAGTACTATCTTCCATTCCCATTTATCAAATTTCATGTTATCACCTCCCATCTAAATGCATTAAAGAAATTAACAAACACCTTAAGAATTCCTTTTGGAAAGGAACTAGCAATCAATACAAAATACTCTTAGTAGCATGGGAAACTTTATGCATGCCTACAAAATTTGGTGGTTTAGGCTTTAAAAATATTAAGGAAAAAATCAAAGCTCTAGGAGCCAAACTAATTTGGAACCTCCTCAATTAGCCCAACTTGAAATGGGAAAAAATCTTACGCTAAAATACCTAAATGGAGGAACTCCATCTACTTTTTAGGATCAAAGATCTACCTAAGGTTTGAGGATTACAAAATTTATGGTGGAATGTAGAAATATCATGGCAAAAAACCTCTCTTGGAATATCAACAATGGAAAAGAAGCATTATTTTGGGAAGATTCATGGGAATGGATTCCACCCATCTCCAACCTTTTCAATTGGGGAAAAACTATTTAATTACTCAAAAACAATGTGGCAAAATATGTAAATGATTATATCATTTCTCCCCAAGGATATGGTCCTTGGTAACTTCAAATGGAAACAACTGGATGATATGAATATTCTAGGTCTCCAAAAAGTCATGCTAAATAATATTTTGGCAAACAAGAAAGTGAACCTTAATAATAAAAATGACTAACTCTTGTGGATAAAATCTAATAATGGGAGATACAACACAAAGGATGGTTATAAAAAATCATCTTTGAACACCACTACAACAAAAATGACCTCCCCTCCATCTTTTCTTGGATAAGCTAGTTTTACCTATAGCATGCCTCTTTTCATAATTTTCTATTCAAACCAAAATTCTCACAATAGAAAAATTTACTAAAACGGGCTTTGAAGGCCCTAGTAGATGTTTCCTATATGAAAATGAATCCGAATTTTTGATTATTTACTCCTAAATTGCACTTATGCAAGCCAATGGTAGGAATGACTGTGAAAAATTGGGCCTAATCTTTGCACCCCCTCATAGCCTAAAGGAAATTTTTAAATCTTGGCCAAAATACCCTAAAAATGGTATTTTCAATAAATTATGGAAGATATGTTGATGAATATTAATTTAGGAAATGGGAAAAGAGGGGAATCGTAGACTCTTTAAAGGAAAACACATGCCATTGGTCCAACTTTTAAATAAGATTAACACAATTATTATTGAATAAATTAACAACAAAATCATGAATCAACCAAATCTATAACAACTTGGGATGGGTTGATGAGGCACCGATGGGATGGTCTCAAAATACCTCCTTTCATTAATAAGCCAAACTTTGACAAAGCCAGAGCCACGAAATAATGTGTTTGGAAGCCACCTCTACTGGGAAAATTTAATCTTAACTTTGATGGAACCTCTATAGGTAACCCTAGATTAACTAGTATTGGATGTGTTTTTCACAACTTAAATAGTCATGAAATTGTAGTTCTCACCAAGCCACTAGGAACTACCACCAATAACATTGCAGAAATGGAAGCTTTGGTGGATGGCTTCAAATTGTGCTCCAAACTCAACATCTCTAACCTTGATATAGAACAAGACTTTTCCAATACTATTAATGCCCTTAGAGCCCAATTAATCTCTAACTAGAAGCTTAAAGCCAAACATGACGAAAATTAACTATTATCAATAGATTTTCTATTGCAATTACAAGGGGAAAGAGAGTAAACTTTTGAGGGCGGGGGAGGGGGGGGCTTAAACTCACATGCATTAATAAGTAAGCTGAAATAACTTGCATCTAAATCACATAACCATGTAAGCTTTCACATGGATAACACTAGATATGATTACTTAGATACCCTCCAAGTGAGAAGGTAAAACTAGGGTGGGGATGACACCCACAAATCTTCACTACTGTAGTAATAAAGTGTATCCAATGAAGGTTACAATGTTTTGACAATAAAGCATGATCTACCTTGTAAAAGGTCTATCTTGTTAAAGGCTTACAAAGATTTTTAGGTCTCACCTTGTTAGAAGATTTCAATGCACTGTTAGAAGTGTGACTTGTTAGAGGACTTCAACTTACAACTAAGTAAGCACCTTGTTAAAAGATTTTATACAACTTGTTAGGACTACTTTGTTAAGAGATTTAATTGAAATCACCTATTAAAATGTCCTAGGATAGATCCTATGGTTGACACTTGCTTTCCTGATAATAGATCACCTCTAAACAATGTCTAATTGATCCTTCACAATCAGATGTCTCAATGTTGTATCCTTTTCTCTATCCTCCATTCTTCTCTAACTGATTCTGCAATTCATTCTTACTTTTAAGTCACCTTTAATGCTCTAAAAACTATCTTGTTCACTCCTTTAACTCTTCATACCATTCACTCCTCTATCCATTCATCATCATCATCATAAAAAAATTAAGGCTTCATCCTCCTTAAGAAGACTTAGGTAGCTTAGGGTTAGGTATGAATCTATGGCTGAGATGCATCAATTTTTCCACTTAAACCTTCACTTTTTCTAATTGGTTGCATGTAATTTCATAGGAAATTCAAATATAGATTTTTTCTTATCTCCAAAATCTCAAAGTATAATCTTAAGTTAGCTCAAAAATGGTTTACATAGTTGTTTGTGCCATTACAAACAAATATGTCAAAACTATGTCACTCAACATGTGAAGTCTCTGATGCTCAACATGCACTGTTCTATAAACTGTGACTTGGCACCTACATTACTTGGCATACACTTTTTACTCATCTTTTGAATCACTTGAAATGGTCTATTTTCTTGGCATTTGAGGACTCAGCACATGAGTGACTTGAGACTCATTGTAACTCAACATGGTCTGATATTTACATGTTGTGCTCAACATGTATTACTAGTTCAACATGAACTAAGTAAATGGATTAAGTGCGTTAATAGTCACTTGTCAAAACCAATTTGAGATCAACAATCTCCCCCTTTGACATGAGTGTAAAAAACACTTGAATATACAATATTATCATTAATCTCTTGAGCATAACATATCCATGACTCGACTTATATACAAAACTTCAAAATTTAGAAATATTGCACTAACTTGTATACCTCAAAATTTTATAACTCCTCCTGAGTTAATGTGTCTAATTTGTATCCAAAATCTACTCCCTTTGACTTCAATGCACTGCATCTGATACTCTTTCATCTTATATGCTCTCTCTTAGCTGATATCTATCCCTATTTTCTTGGTTTCTCTCAAAAATGTATAACACCTCAATGATATAACTTTGCTACTATGCTCCCCCTTTCTTATTTATTTCTTTTTTGTTCATACATCTCCTCTATTCTTTATCTCCCTTCTATTCTCTATCATCTCCATATTCTCCATCTCCCCCTTTCATCTTTATCTCCCCCTTTTTGACACTTATGTCAAATGGGTTATACACTTAGAGTGTGTTTGTCCAAAAAAAGATTTATGGACATACATTATTATCTTTAGAGATGCATCCTAGTTATCACATGAAACATCCAATAATTTAATTTGGATTGCAAGCTTGATAGCAAGGTGCACTAGACTATCTAAAGTAGAAATATTGGGTTCTTTCTTCATTAAAGTCTTGACATAGACTTACTCCTTATGCAATATCTCCATGTGTAGGGTGAGAGATTCTTGTATAAATGTCAATTTGGCTCTTATGCTAACCTTATCTACTATAAATATAGCTAATTAACTTTGTGTCTCAAGTAGTGTCCTAAAGTGCTTGTCACTCTGGGCTAGATTTGTAGATAGGTTGGTACCTAATGTAATAAATCTATGTTCTAGACTCAAAATGTGACATTTGGTCTCTTGAGTGAGGAGTGTAGGATCACATAGTTTTGTGTATAATGAGAATATATTATCAAGTACCTTCTTCACATCCTCAACCTTTTTTGCCAATACAACTTGTTGTAGTGCTATCTCAATAGATACTTTATCATTTACCTTGCCTTGAAACTTCTTTTCAAACAATTCTAAGAGTTTTGTATTTGTATCAAGGTCTTTGTTAGTGACTTTTTCCACTATATCAGTCACTTTTTCTATGAATGGCTTGGTCTCTTTAGGAGTTGGTAGGCTAAATGCATCTAAAAAGATGTCCTTTATATATTGAAGTGCTTGCTTCTGCTTGTGTTCTCTCATCAGCATTTCTTGATGCTTTTTCCTTTCTAAGGCTTGTTGCAAAATACCTGTTTTCTTCAATGTCATAGTATCATGGTCATACTTGGAATAAAAATGTCTTCATAAAGAATTATGTCTCCATAATGGATTATATTTTCTACCTTTTATGAGCTTGGGCTTGGCATTGAAATCTACAATGGGGTAGAATCTATGCTTGGCCTCTGAAGATTTGTGTATAAGGAGTAGCAGATGTTGGTAAGGCTACCAATGCTTGGATGGCCACTTGTTCTTTCACCTTTGGTGTGAGGTTACTCTCTTTAGGTTTTCCCTAGTCTATCACTATGACTTGGTTAGCACCTTGTTCCTATGTTGTAGTTACAAATGAATCTATCCGTCTTGTTTCCTATTGTTGACCTGTAGTAGTGTCTTTCTCTTCTAGCTTCTTCTAAATTGTATTAATTTTAATAATTGTATCAACCTTGGTGAATGTGTCTAATATTGTTTGAACCAAAGGTTATAGAAGAGTAAATAAAGGGATGATTGAAGGTGGTTCTTGTGGATTCACCTTTTCCCTTGTTACTTTAGTCACTACCTTCTGTAGTTCTTCTATACTGACCAAAACAAGATTGCCACATAGTTTGGCTTGGAGTGTAGACTAATCTAGTATTTTATTCAAATATTCTATAGTAAGTGGATTAATGTTATGAGCTGATGCATTAGGAACATCATTTATAGTTTTAGTTTCAGTGATTTTGCTTGTGTAATGGGAAGGAATGACACTCAACACTTGTGTGTCCTGCACACTCTGTTCATCTTGCTACTGCTCATCTATTGCCTTATCATCCTTTTGGTTTTCTATCTCTTCCCTAACTATATTATCTTTATCATTGTATTCCTTATCATCATCATTATGATCATCCTTAGCATCATGTTTACCCTTTGAAGGGTTAGCTTCTCCTTGTTTCATAGTGGTCAACCTATAGATAAGTTTCCATATTCGAGTTGATTTCTTGACCACATCTTTAATGTTATTTTGGAGAATACTGAAGGCTCTATATTTAGGTGTGAACCTAACTACATATTTCTTAATAGCCTTAGAAATTTTTCTCTTTGTCAACTCTAGCATTACTTGGGCTAATGTTGTTTCCCTAATTTTTCTTTTCACATTCAGATAATGATGCCATTTTCGCTCAACAATATCATATAGGCCTTTTGGTATTGAGTTGGAAAACTCTAGTGGAGTGTTCTTAAACTTTGACATCATGGTATACAATGCCTCTTCCACTTGGTTTTCTCTTCTTTCCTAAATTTATCAAAATCAATATATCTAAAACAAGATAAATCGACATTACTCTTGATATTTTCACATAAGTTCTCAAGATTAGAGAGAGAATTGTGAGTTACCACCTTGAATTGACTATTATCATCTAATTCTATCTTCTCTTCGTTAGAATCTGGTTGAGCTACATATCTCCTTCTCTATCTTTTCTACTACTGCCACCTTGCTCTATTTTCTTTGACTTTTCCTTGTCCTTTTGAGTATTTGTATGTGTGCTGGCTTTGGTGGTAGGTCCAATGGGCTTGGCTTGGCTATGTTTGACAATCTTATTTTCCTTTGTCATAGGTTGTGCCTTAGCCTTCCTTTTCTTTGACTTTATAGTCATAGGTGCTTCCCCAACTTCTTCTCCCTTGATACCTAGAGTCTCCTCTTCTTCCTTATCTTCTCCCATGCCTTGAGTTAGAGCTAGAGGTTCTTGTACTTGTGTTTGTTCTTCCTCTTCATCCTCTTCTTTTTCTTCCTCTTCCTCCTTGACAAAATCTCCAAATTTGGCTTTCAATTTCTTTACCAACTTCTCCTTTTTCTTGATTGTGGAGGTAGTCTTTAATTCCATGGAAATCTTTGATTTCACCATCTCATGGTTTCTGAAAACTTTAGCAGTCTTATCTACTTCCTCTGCCAGTAGAGTTGTGATGGCTACTGAGGCTTCATTAACATTTATCTCATGCCCTTAAGGTCTCAACCATCTTACCCTTGGTGTGGCAACTTGTGAAAATGTGAAGTCAGCATCAACAAGAAAACATACATCATTATAATGTTTCTCCACTAAGGAAATTGGTATCCTCATCATTTCCTTCATTGACTTCTTGAAATCTTCAAAGTAACTTGTCATTATAGATTCAAAGTTTTCTCCTAGCTATTTAATGTACTCATTAATCTGCACTACAATTGATCTATTTGTCTTCCATCCTACTATACCAAATGAGGAAAATGTGTTATATACATAAAATAATATACAAAACAACATGAAACCAAATTTTCACTATGCACTCTTGGTTTTCCTAATTGCTCCAAGGTTCTTCGTCAGTTGTTGCAATTGTAGCTCTGCTAGATCATATGTATGATCTTTCTTTACAATTTTGCAACCAACATCCACAACTATGTAGGGTACACTATTCAATCTACTAGATTGATAGAACTTGTGTGAGATTACCCTTACAAAAAATTCTAATAGTAGATCAGCAATTGTATCTATTGTCATGCCTCTCTTATTCCATTTTGCTCTAGTGTTCTTTTCAATGACTTCCTTGGAATCACTCCTAAGTGTCTTTGGATGATCTAGTGTTGGGTAGCTAGTAACCCTATGGATTATTCTCTTGGATATTTTGATAGGTCCTCCCTCTAGCCATAAAGAACCATCATGAATTTAGCTTAGCATAATTCAAATCCACTCCATTTTGAATACATTTGGTAAATTTAGGGCTCATGTCAAACCCTTTCTCTCTATGATTTTATATTCCTCTTAAAAACATTGTTTTCACACAATTTTTTGTATGCATCCCTTATTTCCATGTCTCCAATGCTACCAATTTTGCACTTATAACATCTCTTCACATCTTGCACAATTGTTACATTTGGTAGGATCATGGATAATGCGCCAGAAGGGTCTTTTTTATAGGCTATGTCAGGAATGACTTTAAACATAGACTATTTAACTTCATTAATAACAAGCTGAACATTTAAAACCTCCTTCCCTTTGATATTTTTTGAACTAGATGCCACCTTGTCAAACTAGGGTTTATGAAAATTGAAATTGCATAGCTCAACTGTTGATAAGTAACTTGTGAAATTTGATGAAGTGGCATGAAATCACTACTAGAATCTCTACAAGTGATTTGAATGGTTTTTTGAATCACCTTCTACTTTTCTTTCTCTTTCTCAAATTTGAAATGATGAAGAATGAACAAAAATCAATCATATACCCTTTGAAAACCTTGCATTTAATGTTGAGTTCTTACACAATTGTAAGCTCGGCATCAACCAAGTTCAGGTTCACTCAACATCCATTGATATTTCCATTACTCGAAAGCTACTATGAGCTTGGCATCCACTAGCTAGATTTCTAGCTTGACATCTTCTTACATCCTTCTTAGCATACATGAGAAATATTTCATACTCAAAAACAACATGAAAAAAACTTAAAGATTTGTCTTAAATTTTTAATAACATCTTGCATCTTCATTCATGCTAACTTAGTCTTTTTAGTACTATATCCTTTTAGAACTGATGTATGATATAACCTTTAAATATCAGTCCCACATACCTCTTGATTGCCTAGTTTAATGAGGTGTGATCACCTAAACCATTGGGTGAAGTGATCCCTTCTCCATTTGATGTGCTGTAATCATCTTTCTTTTTCCATGTCGTATTCATCTAATATTTGATGTGTTCAACATCTACCTTTCCTTTACCCTTATCAAATTCACAACTTAGTGCCTTTGATCTAGTTGGACAATATTTATCGATGTGACCAATCTTCAAATAGATAAAACATGTAGTTTGAATTAATTATCTTTTGTAATTTGCACTGAATTGTGTCCTAATACAATTCTCAGCAACATGGGCTTGAGAAATGGAAAGAATGTGAGTTGTGCCTTGGATGTCTTTTTCGTTGACTCTTCATCGATCCCTTTAATAGTAGGGGACCTATAGAATGGTAGGGGCTATATTCTTGACAATAATGATAGCTATTAGGAGTTCCCATTGCTTCTTACCTTTTCTAGCTTGTTTGATGACCACATGGATTTGGATCTACGTTCAAAAGTTCTATGTCCATACTTCTGACAATTGTAGCAATATCCTTCAAATTTTTGTGTGTTCATGGTCCTAGTTCTACATTAATGTGCCTAATGACCTTGCTTGTTGCACTTATGACAATGAGTCAGGTTCTTAGGCTTTACATTTTGATTTGTAGTTTTGCTTCCACACTTATTAGAAATATGCCCTTTCTTACCACAATTATGATAAGTAGGTTTGGAGTTCTTATCTTGTGTGTTTCTTTCTTCTATGACCTTGGATGATTCTCCTTCTTTAGTGCTTGTGTATCCTCGTCCTGATGTATCATTGTTGGATCTAGGGGATCTCAATTAGTGCTCAAAGTATTTGATGGCTTCATTTGGTTTGCTAAAACTTTTAACAAATTCCTTTTCTCTCTTTAGGTCACTCTACAATTGTTCATTCTGCAACTTTAATGTAGTTATCTCAATGTCCTTGAAATTCAATTCATAGTTGGCATTTATCATTTGACTAAGGGTATCCAATTGCATGTTGGAAATCTTGGTTAACTTTGTTAACTTCTCTTCCAATCTGTTGGCCAGAATTCTTTTGTCTTCTTCAATCATGACTTTGTCTTCGATAGCCTTCTTCTTTTGTTCAATCACCTCACATAGTAGTATAGCTTGTGATTCTTTCTCTAGCTTGAGATTTCTAATTTCCTTAGCTTGGATTTTTTTCTTTTCCATTAGATCTACAACTAATACATCAAATTCATTGGATTCACCATCTACAAATAGCTTGGTAGTGTCTATCTCTTTGTATAGTGTGTCATTCTCCACAATAGCAATCTCTTTCCTTTTGTTCAAGGATTTCTTTAGTTCCTCTCTTGATTCATTTAGTTGATGTAGTATGAAATTTATTTTAATCTCTTTCTTCTCAATAGTTTTTCCCAACTTGTATACTTCCATTTCAAGATCTTTCCTTAGAGCTACAAAGCTACTCTTTTAGAGAACAAGTCTCTGATACCAATTTTCGGAATTGCAAGGGGAAAGAGTAAACTTCTTGGGGGAGGGGGAATTAGTTGTTCAAACTTGGACCCATAAAAATTTCACCATTAATTCATCACATGCGTTAATAAGTAAGCTAAAATAACATGCATCTAAATCACATAACAATGTAAGCTTCTGTACACATAACACCAAATATGATTACCCATAAACCCTCCAAGTGAGAAGTTAAAGTTGGGGTGGGGATGACACCCACAAATCTTCACTACTACACTAATAAAGTGTATCAAATGAAGGTTACAATGTCATAGCCATGAAACATGATCTATCCTATGAAGGTCTACCCTGTTAAATGCTTACAAAGACTATTAGGTCTCACCTTGTTAAAGGATTTGAACACCCTATTAGAAGTGTGCCTTGTTAGAGGACTTCAACTTACAACTAAGTAAGCACCCCATTAAATAATTTCATATAGCTTATTAGAACTACTCTATTAAGAGACTTAACTGAAATTACCTATCAAAATGTCTCAGCATAGATCTTGCAGTTGGCACTTGCTTTCCTAATAACAGATCACCTTTAAACTATGTCTAATTGATCCTTCATGATTAGATGTCTTGATGTTGTATCCTTTTCTCTATCCTCTATTATTCTCTAATTGATTCTACAATTCACTTTCACTTCTAAGTCTCCTCGAATGCTCTACAAGCTATCTTGTTCACTCCTTCAACTCTTCATACTATTCACTCCTCTATCCATTCATCATCATCATCATAAAGAGTTTAGGGCTTTTTCCTCCTTAAGAAGACTTAGGTGGCTTAGGGTTAGGTATGAATCTATGACTGAGTCTCATCCATTTTTTCACTTAAACCTTCTCTTTTTTTGATTGGTTTCATGTAATTGTATAGGGAATCCAAATATAGATGTGTCATTATCTCCAAAATATCAAAATATAATCTTAAGTCGGCTCAAAAATATTTACATAGTTGTTTGTGCCATTACAAACAAATATGTCAAAACTATGTCACTCATCATATGAAGCCTCTGATGGTTGACATGCATTGTTTTGTATACTATGACACAACACATACATTACGTGACATCCATTGTTTACTCAGCTCCTAAATCACTCAACATGGTCTATCTGCTCAGCACTTGAGTGACTCAGCACATGAGTGACTCAACACTCATTGTAACTTAGCATGGTCCAATATTTACATGTGCTCGACATCTATTACTAGTTTTGCATGAACTAAGTAAATAGCTTACGTGTGTTAACACTCACTTCTCAAAACCAATCTAAGATCAACATTTTCCTCTCACCTTTAACCACACATATAGATAAGGGAATAAGAGAGCTAGTAAATTGGCTAATCTTCACACAGATAGGGTTATCATCAATCCCTCACAAGTTTAATAACCCCTCTCTTGAAGCATATTAAATATATTTTTTCATACTCTCACTTATCTAGGATAATCTATCCTCTCTATGTATGATTTCTCCCTATATAGTTGAGAAAGGAAAAACTAATTTACTTCCAATATAAAAGGAGCTAGCATTTTCTCAAATTTTAGCTATGTTTTTATTAAGATAAAAGTATTAAAATTTCATCTAGACATCAGCTAGTGGTTATACCTATAACTATTTTTAGAAGGACTAGCTTAAATTTATTTGTAATATAGCACAATTTTTATCACCACTACATCTCAATAATCTTAAATTTAAATGCTCTTATTAACTCCTGGGTTGCAATTTTTTTCCAAAAAGACATTATAACATCACTTGTGTTGGTCTGATTTTCACATTTGCAGAAATTTTGAATATTTTTTGGTGAAAAATCATTTGAGTTTTTAAATACTGCAGACTGGGGTTTTTATTTCTAGAGATTTTGGAAGTTTTAAGGTTGCCCTAGTTTTGCCCTGTTTCATGTGTTGTCAGATTCTACTAACTTCTCAAGGTTGGTCTCTTAAAATAGCCATGAAATTGTCCCAAGTCTGGAAACCCTTGCTTCCCTTTTAATTTCTGAGAAGGAGTTGTAAAATTCTTAAAGTTCATCCTTTACGGTCTTATGGTGTGAGGTTTCACGTAAGAGTGGAATGCCTTTTGCTCTTGGCTTCTGTGGCTACATTTTGTAACACAGAAAAGAAGCGTAAAGGTCTATCATGCTTTAAAAATGCTCATGTTATGGGCTTACGAGGAAGCAGCTTGAGAGAAGGAGCGGAGAAGTATCAAGTGGTGATCTATGCATATATGTTTCAATTGGTAGCGTAAAGGCGTAATACCCCAACAAGGCGTAAAGCTGGATCTGAAGGGTGCACAAAGGTTTTATGGTGTTACAAGTAAAAGAATTCCATAAGAGCGAAGGCAAGGTTCAATGGTGTCTACGGGCCTATGCTTTTGAGTTTGTGGATGACCGTAAAGCCTTATTTCAGCAGTAAAGGCGTCAAGTGGGACCTGTTGAAGTGTTAGAAGTGCCCAGTTGCAGCAAATCAGGTGGAGGCATGACATCTATGTTAGATGGGCCCATCCCACATGGCACATGATTTGAGGCATGATTTTTGTATGTGCACAAAATCAACGGCTACGTTATTTTTAAATGTTCTGAGATCAAATCTGAGTCATTGATATCTGAGAAGGGCAGTTTTTATCATTACACCCTTACGCTTGCAAGTTAAGTGTATGAATGAAGGGTTGTTTTTTCCTTTCTCTGTGGTTACAAGTTTAGTCTCAGTGTGTAAGCGTAAAGTGGTGAATAAAGGAAGATAAAGATAAAGGGCTTTATGCTTATATGATAAAGGGTAAACGTAAGAACACAATATCAGTTGAGAAGGCTCTTTGGTGCTACGCATGAAGATAAATTGTAAAAGCGAAAGGTAAGTTTTGAAGCCTTACGGTGTCCCAAGAAATGAAGTAAGCAGAGCAACATAGAAGGAATTTCCAAGGTCTCCGCAGATACGTGCACATATGAGCGTAAAGGATAGAAGGAAAGCTTGAGCAAAGGTTTTACGCTCATACGAGGAATGGTTGAATCGTAAGAATGAAGATGTTAGTAGAAATTTTTTCGATGCTCTAGTGTGAAGGGTTGCACATGAGCATAAAAGGTGAGAAGGTTGAGATAAGGACTTTTACGCTTATACAGAAGAAGCTTAAATTGTAAAAGTGGAAGTATGCAGTAAAAAGGCTTGAGATCCTATGGGGTAAAAGGTGTCATAAGAATGTAAAAGGGATTTCAAAAATAGTGTCAAGGCACCATTACGTTCTTATGATTAGGGCATTTTGAAGCCTTTCCGAGTGAACATAGAGATCCATCGAGGGCACCTTCGACATTACGAAGATTGAAGGTTTGACTTAGCGTAAGAATGGAAGATAGTCTTTTAAAGAGAAAACATCTGATGTGTCATGACAGATAAGCAAAAAGGACAAAATTACTATGACCAAGAAAAATAAAGTTTTGAAAAGTACATCAGAATCAAAATTTGCGGCTGATATACCCTAATGGCAACTTGCGATCATAATTTTTAAAGCTCATGCATGCTAAATTTATTAAAAAAGACTGGCAGATATGTAATTAAAATGTCAAGGATTTGATTGAATTGTTAGCATCAAGAAGCTTGTTTCTATTCTGTTCTAAAATTTGAAAGTTACAGAGCTCTGTGTATCCTATGCAATTGCAAAAGAATTCAAAGTATAGTTTGAAGAAAACATGGGTGACCAAGAAGTTGAAAACATGCACGAAGAAGAATTTAAAGTCAAGGATGAAGGTGATGATGTTGTAGAAGTCACACTAGAAGGAAAAAGAAAGAAATCTGTTGTTAAGATAGAAAAGAGGACAAGGGTCAGAAAACCAAACAAGCATGCAGAAGACTAGCTAAAACTCCTTCCAGGGTTGTTAAATGCAATTTCTGCAAACGATCATATATTTAGAGACCCTTATGCTTTTGTTCAAGATGTTGAATGCCCTAGAATGACTGGTTATGATCTTTTCATGTATTTTTATCAGAATAGAGTCAAGAATGTGCCAGTATGTAACCCATGGAACAAAAATATGGCAAAATTTATATTCCCAGAAGTGTTCATTGATGTTGATCTATTGAAGGCCCTAATAAATTCATACAATCCAGTAACCAGGACTTTCCATAGGCATAATGGGAGTGTATTGTGTACATTGGACATAACTTCTTTTGTTGAGGCTTTTGGATTGATGGGACAAATGGATGTACCTATTGACATTGTGGATTTACAAGGAAAATTCGCTAGGAATAAAACCTATTTTGTAAACAATGTCATGTTTCCAAATATTCCTTATAGAGTTAAGAAGGCAGGGTTAATTCCAAGAAAGGTGGGAGACTTTTTACCTTTGAGTAGGTTCAAAAATTACTTCAAAAACACAGTGTATGGGTTGCACAAAGTATTGGGGAGTGATGGTGCAGAAGATTGTGTATATGGTTCTCTTTTTCTGATGGCATGTGACATACAGGATCCTTTCATCATAAGGAGTATGATTATGTGGCCTTTATCATTGATAGTATGCACATCCAGATTTGTGATGCTAAGAAAGGAGAGCTGAAAGACTTCAAGTTCCACCATTATTCATTGCTAATGCACCTTATCCTATATAGCAACATTGGGTACATCAGTGGAGACTTCATTGATCAAACTTTTGATGAATTTGGTGAGTTACCTGTGCAACTCTGGACTTGTATTTGGAATAAGGATTTCTTTTATTCAAATTCCCTAGTGTTTTTTAATTTGTTCAGTTCTGTTATCATGAGGCAACTAGATCACACTTTCTTTAGGGCACCCAATGTTTTGAAGACTCTTCTTAGGCCCTCTTTCTTAGATGAAAAAAAAAATTAGATCATAACTGGGGAAGTATATTTTTTTTTAAAGAATGTACTTTAATCAGAGTTTTTGCATGCCCACAGCCTCCTCATCTACTGCCAAAATATTTACCTCCCAGACTGGCTATTATTGAATTCTTTTGGCAATTCTTATTGATGAATAAAGAAATGATACCTCCTTCTTTGCATAAGCCTACCTTTGTTTGTAGAACCTTTAAATTAGGAGATTTTGAAATAGGCAAGAATGCATTTGAGGAATTAAGTGACTATTTAGGTCAATATAAATTTTCTACTGGGCCATATAGGATGTATGACCCTGACAGTTATATTGCAAATGAGGTTAAGGCCATTAGGGGTTTTATTCTACCTCCAAGCAAGCCAATCCCTATAGAGGACCTAATTGCCCACATATTAGCAACAAGGGAGGCAGATGAGTTATTAAGGAAGTATGAGGAAATAAGGAAAGTGGAGAATGCTTTGAAGAGAACCAACCCTGATTTTAAGGGTTTCTATACATAATTTCTATATCCTAATAATCAAAGGAAGATGGTTGAAAATTTTGACCATATTATGTCACAAATGCCTCATGAGATAGAGGGAGAGGAAGCCATTGTAAATAGAGAATCCCTTGAGCCAGATACACAATTGGAAATTGAGCTAGAAGAAGAGCAACCATCAACTTCAGCTTGGGTGCCACAAGGAAATAAAAGACAAAAGACAATGCACATCCCTGAAAAGGTGGTAAGCCGAGCCATACAAGTCATGTCTAGAAATAGTGAGTATTTTTCTGATATTAGGCAAAATTATTTTCACCAAAGGGCTACTGAAGTAGGAAAAGCTTCTACTGATTTACAAATTGCAGCATCAAGTTTGGATGACAGGCTCATTCAATCTAAAAAGTTCATGTAAGATGATGATTTTATTAAATTATCAAAGTTTAAAAGTTTTCTCTACAAGATCAAACAAAATAAACTCACATTGAGTCTCATGCTAGGAGAAGATCCAGAGAAAAATAAAGAGTTAGTTGAAAAATTGTTGGCTTATGACCCTGAAAGTGAAACAATGACTGTTGCAAAAGCCAGAGAATTGGTACATAGGAGTGGTATGATTCTAATACCACATTGGGATATTGAGAAAGCCTTTTTGTTGGACCAAATGAGAAGACAAGATAAGGCCATCAGTTATGAAGCCACTAGCAGTGAAGGCTTTAAAAGAGGGTCAGGTTTTAATGTGGATACTAAAATCCTAGTAGTATGGAGTGTGGCCCCTGACACTAAGAAGCCTAAGATGATGGATATAGAAGAAACTGCTCAGGGCAATATGATTGTGTGGACATTGGAGAGCACTACTGGGAAGGAGATCTCCAGCTTGGTCAAACATTTTTCTCTCATGAATGAAGAAAAGGTTGATGAAATTGAGGATAAGCTAGCTACAATGTTCAATGAATGCCTTGATATTAGCAGAACATATGAAGAAGAGCTCAAAATGAGCCATGTACAGAAACAAAGAATAGAAGAGTTAGAGGAAAAAATTAAAATTCTGGAAACAAAAACAAAATCCCTCAAAGAACAACTCAAGGTAGTAGTAGAGGCAAAACATGCACTAAGGCAAGAGGAAGAAAGAAGGCACATGGTAGAAATAGAGGCCCAAATAGAGGAAATACCTATATGGGTAACAGTGCCAGTGCTTGTGATTAGTGTGTAAACAGAAGTGCCCCAATCTGATAGTGACACTAAGAAAAATGCCTTGATGAATGTATTAAATCATAGAATAAGCATTCTGAAAAGAATATCTCAAGATGCTTATAATAAATTCATCAATCTTCAATCAATAGAATAGGTACGCAAAGATGCAATTAGATGGCTTGAGCCTATTTTTCAACAATGGGGGCCATATATGCAATTTTTTGATAGGTTGATACCCTTGTTAGCCAAGAAACCAGACCTCCCAGATAAAGTTATTATTGTGAAGGAGGGTATGGACAAAGTGAAAGAATTATTGTAAATCTTCATAGGGAAACTGGCAGTAATTCAAAGTAAATTGAAAGTGCTAACAAATGGTTTCAATTCTTTAATTCCTTTTGTTATTGATTCTAATGATAAGTTAAAAGATTTTAATGAGTGGTCTAGTTTTTTGATCGCATTGTAGACTTGCCACAAGTGGTATCCATTCTCCAAGATGGTATTGATGAATGTCTTTTCAATAAACTAATTGATACCCTTTTCAAGTTTGAAACTGAAATGAATAGGCTTACCATAGAAGGAAGGGTGATTACTGATGCCAGGTGGCAAAAAACTGTGGATGAACTAACAATAGTTAAGGAATGTGAATGGCCCACCAAAAAAGAAATATTTGTTTGGGAGGCAATCACAGAGATTAAACCATTACCAATAGGGAGTAGTTAGAGAAAAGGACAAAATTGAAGATTTTATGCTCCAGCTGTCATCTGCTACTGTTTTATTTGTTCCTTTTTTAAGTTAAGGTGTTCGGTTTCTTTTGAAAAGGGGTAATATACCCAATTTTGTAAAAGGACACCTGTCTTTTTCTTTTAGCCTAAAGCTTGTTGCATCTCACACTATTTAAGTGAGATTCCAAGGCTAAAGAATGGTCCGAATTCTATTTTTCTAAGTAATATGCTTAGTCTATTTTTGGTCCAAATTTTGAAAGCAAGTTTATGATGTATTTTTCTTGTCAATTCTCTAAGAATACATGAATATAGAATGAGCTATGTTTCTTTCTGAAGGTCATTCTAAGTCTATTGTAAATGATATACTATTTTCAAAGAAAATAAATACAAATTGTGAACTGTCCCCATATCAGTTTTTTCTGAATCTTGTCTCCTTTCAATTACTTGGTTGTCTTGATATTGTATAAGTAAAGGCTTGTGCAATTGAATGCAATCTAGTTAGATTGTATATCTATTTGTCACTGCCGTTAATTCAATGGATTAAATAAAAGCTTTGATGAATGTGATAAGGTTTCTTTAGTAGTGGAAAGAATTTTGAATGATGGATTCTGATAAGAATTGCTGATAGAATTTGTTGTAAGGCAACAAACTAGATCTGAGAACTTGCTATAGACTCTGAACCCCAATGGATTAGGCACCAATCAAGTTGATATAGCTGAAGGAGAAATATATCATAAATGATTATCAAAATGTAGCATCAAATCAAATTTTACTTTTATTTCCTGTACATCTTCAAAGCTAGCCAACACTTGTCTACATGGAATGTTTTAGCTTCAGTTAGCCACTATTGTTAAGAACATCTACAAATCTATAGAAGAATTCTTGGCCATATCTATTTTATGGGATGTGTTTATCAAGTTAGTAAAGAATTACCTATATGTTTGAGGATTTTTGAAATGAGAATCAGAATGAAACTAAGAATAATCCTCTTACAGTTGTTCCAATTTTGAATCATCCCTAGGTATACCCACCCTGGTTTTGCAGAGCCAAAAGAGTAGAAAACCATCTGTGGTTTTGTTGAAGTTGGGTCCAAATACTTTGCATACGCAATTGTTAATAAGAATTGGCTAGTCTTTAGATCGTGCATGTACTGTCATTTTGGTATTAAGCATTTTTCGCTTAGTAGTTTTAGTGCATTTTAAAACACCAACACCTTGTTTAGCTTGTGGATGCTAACACCTTATGAGAAAGTGTAAATATGTAGGTAAAAGGTAAAAATGGTAACCATCACCTGGAGTAACTCATTTATATGAATTTACTCAAAATATCCTTGTTATTTCTCAAAAATTCTCTAACAATGATCATGGCCAAAGAAAATTTTAGGTTTCCAAGCATTCAAATGGTATTAGAAAGTTGAAAGTAGATAATCTACTATATTCTTAGAGGTGGAAATGATCAAAGAGGCTTCACCTCATATAATTGTATCAAAGAAAATATCTAAGAAGAAAATATAGAAACCTTTCTCCAATGTAAAATGTAAAAATATAATTCAAAATCATGTAATCTTAGTAAATCTAAATTAAGAAACTATGATGGTATGTCCTTTGTCCTACATACATAAAGGTATGACTCTATCAAGCAGACTATGGTCCTTGAGAAAGACTGGAGGTTTTCCTAATGTGAAATAAAGTGATGTAAATAGTATATTATAAATCAATAAAAAATATCAAGGCTATGACCATTTATCAAGAAAAAAACACATTTTGTAATATACGGTCAAGGCTACTTTGCCAAATTTTACTTTGATGGTCCTATTTTTTCCTAGGGACATGTTTTATTACTTTTAATTAAGTTTTAATGTGGTCACTCTTGAATTTTATTTTAGTTATGAAATTGTTTATCTTTTTAACTTTGGATTTATGTATACCTTTGAGGAATTTTCTAGTGAAAATTATTGACAAAGTATGTTATTATGTGGTTTATGATAATGTTCATAACCAAGGTAGATTGATGTAGGAGCATCCTAGGTGTAAGAGAAATCTTACATCACCCAACAATATTTTCATTTCAGTCTTTTCTATTTTAATAAGGACTAGTAGATAGGGTGGTTACTATTTATGGGAAGTTGCTATTTTTAGTAAGTTTTTCATACGAGCTTGGAATGTTCTCATTTTCTACATGAAGGTTCATTTTAGAGTTATAAGCCTACCATAAAAATCCCATTGCTTTAGCTTAAGTATCAAAGAAGTTATTGTAAATTTTTGGTGGAAAATTTTGTAGAAAATCTTCAAGCTCACCATTGGAGGCCTTAGAGTGCTCAGATGAGGTCCTAAAACTCGATAGTAGGGTGCTTGTGAAGTCTTGATTCTGTAGATCAGAAGCTGGCATTTCTAAAAAGTGGTTACAATAGCCAATCAGAGCAATGGTTTGAGAGTTATGGCCTTCCAAATTTGGTCTACTCAAAATTCATAAAATAAATATCAAAGATGTATTTGATCGACACTATATGTATTGTTAAGGTTTGTTTGCCCTAGGTATTAAGTTTCATTATCTAGAACCTTCCTGGAGGGCATAAAATTACCTATTTAAGAAAGGCTCAAACATTGTCTAGGATAGATCTAGGTGATATTTCATAGCTTTTTTTGTAGACTATTGTAATGAAGGAACCCATGTGGGTTAGCATATTATACTTGTGAATTCTGTAATACCGTATTTGCGGCACAAATAAGAAGTTCATATTTTGTTCTCACATTTTCTGTTGTTTCTTTGTTTCTGTTATGAGTTTATTGTATTAAGCCAAGCATCCTTCATCAAGCAATACCAGAGCTAGAGTTCTTGAGTGTGTGGACAGATTGCCAACTATAAGGTAGTTCACACCAGGACCATGGTTTGGGCTAAGCATGTAGATAGATCACTAATTATGAGGTAGTATGTACGAGGGTTTCAGTGGAAGTGTAAAAAATGCCTCTATAAAGAGAGTGTAGTAGAAGAGTTGTAGTTGTTACACCTGAAGGTTTTAGAGCCCTCCAAAGATAGATGCAAGCATTGTAAGAATAAATGCATAGAAGAATAAATCTTCCTATGAGAGATGAAAGCGAGGATGAGGATAGAGTAGAAGGAAATGCCAAAGTAGAGGTAGTTTTAAACCCAAAGGAAGAGAGGCTTTTAAGGCCACCTCCAAAATTGGAAAAAGACCTAAGGTTGTTCCCACATTTTTGGGAAATCTTAACCTAGAGGAGCTGATTGATTGGATCAATGAACTGGAGGAGTACTTTGAGTATGAAGATATTGATGATCCTAATAGGGTAAATTTTGCAAAGAAAAAATTGAAGGTACATACAAAGATCTGGTGGTAGGAGGCTCAGTTGGAGTAAAATAGAAAGGGAAAGGACAAAATCACTAGATGGGATTAGATGATAGCTAAACTAAAGTGATAATTCATTCTTGTGGATTATGAGTTTGATTTATTGAAGAAGATTTAAGGGATGAAGCAAGCAAGAAAATATATTCAAGAGTATATCAAAGAGTTCTACTAAGTTCTCATTAGAATTGGCCATGTAGAAGCTAATAAGGAGAAAGTCACCCATTATCTTAATGGGTTAAGGCCAAGAATTTAGGACAAGTTGAGTCTAGTTTGAATGAATAGTATTGAGGAGGCATACTAGTTTTCTCTAAGAGTTGAGGAGAAATTGAACAAGAAGTTTGACAACAAGAATAGTGGAAGAGGTTGTACCAAAAGATTTGGCAGATGATCTTATGGTGGCCATAATCATGACCAAAAGAACAAGGATGGGGCTGGAAGTAGTAGTCAAAACTAGAGGGGAAACAATTTCAATCATTTTCATGATTAGAATAATAAAGATTAGAGAGGAATATTCAAAGGACAAGGATCTAGAAGAGGAGGCCTCCATGGGAAATGTTTTCACTGCATAGAAGAAGGGCATAAAGAATTTGAATGCTCCCAATGCCAAGGAAGGATAGATCAAAGAACAAAAGGCTAGGCCAAAGTTGTACATGTTGATGAAAATGCCAGATCCTCAAAATCTGAAGATGCTGAAAGAGGAAGGTCCTAGTTAATAGAAAAGTCTTGTTGAGTGATGAGAATGAACTTGATCAATGAAGGAGCTTGTTTCACACAAGTTGTAGATGTAAAGATAAGTGTTGTGATGTGATCATTGATGGTGGAAGTACTAACAATCTAGTGTCAGAAATGATGGTCACCAAGTTGAATATGAGGAGATAGAAACACCGTGTCCATACTATATTTCTTGGGTGCAAGATGACCACAAGGTCATGGTCAATGAGTAGTGCCTAGTGAAGTTGAAGATCAAAGGCTACTAGGATGAGGTACTATGTGATATCATGCTTATAGACATATGTCATATGTTATTGGGTAGGCCATGGTAGTTTGATAGGCATGTTGTACATGATGGGTGAGCAAATACCTACAGTCTGACAAAGGATGGAGTGAAACATAAGTTGAAGCTATTGAAGGATAATGAAGAAAAGGTATGTAGTGTTGCTAGAATATGTTTTCTTGATGGTGTTGGTCTGACTTTTTCTGCAGTAAAAATTTTTCAGTTAAACCATAGAAAGGTCAGGTGATCTATGTCTAAATGAAGTATAAGGTTTTGGATAAACCATCTGTGAGAAATATTCGCCTTGTAAGCCTTACATTCATCTCTATTTATGAAAGGTCGCGCGCAAAAATTTTCAAAATTCAAAAGAAGCGAATATGCTTCCGTATTCCTTTTCCTCTCTCCCGGGTTACCTTTCTTACTGTTTGTCCCAACCGTCAGATCTGATTAGATCTACCGCTGGCGTTATCTCGCTATTGAAAGTTGCATGCTCATTAAGTATAGCGAGATAGTGAGTGTCGAGTTTTTTAAGCGGTGGGACCATGAAGTGAACGTACGGCGATCGAAGATTTGCTATTTAATTGCTTTATTGTGCAGGTACACTTAGCAATTCGCCGTAAAAAGGGGAAAAGGACCCACTAGAATACCTGACATCAGAGCCGAAATGTTGATATTTTTCCGGAAGTACCGCCACCTCGCTATCGGAAAATTCAGGCACTTCACCGTTAGCGAAGTAGCGAGGCCACGTGAAAATCTTAAAATGATGACATTGCATCTTGCTTGTGTCATAATTACACCAGGTGGCATGACCTGTCGTAAATACTGTTGTCAGAATCAGTTTTAATTAAACAGAAGTAATTACCGGGTACCCCCTTGCTTTTTCCGGCACAGAATCCTTTAAAGTGCCGAAGCTCGCTACCTCGCTATCGGAAAATTGAGGTTCTTCACCGTTAGCGAGTTAGCGAGGGCCCGTAAAGTGGTAAAAGATCGGCAAGATCTATGATGACGTGTAATGATAGGTGACTAATAAAATTTGACATGTGCTAGCTGTGCAGAGATCCGATTCTCATTAATGCCTACCTGACTAAATGTACAAGAAATCTGGAATGTCAGTTTGAAGTGAATCAACAGAGCTCGCTATCTCGTTATGAAGAGTAGCAAGGAAGATAATTATAGCGACATAGCGAGATGGGCCCACCGCCTTCTTTCTTAAGAAGCCCTGTAGCGTATCTTTCGATCATTTCTTGATCCGATCAACGGTTGTCGCCGCCTCGTTATGGAAAGGTGCTTGTTCTTTATGCATAACGAAGTAGCGACATGCTGACACGTGTTCTCCGTCGTCAGTGGGTTTAAAGGTAAGCGCCATCAAAAGAAAGAATTATGTACATGGAAAGCTCTCATTGGGTAATATGACTGACATGGCAAGTGTAACTCCTAGTTGTTCTCTTTGTACCGCATGATCGTAGGATCTTTGAAGATCAACGACGCAGTTTTAAATTAAAAATGTAGTGCCACTCTCTGTATTAATTAGACAAGAAAGCTTCGTCCGTGAGAAAAAATAGAGTATAATACAGAGAGATTGCATCAGTTTCATTTCACGCGAGAAAAGATTTGAAGCCATTCCTGTGCAGAAGCTATTACTGAAAGAAAAGCGTGCCAAGGTTGATAAGAAATTGTCAAGTTATCTGCTCGCTGAAATTTTGCAGGAATTCAAAGGAAAATTGAGACAGAATTCAAGTAAGTAAAACTGCCATCATCTTTGTGAGCTTTTAAGTTTTAAGGAGGATAGCTCAAGATGCCTCCTAAGAAGGGATTTACAGGAGCAGTAAACTACCTAGATAGAAATGTGCATGATGATTTGCTTGAGTTACTTCCTGAGTCCACTGTAGAAACGGTGCAAGTTAAGAGGTTGACCTCACTTAATCCTAGGCTTAGGGTAGCTGATGGATTGTATGATAAGGGTAATTGGGTCTGGGATGCTCAAGCTGCTCAGACTGGTTTGAGTTTATTCAAGAAATGGTTTGCAGAGAGAAAGTTATATGCCCCTCATGCCAACATTTGGAATTTTGATCTTGGGAAGCTTGTTGTTCCCAGCGTGTTCATGGATTTTGACCTGCTTGAAGCCATAGCAAAAAACTATGACCAAGCCACTAAGGTAGTGAGGAGAATAGATGGTGAGGCTTTAGTTACCATCAGTCCCGAGGAGATTAGGAAGGTATTTAGTCTGGGACCCCTCATCATGTATCATGTGCCCATTAATCTGACAGATTTAGAAAAGGAATATATATCCAAGAGGGATGTAGTTAGACAGGGTGCACTGAAAGCCCACATAGGCCGAATTGGAGGCCTCCCAACCATAACATCATCTTCTAAAGAGCCCTTCAAGAAATCATGTTTTAATGCCAGGGTAGTCGAGATATATAGAACCCTGTGCAAAGTCTTCGGAGAGGGCGAAGAAGACTTTATTCCGGTGAGCTTCATGTATATGATCACCCAAATCTCTTCTTTTGGTGTGGAAATAATTTTTGATTTTGCATCTTACTTGGCAAATGAGATCCATCATGGATTGGTGGGGATTGCACAGGGCAAGGTGGAAAAGGTTTGGGGTCAGTATTCCTTACTGATGCATATGTTTCTTTTTAAAGGGGCCACTTATTTTGGTAAAGAAATGGTTTTAAATAGAGAACAAGAAGGGGAAGCACTACCAGTCCAATTATGGAGTGCAGACATGACCTGGGAAGCAGAAAATGCTAGCTTCGTCAGATTTGATAGGCACTTTGCCTCCAAACTAAGGTGCCTCTTATTGAGTGACAATCCTAGAATCCCTAAGGCATTAATGCACCTTATCAGGCCTATGGACAAAACCCACAATCTAAAGGTTTCACATAATTGGGGAGATATTATCCCATATTCAGTCTCAACGGTCATCAGGGTCTATGGTTTCAAAGGAACACCCCATGTGTTACCCTATCAGGTACCCTTGAAGGTAGGGATAGCTGAATTTTTGTGGCAGTTAGGAGGAGTGGAGGAGGCCTTTTTGCACAAAAGGGGGACAGGATCAATTTTTCCTACTTGTACTATAGCCCACCAATTTGTGATAACTAAAGAAGGGTGGGCCTTTCTCCATAAATTTTTGGATCAATACAAAATGGCAGTGTCTCACTCTCGTTTTTGTGATACAGAAGGTTTCTTTAACTCTGCCCTTAGATTGAGAATCAAGCTGCGTCCAGTTCAGCATGAATTCTATTTTCTAGAAGATGTAATAAGAAATGAATATTCTCTCCATGAGCAAGAAATAAAGAAAGAAAAATGGAGAGTCTATTCAAAAGTTTTGGAATTCATTAATTGTTTTGATAAAAATTTCAGTCCTCTTAGTAATGCTGCAAACAATGCAGACAAAGTACATAAACTCATGAGCAATTTCTCTGAGATAATGGAGGTCATGAATGAGAAGAAACAGCATTTTATTAATTCTTTTCCAGATAAAGCCAGAGAAATTATGAGAAAATTGGGTTTCACTCCCAATATTGGAGTAGGTCCACTGGTGGTACGGAAGAAAACAGGATATACTATTGTCCGACAGCAGGTGCCCGTTGTGCCTAAAGAAAAACAGATTGTTGGATCTTCCAGCACTGTCCTAGAAGAAAGACCCCCTGAACCTTCCCCCAAAATAAGAAGAATAATAAGGGAGGAAGAATCCCCTGATGAAAGTGGCTCACCTTCTCAAACCCCAATGAGAGTGGAGGAAGAACAACTCACCAGTGAGCAATTTGAACAAATGGGGTCACAAGGAGAAATTTTTGTTACACAAGCAGAGATTGATGAAGGCAACCCTCAGGAAACCCCTGTACCAAGTTTTGAATTAACTACAGCAGATTTCAGAGGAAGGGAATTGGACCCTGTTTTGGAACAAGCCAGTCAGCATTTTTTGTCTGATAACAATTTTGTAAGATCTAGAGCTTTCCATCAGTTTGCGTGGAGAGTAAACATGCACATTTTTGAGCAAAGGTGCAATAATATGAGAACAGAACATCCAGAAATGGATGAGACCTCCATTCAAAATACAATAAAGGAACAAATGGTTCAAGAGTTCCAAAATATAACCCCTGATGAGGGAAGACAGATGGTAAAAAATGCTAATGTTTTATTATTGCCCAATTGGGACATTGCTGACGCATTAGTTTTTAATTCTGTTTCAAATAATTTAGGACTCCAGGATCCGAATAAAGAGGAATTCTTGGGTACAGCATTCAGCAATGATCAAGCTGCCCTTGTTATGTGGTCCCTGAGAAGAGGATCTAGAGTTACTTCATCACAGCCTGATGACTCAGGATTGACAGGGAGTATCATTGTAAGAAGAGTTGCTGACACTTCAAATGTATAGGCAGCCCACATGAATGTGGATTATTCTAAATTTGCCCTGGCTACTGCGGAAAGAGAAGAGAGGGAAATGATGGATATGCAAAATAAATATGAAGTAGTGGTGGAAGCATATAATCAAGAGGTGAAGAGGAGAATTGAGTTAGAAAACAGGATATCTCAACTGGAAAAGGTACTTGGAAAGAGAAAAGTGGGAGAATCCAGTACATTGAGAATTGCATATCCCCCACAGTCATCTGTGGGATTAACCCCTATTATTGAGATACCTGACACCCCTGAAAGACCCCAATTCTATACTGCAGAGGAATTTGAAGCAGAAAAAACCAAATTACATGAGTGGCAGATAGAATTTAGAAATCAGCAGGAAGAAAAATGGAAGCAGGGTGTGACATACTTGAGGGATAAAATACAATGGTCAGATTTTTATGACCAGCTGACCAGGATTGTAACCCTCATAGATGAGTTAAATAAAGGAAAGAATGGACTAGACTCCCTTGCACAGAAGTGGAGACAGAGGAATAATGATGTCACGATTGTTTGTATCTCTGCAGTTCAAATGCCTTACCATCAGGTTGAAAGAATTTTTGATTTATTAAATCAATTAGATAACTTTGAAAATAAAAGAGATTCTTTACAGAGGAAATTGACACTCTGTTTTTCAAGATACCTTGCTAAAAAATTCACCCTATTCCCTTGTGCCTTAGAAACTATTGATACAGTAAAAGAAAAGGACAAATGGAAAAAGGAAATGGATGAATTATTTGATAATAGAATAACAAACATCATCAGTGAGACTGGCTGTTGGTTTTGGGCGAAGACAAATGAAGAGCTGGTAAAGATACAATTGTATTATGCTGATATAAGAAAAGAATTCGATGAATTAGAAGATAATGCCAATTCTTTAATAAAGATACAAAGAGAAACCCTAAGTTTTGATTGGCCAGATGATGATACTTTCAACAGATGGAAAGATCAGTTTAGTGAATAGATGTCAGGAGAAGATAACGATGAAGATGTAAGAGTAATAGTTACTCTTGTAGTCAGCAATGATGACATAGAAAATCCCCAGGTTAAAGTGATTTTGCATGCAACAGAAGATGATACATCACTTGCAGACCTTATGGATATGTACTCTGAAGATGAGGAATGATTGCGAGAACAGACCATAACAACCAAGAAGCATAACAGAAAGGGACCCGCCAAGAAATGCTGTTGTAATCAACCATTCTGTTATTCTTGTTTTTTGTTTTTCAAAAGAAGGACACCTGTCACCTACTGTAGCCTGAAGCTTGTTGCATCTCACATTATTTAAGTGAGATCCCAAGGCTAAAGAAGGGTCTGAATTTGGTTTTCACTAAGTGTTGTGCTTAGTTCCTTTTTGGTCCAAACATTTTGGAAAGAAATTTATAGTATGCTTTTTCTGTCAAAATCTCTGAGAGATGGATGAATGTAAAAAGGACTGTGCTTCTTCTCTGAAGGTTTTTCTGGGTTTTTTGTAAAGGATATATCATTTTCAAAGGAAATGAATACAAGTTATGAACTGTCCCCATATCTGTTCTTCTCTGAATTTTGTCTCCTTTTTAATACTGAGTTACCTTGATGTTGTGTGAGTAAAAGCTTATGCAATTGATTGCAATTTAGTAAGACTGTACATCCATTTGTTATTGCTGTTAATTCAATGAATTAAGTAAAGGCTTTGATAAATGTGATGAGGTTGCTTGGGTGTTAATAAGGATTCTTGAACGATAAATTCTGGTAAGAATTGCTGATGAAAATTCGTTGCAAGGCAACAAATTAGATCTAAGAATTTACTTGACTCTGAATTCCCAATGGATTAGGCACTGATCGAGAGTATTTCAGCCAAAAGAGAAGTATATTATAACTAGCTTTTTCAAAATACATCATAAAATCAATTTTCATTTATCTTTCCTGTAAGATTTTCAAAGTTGGCCAGCACTTGCCTGCCTAGATTGTTTTAGCTTCATTTAGCCATTGTTGTTGGAAACATCTGCAGAGCTATAGAAGATTTCTTGGCCATATCTGTTCAAGGGATGTGTTTATCAGTTATTTACTTATATGTTTAAGGATTTAGAGATGAGAATCAAAATGAAACTAAGGATAATTCTCATACAATTATTCCATCTTTGAACCATCCCCGGGTGCACCCGCCCTGGTTTTACAGAGCCAAAAGAGTAGAAAACCGTCTAAGGTTTTATTGAAGTTGGGTCCTAATACTTTGCATATGCAAGTGATAATGAGAATTGGCTATTCTTTAGGTTGTGTATGTACTGATATCTAGGTACTAAGCCTTTTGTCGCCTAGTAGTTTTAGTACTGTTAACATCAAAATAAAACACCAACAGATGGAAAAGAGTTTCTCAAAGGTATGAAGCATGAGCATGTGTGTTTTTCTATAATTCCAAAATATAATAAATAAGACATAGAGGAGATACCTATAGAAGTTGCAAATATGTTGGAAGAGTTTTTTGATATTGTATTAGATAATGTACCTAATGGATTGCCCCCAATGAGGAAGATCAATCACCAGATGGATTTGATTCTAGGAGCCAATTTGCCAAACAAGGCAGTGCACATAATGACACCAACAAAAAGTGAAGATTTGAATAGGCAAGTTCATGAGTTGTTGTAGAAGGGGTTGATTTGAGAGAGTCTAAGTCCATGTGTTGTACTAGTTGTATTAGCACCAAATAAGAATGGAGAATGAAGGATGTGCATACATTCTCATGTTATCAACAAGATCATAATCAAGTACATATTTCTATTGCCAAGGATGGATGAAATTATGGATTGTTTGAGTTGGTCAAAGTATTTCACAAAGATAGATCTGAAGATTGGGTACCATTCGATTCATATCAAAGAAGGTGATGAGTGGAAGTTTGATCTCAAGACAAGGGAAGGATCGTATGAGTGGTTAGTCATGTCTTTTGGGTTAATGAATCCACTAAGCACTTTCATGTGGCTCATGAATGAGGCATTAAAGGAGTTTCTACGTAAGTTTGTCATTGTTTACCTAGATGATATTTTTATCTTTAGTAAAACATTGGAGGAGCATTTGATCCATATTTGAAATAAGTTGAGAGAAGACAAACTACTGATAAACCTAAAGAAGTGTAATTTTGTAAAGAAGGAGTTGGTGTATGTTAAGATAAACCATGGACAAAAATAAAAACTATATGCACATATAACAAATAATAGAAAATAATAGATCACACAAAAATGAACACAAGGCACCAAGATTTAATGTGGTTCACCCAATCCTTGGGCTACATCCACCAAACTGCAAGTCCAATATTATTATAATCCAGTGATTACAACCTGATTACAATTCGTAATCCCTTATAACTCAATACCACTACAAGAAGCAATTTTACATCACAACATAATGAAAATACCTAACCCTGAACCCTTTTATAGAAGTATTTTATATCATTTTAGGGTTACAACATGTCGGCCATATGTCAGCCATATGTCAGCTACAACGTCAGCCACGACTTGAACCCCAAAGAATTTATGAAGTATGTACAATAATTTTCTGATTAGTCACCACAATCTAACAATCTCCCACTTAGGGATTGATTAGGCTCCACACTAAACAACAATCTCCCACTTGGAGACTGATCCTATAGCAATACCACTACCACATGGGGCTCCCACTGGATCAAACCACCCTAGAATTTGTTGTTCTTTTATTCATGTTCAGTCTAAAAGACCAACCAAAGTTTAAGAGGAGTTCAACTTCTCTATTTTTAAAACCTTTGTCAACATATCTACTGGATTGTCATTTGTATGGATCTTCTCCAACTTTAACTATCCATCTGACTGAATGAAATGGTACCGCAACTATATGTGTTTGGTCTTAGAATGTAGAGCTGAATTATTTGCAAGATGAATGGTACTCTGACTATATGTGAACAAATAATTATCCTTCTAAGGATGTCCCAATTCTTCCAAGAAGAACTAAAGCCATATCATCTCCTTGGCTTCCTTTGTAGTAGAAACATACTCTGCCTCTATAGTGGATAGAGCATTAATCTTCTGTAATTTAGAAACCTAGCTCATGGCTGCCCCACCAACAGTAAAGACATAACTTGTAGTACTCTACCTAGTATCAATATCCCCTACAAAATCTGAGTCAACATAGCCTTGCAAATCAGTAGTAGAGCCCCCAAAGTGTAAACACTTATTAGATGTTCCTCTCAAATATCTGAGAATCCACTTGACAACATTCCAATGCTCAAATCTTGGATGACTCATATACCTGCTAACGACTCCCACTACATGTGCAATATTTGGCCTAATGCATAACATAGCATACATCAACCTTCCTATAGCTGAAGCATAGGGTACCTTGGACATCTTATCCTCCTCTTCCTGTGTCTTAGGATACATCTCCTTAGGCAACTTCAAATGACCAGGTAAAGGTGTGCTAACAGCTTTAACATTCTCCATAGAGAAACATTGCAACATCTTCTCAACATAATCAGCCTGAGATGGCATTAATGTTTTGTTCTTCCTATCTCTATAAATCTTCATACCAAGGATTTGTTTTGCTACCCCCAAATCCTTCATAGCAAATGCATGTGCTAACTGGCATTTTAGCCCCTTAATATGATCCATGTTAGACCCAGCTACAAGCATATCATCAACATATAAACATAAAATAATGTAGCTATCATCATCCAACCTCTTAAAATAAACATAAAAATCTGAATGACATCTATTATATCCATGCTCATGCATAAAATTGTCAAATTTCAGATACCATTGCTGAGGTGCTTGCTTCAAGCCATATAAACTTTTCTTCAATTTGCACACTAAGTTCTCCTTACTATTGACCTCAAAACTTTGTGGCTAAGCCATATATATTTCTTCATCCAAATCACCATGAAGAAAGGCTATTTTAACATCCAACTACTCTAAATTAAAATTTTCAGTAGCCACAAGACTTAAAACAGTACACATAGAAGTCATTTTAACAACAAGAGAAAATATCTCATCAAAATATATTCCCTTTTTCTATGCAAATCCTTTTACAACTAACCTGACCTTAAATCATTTCTGAGCTCCTTCCTCTTCTTTCAACCTATAAACCCACTTATTCTATAAAGCCTTTTTACTTGCAGGGAACTTGCATAGATCCCATGTCTTATTCTTCAGCATAGAGTCCATTTCATCTTTCATTGCAGACTCCTACTGAATCTTAGTATCCACCTACACAACTTCGTCATAACTTTCAAGTTCACCAGCATTAGTAAGTAAAATAGAATACAAAGAGGGAAAAAATCTTTATGGAGGTCTAATTTGCCTCGTTGATCATCTAACATTTACCGGTGTGTGTGGTATTTGTTGTTGTAGTTGTTGCACATCATGAGGAATGGCTGGAACATCAACTTTTGGAGTATCATCCAACACTATATAATCATCTTCTTTCTTCTCATTTTGCTGCAACAGATCTTTGTACAACATTTTCTCATTGAATATGACATCCTAACTTCTAACAATTTTATGATTTTTAAAATCCCAAAGCCTATAACCAAATTCATTAATGCCATATCCAAAAAAGACACATTTCTTTGATTTAGCTTCTAGCTTGGTTCTATTTTCAGAGTCTATACGAGAAAAAGCTTCACAACCGAAGGTCTTGAGAAAAGAATAACTCACCTTCTTACCAGTACATGTCTCCTCTGGAATACCATAGCCCAAAGGAGTAGAGGGACCTCTATTAATCAAATATACTACAATATTGACAACCTCTACCCACATGTGTAAGGGCAACCCAACATGCAACCTCATGCTCCTTGCGCGCTCCATTATAGTTCTATTCATGCATTCAGCCACTTCATTTTCTTGTGGAGTCCTTGGAACAGTTTTCTATCTACAAATATCACTACTAGAGCAATAATCTTCAAATTCATGTCTGTAATACTCACCACCAATATCAAATCTGAGACATGTTAATTTCTTACTAGTCTCATTTTCAACCAAGCATTTCCATTTTTTATAAGTTTGAAATACATTAGATTTTTGTCTAAGGAAACAAATCCATACTTTTCTAGTTGCATCATCAATAAATATAACATAATAATGAGATCCACCAAGAGAAGATACCTGAGCTGGTCCCCATACATCTATATGCACAAGCTCTAATTTCTCCTTTTTATTTTCCTTCCTAGTCTTTACAAAACTCACTCTCTTTTATTTTCCGTACACACAACTTTCACAGAAATCCATATTAACACATTTTAGACCTGGTAAAACTTTCTTTGAATGAAGCACTTTCATACCTTTCTCACTCATGTGCCCAAGTCTGTTGTGCCACAACATTGTATCAAAATCTACATCAGCTATTTGTTCTCCCTACTCAATTGTAGCAATTGTTCCTAAACATTCATTTTTTTCTGAAACAATCAAAGTAGAGGGAACAATATGACCTCTACAAAGATATAAGGTGCCTACTTTCACACCTTTTTCTACTACAAGGGAACCTTTTGAAACCTTCCAATTTTTATCATTAAAAGTAACTACACAACCCTCATCACCGAGTTGCCTTGATGAAATTAAATTCCTACTCAGCCTTGGAACATGTCTTACCTCATGTAGTAGCCAATGATTCTCATTCTGCAACTTAATCTTAATTTTTCCCTTTTGAACAATTTGACAGGGTTCATTATTCCCCCAATTAAACAAGCCCAAAATCCCCTTGGACATAATCAATGAAATAACCTCTATGAGGTGTAGCATGAAATGAAGCACTAGAATCTAAAACCCATGAATCATCAACACTTTCTAAAGATAGAAGAAAAGAATCCTCTTTGGATTTGTTACTTACCACATTTTCCTCCTTGTCTCCATCTGATTTATTTCCTTCATTTTCTTTCGATTCCAACAATCTTTCTTTTTATGCCCTAATTTTCCACAGTACCAGTAGTTGTTTGGTCCTTTCAATTGAGACCTCTTCCCCTTTGACTTTCCTCTTGATTTTTCACAATTTCCAGAGTTACTTCCTCTCTCAGTCATTTTTCCTCTGATTTGTGCATTCAAGGAACTTCCTAATGTAGATCCACCTGAGGATTTCCTACGAGTTTTCTCACTCAAAACAAGATTGATCACATCACCATATTTTAGGGTACTAGATCCAGAAATAGAATTACTCACAACCATTACCAAGCCATTCCAACTTTTAAGCAAAGAACACAAAATTAAAAGAACCCTAATTCTTCATCAAAATTGATACCCACAGAAGATAATTGACTAGTAATAGTATTAAACTCATTTAAATGATCTACAATAGATCCACCTTTTTCCATTTTCATATTAAATAAATGCTTCATGAGAAATACCTTGTATGAAGCAGAGGGCTTTTCATATAGTTTTGCTAGGGTTTTCATCAATTCTTCTGTCATCTTTTCTTTTGTAATATTAAATGCCACCGATGGTGCTAGGCATAATCGAATGCTTCCAAGTGCCTTTCTATCCAAAAGATCCCATTCATCATTTGACATAGTTCCTTGATTCTTGGCTTTGCCTTCCAACGACTTCCATAAATCCTTCTTATACAAATAGTTTTCCATTTGCATCTTCCATAACTGGAAGTTCTGCCCATTAAACCTATCAACCCTCAGCTTACCCTCATCTGCCATTACTCCCACTCAACCATGAGACTCCCACTCAACTGTGAAACTTTCTTGCAGAGGATAATTGAAAAACAACTAGGCTCTGATACCACTTGTTAGGATAAACCATAGACAAAAATAAAAACTACATGCAAATATAACCAATAAAAAATAATAATAGATCACACAGAAATGAACACAAGGTACCAAGATTTAACATGGTTCACCCAATCCCTAGGCTACGTCCACCAAAATGCAAGTCCAATATTATTACAATCCAGTGATTACAACTTGATTACAATCTGTAATCCCTTATAGCTCAATACCACCGCAAGAAGCAATTTTGCATCACAACATAATGAAAATACCTAACCCTAAACCCTTTTATACAAGTATTTTATGTCATTTTAGGGTTACAAAATGTCAGCCATATGGTAGACAATGTCGGCCATGACCTAAACCCCAAAAAATTTATGAAGTATGTACAATACTTTCCTGATCAGTCACCACAATCTAATAGTGTACCTAGGATTTGTAGTCTTAGCAGAAGGTCTAAAAATGGATCCAAAAAAAGTGAAGGTTATTCTTGAATGACCTACTCCAAAGAGAGTGACATAGGTAAGATCTTTTCATTGACTGACTAGTTTTTATAGAAAGTTCATAAGAGGTTTTAGTAGTATTTGTGGACCATTGACTGAAATAATGAGAGGGGATATGAAAGAGTTTAAGTGAACTGTAGGAGCAGATAAGAGTTTTAATCTATTGAAATAGAAAGCTAATAAGCATCCTATTTTAGCACTTCTTGATTTTAACAAGGTGTTTCAAGTGGACTATGATGCTAGTGGTATTCCAATAGGAGCTATTTTGAGCCAAGAAGGTAGACTTGTTGCTTATTTTAGTGAGAAATTGAATGATGCAAAAAGAAAATATTTTATTTATGATCAAGAATTTTATGTTATAGTTCAAGCATTAAAGAAATAGAGACACTATATTCTTCCTAAGAAATTTTTTTTGTATACTAATCATCAAGCTTTGCAATATTTGAATAATCAAGAAAAACTAAACCAAAGACATTTGAAGTGGGTTGAGTTTTTGTAGAGTTATAAATTTGTTTTGGAACAAAGGATTGAGAAGTCTAATAGATGTTGGATACAATTTTCTAATTATGTGTTGTCTTTGATGTTACAAAAATGTCATATCAGTTATTAGTCAGTGTCTACAAAGCTCACTCAAGTGTCGAAGGAATTTTGGTAGGAAATAGTGTTAACCGAGTTCTCATGGTTAGCGAAGGAAAGTTGGATAGAGTTAGTATTTACTGAGTTCACTCAATTTCCAAAGGATTTTTTCATGTTTGTAGTCTTAACCAAGCTTTTGTTGGTTAATATAGGAAATCATCTCAAAACAAGTGTTTACCAAGCAAGGTCGGCCAATGAAGGATTTTGTTATTTTGACATAAGAAGCTTAATTATTTTAAATATTATTTCTAGCTAACTATGATGATGATTATTAGTTATTGTAATTTGTTATTGAGCTGACTTGGCAATCTAGATGATATAAATAAAAGGTCAAGTTGAGATTTTAGTGTGTGCATACAAATGAGTTGATTAAATTGAGAAGGAAAGAGTTTGAGTGAACCTGAAGGATAAGTAGGTATCCTTGTGGAGAAAAAAAGTGTTATTCAATCAAGAAGGATCAAGTATGAACCATAATAGAGATCTATAATTAGCAATTCAATTGCATCACAATCAGGTCATTTCATTGTTACTTTCTTACCATTGTAACAATGATCTAAAATCTCTTAATAGAGTTGGTTTAACAGCTAGTTGTAAATCTTCTAACAAGGTGATAGTTCCATTGAATTTTTTTAAGACCTCTTGTAAGGCCACTCCTTACAAGGTGATTAAATCTACTAACAAGGTCACACCTAACAATGTGTTTGTAACCTTTAACCAAGTTGGCTCCTAACAGGGCTCACTTCAAAAGAGTGAAAATAGTAACTAGTTACATTGGTGGTTTTTCCCATATTGGGTTTCCATGTTAAATCCTAGTAACTCATGTGTTCATATTATTTCTCTTATGCTTGCAAATTAATCACTGTTAATTTTTAAGATCAACTAAAAGTAAATTAATCTACATTTATCGAGTTACAACATTTTTGTGTATACCGAATAATAATAGCAATCAATTTTATTTGACATCTAAAGGATCTAGGATATATTTTAGTGGTAACTAATTCACCCCTCCTCTCTTAGTTGCTCCTTCTATATTTGTAACAATAGAGTTGTAGATGCTATTAGTAGAAGACAAATTTTGTTGACAGAAATGCAGATAGAGGTAGTTGGGTTTAGGAAACTCAATACTCCATATCTAGACAATCCTAATTTTGGTGAAGCATAGAAGGCTTGTATAGAACTTTTTACACTTGACAGGACAAAGTGATTGGATTTCACGATCCAGGACAATCTATTGTTCAAAGGAAGCCAGTTGTGCATTCCCATAAGTTTAATGAGAGAGAATCTCATCAAGGAGAAGCATAATGGAGGATTGGCTAGATATTTTGGCAGAGATAAAACCATAGCTTTAGTTGCTAAGAATTATTATTGGCCATAGTTACAGAAAGATGTGAAGAATTTTGTACAAACTTATAGAGTATGTCAGATGGCAAAAGGAGTAAAGCAGAATACAGGGTTATATCAACCATTACCTATACCATATAAGTCGTGGGAGGATGTGAGCATATATTTTGTTCTTAGATTACCGAGGACACAATACATGCATGATTCTATTTTTGTTGTGGTTGACAGGTTTTCAAAGATGGCACATTTTATTCCTTGCAAGAAGACTAGTGATGCTATTCATGTGGCAAAGTTGTTTTTTAGAGAAGTGTAAGACTACATGGTTTGCTAAAGAGTATAGTTTTAGATTGAGATACCAATTTTTTTGGGTATTTCTGGTGTACATTGTGGAAGAAATTAAAGATAGATTCAAAGTTTGGTTCATTGCATCATCCATAGACTAATGGACAAACAAAAGTGGTGAATAAGAGTTTGGGAGATTTATTGAGATGTTTGGTTGGAGATAATCCAAAAGGATGGGATATGATTTTTCCATAGGTAGAATTTGCATATAGCAATTCTATCAACATGAGTACTTGTAAATCACTATTCTAGATTGTATATGGGAGTAGTCCTAGAAATTCTTCTAAATTGCAGCTATTGGATAAAGGCGAGATAAGTAGTGCTGAAGCAAAAGATTTTGCTGAACATTTGAAGAACATCCATGAGAAGGTGAGGAAGCACATCATAAAGATGAATAAATAGTATAAGGCTAAGGTAGATGTGAAAAGGAGGTATAAGGAATTTTAGATTGGAGATGAAGTCATGGTTCATTTTAGAAAGGAGCATTTTCTAATCGAAGAAGTTTGGACCATGCAAGATAGTGAATAGGAAAGATTCTAGAAATGCTTATGAAGTGGAGTTGCCTACTGAGTTGAATATTTCACTAATATTTAATATTTTAGATTTGATAGAGTATTATGAACTAGGTGAGGAAGATGAAGTTGTAGAAGCACAATGGACTATTCTAGTAGCTAGATCGGCTACAAAGGAGATTGAGGAGATACTAGATAGTCATGTTGGAAAAAGTACTAGGAACAAAACTTATGAGGAACATTTGGTCAAATGGAAAGGAAGGCTAGTTGAGGATTTATCATGGCTAGCAAAGGAGGAGGTTAACCATCTTGGTTTTTTGCTGACCACCTAGGACATGATGGAGTAACTTCTCAAATTACCTTAGGTGTTTGATGTGGGAGCATCCTATGTGTAAGAGCAATCTTGCATCACCAAAAAATATTTTCATTTTAGTCTTTTCTATTTTAATAAGGACTAGTAGGTAGGATGGTTACTATTTATGGAAACTTTCTATTTTTAGTAAGTTTGTTATACAAGCTTGGAATGTTCTCATTTTATACATGAAGGTTCATTTTAGAGTTATAAGCCTACCATAAAAATCCTATTACTCTAGTTTAAGTATCAAAAAAGTTATTGCAAGCTTTCGGTGGAAACATTTGTAGAAAAATCTTCAGGCTCACTGTTGGAGGCCTTAGAGTTCCTGGATGAGGTCCAAAAACTCGACAGAAGGGTGCTTGTGCTATTCCAAGTATGTAGATTAGGAGCTGACATTTTCAAAAAGTGGTTATAATAGCCAATTAGAGCAATGGTTTGAGAGTTATGGCCTTTCAAGATTGGGCCACCTAAAATTCCTAAAATAAATGTCAAAGATGTATTTTGTCAATTCTATATGTATTTTTAGGGTCTGTCAACCCTAGGTATTAAGTTTCATTTTCTAGAACCTTCCCAAGAGGCATAAAATTGCCTATTTAAGAAAGGCCTAAGCATTGTCTAGGACAACTCTAGGTGATAGTTCACAACTTATCTTATAGATTATTGTAATGAAGGTGCTCATGTGGGTTAAAATATTGTACTTGTGAATTCTATAATACCACATTTGTGGCACAAATAAGAAGTCCATTTTTTTTTCACATTTGCTATTGTTTCTTTGTTTTTGTTATGAGTTTATGGTATTAAGGGGAGCACCCTTCATTATAAATTATCTACAAATCATACAAGGGGTAGAGCATGGGGGGAACATATTTATATTTGGGGGTTAATAGATGAGACCCCTTCATCATCACCCTTTTCTATGTATCAATTACTATGTATAATCAATCCCATAGAATCATCTTAGCAAGTTCCATTTTAATACTCAAACTTGGTAAGGCTATGGTAAGGATTGTGTAGTAATAAGGGATTTTTATGATGATAGAAACATTCTAAAGACCAACCAAGAAAATTATAATGCAATGAAACTTTGAGAATTTAGACTCACTTGCATTCTGAGTAGGGTCCATGTTACTATTACATTACATTTTGAGCTTAAGGAAGTCTCATGTATCACACACCTTATGAACAACCTAATTACAAACCTTGGGATTTGAGGGATTACCAATATGTGTGACCTAATTTGAATTGGGAATTATGTAATAAGATATTAATTATTATTACCCTATGATTGTTGGATTTTATGTGTTCCATCAAAATTACCTGGCCCAAGGAATTACAAAATACCCAATTAGGGAACCTATGTCTTCATTGAGCATGGACTTAAATAGGATTGATAATATCAAAATATAACCAATAAGAATTAAAGTTACCACTAGTTATAATAATAACATAGGATGAGGTGTACCTTATGAAATCATAACCAACTTCTAGGAGGAAGTTGAAACCAAGGAGGAAAGATGTAAGACCCCTCCTCTTATGCACTAAACAAAACCATAGCTTTACGAATGTGTGCCTTGTTAAAGGTAGAAAGGTTAAGTATGTGAGATGTGATGTATTATTCGAGAGATGAATAATGGCATGCCATGGGAATATTATTGTGAATCATGTATTGATTCTTTGTGTACAAAATTAATACATTACATTTTACATAGGAGTGACATTTAGAAGATTTCTAGGGTTACTTGTAAGAAATTCCCTTTATCAATTGATAAATTGTGAGAACCTATTTGAGGCTAACATATATCTTGTCACCTAAATTTATGATTTTCCATAGGATGATACAATACAAACATATAATCTAATTTCCAAGGGCCTATTGTTCTTGTTACTTTAACCCACATTAATGATAAAATGATATTTCATGCTTAAGGATAATTTTTTTGATTATCCATATTATGGTAAGACATTTTTATATTTACCTTTATAAGAATTGTAAAAAAACTATATAAGGAATCTATATGATGATGAGAAGTTCTTATATGCTAACTAAAAGTAAAATCTAACATCTACCTTCATTTATGCTCATAGATTTAAATGGTGATTTTGTGATAGAAATTAAACTGGTATTTAATTAAAATCAACAAGTGAATTAACTACTATATGTTGGTAAAAGCCATTCATATCTACCCTCTATTGAATTTATGTTGGCATAACTAGTATGCATCTTGATTGATTGGCTTAAGTAATTTTTGGTTATGGCTTATCTCTGGATAATAATAGGATATTTTAGTAATTAAATTATAGGTGATTAATTTGAAAAAGTTGTAGGATGTGAAGAATATATGTTAAACGGAAGGATTCTAAAATGGGAAGGAAGTCAATATTACGCATGATTCTAGTTTGAATTATTTATGTTATATTTTTATATTGGATGATAGTGATATTTTAATTATTTGGATGATGCAAAGTTTCCATGTGATGTGATTGTTCATATTAGGACATGCTTAAATATTTTGTCTTATGATTAATAATAATAATAAATTAAATTCTACACTTTTCATTAGTCCCTACATTAGTGTATATGAGTTTCCTATATAACTAGAGTAGATAAGAATGATTGTGGTGCATTATGTTTAGGAACATGGATTAAAGAATGTCAATGAATATGAATACAAAGATGAGGCTATGTAGTTTGATTATGTGATGTTGTAAATGCAATTTTACATGTTGATTATGTTATCATGGATATTGGGATATATGAGCATGATGTTTATGTTACTATGTAAATTTATTTTTATGCTTACCTTGTATTGGAATACTGACATTTTCATGAAGTGTGCATGCAGTATAACTATGGATACTAAGGATAACCTTTTCTAGGTGAATTGTTGTGCCATTCCTTGTAAAGCCAAGGTTAGCCCTAAAGAGAGATATAACCTAATTATAATTGTATTTAAATATTTATAAATTTGTGTTGCAATGAATTATGTAATTGTTAAATATAAATTGTGAATATCCATGTTGGCATGGTTTGTGTTTGTAAAGTGATGTGTTTTATATGGTGTCAATTAACACATGTATTTTGATGTAGCATGCCAAGTGTGTCGGTAAATATTAGAGTGAAACTTGAGTAAACCACATAGGAACCCTAGGTGATATTTCTTGTTTAGGGAGACAAGATAATTGTCCCATCACCCCAATTTTGTAGGTCAACTCTTGGTGGATTTTTAGAGGGTAAAAATTAACTCTAGGAGGTATTTTAGGATTAAAATGATTTGCCCCATGGGTGTACTATGGGTTAGGGAGTATTTATAGGCTAATTGAGCTCCCCAAAATTATAATAATGGCCCTACAAAATTCCTTGAAAGGGATTGATGAATTTGGGGGTTAGGAAAAAAAATTTCATTTTTTAAAGATTAAGAAATCTACCCCCATGATGATGAAACAAGGGTGGAAGAGAGCCAATCATGAGATCTTCCATCACAGTGAGTGGTAGGTGGAAGTAGTTGGCATAAATATTCTTATAGGAGCTTTGGTGAAAGTGGTAGGCCAATACCCACTCTCCATTTTTAGAGACCACTAGTAGAGTTAGTAAAAGTTAGGCATCTCAGAGATTTGAGCTAAGGAAAGAAGGAGAGCTTAGGAAGGAAGGAGAGGAAGCTTGGTAGGAGGGAAGGATCTCAAATCAGCCTTGTGTAAGCTTGTAAGTAAGTTTGGTACCCATATCTTGTAAATTTGTGTTTATGTAAAATGTTGTATCAAATGGTTATTCATTATGTGTTACATTCTTTGTTGTAGTTTTGCAATTTTGTGTATTGTAGATATATGTTTATGATGTTTTGGTGTTGTGTAGTGTTTATGGCACTTGTGTGAGATTCTTGATTTTTTCTTTTGATTTGATATCATGTATGGGAGTTTCAAGGTGAGGGAAGAGACAATTGTTGGGTGAAGGGTGTATGGGGAATGCTTTTGGGTAAAGAGTCTCTCCTTGTGAAGGAGAGGGATGCCATATGGGTGTTGTGGGGCCCATATGCCATATTTTCTTGGTGACCATAAAGGTTGTGAATAAAAGCCTTGCGAAGACATGTAAAAGTGAATGTGGAAGCCTTGAGAAGACATGTGAAGGGGTATGTGTACCCTTGTGAAGGCATGTTTTGTTATTTGCAAAGTGGATTCTCCCCATTTGTTCATTTCCACCTTCACCTTTTAATGTATCAATAGTGACCCTAAGTGCAAGCCTTCGTTGGGAGTATTATGTAGCTATGTGACATTGTAAATATTTTGTGAAATTATTTGTGTGATTATGTATGTGTGAATAGCTACAAGATATAGATAGAGACAATCTCTAAAATATTCATGACTTTTCTAATAAACGATGGCTTTTTTGGATTCTTCTAATTTTTATGTGAGTCATTCAAACATTGATTTATAAATTTTCAAAAGTTAACCTTAGAAGTACTCTTACAATCTCTTTATCTTTTATTCCAAATCATCATTCACCTTTTTTTACCACATCAAATAAATTTAATCTTTCTTCTTACTCTTCACTTCTCTCTTTTAACTAGTTGTCCAATTCTTTTTCAAAATCATCAATCTCATCTAAAATCTTTTTTTAGATCTCGATTAAAATTATTATCATTCTTAATTGTAATTATTAAATTCTAGGAATTATTATTAATTCATAATGAATAGATTTTAAAAATTTTGCACACAATTAAAAAAATAACAAACTTTTGTAAAAAAGAAAAGAAAAGCAAAGCATTCAATCAATTCTAGAAACAAAGTTATAAACCCTAGGTCACATTAATGGATAGATAGTAATTCTAGAGCAAACTCAAAGGACCAAGCCAAATCAAAATGTCCCTAGGTCATTAAAGATTTGGAAAGATCAGATTATGTGGTCAAGACAGCAAATAAATTCTCCATTCTAGAGAAATTTGAGGAGAAGGAAAACCAGGGTCATCCTAGCCATCATGGAGCAATTATCTAGCAACAGGATTCAAGTAGGCATATAGTCGATATGCCTAAAATTAAATTTTCAATGGTAAAATCTCCCCTCAGTTTTTCAAGAATGATAGGTATCTTTAGACCTCTACCAATCTTTACTATTGATAATCTAGACAACAAGACTAGGGTTTTTAACCTTACTAAGTATGCCCATCCCAATCACTACGAGAAATTCCAAAAACCAATAGGGTTAGTTAGGTCTAAGTCTTCAAATCTTATCCATTCCAATAGGATAGGATTTAAGCACCCATCCTCTACTAGTGCCTCTCCTAGTTCTTACATTCCCCCCTCCCCCCTGCAATTGTAGACCTATGGTTGAGAATTCTCTTGCTCCCTCTAAACCTAGTAGACATCCTGATTCTTAGACTCCATCAATACCTAAAGATAATTCCATCTTTACCACTAATGACGAAATTGAAGATATATGGCTCAACTATCAAAAGGTCAGAGTCTTTGTAGTTTGGAATGGCCCCAAGAAAGATTTAGTACATATTTCTAACTGGCTAGAGGAAAACTATGAAGAGTAGGTAAGTATTTCTCACTTCTCAGATAGAACTATTTATTTGCATTGTATGGATGAATATGTTAAAAATGATTTTATTTTTGTGTCTAAGTACTTTTTCAAAGGTTACATAGTCAAATTTATAAAATGGCATCCAAATTTTAGAGAAGAAGTGTTAGATATTATGTTACCAACTTGGTTTAGTAGACAAGTGCTACCCTTGGAATTTCTCCAAATAGAGATCCTTAGGTCATTAGGAACTACTTTAGGGGAACTAATAGGTATTAACACATCCTTTTAGTATTGTAATAATGTGAAAATTCTCATCAAAACCAAGATTAATCAAATGATACAGATGCAAAGGAAAGTGATTACAAATAGAGCAACAAATGATTTGAAACTACATATATATGAGGGTAAAATATCATAAATTATAAGACTAAATGACAATAGAAAGATCAAATTTAAGATAATGCTACTTACTTCAAACTTCAATAGCGAGTTCCCAATGATGAGAATTCAAAAAAAGAGAATATGCCAAAGGATTCTAGAACATAAGATGCCTACATTTTCTCAAGGGAAGATTGAGATTCATACAAAACCTACTTACATAGAAACAATAGATAGTAGAAGGGGGATACATCAACAGGTAGAATAAAGCTTAACTCAATCATAGTGGTTGATCATAAGGAAAGCCTAGGATTGACAATAGATGATAATCCAATAGCAAAATAGAGATCTAAAGAAAAACATGGAGTATCAAAGGGCAATAAATGATAGAGTGAGACAACAGGAAAAGGTAAAGCCATGGAAACTAACTGGAATATAAATTCACTGCATTTTGATGGATAACTAACATCTAAAGAAACAAAAAAGGATAAGGATAGCCCCACTTTTACTAAGGATCAGGATCTAAAGATAGCTCAAAGTAGAGATACTATGGATAAAAATGAAATTCTTTCATGTGAAGAAGACAAAGACATAGTTATCTTAGCAATACAACAAACAAAGGTAGTACTAGACAATGGAAAGGGCAAGGTAGAGGACATAGAGAATTCATTGTTATTCAAGTTTAATATAGAAGATGAAGGGGTACACAAAACCTTAATGGAAGAGACTAAAACTAAACATTGTTAGGTACATGTAATAGAGGACAAGAGTATAACACCTTTCAAAGAGGTTTCCAATAGGATATCCAAATTTTGGTAGACCCCATTAGTTTCAATCAACGCACCTTTTACCCCAGTTAGTAATCAAAATGAAAAGAACACTAGTGAAAAGAGCATAGGAAAATCTCTTTCAAAAGAACTCTAGGATTTCTGAAATAAGGATGATATATTTGAACTAGAACTAGAAATGCTGAGCACATCTAAATCAGAAGAAGATAGGCTTGATCTATTAATTGAGAAATTAATTCAAGTGTTTAGTTTGGAGAATGCTGATAATAACACTAATGCTTAGAAAGAAGAATTAATTTAGAGAATAGTCAAATTAGGTGGATGCAACTATACATGTGAAGATTTAAGAAGAGATCTATTGAAGATTGAGGTTGAGGGTACTAACAAGAGTCAATCCTAGATATGTGGAAATGGAATACTGATAGAGCAAAGGGATAAAACTATAGATAAGGATAACAAAAAGGGTTCAAATCAAGAAATGGAAAATCATTCAAGTCTAATAAATCATATCTTAATAGAACTAGAAAATGAGGATGCAGAAGGGAAAGTTTGTAATAAGATGTTTTTTGCTCAAAATGTGGAAAAAAATTTGGAGCAACTTGGGATTTAGATGAACCAATAAGGTCTAAACTCACATAAATGTGGCAAAGTGAAAGATAAAAGAGGAAGGAGATCTTTGAAGGAACTTAGGGAAGTAGATGGTCTCACTAGGGAATAGCAAAAGATAGATCAGTTACTCAACATCGAGAAGGGGAAGTGCCTTCCCAAGGAATTATGAAGATTACTACATGGAATGGTAGGGGTTTAAGTGCCTCTAGCAAAAAAAGGCTACTAAAACAAAACCTTAAATTATTTGATTCTAAAATCATTTTAGTACACAAAACAAAATTAAATAAGCTAGAAGGAATTAAATTAGATAAAATGCTAGGTCTATGGAGCTCCATCCTTCAAGAGTTAGCAGGTGCTTCGGGGGGTTTAGGTTTACTTTGGAACCCTAGGAAGGTTTCCTTAGATATTTTAAACATTAATAATAATTGGATCAGTTGTAGTGTTTAGAGTCTAAAATCAAACCTAAAGTTTATTCTAATTAATGTTTATGATCCAATAAGTAATTTGGAGAAAAAAATAGTTTGGGAAGAAATCAACATTTTAATGAACAATTTTAAGGATCGTATGTTCTTAGTAGGAGGAGATTTTAATACTATTTTAAATTTAAGCAAAAAAGTAGGTGGAACTCAACAAATCTTCCAATCATCCATAGATTTTAAAGAATGATGTCTCAGTCATAACATGACTGGCATTCCACTCATTAATGGGAACTCCACATGGACTAATAGGAGGAAGGATTTTGCTTACATTGCTAAAAAATTAGATAGGTTTTTCATAAAAGGTGATTTGGATGTCAACAATTTGAATATTCAATCCTCCATTCTGCCAATTGCTAGATCTAATCATTACCCAATTAGATTTGAATTTTTGCAACCTCGTAAACCTACTAGGAATCCATTTAAATGTGAAAAATGTGGTTTCTAGACCCCAACTTTATCAATAATATTAAAGTTTGGTGGGTTGAAGGTAATTTTGAAGGTTCCAAGATGTATTTTTGTTTCTAAAATGAAGATGCTTAAGGAGTAAATTTTCTGGTGGAGTAAAGAACACTTCAATAACATTTTTAAAGAAAAAATAGATATAGAAGAGAAACTAAAGGATTTAAACTTAGAAGTTGTTAGAGTTCTTTTTGGTAAAGAACATATCAGGTGAATTTAAACTAGATACTATGAAACAAAGATAGGGACAAGCCTAAGGATGAGCTAAATCCTATATTCAACAAGGCTAAATCTCAATTTTGGGCTAACATTAATAGAGTCGTCAAGACTCACTTCACTTTAGGCTCTACTAAGCCAAGTTGGGCAAACCTAAGGGGTTTATCTTATTAAATCTTCTATGTAAGACTATCCCCTATAGCAAAAATGTTCAATATTCTTCTATAACTTGCTGATACACTTCTCAACTGCTATAACCAATTTCAACTAAAGAAAGTAATGAAAAATAAGCAATGACCATCACTTTTATCTCTTCAAAACATAAAAAGGGAAATTTATTTGTTGTTGTGTGTAAATGTCCTGAAGTTATATGAATGTTTTAGTGTACCCTTGAACTTTGAAATGGGTAGTGCCTTATCCATTGGGCAATAGAATCAAATATTAAAAAACTTAGACCTTTTGAATCAACTTGTGATTAAGAGTGTCAACATTAAACTTTTAGTTTCATTCTAATTCTCATCCTTTTCATAAACCCTAAACCTTATCAATTATAGAAAGCAATTACCCAATTCTTTAAATCAACAACAATCAATAAGAGATATACAATCTTTTCAGTTGCATTAAACTGAAGGAAAACTCATTCATTCAGTCCCAAAGTTTACAAACATATGAAAAAGAGACAAAACCTCAATGATAATGATAACTAAAGATAAATACTTCTTACTTAAATCTCAGTGTTGCTAATAAAACCCATAATATGACACAGAGACAAAACCTTTTTCCCAAAATATTTTCTTTTTTATATTCAAGTATGCATACAAATGAACTCATTCAAATGACCACATAACACTTGGATGGATTGTAAAATAATGCATGACATATATGAAAAATTCTATAACCAACTGACCTCTACTTCTCATCTTGGGAATCCATATATAGGATTACAACAAGCTACAAATGAGAGGAGGAAACATGTCAAAATTTTATTGGAAACAAAAACTTCTCGAAGATGGGAACAATAAATTTTACAAAAGAATCTTCTAGAAAATCAGTCAAAAAAGATAAGTAGCTGAGATGGTAGAAAAACATTTATATTGGTCATTTGGTCTTTTCTTCTCCTTGTACTTTATCTATATTGTTTACAAAATATCTTAGCTACTTCTTGTTGGCATAGCTTTTATTTCTCCTACTACTTCCCAAACATAAATTTCCCTTTTAGTGGGTCATTTTGTACTCTTCACCTCTTGTAAATCTTGAGTGGCCTTAGTCCACTTGGCATCCATGATTGCTTTTGATTCAAAAATAAACTTATTCAAATTTATTTCTACCTTAAAGAGAGAATCAATTAAAGCATGAAATGGGGAATCAGACATATCTTCAAAAATTTCTATTATAGCCTCTTGGATCAAAATATTATCAAAAGAAGCTGACCACTCTTGCCAATTTTTTACTAAACTAGTAGCATCTAGAATTGATGGTATACAGGGCTCCGCTCCCTCACATAAAATCTTTAATTTCCCTTGTATGACCTATAGTTTACCAGTAAAGAAACCATTTAATTCTCTTACCATCTCTGAGCTTTCTTTTACAGTAAGTATCAAATCTAGAAAATCTATCTTTTTAGCCATCAATACAATTAATTTGTGTAAAATTTGAATATAAGGCCCCCATAGACTAAAAGTAGGTGCTAGCCATGAAAGTGCTTCATTGCAAAAATACTTAGCACTTTGTAATGTAACATATAAATTATGAGCTTGTTGTGATATGTTCTTTAAAACTTCAACCCTATGGCTCATCATGTTTCTAAGGATCTATATCCTTACATCTCCTCCCTACTAAATTGATTGAGTATTAATACTCATTCTTCTTGGCTATGATGTCTCCCCCTCCTGTACATCCTCTATCTATACTAGGGCTTCAACAGTATCCTTGATTGGTAATAGTATTTCCTATCCCTCTTCTCTTTGAGTTGGAACCATTCTCTATTCTGCTTGTGCAAGTTGCTCCTTGAGAGATGTAATCTCATCTTCAAGTCCTTGGATCTTAGACTCAAGCTCAGTAATCTTCTCTTTGTACACATGGCTGATTCTAAGCTCATCTTCATAGAGCTTTCTAACATCAATGTAATCATGTATGGACTTGGCTAACCTTGTTTCCATTTCTTCCACTTTGGCCTCATTCATGAACGAGAAATGTTTCAATGTTTTGGATATTTCTATGCCAAAGGTGCCTTGTAAAGTCCATACAATCATATTACCCTATTTGGTACTTTTTACTTCCATCAATTTTGGCTTGTTAGAAGTAGAGGCCATACTCTAGATTGCTAGGGATTTGGTATCAATGTTGAAGCCAATCTATCTCCTTAATCTATCTACACTAAATGCCTCGTAATAAATGACATTTTCCTACCTCCTGATTTGATCAAGCATGAATGCTTTCTCTAAATCCCATCCAAGCACTAGTAGCATGCCACTCCTTTGCACTAGATCTATGGCCTCCTCCAAAGTCATTACCTCACTTTTAGGATCATAGGCCTACAACTTCTTTATAAATTCCATTTTCTACTCATCAAACTCATCTGGTTTCATCATCAAAACAATCTCACTTTGTTTGATCTTATATAAGAAATGTTTGAATTCATTGGATTTATGAATTCATCATCCTCTAAGAATTGCTAAGCTTGGATGATTCTATCATCTAATCTTGCTATGGCATATTCCAAGTTTCTGAGGCTATTTTTAGCTGCATTAGCCCTATTATGTAGATACTTATGTAAAAGTTAGCAAAATACTGACTATTTCTTGGCAAGATCTGTAGGGTCCTTTGTCTAACATGAGGAGGGATGTGAATAATATTTTTCATCTTATTCCCCTTTGTCATCCATGATGCCCGAGGTGCATCATCTTCTTCTACTTCAAGGGTCACATCTGGTTTTGGGCTATCAGGATAAACCCTATCTTCTTCCCCTATTGGACCCTCTAGAAATTTAGCCATAATCTCAGTATGGTCCATGACCATCTTCCTAATCCTTTGGGAATAAGAGATATTCATGTAGAATTCTACAAATTGAGGATCAATTCTTTTCAATTCACTCTCTACCCTTAGGATATCATCAAGCTTTTCTAGCTTGTCAGCTACCTCCCCTTCTACCACTATATTTGGATTGATATCTTCATGGGGGAGCTCCTTGAAGTTTGGTAATACATAGTTCCTCATTACCTTAAGAGTGGCCCTCAACAAACCATCAAGGTCATACATTCTATAGGGGCCAATGCACAAATTATAATGGTGTAGATAGGAGTGGATTGAATCTAGGGCTTCTTTGCCAATGGTGAAATAAGAAATCCTAAAGCATCTACACACAAAGGTTCCCTTATGCACCTTGGGTTCTAAATACTCTCTGTTTACCATGAAAAATTTCCAAATAAATTCAATTATTCCTAGCCTAAGAGGGATGAATTTGGGAAATATATGGGGTGGTTGGGGACAACCATAAACTCTCATTATAGAAAATGTGGGAAACAAGAAAACATATCCCTAAAAATGATCCAATCTCTTTCCCTTAAGAAGCAGGGCTAGTCTTAAAAGGCCTTTCAAATTTTCAAGAGCCCTAAAGTATCCTAGATCTAACATTCTCATTATCACAACACTAAAATTATTTAAAAAGATACATAATTTGAAAAGTAGTAAGTATTGACCCATACCCGTGTCCATAGCTGCATAGATAAATCTCCATCTATGTTAGAAGTCTGATTGATGAAATCATAACTGATATACCCTACATTCTTATAGAGAATTAAGTGCATCAATAATGAGTAGTAGAGGAAAATGAAGTCCTTAAAATTTCTAGCCTGAGCCTTAGTAATATCTTCCTTCATTACATCCAAAATATGACTAACATAGTCATATTCACTAGCATGGTAGGAGTCCTGTACATCTCTTGCAATTCTAAATTCTACTCCATAGACCACATCAAACCCATCTTTACCCACCACTTTATGGACACCATATATAGTCTTGATAAAATATTTTTTGAATTTATCTAGTGGCATCATTTTCTCAACCTTCTTAGGGTATTCACCCACTTTCTTCAAATCCAAAGGAATATGTTGCAAGATTGATAATCCTATGTAAGCCTTGGTATTTGCTTCAAAATTCCTCTATAAATATTTTAAATCTATAGGTTGACCCATAGCTCCACCTATTCCAAAGGCCTCCATGAATGATTCTTGGTCTAGGGTACAAAAAAAAATTCCATCCCTCCTATGGAAAGATTAGTGGCTAGATTATAGCATCAAAACAAGGCCTTCATTAAGTCTACATCTACAAAAACCTCTGGAAAATTCAGCTTGGTGTTGCACAAAGAAATTTTCTTTTCCCTATTATGATAAAAGTATTTGAAAAATTTAGAACCCATAACACCAAGACATATGGCATCTCTACATTGAGCATATGGGTCAATGAAGGCTTGATCATCTACAAAGTTTGCATTAGAAGAACCAAGGAAGAGTTTTATCCATTCATCTACAAATCTACTAGGTTTTTTCTATCTGGTCTTGCCTCCCTTAGAGATTGAAGTCTCTAAAACTACCATATCTAAGGCCTAAATTTCCTCTGCTTCTTGGTTAGACATATTGAAAATATGCCAATAAAATACTCAATATAGATACTAATCTGTTCTTAAGAGGCTCTGGAAATGACAATTTAGAATGCTCAAAAAAATTAGGAGATGCTCAAATTCTTTCTCTCTAGAAATGGCAAACTGTGATTACGAGAAGAGAAAATCTTTACAAGTTAATATGTACAAATTAACGTTCACCTTGCATTGATTTCAGTATGCTTGAAATACAATATCAATCTATTCTATCAACTTCATGGAGTATCACCATTAATATCCAACTATGCACTTTTCGTACTACATTCAAATCCTATTGGTCAAGAACCTTACTATTATTTCTTGATATTAATTTACTAGCAAAACAAGATCCTATGATATTATGACAATAATAGATGAAAATATTTTTCATAACATTGTAATATTACAAAATTGGTTTTTCAATCTTATGAACACCCCTTGAAAAAAATCTTGTTGACTAGTTGGACACAATGGTGAAACTCTTTATGATCTTATGACTCCTTTATTGTCATAGCATCAGTATCAGCTTTATCTCCCTCTACAATCACATGATAGGTAGCTTAGTAGTATTTTGGATTAACTTTTTCTTAGCCTATGATCATATGATTGCAGTTACATTTACCTTTTCATAACATTGTCGGTGATCTTGTTTACTTCTATGATGTCATGACAAACCTTTGAATCTTTTATATTGTAGTATTAGTGGATTAACATCTTTCCTATATGATCTTACAATCATGCCCTAATCATAACATCAGAAGACACTTTTTATAACCTTAAAATCTCATGATGAAACATTCATCATAAGATTGGAGACTATTATTTGCCACTCAAACACATACATCTAGCACTCGTACATTTTTTTCATCCAATCAAGAAACATACACCTGACTGATAGCTCTTCGCCTTTATTCACCTTTATCTTCTTTATGATCTTACAATAGTAAAGCATCGTATCATCATAAGACCTTCACATTTCCCTTACAATCCTTCAAAATCCACCTTTTCATAAGATCATAGCTAACCTTTTCACTACTCTTGACATCATGATAAACGTTCTCTGTTGTAATATTGGAGAAAGCTACAATGCAAACCACTTAAACTATTATATGATCATATGATACAAAGAAAATCATATGATCGAGAAGACTTAATTTCTCATCCATGACATCATGACACAACATCAATCGTGATATCGAAAAAGGCTAAAACCCTTGCCTGTGATACTCTACTAACCCTCCCTAATAACATTGTAAGAAATAATATACTTAGACAAAAGCAAACCTGCTCACTTATATGGCCTAGGGTTATGGATAGGGCTTTAACCCCTAAAAGGAGAAATCCTTAGAACATGAAACCCTACATTTGGGAATATCAATCCATCAGATTTAGGTAAAAACTAGGGTTTATTTTGAGAATGGATATGAGATAAAAGCAACCCTATCAATCAATTTAATATTTTCATCATAAATCTAAAAATTTAGCCTTGGTGGAAAAAGGAACTAATAGAAGTAATCAAGAAAGGTATGAATAATGACAGCTATTTGTTAGAAAAAAAAATTACTTGCTAAATAGGAGGATATATTATCCAAAGAGGAAATTTTTTGGAGATAAAAATCAATAGAGAGATGGTTAGATGAAGGGGATCAGAATATGAAATTCTTCCACAATTCCACCTTATATAATAGAACTAAGAGCAAAATATCCAGTATTAAAAACCACTTGGGCATCTTAACTGATAAACCAAGTGAAATTGTAGAAGTCTTTGTGGAGAATTTCTAGAAAATTTTAAACAATTATGAAGGGTAAAATAGAGAAGCTCAAGCTAAGTTACTCAAAGTTATCCTTAAAATTATCACAATCAAAGATAATAAAGTTCTAAATCAACCTATTACTTTGGAATAGATTAGATTAGTAGTCTTTAATATGAACCCTAATAAATACCCTGGCCTAGATGGTTTCCAAGCCTTTTTTTCCAAAAATGTTGGGATATTATTGGTCTTGACCTTTGGAAAGCTATTGAAGCCTTTGGAAATGGTGGAGCACTATTATTGGAAATCAACTATTCCTTTATTACTTTGATTCCCAAAAAGATAGAACCTGAAACTCCAGGAGACTTCAGACATATTTCTCTATGTAGTACAATTTACAATTTTTTTTGAAAATTCTATCAAATAGATTAAAGGGTATCCCACCAAAAATAATATCTAAGGAACAAACAAGATTTATTCTGGGCAGATCCATTCTCGATGGCATTCTTACCATCCAAGAAATAATTCATTCAGCTTGCAAGAACAAAGAGGCAAGCATGTTCATGAAACTAGACATTCAAAAAGCCTATGACATGGTTGATTGGTGGTTCCTTTGTAAGGTTCTTGGAGCTTTTGGTTTTTCTCATCAATGGATTAACCTCATTTTAAACTTTATATCTTCAGCCAAAATTTTAGTACTTATTAATGGGATGCCAAAAGGTTTTTTTGAAACATCCAGAGGTATTAGACAAGGAGATCTGTTATCTCTTTCCCTCTTTATTATTATGGCTGAGGCATTTGGTAGAGCTATTAGTAAAGCCTACGATAATCAAAAGATTTCAGACATCACTATCACAAGGACCATACCCAACATCATGCATCAAAAATATGCAATTGATTCTATTTTTCTAGGCAAAAGTGTAGTTAAAGAGGCACTTGGCTTTAAATCCATCATAGAATCTTATATGGAGGCCTTTGGACATAAGATAAATGAACTTCAATCTAAGATTTTTTTTATAAACACAAAACCTATAATAGAAAATTAGATATGTAATATCATGGGATAGAAAAAAGGTCAATTTCCTTGTAAGTATTTGGGCATTGCTCTAGAGAAAGGCTTGAGGTCAAGTAAGTTTTGGGACAACACTTTGGAAAAAGTGGATGCGAGGTTAGGTAGCTAGAAAGATAAATGGGTTTCAAAGGTTGGAAAGTGTATCAAGATCAAATCTATTTTATCCACCATTCCAACCTTCCCTCTATCCTATCTTCCTCTATCCAAGAAACTTCTCCTCAAATTCAAGACCAAACTTAGGAATTTTCTATGGAATGATTGTGAGGAAGATAAAAAAATTGGCTCTTATAAAATGGGAGACATTTGTAAACCTAAGGACATGGGGGGGCTAGGGACTAAGAATCTACAATGGAAAAATGAAGCTTTATGTGCTAAATTAATATGGTGTCTCTTTAAGGAAAGAGAACTCAAGTGGGAAAAGATTTTGTATAATAAGTATCTTAATGTGGATGATCCTCTATCAATTTTTAGAATGAAGACCCTTCCTAGAGGGTCAAAGAGTTGAACTTTTATGATAAAGTGTCCTTACCTTGTTAGTAAGTATTTAACTTGGGATGTCAGTAAGGGTTATGAGGCCCTATTCTAGGAGGATTCTTGGGATGGGCATCTTCTATTAGAGTCTAGTTCCATCCCTAAGGATTGTAAAGAAAAATTAGTCAATCTATGGGGAAATAAAGTTAGTAACTACAAGATTAAGATTACTTTGGAAGGTATATCTAGATGGATTTGGAAACCTTTGGAGGGTGTGGAAGTGGACCTAGCTACTAAAGAGTCTTATGAAGAGTTAATGCTAGATAAGAAAGTTAAGAAACTCGAGAGAAATGATGAACTTATCAGGGCAGCATCAAACGATGGGAAATATAGTGTGAAAAAAGGATACAAAGCTTTGATACACTCACAAAAATGGGATAATGTGGAAATTCCACTTAATCTTTGTTGGGACTTTGGCTGTCTATCGAAGGTAGGATTTTTTTTGTGGCTGCCATTCCAAAATAGAATCTTGATGGCAAACAAATTTAGTCAAATAGGCTTTCAGGCTCCTTCAAGGTGTGTGTTATATAATCAAAATAATGAGGATGTGGATCACCTATTATATAGTTATCCATTCAACCAAGTATGTTGGGAATGGCTCAGACATATGTTAAGGTGGTCTACGCCTCTACCAAATTCACTCTTTGATCTCCTCAAAGGGTGGCCTACTAATTGGGTTAAGGGAATTTATAATAAACTCTAGAACATCAATCCTTCCATCTTGGTATGGGAAGATTTGAAAGAAAGGAATAGACATATTTTATGTGACTCAGAATTGAAACCAAAAGAGTTAATATTAAAAATTGAAGCTAGTGTAGTTGAAATAGCTAACTCCCATCTCAGAAAATTCATGAAAGAAGAAGGCTCCTTCTCTATCTAGGATGAAAAAATGGAAAGGAATTGGATAAACTTGATTAATCCTCCTCTTGTCTATTTTAAGAAAAGCAAGGAGGCTAGGGAAAGATAAAAATGATCGGCCCCCATGAAAGGAAGGGCTAAACTTAATTTTGACAGTGCAACTAGAGGCAACCCATGAATTGTAGGTATTAGTTGTATTATCAATGATGATATAGGAAAATGGATTGCTAAAAAAGCCATGTCCATTCAGCCAACTTCCAACAATCTAGCAAAATTAGAAACCCTGGATAAAGGGCTGCAAGTTTGTTTTAAGTTAGGTCTATCAAGAATCATCATTGAGGGTGGCTCATAGATCATCTTAAATGCAATTAGGAAACATGCAACTCCCAACTAGGTCCTTAACTCTACGCTAGAAGAAGTTCTTGGATTCTTATATTAGTTTACAGAAACTCGGATATGTCACATTTTTTGAGAAGGTAATTAGAAGGTGGTTTTTTTAGGAAACATTAACTCCTTGGTTATCAAAGATGTATCTTAAATACTTCTATCTTTGTTATTATTTAATACTTAGGCCTTTTATATAATTAATTTTATAGTTTAAGGTAATTCTCTTCCTAACCTTATTTTCAAATTAGTTAAAACTGGATCTTTTATTATCCTTGTAGTGGTCTCCTCTTTCTCTTGTTTCATATTCTTTATTATTAATAAGTTTCAGCTTTATTTAAAAAAAAAAATTTATTTCCCCCTTTTCATTTTTGTATCATCTAGCTAGGCGGTGTCAGTTCTATTTTGCTTCTGCTTGTCCTTTCAATAGTAGATTTAACCCTAAATTTCAACCTAAACTTTTGACCAACAAATTTAAATGGCTTGGTTGGTCAGCATTATAAAGAAAAATTTAGTTTTTTTTAATACATGCTCGTGTTGGTCACAATTACAACCAATTCTTTTTCTTTTGTCTTGGTCGCAATTGCAACCAATACGGGCAACATAAAGACAAAAAAAGAAAGTGAAATTTCATTGGAGCATTTCAATTGAGCATGGAAAGTTAGCTAAGTGCATTTCACTTTGCACCATACCAGTTGAGCATCATTCTATGGATAATTGAGGATTTTGAGCACATTCTTCATCCTTGGAGCATTTGGAAACCCATCTACTACAACCCTAAACTAGAATTGTCGGCCGTCATTCGAGCATACACACAAAAAATTTCCTAGCTTCACATCACAATTGGTGAATAGGTGAATAGCTTAGTTACATTGATACCTTCTTGTTTAAACAATGATTGATTGGTGATTGACTAGGCGAAGGCATAGTTTGAAGAAGCCCTGGTTATGAAGCCCTAGTTATGATGGTTATCTTATGCCTTAGGAAAACCCTCCCATTTGTGGATGATTCTATATATAGTATCAAATGTTGGTGCATTAACTTTCTCAAATTCATTTCCTTCACCCCTGATATAAATTTGGGATTGGTGTTCTTCATTTAAATTTTTTGTGCTAAGAGTTTTTTGTCCAAATCTAGTTTGCCAAACAGTGTTCATCTCTTAACTCTTATGTGCTAATAAAAGTTTTAAAACTCTAAATTAAAATGAAATCCAACATTTCAAACACTTGGCATCTATGTAGTGGATTTAATCAACTATAACCTACCAGAGGGATGAAATAACATTTTTTTACACATTGAATAATGTAAGTGACTCTGCCACTATCTGTAGTTTATTTTCCATTTTTTTCCAACATTGTTCATTTTCCCTAGTTGTGAGTGTATAAAAATTTCCCACCAATAGTTTAGTCCACGAGATGATTAAGAATTGACAAGAGCCATTTCAATTAGTAAAGCAGATGAAAATATAAGTGAATCAGTAGAGCATACAAAAACTTGATCCCCTTGTCGTGTACACCATATTATAGCAAAAAAGAAATGGTATAAAGGGAGTATAATTAATGTGTTACCAATTCTGATAGGATCAAACATGGTTGCATTAAAATCTAAATGTGGCCTTGATAGAAAAAGGAGGCTATCTATGCAGTGCTTAGAGGAATGGAAAACCATCCACTAGTTTAAATAGCATAAAAGATTCTTTACAAAGGTAGGTATAGACAATTTGTGGACAAATATATTCATTTACTATTTTTTGGTTTTAATTTCAATTTGGAAGTTAGTTTTAGTTGTTTGAAACTTTGTAGCTGATACTTGTAGTCATTCAACATTTGGTTGCTATACATATATATACATAATACATATACATTAACAAAGAGTTTATTGAAATTTTTATTACTCCTATTTAGTTTCTTTCATGTGAAAATTTCAATTTAGTTCTAACCTTATGCAAAAGTGTTCTATAATGTATATGATGATTACCTTATCTTATGAACATTTGAAATTTCTTATAATTTTCCCTATTTTCTTAATTACAATCTTCTACATCCTGAAAACTCAAAAAAGTCCTAGATCCCTCGTTGTCCATGTCCCTCAAGTTTGGTGGAAAATAATTTATGAACCCTAATTATTCTTTATATAATGAATTCTAAGGAAAAAGAACAGTCTTAAATGCAAGGGATAAAATTAATTAAACAACTATTTGCATGATGTTTTGGAAAAAAACCATTGCAGAGGAAATTATGAGTACACACCATTCCCAATAGCCATAGCTCCAAGGGCATGCTGTGTGTCGTTGGGTGCCTTGGCAACAAACTCAAATGTGTAATAGTTCTTTCCCTCAATTGTGCACTGCATCATAGCATTATAATGTCAGATGTGCACTGCATCATAGTATTATAATTTTAAAAATAGTATGGTAGTATCATGATGTCAAAGATTAAATAATGAGTTTCTAGGTGGCATATATTTTAGGGTCTATTTATTTCAGTGTTGCCAAAGGCACTATTCCTTACAACCAACATCCTCCATTATTTTTTTAAAGAAACAAACTTTGATAATGGATATATTATATGAATACAATTGAATAATCACTCAATGAATGAATTTATAAGACTGAATATGAGAGAATGAATTGAGAATCAAACTGCATGGCAAAAACAAAATATGTCACAAACCCCAAGTTGCAGTAAGCATAAAAAGAAAGAATTTGAAATCTAAGACTAAAACAAACCCCACGTTCTATAAGCATAACTTTTCATTGAAATTTATGGAATATGTTAAAATCCATCTCATAATACTTGAGAGAAGAAAACAATTACAAAAATATAAGAACAAGGATACAAAGAAAATTCTTTTCGTAACTAGAAAATCCCTACAATAATTTAAATTTATTTTCAATCTCATTTTCTTTAAGAATAGGAGGAGTATATTACTAATTTAGAAAGCCCTTGATGATCTCTCCATGGAATCAACCACAATTCTGAATTACCATTAGTCAAACTTGACCAACATTGAGGCCATCTCACAATTAGTTTAACATATTGTCCTTTCCACTTTCTATGATAGGAATTTTCTCATTTCAAAAAAGAAGTGTACAAGAATGAAAAACTAGATGAATATCAGAATATAGTTGCTACAAATATACAAGATGTCCAAACAGAGAAGCCATCAGAAAGTGATCAAAATTAGACCATTAAAAGTATGTTCAATACCAATTTTAACATGTCTTATTTTCAAAAAGTGGATGTCCAAAATCTATTTCATTAAATCCTTCTTAAACTTCCTATGGAGTACCTTTCACTTTTTTTATGGAGTACCTTTTGCTTTTCATATCATATTTTAAAATATTGAGTACTTGGTGGCATTTGGCCTTGGCTCAATATCATCATCACAAGGTTTGTTATTGTATTAATCTCAAATATATTCTAGAATATCCATAGCTACTTTGTCTTCTAAAATGTTTTCAAGTTGTGAAGAAGATTTTGATGAATCTTTTGTCACTTTGTTCATACACTTCAAATTAGTGTAATCATAAACAAGATTTATCAATCTTCTAGACAATCATAGTCCCTTATCAAACTGAATATGTTCAAACTAGATTCAATTCCTTTCACAAGCCTATGAACTTGCTCCTTGGCTCAATAATCTAGAAGCAAGCACTATATCTTATAAGCATCTTTTCCTAAAGAGCTTCATCCATGTTAATAAACATTAACATCAATATGCAATATGTCCTTGTGACTTGTATATTCAGATTCAATTCCCAATTTTACTTGCAATTTTAGGATGTGCTTAATGTCCTATAGTGGCTTCATAAAGCTCACTTGTGACTTAGTGATGTAGGACCATCATAGTGGCTGGACAATATTTTGTCACCTAAAAAGACTTTTCTTTCATTTTTTGCTCCATTTAGTTAGTTTACATGATGGGTTGGTTCTGATATTTTGTTTGAAGTATACATTATGAGTTTTGCTACGTGGTTCGAGTTGTATGTTTGGGAGTCTAAGTAATCTACTATATTGTTATGAAGGTTATTGTCATGCCTCTGATCTGGCATTAAACCTAATAGAGGAATTGTCATAGGACACTATGATTTCACAATTTTTTCTCCTAATGCCAATAGTAAACAGACAACAATTCATGATTACCATAATAGATCACAGGGAAACAAGATTGTTGCACATATATATCATACAACAATCACCCATCATAGATTAATATGAGCAAAATCAAGTCTACAAAATTCCCTATCATACATGATAAAAAAGTTCTGCTATAAAATCTTATGAAGAATAGAGAAAATAGTAAGAGAAGAGACACCCTATAATGTTAGGTACTTGTCATTAACAACATTGATGAAATAGTTTACAGGAGGAGAATTAAATATTGTGCCACCCTTGAAAATAATTGTAAGCTTTGGTAATTACAGTTTGGCAATACTTGAGACATTGAATCATAGATCAAATTAGCTCTATACAAGTCTTATTCTTAGATACAATAGTCATTCTAAATGCTGCAAGGATTATTTGGTATGTAGGCTCTACAATATAGGTCAAGGTGGTGCCAAAATCAATGATAGTTCTCTCATTTCCTTGAACATCAATACTCCAAACCTTGGGATGGATGGGAAGAAGAACCCCATCAACAAAAACTTTCTTTATCTCAATGTATTAAAAGGTCTCTATAAATATGTTCCTTAGAAAAGGAGAGTAGCTCATCGATTTCTTCAATGACTACCTCAATGGTGTCTGCCCCAATATAAATTAACTTGTGTGGGGGGACAAATAGTGTAGTCTACCAAGTAGTAAGAAGTTTTATTCCAACAAGTTTACCAAGTTGTGAGGTGGATAAAATAGGCCCCTTCCCCAACCCCATTACATAATATATTCCAACAAATGCTTAACCTATAAAAATAGGTCCTCAAATTTTAATCCCACAGCTAAATGCCACATTGGGGGTTTTGGTACTCTCTCCTAAGCTTGTATTGAGTGTTTCAGTCTCCATAGAGAAGATCCCAATTCTATCAGGGAGATTTGCATAGATATGATAAAACATGCATGAACTATGGATCCTTGTGCAATTACATGAAGAATTTGATAGAGGAGAAACTAGTTGAAAAGCTAGTGCATAGTAATGTACTAGTGTAAAACTTGATGAATGCCCTGCAAAGAAGGTTAATCAAGGATTTATATGGAATTTCCCTTTACAAGTAGATCATTAATGGGTAAGTATATTTATTAAATTAATAGGAGTTATATTGGCTTTTGTATATATTCTATATTAAATCTTAGGCTTATATTTATTTGTACATAATCGATGGTGCATTTTATCAAATCAACTTGGCTGCTTACTTTTTAACTTGAAGGAGTCTATGCAGTAGGAAATGGGCCATTCACAAAGTTTTAATTAAGGTTTGTGGTGCAGACACCTAAATTTGATTACACTGCTTTGGTTATCCTATTTAGCTATCTCTAAAGGCATCATTAATTAAATTCCTATTTAATTAATCCTTTGCCATCCCCTAGCTGATTAATTCAATTAATCATTTATAGTCCTAATTGATAAATCAAATAACCCATTATTTATCAATTAATCCTATTCTCCTATCTAATTCCAAATCCCAAATTTATTAAAATCACTTTAATAAATAAAACCCTCAAATCTAATAGCCCCTAACCTATTCTAAATCCTCAATTTAGCCTAATCCACCCCATCCACCCATACTAACCTAGCTTAGCCACTAACTCACCCACCCTCATGAATGCCATCCACTTGCACATCTCTAACATCCTTAATCTAATCCTAACCCAAGCCCAATCCCCCCCTAACCTTGTCACATTCCCTAAGTGAGCTTAAGACTTTCCTAAGCCAAACCAAAGTCTCCTCCCTCAAAATATCCCAACCATAAAACTTTATCCCAACCTCAAAGCCTTCAATGCTCTTACATGCTCTTAAAAGCTCTTAAAAGCCATTATGAGGGCCATTTAAGGCCTTGAGCCTCCTTTGTTGACTCATCCTCTTTGTGACAAGTGTCACCTCCCTATTGGTGCTAAACAAGCACAATCCATGTGATCCCCTTTGAGTACATCCTAGCCATCCCTAAATATTTCATCTCTCCTTGCATCTTGACCCTCCATCCCTCAAGCCCTTGGCCTATAAATTAGATCCCCTCCCAAGCCATTTTATCACAACCCCTTTTAGTAAAGTTATCATGCTAGTTTGAAGTAACTTTGAAGCTTGAGCATAAATCACACATCCATATAATAGACATATCTCCAAATCAAGTGATCATCCTCATTGAGAGAGCCCATCCATGGATCATATTCTCATTTGAGGACTTCACTTTGTCTCTCTTATATGTTATGGTAGTTTAATGTGTAAATGCTTTTATTTTCATTAAATTAGTATTTTTAGCATATTAGATTAGTGTATACATTTTGGCATGCCTAGTGGGACCCCGCAAGGGTCATTTTAATCTTCATTTATGCTATTTTTCCACACTTATTTCTCATTTTCATGTTTTGATTAACCATGCAAAGCTAACATTAATGGAAATATCTTTTGTTTGTGTTACCTTTTGATTTTTCTTGCAAGACCACTTTGAATGCCTCAAAAATGCATTCCCAACCCTGTCCTCAATTTTCACCTAGAAAATGGTAAAAAAAACAAAACTTTTGGCATCCCCACGACCCTAGGAACACGATCCCACGATGCGGGAACGCTGCCATTCTTCGACAAGAATGTGAAACCGCAACCATGAGTTCACACTTCGTCAACAAATAGTCTACCACGTATCATCAAACAACCTCTTCATCCCCACTGACAAATCCTTCAATGGGAATGCACTTTAGAAATAGTGGGATCGTCATTCCCGCCTTACCATTTCATATCTTAAACTCCTCCAGACTGTAATAAGTTTTTGTCAGCAGGATCATCATTCCCGCTTGTGAGAATGTTGTAAGGGCATAAACCTGTGGGATCACTCTGTCAAAAAGAGCTCTCAATTTTTTGGCTCGCGACTTAAAATTCTTTTTAATAGTCTTTCCTGTCATTCCTGCAATCTAGATTCGTGGTAGGATTGTCATTCCCACGAACAGGTACCCCAGTGGGATCGCGAACCTGCTTGCAGGAACGTGGGTACCCTCACGAGATTGTTGTTTCTCATATTTTCTTTGTGGGAACACTCTTTTTTCTTTGTTGGTCTTGTCAAAGTTGTTGTCATTTGTCTTTGCAAATTGGAAAAATGAACTTGTATGTCTAAAAACCCCACAAATCAAACATTTCATTTTGGTGCCTTAAAAAGAACAAAAAAATCTCTCTTTTTCATGCAACTTAGGCAAGATTTGATTTTTGAACATTTACTAAATTGGTTAAGTTAAAAACAAATAAAAAAGAGTCAAATTAAGTAGTTTTTCATTGGACTCACCCTCTTTAATCACCCATCATTCTAACCATTGGTTGCAATATCAATGCCATGTATGGGGATGGGTCCACCTTAGAGAGTGTTAAGTGTTCTATGGTAAAATCCTACTTAATTATCTTTTGAGGGTTTGTCCTAACTTATAAGATTTTTTGAATGTCCAAAAATCTAGATTAAATTGATCACACTTCAAGTTTGGGCTTTAAAACTGAACAAGAATCAACTGACATGGAGGGCCTTCGGGCGCGCGCTTGAAATCAAACTTTACACACATCTTTATTTTGGGCTTAATACCAAATCACACTCAATCTTGAATACCTTAAAGAAAATCAATCGACACTTGACATGGAGGGCCTCCAGGTGCATGGGTGTATTTTCTTGTTGACCTTAACTCTCCTTTGTGTATTCATTCTTCAATCACTTCTCTTTTTTTGGCACATTTCAAATTGGAATTGAACCTTTGAATCTTAATCATGTGTGTTTTCAAAAAGTCTAGATCAAAAAACTTAAGCGTCAGTTGGAAAAAAACTCTGTCTTTTAGCCCAAGATCATCCAAGTCTTCTCTCCCCTTGTTGTCTTTTGAGGCCATCTTGGGTGCATAAGATTAGGATCCAAAATCTTGTTTTATAATTTTAGGAGGCTTGCTTGGGGATTTCATCACCCCTTGGGATGACCTCACCTCCAGCGTTCCAGTGGAGTATAAAGATCGGGAGGTGAATCCAAAGGCACCTCTCTTGGGACCAAGATTTTGTCACTCGGGCTAAGCCTCAAGGAAATTTATAACCTTGAGAAGTGAAAGAGAAGAATTGGGTTATTGCTCCTCTCGGCTGTGTAACTTCTTTTTGGTTTCATCTATAGATTTGGGCCTCACGTACCTTGGGTATATCGAGGACTCCCTAGCTAAACCAACTGTCAGGCGCTAGGATGTTAATGTGTTTGAAGTGACTGATTGAAACATTTGTAAAACATACACACTCCTTGGTGCAAGTATCACATTTTGGGAATCAAAACTTCTATCTTGTTGTTCTTATCTATTGCTTGATATTTTACTTGTTGAATGAATGTTTGCCAAACTTGGTCAATCCTAGCATAGGGCATACTTAGCGTAGTCATTGCCTCCAAAGAACTCCACGATTGTGATTTTTAATCCTCAAAAATATCTCATGTCAAGCCATCCCAAGACTAAGTTTAAGAAGGCTAAGCTTCCTCAAATACCAGCCTATAAGGAAATTGAAGCAGAACATAAGAAGCCTAACCCCAACCCTAGGATTGCTAAATTGGATCAAATTGAGAAAGACGGAGCTGAAGTAGCATTGCAAACTGAATGGGACTACAAAATCCAAAACCTAACCCTTCGACATGGTGTTAATACAAGCCTTATCAACAACTCTACTGTTACCCATTCTAATTAGGTCCTTCCTTTTTTTTGCACACACTTACACACTTATAAGTTTAGTCTCTCATCTAAGAATTGCACTATCCCATTCAAGCATTTGAAGTTAGACCATCTCCTCTCATCTTAGGTTGTTGAAGAAGAATCCTCCACCTACATTGTTACAATCTTAGCATTATTTCCTCACTCACTTAGAAACATTTTTGCATCACATCTCTCATCATCTTGAGTATCCTTGAAACACAAGCACTTTGCTAGGAATAGGTTTTTTTTGGTGTCCCCCATCACCTTGAGCCAAAGGTTAGTGTCGCACCTTTTGCATCACTATCACATTTCCCACATTCATATTTTAGGAACACACAGGCTTCTTGCACAAGCACCATATCATTTGGACACCCTTAGTGTCATCCCTCACTGCATTCGCATCTTTAGGAGAAGCATCATTTCATGCCACCCACCACACATTTTGGTAGGCACACACGAAAAAAAGATATGGATCCTAGTCATAGTGGTAATGCATCTCAAGCTCAGCTATACTCTGTGGTATCCATGACACCATCAGACCCACTAGCACAAATCCCAGAAGAACTAGAATCATCCATAGATATTGAGGCTTTCATGAACTAGCTTGGTCATGCTACTATCATAAATGCCATCATAGATCACAACAAGGAAACCATCATCGAAAATTTCTTATGAAACTATGTTGATGTCTTTGAGTTTGGACGTCCACAACCTATCAACATAGTAGATCCTACTCACCCATTGTTTGGATGACAACCACCTCAAGTAGAACCAATGGACACAAATATCCCCTCAACCTAGGTGCTAGTTGTATATGAGCAATGTTAGTATGCTAATAGAAACCAAATTTAAATAAAGCTTCTACTAACTTAAAAAAATTCATAAACTTCAACATAGACTAAGATGAGCTCTCAATTGAGAATATGAGCCATTAATGGGCTCTCTCAATGAGAAGCTCTCTTGTTGAGTAGCTTTATCTAAATAGATAGGATGTATGCTCAAGCTTTATGCTTCAAAAAGGGCTTCAAATGGAGTTGGAATTTGGGTGTGAGTGTATGGTTTTGATGTAAAATGGCTTCTTAAAATGGCATTATGACTTTACTTCATGGATTGTGTTATTTTGCAAAGGGGAAGGATCCAATTTATAGGCAAGAGGCTTGAGGGATTGAGGGCTAAGATGCAAGGATGGGAAAAAGCTCATGGAGGGCTCAGATTGCATGAGAAGAGAGCACATGGATTGTGCTTCTTTACAGCCAATCAAGGAGTGACACATGTCACAGGGTGAGAGGATGAGTAAACAAAGAAGGCTCAATGGGATAAAATCTTCATAAAGACCGTCATAATGGCTTGTAAGGGCAATAGAAGGGCTTGGAAGAGTCATTTATGGCCTAGTGGGCTTCATAAAGTTTTATGGTTGATATTTTGAGGGAGATGAGAGCAATTTCGACTTGGGCTTGATTAGGAGGGTTTTAAGCTTGCTTAGGATTGTGCAAATGATTAGAGGATGGATTAGGATGGTTTAGGATTAGCTTAGGGATAGGCAAGTGGATGGCATTTAATGAGGGTGGGTGAAGGAGGAGATATTTGTTAACTTTGGCTTGGGTTAGTAAGTCTTAACCCATGTTTAGAGAATGTGACAAAGTTAGGAGGGGATTAGGATTAGGTTTAAAGACATCTTCTAGAAGAGTCTAGACTTTGGATGAGGATAAAGACTTTCTAGAATAGTCTAGAATTTCCTAGGATGAGGATGAAGACTTTCTAGAAGAGTCTAGAACTTCTTAGGATGAGGATAAATTAGATTTTTAGGAAATAAATAAAGTTTTATTTATTTCAAGGGTTTGGGTTGAGGAGATATTTATTAAAACTTTTTTAATAAACATGAGGATTAATATTTAATCTTAATTAAATATTTTGAGTTGGGATTAGGGGTAGGAAATGATGGGATTAGCCTTTAATCAAAATTAAAGAAGGATTATAAGATTTTGGAAGAGGTTAGTGGTCTTAAGGAAATTGGCCAAGTTTTGGGCAAAAAATAATTTTTTTATTTATTTTGGGTTTTTTGGTCAATTTATTAATTAAATAATTAATAAATAAGGAAATAATGTTTAAATAAGATTTAAACATTTTTGGGAGGGATTCCTTAATTAAATATTTTTAATTAAGATAAAGGGATTTCATGGCATAAAAATAAATAAATAAATAAATTAATTAATTAATTAATAAATGATGATGTCATCAGGAATTTTTTAGAAAATAAAAATACTTTATTTTTTAAAGGTTTTTAGGTGTCTACACCAGTTCCCATTCCACATAACACTAATACCACTCTCACTCAACCATTAGTGCATACTACATCTCAACCAACCTCAAGTATACCATTTGCATCTACTTCCACTACCCATTTTTCTGCTCCACCAAATCCTCCATTTGCATCTAGCAGCACTACCTTTTCATTTCCACCCCATATTGCATCTAGTCCATTTGCTACTCAAATACCACCATTAGGGTCCAATACCTCATCCTCCATCCCACCAAACATCACTATCAACCCCTTTGTAACTAGCCAAAGCTCTTTAGCCACTTTTCCTTTGGGACCTTGGAATTCCGTTGCAACATAGGCAACTATCATTAGTCTTCCCCCTAGCACTGCAATCGCATCCACACCTCCGACACTGTCATCCACTGCTTCACATAGCTATTCACTCCCACCCCTCACCAACTATTTCTCCATGCCACCTTAGGCAATAGCCCAAATCCACCGCCACTGCAGTTCTCTACAATAAACACTTGGATGCAAATTAATTACCTTGTGCCTACTCCAAATCAGTCTTACTCCCAAGCAGGCGTGCAACCTACATATATTGGGCATGGTATATATTCCTAGAGCATGGAACATGCATCATCTATATTACCACCATTCCATTCGTAGTCTTCACACCAGCAGTATGCCCAAGCACCCACATAGAACTATCTCATAGGGCAGCAACCTCATGGTTATCCACCACACCAACCTCAGAAGATGCAATAGTATGTACAACCCATGTTCCAGCAAACCATAGCATCCACTCCAATGGGGGTACCTAGATTGGGGGCATCTGCTCCTCCACCTATAAATTCTGAATGGGAAGAAATGAAAAATTCCCTCAAAGCCCTCAAGGATGGGATAGACACCAAGACTTTCAAATTTGAAAATGATTGCCCATACCCTTTTGATAAGACTATCACGTTGACTCCATTTCCTAAACATTTCAAGATCCCCAAGTTTGACAAATTTAGGGGGAAAAGTGATCCAGTCACACATGTTAAGGAATTCTATATGCATTCTCAGGAGGTAGCTTATAGTGATGTGTTCCTCATGTGGCTCTTTCCCAAAAGCCTAGCAGGACCAGCCTTGGAATGGTTCTGTCATATCCCTCAAGGTACTATTAAAACTTTTTTAGAACTTTCTGAGGCCTTTGTTGCTCAATATACCCATCTCATTGAAACTGAATTATCTGTAGTGGACCTCGTCCACACTAACAAAAGGGAGGGGAAAGTCTTACAGAGTACCTACAACACTGGTAGATCCTCACAACAAGGATCTCTTGCACCATCCTTGAGTGCCATCTTGTCAAGATGTTCATAAACAACACACACCCTAGCCTTGCTCATCATATGGTTATGAACTATTTGCAAACATACAAAGACATCAAAGAGAAAGGAATGGGCCTTGGGCAAGGCCTCATTAAGGATGGTGTCATTAGATTGTACAAAGAAAACACCCAGGACCATGGGTCGAGCAATGAAAAAACCCAATATTGGAACAAAAACAAGAATACAGTGATAGATGGTGCCACTGACACTCGACAAGTCCATATTGTTGGGGTGGCTACCAATGTTCCCACCACATTTTGCCAACAAAAAACTTATCAACAACAACCTCCTATGTATCACTAGCCACCTGTGCAAACTCATCAATCAATACCTATTCCTCATAATTAAACCAATGTTATCACACTAGCAGTAGGTAGTAAACCCCATGTTTAGAGGCAACCATGAATATACACCCTGTTGGGGGAACCTCTTGATATGATCTTCAAAAAATTGGCCAAAGAAAACTTTGTTCGGTATCCACAAATGCAACCCTTGGAACCTAATCAGTCTAGAGCATCCTGGTACAAAGATAATGAATATTGCAAATTTCATCATGTCAAAGGGCACACTACCCTTAAATGCATGCAACTTAAGGATTATGTACAGGACCTCATTGACTGAAAAGAGATCACAGTGGGGGCACAGTCCTCACCTAATGCTAGATTAATGATGTATCAAAATGCTTTCCCTCCTCATAACACAAACCCAGGAAAGGCACCTACAAACCCTCCTGTTAACAAACCTAACAATGCTCCAGGTAAACAAGGTGACAACCGAGACACGTCTCAGAATTATACCTCAGCATACTTAGACTATGGTAGCTTAATTGGTTGCATATCTCAAGTTGAACCATCTATCAATGTCATTAATATCAAAGGCCCAAACACTCAGTGTGTAGTTGCTACCCGTCAGACATGACTCAATATAGCTAGCCCACCTATATCCACACAAATCAGACCACCATCAGCATGGCCACCTCCATTTTGTGCATATCCATCCAAATCACCTTCACTAGGGCCACAATATAACATCTTGGAACACCTTGGAAACATGATATCCTAGATCTCCATCCTGGACCTCTTATGGACAAGCCCACTATATCAAGAGATCCTTGACAACACTCTACGTGAGTCACGCATCCCCTCTAACATTAATGCCACTGAGTTTTGCAACCTGGTTGGCCATCTTTTAGCGTCATGTGCCTTATCCTTCAAAAATACTGATATCCCAGTAGTTGAACCTGATCACATCATCCCATGTTGCATCACTATTATGGTTTTTGACTTTGCAGTTAAACGTGTCATGATAGATAATGGATCAGCTCTAAACCTATGTACTCTAAAGTTCATCAAGCAGGTAGGATATACTAAAGCATATATCATCAATGATGTGATCACCATCAAGGCATATGAAAATTTGGAGCGTACAACTGAAGGAACCATCTTGCTCCCCATCGGAGTTGGCCCAGCTACTCAAGAAACACTTTGTCACGTAGTTGATCTTAATCTTCCATATAACATCCTCCTCGATCACCCATGGATTCATGCCATGAAGGCCATTCCATCCACATATCATTAGTGCATCAAATTTTTGCATAATGGCACTAAGATAACCATCCACGCAGATCCTAAACCCTTTGCTTATTGCAATGAGGTTGAAGCTTCATACACCAATCACTATCTTGGCATCAAAATTGGCACTACCATGGCCAACTCCTCTGGCACCTACCATGATCTGGACACCATTTTAGCCTCCACTCTCTCCATAATTAACATCAACTACCAAGGTTGTGGTGAGTATAGTCTCATGGATTCTTTTGCTGTTGGCGCTCTACCACTTGACCCACATACTCAAGGATGCCCAATACATCAAGGGCCTGTACTAGAAACCACCTCTCGACTTCACCAGTTGGGCCCTACCACATTTGTCACCAAGGGTATCCTTGACAAAGTAGAAAATACACTAGACATTAACACATGGCTATACAAGGAGCCACCTCCTAAAAGTGAAGCACTTCTTGATCACTTTAAATAGAAATATCCCTGGTCACATTGCTTGGCCATGGAACAATGGGATTATCAAGGAGGTGGTTTAGGCTGCCATGAATTAGGGATGAGACAGCCTATAGAAGCACATCAAGGGTAGAAAACCAAAGGCTTAGGCTATGGACTCCCTACAACTGGGGGCACTACAATGAAAGCCCACACCTTTATGAACATCCAAAACACTCTCGTTGAGGTTGAAGACATCCCTGAGGAAGTTGAAAAGAAAGCTTACGACGATATTTTCCTTGAAAAAATAATCCTTGTAGCCTCTGTGCTCTACCAGTTATCCTTGAATCTCGTAGACCTTCCCCTCGCTCACCCCAAACTCATAGATTGGGACCAAACAAGTGTCATTTATGTTGATGAGTTCTCTACCGAGCACGCGCTCCTTAAATTCATGGGGGCAGAAATGTGACATAAATGGCTGCCTCCACCATCGAGATATGTCTACAAGCTGGATCCTACAGGTTATTTCAGGGAGGAGGAAATCTCTAGTCGCAAAAATGAAATTCCAAAAGCAACAAAAAAAGAAAAAAAATAAAAGAAAAACATCCCATGGTGAAAACTCCTCTGGAGCACCATTGGGTGACTCAAAAAATGAAACAAAATAAAAAGATGTATCCAATGATGAAAACCTCTCAGAGGCACCTAAGGATGGAGATTTCATCCTTCCCCCATAGGAGCATCGACTTCCTATATCTTTAATTTTGACAGAAGAAACTTAGCCTATAGATATCAGTCTGACAAAGATACCACATATCACATACATTGCAGCTTCTTTACCACTTGAACAAGCAGAGCTTCTTCTTGAAGTCCTCCATGAAAATATAAGCTACTTTGCATGGTCATATCAAGATATGCCAGGGTTTGACCCCAAACTGGTTGTACATCATCTGGTAGTAGATCCAGGTGCCAAGCTTGTCAAAAAGAAACTTTGAAAAATGCACCCCAAGGTGGCTTTATTAGTCAAAGCAGAGCTAGAGAAGTTGTTGGAGACCAAAATCATTCGACCAATAGATTATTCTGAATGGATTTCTAATATGGTACCTATTACCAAGCCCTCTGGTGATATCAAAATTTGCACTAATTTTTGGGATCTTAATAAAGCTTGTCCAAAAGATGACTTTTCATTGCCAAATATTGACATGATTGTGGATCTCACCGTCGGTCATGAACTCTTGTCACTAATGGATGGTTTCTCTGGATATAATTAGGATCATTTAGTAGAAGAAGATCAACATAAGACATCATTTACTACACCTTGGGGCACATTCTGCTACAATATGATGCCCTTTGGGTTAAAGAACATCGGGGCAACCTACCAACACACGATGACGATCATCTTCCATGACCTAATCCATAAGATACTTGAGGATTATGTGGATGATATTCTAGTCAAATATCTCAATGCTTTGGATCACTTATCTCACCTCGAGGAAGTGTTTAACTGACTGGCAGAATATTGTCTCATGCTAAATCCAAAGAAGTGTGTCTTCGGTGTTACCTCAGGAAAGCTTCTAGGCTTCATTGTGTCACAACATGGTATTGAGATTGACCTTTAGAAGGTCAAAGCCATCATGGATATGGCTCCCCCTAAGACACTCAGGAAGCTTCATTCTTTGCAAGGAAAACTCCAATCAGTCTAGCGATTCATTTCTCAGCTTGCTGATAAGTGTCAACCTTTCACTCACTTGCTTAAGAAAGATCAAAATTTCAAATGGGACCTAGCTTGCCAGCACAATTTTGAGCTCATCAAGCAATACTTAGCTAATCCACCTCTTTTGGTTCCTCCAGTTGTAGGGTGCCCACTCATATTGTACATCACAGCTACTCCTACAGCCTTAGGTGCTCTGCTAGCACAACTTGACGATGTAGGGAAGGAACAAGCTATTTATTACATTAGTTGAACATTAGTGGGATATGAGATCAATTACACACCAATGGAGAAGGCATGCTTAACAGTAGTTTTTGCCACCCAGAAGCTACGTCACTACATGTTGAATCATATTGTACAATTGATCTCAAAGATTGATCCATTGAAATATATGCTCTCTCGTACAGTACTCACCGGACACCTAGCAAAATGGGTTATGCTTCTCAGTGAGTTTGACATTTAGTATATTGACAGAAAGGCCATCAAAGGCCAGGCTATTGCAGATCACTTGGTTGATGCACCCTTAGTTGTAGATCACCCACTCATCATGGAATTTCCAGATGAATACATCTGTTTGATAGAAAAACAATCACTCTGGAAGCTATATTTTGATGGCTCTTATACATCTCATGGCTTCGATGTGGGCATACTTTTGGTTACACCTCAAGGTGATTATATCCCTAAATCCTTCAAACTACAAGTCTAGTGTACCAATAACATTGCAGAGTATGAGGCCCTTGTTGCAGGACTCAAAATTGCCATTGAATGGAATATCATAGAGCTTTAGGTCTAGTGTGATTCTCAGCTTATCATCAAACAAGCTTTGAATGAATATCAAACCAAGGATGACAAGTTACTACCTTACAAAGACCTGGTTAACCAACTAAAGGAGCATTTCACTCAGATCTAGTTCATACAGATACCTCGATTCCAAAATAAGGCAGCTAATACTATGGCTACTATTGGTTCTCTCTTAGAAATACCACATGAAGCTACACAGTATGAATTCTTGGTTGAGTAGCTGCACAAACCCGCATATGAGAATGATGAATCAACACAGGTTTGTATCTTGGTTGGTCCCCAATCTCCATGGTACCACAAAATTCATGCCTACTTACTAAATTGTATCATATCTCCTCACCTCACACGAACCCAATGCCAAAACCTTATTTGCAAAGCTTCCTGTTACACTATCATTGCCCAAACCCTATATTGTCATGGTTATCATGATACTCTCTCTCGATGTTTAGATCAAAATGAGGCTATAATGGCTCTCAAAGAGGTACATGCTGGACTTTGTGGTGCTCACATAAGCAGGATGGTGCTAGCAAAGAAGATCCTTCAGGCTAGATATTATTGGCCTACTCTAGAACAAGATGCGTGTGAATTTGTGAAATGATGTTTACCTTGTCAACAACATGCTAATTTAATCTAGGCTCCAGCATAGGACTTGCAACCCATTACACCACCATGGCCTTTTTCCTGCTGGGGATTTGATCTTGTTGGTCTTATTGCACCACTTTCTTCAGAAGGGCACAAGTGGATAATCACCACCACTAATTATTTCACCAAGTGGGTCAAAGCAGTTCCCCTTGTTACTGCCACAAGATTTTAGGTGTCTAAGTTTATATTGTATCATATCATATGTCGCTTTGGCATCCCAACTACCATATTTATAGACCACGGAGGTAATTTTGAAAACCTAAATGTGGAGGAATTGTGCACTTCCCTCCGCATCCACCACTGCTTCTCAAGCCCATATTTCCCAAAAGGTAATGGTTAGGCTAAGGAAACTAATAAAACCCTCCTCAAAATCCTCAAGGAAGTTGTCAATGACTCTGGCCGTGATTGGCATTTGCAAATTTATCTTGCCCTATGGGCATACCACACTTCATTCTGTATAGCCACTGGCACAACTCCATACTCCTTGGTCTATGGTACTGAAGTAGTCTTGCCTATTGAGGTTGAACTCCCATCACTCTGCATTTCTCTCCGAGGAAAAATATCTGATGAGGAATACAGAGTGGCCCGACTTACTCAACTTGATCTACTTGATGAAAGAAGGCAATAGGCCTACGACCATCTCATGGTCTATCAAAGTCACCTCAAGCATAATTTCAACAAGAAAATCCATCCACACAATTTTTAGGAAGGTGACATGGTCCTTAAAGAGAATATGAAGGTTCAAGCTGACCGAGAAAAGAAAGGCAACTTCAAGCCCACCTGGCTTGGTCCTTATGTGGTCACTGCATCTTTTGGCTCAAGAGCCTATCATCTATCTACCCTTGAAGGTGAAGTCCTACATGATCCTACTAACATTATCCACCTAAAGAAATTCTACACCTAAAGGACAAAGTTTGCAAAATCAAGGAAAGAAAAAGGCATAAAGTAAAAATAAAGCATCCAATTGTGAAAACTTGGCAATTCAAGCTCCTTAGATAGGTGCCTGGTGAAAACCTAGCAAATAGGTGCCAGGTGTACTATAGCCCTTCCATTATCTATCACCGATACACATCCCTTTATCACCCCTCCATATTTTCTCACTCATCCCACCCTCTTTTCCAAGGTGTTCCCTATCGTTATTCGCCATACTTCACAACATCATCCTCTAGCACTTTGCACTATGTAACATCCCATCTTATTTATCACATCTCGTGTACCATACTTAATATATCCTACCATTGTACTCTACTAGATCTACCCTATTTCATTCTTTTTATCCTTACCATATGTAGCATATATGACCCATGTAACGTGTGCCTCTCCCCCTGCACTCACCCTTGTCTCCCATATATCGTACCTATGTGAATATGATAGTATCTGGATCCCTGTACATCAATCACACTTTAAATAAACCCACCTCAATAAAACTGTGTATTGTAACAATGCTATCCCCTCATCCTGAGCTTCCCCCCCATCATGCATATACCTACTAAGTTTTTCTATCTAGTCTCGAGTTCCCATGTCCTTAACTAGTCTCACTTGTACATACTATCCAAGTCTTGTTGCAACCCATTAGTAGCTTGTTAGTTGATCTCTTTAGCAAAAGGTTTCTTTTTCACTTTGTGGAGTCTTTTGTTGATTCTCTTTTTGGTTGATTGTTTCCATGTACCTTTTGTTGTTTCCTCCTCAAGATCGCCATGATCATTTGATATCATGGTGTGTTTTGACTGGAGCAACTAAGGAGGTTCATCTCGATCACAATATTTTGCTACTTGAGAGTTAGTTGATATTATCCTTGCATATTTCAAACATGTTTTCATCTTTTGATAAAACATGATGCACTTTGGCAATCTCGTTTGCTTGTCGATCATCTAGCATCATTCCTACACTGATCTCTTTGAGATTCACGTGCACTATTGGGGCAATCCTTGCATGTTTTTTTTGTGTCTATTCGTACATCCTCTAGATAGTTAGTGACATGACCTTGATGTTCTTGGTAACCTTGGCAAATAACCAACAGTCATATAGCAACTCTTGTGGTCAACTACGTGGTAGTACTTCCTTTCATCTCCATTCTCCCCCATCCAAACCACTTTCTCTTCCCATCATCCATCCCTTGCTCCTCATCTCCTTTTATCATGCTCCACCGCTTCCCTCCTTTGTCCTCCCCCCAATCTTGGATCATCTTAAGCTTACTTCCTCTTGTGCATCTAACCTCCCTTTATCATTCTCCCATAGTGAGAGTTTGAGCTAATTTAGCCCCTTCTCTTTGCCAATCTATGTCTTTGCTCGTCTCAAATTTTTATGCTTTTCAAGAAGTTGTCGAGCCTCATCTTCTCTCTCTCTGTCACCTTCTTGAGGGGGCATCTCATAGTCTAGTCTCTCCTCTTCTTATCTGAGACTGGGGAAACCTTGTTGCTAAAACATCTTCCTCGTGTCGTCTCCGTTCAAACTTCCTTGAAATAGTGTTGTCTCAACACTATGTCAAAGAGGGGCAAAATGTAGACACTTAAATTTGATTACACCACTTTGGTAATCCTATTTAGCTATCTCTAAAGGCATCATTAATTAAATTCCTATTTAATTAATCCTTTGATGTCCCCTAGCTGATTAATTCAATTAATCATCTATAGTCCTAATTGATAAATCAAATAACCCATTATTTATCAATTAATCTTATTCTCCTATCTAATTCCAAATCCCAAATTTATTAAAATCACTTTAATAAATAAAAACCTCAAATATAATAGCCCCTAACCTATCCTAAATCCTCCATTTAGCCTAATCCACCCCATCCACCCATACTAACCTAGCTTAGCCACTAACTCACCCACCCTCATGAATGCCATCCACTTGCAAATCTCTAACATCCTTAATCTAATCCTAACCCAAGCCTAATACCCCCCTAACCTTGTCACATTCCCTAAGTGAGCTTAAGACTTTCCTAAGCCAAACCAAAGTCTCCTCCCTCAAAATATCCCAACCATAAAACTTTATCCCAACCTCAAAGCCTTCAATGCTCTTACATGCTCTTAAAAGCTCTTAAAAGCCATTATGAGGGCCATTTAAGGCCTTGAGCCTCCTTTGTTGACTCATCCTCTTTGTGACAAGTGTCACCTCCCTATTGGTGCTAAACAAGCACAATCCATGTGATCCCCTTTGAGTACATCCTAGCCATCCCTAAATATTTCATCTCTCCTTGCATCTTGACCCTCCATCCCTCAAGCCCTTGGCCTATAAATTAGATCCCCTCCCAAGCCATTTTATCACAACCCCTTTTAGTAAAGTTATCATGCTAGTTTGAGAAACAAAGCCATCAATCATACCCTCATAATGCCAAATTGAGAGCTCACAAGGCTACCAAGTAATTTTGAAGCTTGAGCATACATCCCACATCCACATAATAGACATACCTCCAAATCAAGTGATCATCCTCATTGAGAGAGCCCATCCATGGCTCATATTCTCATTTGAGGACTTCACTTTGTCTCTCTTATATGTTATGGTAGTTCAATGTGTAAATGCTTTTGTTTTCATTAAATTAGTATTTTTAGCATATTAGGTTAGTTTATACATGTGGAACTTTTCCAGAAGAGCTTCCTTTGTGCTAGGTAGTAAGTATTATGCAATTAATATGAAATTATTATTTTTCCTTTGTAGTGCTTCTCCTCTACTAAACTCTATGTTAAATTCAAGTAGTTCATGATGCTTGTTGTATATTGTAGGCCAAATGGTGATTCCTTGTTTCAAAGTATAATTTATTCAAAAGCTTGCTCTACCCAATTTATAGAAGAATTGTCTCTACACTATTTAGTAAGTATAATTTGTAGTTGATATGAGATTTATACTTTATAAGTTTATTGGCATTCTTATATTACTACTTCTAATGAATTCTTCTTAAGTATTTTATTGTTATCATAGATGCATTTTTCACATGAAGTCAACTACCTTATATCATAATAAATTTAACTCCATTTTAATAGGAATTTGATAATTCAAATCACCTCCATCAACTTCTCTAAAGTGTATACATTTGCACTGTCTTCATAAGGTTTAAAATAGAAAAATATAGAAATGGGAGCTCAAAGACCTCCAAAGCATCCAGTAACTATGAGGTAAGTATTGAAAGCTTCACTAAAAGATTGAAGCACACATCAAATTTGAATGCTTTTATTATCATATTTGAGAATCTGCAAAGTAGTGTTCAGATAGAGCAACAAAATTAAAGCTTAAGAAATTAACAATCTCATATATATCTAGAAGTTACAATCTTTATAAATAATGTAAAGAAATGAAGTAAACCAGTTAACTCTCTTCTCTTGTTGAATAGACATACTGCTTCTCTTTTTACAAAAATAATTTGATAGCTATGAATTAGGGCCAAAAAAATGTATGGAATGTTGTTAGAAGTTTATAGTTGTCAACTTGTTGTAATGGTAAGTAGTTACTAATTAACCTTTACTAGGACCTCACAAGGTTCACTAATAAGCCTTCTTAGGGTTTACTCCAAGACCCCACACTAGGATAATTCTTTACTTAATCCTCCTATTCTTTCCAAGGATATCTCTACCAATTTCCTACTTCAATATTCCACTTTAACAAGATGCAAGACTCAAAGCATCAAGATTCATTCAACTCATCAAGGACTTCACTAGTGTTGTAGTAGGATGGAGGGATCCATACAAGTCTATTTGATTAGGTTCAAAGTGTTCTTTCTCACAAAATTTCATGGTTTCTTACCAATCCCCTCAAACCCTTATTTTAAGGCTAGCAACCTTTTGCCCTAATTAGGCCTCCAAATTTTCCATTTTGAAAATATTTCATAAAAAACTCAAAAAGATACCAATTAAGTTATGGTTTTAGAGAGCTTGAATGTTTTCAAGGTTTTAGTTCTTCAACCCCTCTGTACAACTCATTCCTATAAAATAGCCTACTTATAAGGGTTTTAAGACTTTACTTGTTCATGGGCCTTACAAAGATTCAAAAGGAACACAAAAAGATTCAAATCCTTCTTAGTTCTTGGAAACTATACCTTTAGATATTTCTATACATACTCCAATCCTTGATTGGCACAAACTAATCAAACTACTCCTCTATCCAAACCCTATAACCATCAAGTCACCTTGTTGGGTATGCCTGAATCCACCTAGGGATTAATTCCAAAAATAGAAGATCATTTCATATTGACCCCAAGTTATTTATAGTTCCCTAATAGATTCCTAAAGGTTGTTGTGTTCCAAAAATTAGAAATCAAATTAGAGCAATTACTATGATAACTACTAATGCAGAGGAAGGGTGGTTGGTATTAAATACACAATAATAGTTGCAAACTTAAGAGACTTAGATAATTGTGCCTATTGACAACTTCAAATTCTTCAAGGAATTAACTTGTTTAAGTCTATCACAATATTCCTAGATGCTGACTTGGTTTCTTAAACACCCAATTAACTGGCATAGGGATCTTTAAGACTCTAAGACAATACCATACTTCTATAAATTTGGCTCAAATGCACAATACCCTACCTGTTAGTCTTGTTGCATGCTTGGAATGGGGACAACTTTGGTTTTCCTCAAAATGTTTGACAATATAAAGACACTTCCTAATACCCTTTTTAAAGAGTTTTATAACATATCAAAGGATTATATATGGTTACCATAGACCAATAGGATTATACATAACTGTACCCCACATCTGTGGATGATAATTCATCAATTTAATAAGGGAGATCACACCTACTATCCTTATCTCTCCAAAATCACACTAGAGTTGTGAGATGACTAAAAATGATCAAATTTCATAAATGATTTACCTCTCGAGCCCTACAATGCCATAGTCCTTGAATCTTGACTCAAACCAAATTTGACTAGAGTTCCCTCAAATTCTTACTTCCACACATTGGGAACTAGAACATTTATGTTGAAAAAAATACTAGATCTAAAGAATGCCAATTATTTTGTTTCTTTTTGGGATCATATTGATAATATAACATATATTTTTGACTTTATGGTATTCATTTTTGTGTTAATGTTCTATAGATAAAGGTGAAGCATCCTGTAAGAAAAAATCTTGCCATCACAAAGAAGCTACCAGCAAAAGATTCTAGCATGAGGATTCTTCTTCTGAGGATGTTAGTCATTTTGTTGTGGGTAATTATCTATAGAATAGAATCATGTTTCATTGGAATCACAAGCTTATGGAATTTTGATGTTCAATAGTGAACAAATGGTTAATTAAAATGCCTTATTTCAAATTAAAAATCAAAAAAAAAAATTGGTGCTCTCTAAATGATGAAGACATTCATTGTACTTTTCTAGCATAACATTAATAGATATTTGTATTTTTATCTTTAAATATTGCTATATACTATCGTGACATTTTTCATTTTATAAATTTTTTTGTGTTTTTTGAAAGAGAGATAAGAAATTTGTGTTTAATATTATTTAAAGTGAATTATAGGAAACACATAAAAAAACCAAGTGCTTTGGGAAAGAATAACTCAGTTGAAGTGAAGAATGGGTCAATTACAACTTTAAAAAATGGTAAAGATGAATCAAGTGAGGACGAGTCTTCTAATGAGGTACTCCATGGTTAAGCCAGGTCTTTAGTACATAATAGAGCAACTAAATTTCATAAATTGTTTTTTGATAGTTGATTTGTTTAAATATTGCCCATTAAAAATTACTTAGTACATCTCATCTTTTTTTTGCACAGGAGCTTGCAGTTCTAAAAAATCTGATAATGAAGAAGCTAAAGAAGATATTGTACCAAAGGTATATTTGGTGTTCTTTTCTAAGTGAAAATGTGATTGGAAATTTTGTATATTGTCATATTTCACATGCAGAAAGGTCAAATTGTAAATAGAGGTGAAGTTGTATGGATTTAAGTTTCTTCATTATTTATAATGCTCTTAATTCCTCCTTTGTAGCTTTAAAAATACTTGTTTATTTTCACTTTTCCAGATACCCTTTACTAGGTTCTTGAAGATTCCAAAAAATCTTGGGTTGACCCCACTCCAACATGTAGGCAAGTTTCTTGGCCGAACCATCCTTTGCATTTTTATATAAAGAAATGGGCACCCCTAAGCTAAACTATCTAGATTGTTGAGGGCATAGAATTGTAGGGCTTGAACTCCCTTTCAGTTCACCCTAAAGGTTTATTAGTTTGGCAAGACAATGAAATATGTCCTAACTCCTACTTGGTCCATAGAACTAACTCCTTTCCTTTTTCTCCAAGTTTTGGCTTTACTACTATGGCAAAGTAAGGGGTGTTTTTTACCTTGAGGGTCTTCAAAAACTCCTTCTCTCCAACCATCATTACACTAGATGCATGTTGGATCTCCTTCCTATCTTTTGGCAGTGGTCTCATGGTGTATTCCTTCCCATTTTTGGAGATGATGTAAACATTTCTCCTTCCATCATTCTTAGAATTGAAATCAAATTTCTAGGGCCTACCTAACAATAGGTGACAAGCATCCATTTTTGCAACATCACAGACAATCTTGTCTTTGTACTCCCTTATTTGAACTTGAACATGAACTTGTTCATTTACTATGACCTACTACTCCTTATTTAGCCATGAAACCTTACAAGGGTTAGGATGAGGAAACTTCTTCAATCCAAGCTTCTCTAACATTTCTACTGAGGCTATATTATCAGTTGAACCAGAATCTACAATAACTTTGCAAACCTCACCTCTTACCTTGTAGAGAGTTTTGAATAATTTCTTTCTTTGGGGAGGTTATTGCTCTGTGAGACTCTTCAACAGAGTTCTATTGAACATTAGAGACTTTCCTCTCTCTAGATCAACATTTCTTCTTGCTCCTTGGTCACTTTGTACATCCTCCTCTTGAGCCAAATGGACTCTCCTATTCCCTTCTTGGCTACTACTACCCATTTTCTTAGGAAGTGCTTGTATGTAGCAAGTGCAATATGGAGAGGTAGAGTTATGGAAGGTCAACTAAGTATTTTTTCTTTTCATTTTTTTATATTTCTTTATCTCTTTATCAATCTATCTCTCTATCTATACCTCTTTCTGTCTGTCTTTCTTTAGTATTCATTTCTATATGTGTCTTCCTCTTACTACATTTTCAAGTTGCAAACAAATCATCCTTCTTCCATCAACGAGTCATTCCATTCAAGAAAGACCATGTTTGACGATATCAATGCACAAAAAAATAGGGAGACAATTGCTAGACTGTGGTTTAACTTAAAAAGAAAAGGTGATGGAAAATGTTATTGTCCTTGCAAAAATTGTAAGGGCTCAAAGACTCAAAGATATCTAATCAAAACAACTGAGGAACATTGTAGGAAACATGGTCACATTGAAGTGGGAAATGAATATTGTCCATTGGTATGTATTTTAATAATTTATAAATTACATAAGACATGATTTGATGATGACACCATGGCCATGGCTAATATAAGGTCATCATTTTCATATAGGTCAACATCCTTGAGTTTCATGTTATGGACCATGACAATTCAAAGAGTGTGGATTTCCAAATGAGGGAACACGGAGGTGTGAATATTGAGGTAGAAGGTAATGATACCATGGAAGAAGACCATGATGATGAAGATCATGATGATCAAGATGATGATGATGATGATGGTGTTGGCATAGAGCTTGATGTACCTATACTTGAGAAGGCACACGAGTCCCTATATGAAGGCTCCAAAACAATTCTTCTTGCCATTGTATTGTTGTTTGTGAACTTGAAGGTTATGAATGGTTTATCCAATGTAGCGATGACATGTATGTTAAGATATGTCATCTTCTTTCATTATTTTACTTGTACTTCCCTTACAATTAACATTGGTTTCATGTAGGAATTAATATTCTTGAAATTAAAAAATTAAATTTTTGGTCATAGGTTGATAGGTGAGTGTTTGTTACCACCATCAAACATTCTACCTCACTTGTACTGAGAATTATCTGCCATTATGAAAGATATTGGAATGGAGTATCAAACAATACATGTATATCTAAATGATCATATTATATATCATAAATGACATGAATTTGTAACACAATGCCCTATTTGTCATACTAGTAGATATAAATGAGATTGATTAACAAAAAAGGTCCCTTACAAAGTTCTTCGACATATTCCCACTATTCCATGTTTGCAACAATTATTCAGGTGGAATAGCTTGGAAAAATTTATGGATTACCATGCATGCAATAGAAGTCAAGATGGAATTATGAAAATGCCTATAGATGGTTTGGCATTTAAGGAAATAAAGGAAAAATGGCCACACTTTAAAGAAGAACCTTATAATCTCAAGCTTTCATTGGCAATAAATGGTGTCAATCCTTTTGGAGAGATGAGATCTACTTACTTGGTGTGGCCTATTTTTGTTATCAACAATAACATACCTTCTTGGTTGTCCATAAAGGGATAACACATAATGTTGACACTGATTGTTCCAAGTATTTTTTGATTTAATGGTCATCTAAATTAATTTATTATTACCAATCCATCAAAATGGTCATAATAATTATGTAATGTTGTTGTTCATTCAACTACGTAAGTACCAAGATAAAGATATCAATGTATATATTGAACCCCTTATCAACGAGTTGATGGTGTTATGGAATGGGGTTACTATGTATGACATCTATAGACCAATAGGACAAAGGGAATTTCAATTTCATGCAATGCTTGTATGGACAATACATGATGCCCCTAGGTTAACACATTTTTGTGGTATGTTCTCTTCTTAACACCTATTTTTTGGTATGTTATAGTGACAACACAAAGTTAACACATTTAATCCAGTTATACATGATCTTGTAGGTCTTTAGACAAAGGAAAAATTTGCATGTCTGGTTTGTGGTCCAAAGATGAAATCTCGTCATTCAAAAAGTTCAAGAAAGCAAGTGTTCGATGAGAATAGACACTTTCTACACAAAAATCATAAGTACCGAATTACCCAAAAAAATCTTTTCAATGGGAAAGAAGACACTATGTCAAAGCCATAGAGAATGATACCTTGGCTATGGAAGTTGGCATACAATAAAATAAATCATCAAGGTAATGTTGTTCCATTTAATGGTTTTTTTTTCAAATTTATATTTTGATATTGTGTTTTTTTGATTGATGATGTAATTGATGCTTGTGAAGATTGTCAAGGCATCAATGACCAACTTTCAAAAGGACTAAAAAATTATCCTACATAATTTACTAGGTTGTCGTACTATGAGAAACTCCTAATTGTGCATTTGTTTGATCCTATGCATATTGGAAAGAATGTAACAGAGACATTATGGAAAATCTTGGATGAAAGGTGTGACAAAGACCAAATTATCAAAACTTGTAGTGACATTGAAGAATCCAACCATGCAATGAAAAATGGCATTCAATCAAATAACAATGGAGATCATATTGATACAAGTGCCCTTAGTTGGTTATTTTTAGAGCAGTAGAGCAATGCTATAAAAGAAGTCATAAAAAAATATGATTTCCCACAAGATTTGCTATGAACATAAACAATCTCATATCAAAGAAAAGTAAATTTGGGCCAGGGTTGAAAACACATGATTGGCATACGTTTATTGAGGTAATTCATGTTATTTTGTATTCACTATATATTTGTATACTACATGTAGTTTTAATTGTATTCTTTTATAAAATATTGACAAGATCATTTTACAAATATTGCAGTACATTCTACCTCTATCTCTTCCACACCACTTTGCCAATAATGTCAAATATTAACAATTGGTTGTATGCAATATAGGCAAGAAGCCCCACTATTTCACCAAGGGTCAATGAAAAAACATTCTCAATTAAGATCCACAATAGAGAATGGCCCTGTGGGGACTTGAACCTAGGTTTTAGGCTCTATAGGCAAGAAGCCCCACCATTCTCTATTGTGGATCTTAATTGAGAATGTTTTTCCATTGACCCTTGGTGAAATAGTGGGGCTTCTTGCCTGTAGTGCTTATAACCAAGTGTTAATAATTTGGAATGGGCTTGTCCCTTTGGTGAAATGATGGGGCTTCTTGCCTGTAGAGCCTACAACAAAGGTTCAAGTCCCCACAAGGCCATTCTCTATTGTGGATCTTGATTGAGAATATTTTTCCATTGACCCTTGGTGAAATAGTGGGACTTCTTTCCTGTAGTGCTTACAACCAAGTGTTAATAATTTAAAATAGAGCTTGTCCCTTTGGTGAAATGGTGGGGCTTCTTGCCTGTAGATCCTACAACCAAGGTTCAAGTCCCCATAGGGCCATTCTCTAATGTGGATCTTAATTGAGAATGTTTTTCCATTGACCCTTGGTGAAATAGTGGGGCTTCTTGCCTGTAGTACTTACGACCAAGTGTTAATAATTTAAATTTGTTAACATGAACTGTTAGTGGATGGCGAGCAGAAGTGGGAGCAGAGAGAGTTTAGGTAGGAACCAAATTTTGAATTCCTCTATACCTGGAAAGCAGTCTAGGGATTCCCCTATCAAATCTAGGGATGGTGTTTTTGGAGATGATGATGATGGTAACTCCTTGGCAGATGCGGGTGAGGGACCCAAATAGAATAAAAAATGGTCTATTCTATTTGGGATTTGACCCACTAGAAAGTCTGCTTTCCCACCGATCAAAGATATCTCTACGAAGGATATAGGTAAGTTCTCCATTGAAATTCTTGATCAGATCATAGATAGAAATATTTCTTGTATGGATTCCACCTTGGTTGGGTGCTTCATTAGAGCGTGACCAAATATTGAAGATGTGCAGGCTTTTGTCCAGAGAAAATGGTGTTTAAAGGGTCAAGTGGACATTTCTACTATGGCCAAGGGCTATCTATCTTTTTGGTTCACTTGTGATGAGGATAAGAGAGATATCCTATGTTGCAGCCCTTGGGTTATGGGGAAGCATACCATGCTATTACAAAAATGGGCTCCAAATCTTTGCTCTCTAGATGATTCAGCTATTCAAGCCCTAGTGTGGGTTAAGCTTTAGGGTCTCCCTCTTGAGTTTTGGGTGGAAGATATTTTCAAGGGCATTGCCAATACTTTCAAAGAACTCCTCTCTTTAGATCCAGTGATGGTTTCAAAGAGGAGACTAAACTATGCCCAATTTTGTGTTGGGGTTTCTCGTGCGGTGGATCTTCTAGAATCCATTGTGTTGAAATCAAAACTAGGTGTTTGGGACCAAAGGATAGAGTATAAATCAATCCCTTTCGCTTTCTTTCATTGCAAGAAAGTGGGCCATTAGGCAAAGCAATTCTCGTCTCTAAAAGAAAAAGCTAAAAAGAATGCAAAGAAGAGTAAAAAAGTTTGGGTTAAGAAAGACCTATCCAAAGATATGGTGACTGCAACTGAGGGGCCTGTTCCTCCAAAGGACCAAAACCAAAAGGATTGTTGCTCTGTGACTAGAATGGAAGGTGCCCCCCACTCTAATCTTTTAGCATGGAAAGATGTTTCTAAGGAGGCTAGAAAGATTATTGAACTGACAAAGACTATTGGTGAGAATACTAGTCTAGTTTTCCCCTCGACAGAGCTTATTAAGGACTCACCATTGATGGTGACTGAGGGGACTTCCCCTTCTCAAGTTCCCTTGGTTATCCCTAAGATTGTTTGTTCGAAGAGGAATCGGGAAGCTTCAGATAGTCTTTCTATGGAGAATCAGATTTCTATTTCTTCTGCTCGGGTTCCTATGTTGAAGAATAATTCCTTTGTTAGAGGAATCATTGAAGATATTCTCCCTATCTCCCATGTTGAGGAAGAAAATTTGGAAAAGGATAATTCTAAGGCCAAGTGGACAACAGTTGAAATTTTTTCTAAGGGTAGGAAGAAAAATAATAAAAAAGAAAATGAGGATTCTACCCTAGTGAAAAGCAACAAGAAGGGTTCCAAAGTTGATTTGAAACCTATTAAGGGTAAGTCTAGTCAGTCTAAGAAAGGTGGAGCCATTATCAAGAATGGTGATGTAGTGCCTGCCCCTAGTTCACATTTTGTTATCGTTGCAGCATTCTTTTGAGATTATTAGATATTGTGCTATGGATTCAGTTTATTATGTGATGAGATTACTTAGACTCTACATTTCATGTATGTATGATGATTATTTTTATTGTTCAAAATTATTGATGATGATCATTACATTGCTTTAAATTATTAATGATGATTAGTAAGATGATTTATTATCATATGTTCTTTCTTATGGATACTTACGCCATACTTGCATGTGTATGGTGTGCGTGTTTTCCTTGCGTGTTTGCTTTTGTATGGCGTGTTTGATTTGGTTAAGGAAGGGAGTCGTAGTCACTTGCTAGTTGGGATCTACACGATGCACCACTTCCTACCATTGTCTATTTAGTTTAGTATATATTGTGTTTGTACATGCATAATTTTTATGCAGGTTGCAGGTACTAGGTATCGACTTCCTTGAATTGCCAGGATGAGCGTACCCTATTACATTATCTCAATGATAAGAGAGGGGAGATAAATTCACAAGTCCAAATCCCAACCCTTTGAGCCATTTGTCCTAATTGGAAAATTAGGACAAGTATCTGAGTTGAATACCCACCAAATGTGTCGGATGACATATTTCATGATTTTTAACCCTTTAGATTTATTTTGTATGATTTGTTCTATGATGGGTTTTCATATTTTATCTTGGAGGTCTATGGTGAATTTTCCATTAATTAAGTCTTAGTAAATAGATTTAATTAATAAATTATTTATTTGAGAAAATTAATAAAATATCATGATCTTTGATATTTTGATTGTAATTAATTAAATGTGAATAATTGGGGAAAACGAATTAAATAAAAGAAAACTAGAAATTAAAATTAATAATAATTATAAAATAATAATAAAGTAATAAATAAAAATAATAATAATAAAAGTTATAAAAATTAAAATGAAAGTTATAAAATTTAAATAGAGATTATTTAAAAAGTAAATTGGAGTTATAAGCTTGCATAGGAATTAACATGTGTCAACAACATGGGGGTTAGTGCATCAATTAAGCACAAGGTGTCTACAACTCTATGATTCATCAAAAAGGTTGGAAAAGACCCATGCTTAGTTGGTGACACCTTTCAGCGGTTTCAAGAAGCAATCCAAAGGTTTCTTGAGAGCTCTTTATATTCAGGCATTCATAGAAGCTTAGAGAGGGGGTGGAAAGCAATTGGAGCATTGGAGGACTCAAGAACTCTGAAGAATGGAGCTTGCTCTGCAGGTTTTCTGAGAAAGAGCGAATTAGCATCAGAATCCGGGTAGATTCTTGTGATTTTTCTTATGCTATTTCCGCATCATGCATTCTTGTCTTCTTCGTGTCTTCCATATGTATTCTAAAAAAATTTATATTTTTATTGTATGTATTTTCAATTTGGGCAATTAAATTTATTTGAGAATTTTATATGCATGGATTTAAAAAAAAGAGAAACGGGTTTGGGTTCGAATTAGAATCAAATTGAAATAGATTTGAAAATGGTTTCAAGATTTATGGCCAAATCCATTAGTGAAATTATTGGATAAATTTAGATAACAATTACCTTTTAAGAAGAAATTTTTAATTGTCCTGTCGCTACCCCTTGGATAGACCCAAACTCAGTTATTCATAAATTTTTATCATGATCAAATTTATTCGATCGCTCTAGTTAGAAGTGGTGCAACTTGGTCCTCTCCAACATATTTCAATTTTAGCCCAATCCAATGGTTCATTAGGGAGATATGGCTATTGTACTGAGACTATTTTATTCAAGGACAGATATTTCTCCATTTTCCATAACCAAGAGTTCTTAATGCTTAAACTTCACAAAAATAATATATCAAAGCATGGAATGAATTAAAGATATTATTGAAATCTTCCCTTATTAGAATCTTATTAATATGCATTAGTTTTATATGATTTTGATGGAGACACAACCCAATAACAAAATGGACACAATAGAAAGGGAAAATTATATTAACTGAGAAAATAAGCTATTAAAAATAGTACAGAGAAAATAAACTTCAAAACATGCCCTAAGGGCTTACAATAGCATAAATCTGGAGATAATTTCTCCTTTCAGTACCTCCTCTCAAACTCCATTCCGAACTTCCTTTTATAATGCCAAAAATCTCCTTAAATAGACTCCGGAGGGTTAAGAACTAGGAGTACATTCTAGAAAGTGCTAGTAGGCTTCCACCGACCAAATAGAAGGTTCTGGAAGCTGTGGTAGAAGTTGGCGCAAATCTAGAAGAATCTAGAAATGGTAACCGAACTTCTGGGAGGCATAACTTTTGAACCGTAGCTCTGATTGATGAACCATTTACATTTTCGGAAAGCTCTCGAATCGCTCTATAGCCCTATGGACCAGCTTTGCTCATCCCCCATTTTTTAGCCCTTTTTGAGGTCATTTAATGCCCCTAACCTGACTTTGAAGCATTCTTAGGAGGTCTCCAAAACCTGAAAAATTGCAATAAATTTCAAACCGTGGGGCCTTTTGACCTGATTCTTTTTTTGGAATGCTCTAAATCAAAATTACATTCATCTGGCCAATTCACACCTTCTAGGTCACCAAAATGATGGCCAAATTGCATGCTCCTATTTTTTCGAGATTTTCTAGCACACTGATAGTTGAACTATGAGAGTTGGAACCTTTATTTGACCCAAATGGGTATCCAAAAATGTAAAGACATGAAACAGAACTAAGTCTAAGTACAATTTTTTTGGGTGACATAGGATTGCCCTTATACCTCTGGATGCTCCTGCATCAAACACCCAGGGTAGATTGAAAAGTGACCCTGTCACTTTATGGATGGTAGAGGAAATCCCAAATGGGAAACCTCAGCTATTGAAATCCAAGTTGAGTCCTCGATCGATCATCCTTTCCATTTGACCAAATACTCTTCATACTGCCTGTTTCTGGTACTCCTACCCACACGATGATCTAGAATGTCTTCTATCTCCTCCTTCTTAGAAGTAGGAATTGGACATGGCTCTAACATCGGCTCCTCATCTACACCATCATCATGATACTCTGTTAAATCTGCAATGTTGAAAATGGGAGAAATGTGAATACCATCTGGAAGCTCCACCTCATACGCATTTCCTGAGTCATGTTTCTTCAAAACTTTGCAGGGGCCAAATTTCTTCATTTTCAGCTTGTTGTAAGTACCAATTGGAAATATTTCTTTTCGTAAGTGCACCATGACTAGGTCCCCTACTTGGAATTCCTTATGTCTTCTCCTTTGATCGGCCCTAGCTTTATACTCTTGATTCATCTTGGTAATGTGTGCTTGAACCTCCTCATGTAGATGCTTAATATGTTTAGCAAATTCCTCAGCTTCAGCACTTGTCCTCTCCCCTTCTTCTATCTTCCTCAATTCTGGTGTAGTCCTTGGGCTATTCCCATATACAATTTGGAATGGTGATTTTCCAGTACTCCTATTTACAGAGTTATTAGAAGCAAACTCTACTTGTGGTAGAATCAAATCCCATCCCTTGGGCTTATCCCCAACTAAATATCTCAGCAAATTGCCCAGACTCCTATTTACCACTTCTCTTTGGCCGTCAGTTTGTGGGTGATGCGTGGAACTGAATTTCAAGTCTGTTCTCAACTTTTTCCACAATGTCCTCCAAAAATACCCCACAAATTTAGTATCTATGTCAAAAACTATACTCCTTAGAAGACCATGTATTCTTACCACCTCTTTGAAAAACAAGTCTGCAATATGGACAACATCATAAGTTTTGTGGGATGGAATGAAATGTGCCATTTTTGAGAACCTATCAACCACGACAAATATTGAGTCATTACCCCTTTGTGTCCTTGGTAATCCAAGAACAAAATCCATACTTATGTCCTCCCATGGCCTTGATGGAATAGGCAATGGCTGATATAGGCCAGTATTGTGACTATACCCCTTGGCAACTTGACAAACCTGGCAACTCTGTACAAACTTCTTCACATCCTATGAAATTTGAGGCCAAAAATAATGTTCTCTAAGAATGGAAATGGTCTTATCTTGACCAAAATGTCCTGCCATCCCTCCACTGTGTTTCTCCTTAATTAGATTTTCCCTCATGGAACTCCTTGGAATGCACAATTGACTACCTTTGAACAACATACCATCTTGAATCAAATAGTCTAACCACTTGGTTCTATCTACAGCAACAGGTTCTTTACAAGCTTTCCAGGCTTCAGCAAAATTAGGATCCTCAAGGTACAAATTCTTGAGTTCATCAAACCCAACTACTTCAACCTGCATTACTGTAAGCAACAACTGTCTCCTACTTAGTGCATCTGCAACCCTATTAGATTTTCCACTTCTATGCTTCAACACAAATGTATAGCTCTACAAGAACTCTACCCACTTCATATGCCTCTGATTCAATTTACCTTGGCTATTTAGGTACTATAATGCCTGATGATCAGTATACAAAACAAATTCCATTGGAAGTAAATAATGCCTCCATTTCTTTAAGGCCTGAACTATTGCATAGAACTCTTGATCATAAACAGAATACTTCTTCTTTGCATCATTCAATTTTTCACTAAAATATGCAATAGGCTTACCTTCTTGGCTTAATACAGCCCCAATAGCACTGCCACTAGCATTACAATCCACCTAGAAAACCTTTCTAAAATTTGGAAGTGCCAACACAGGCTATTCTATCACCTTCTTCTTCAGCAATTCAAAACTTCTTGCAGCTGTGCAGTCCATTTGAACTCTTTTCTATCCCCTCTTATTGTATCAGTTAGGGGTGCACATATGCCACTAAAATTCTTAATAAACTTCCTGTAAAAAATAACCAGACCATGAAATGATCTTACCTCAGTATCAGACCTTGGAGTAAGCCATTCCAAGATGGCTTTTACCTTCTCTGGATCCATTTTGAGACCTTCAGGTGATATAACAAACTCCAAATAGACTAACTCCCTTTTTGCAAAGTTACACTTCTTCAGATTAATTAACAGTTTCTCTTCCCTTAGCCTTTCAAGGACACTACGAATATGCAATAAATGTTCTTCCAAAGTCTTGTTGAAAATTAAAATATCATCCAAATAGACAATAACAAATTTTCCCAAGAACTTCTTAAGTACCTCATTCATGAGCCACATGAAGGTGCTTGGGGCGTTCGTCAATCCAAAGGGCATGACTAACCACTCATAAAGACCCTCCTTTGTCTTGAAGGCTATTTTCCACTCATCTCCTTCTTGAATCCATATCTGGTGATAACCACTCTTCAGATCTATCTTTGTGAAGTACTGAGCTCCACTCAAGCAGTCCATAATATCATCCATCCTTGGCAAAGGAAACTGGTACTTGATGGTGATCCTATTTATAGCTCAAGAATCTGTACACATCCTCCACTCTCCATCCTTCTTTGGTGTGAGTACTGTAGGTACTACACATGGACTTAGGCTCTCTCGAATCAAGCCATTCCTCAACAACTCCTGAAACTGTCTATTTATCTCCTCTGTTTCAGTAGAAGTCATCCTGTGAGCAACCTTGTTAGGAAAACTAGCTCTTGAAATAAGATCTATCTGATGACTGATTTGCCTTGCTGGTGGCAATCCATCTGGAACATTATTAGAGATAATATCTCCAAACTCCCCTAGTAAATCTGAAACTTCAAATGGTATTTCACTACTACCTTCTTTATCTTTCATAGGAATCAAAGCATAGAACATATGCTGATGTTTCATGCGATCTAAAAACTTCCTTCCATCAACAAGACAAATCCTAGCACTGCTACATACCTTTTCATCTTCCTTTTTCATGGGCTTCAATTTATGGTGAACTCCATCCTTTGTGAGTGAGTATGTGTTTGCATGTCCATCATGCACTGCATGTCTATCAAACTACCATGGTCTACCCAACAATAGATGGCAAACATCCATCGAAATAACATCACAGAGAACTTCATCATGGTAACTCTCAATTTTGAATTTTACTAAACATTGTTCACTTACCGGGACCTTATAATCATCTTTTACCCAAGAAATCCAATAGGGCTAGGGATGTTTCTCCCTCTTGAGCTTCAGCTTAGAGACCATCTCTTCTGATACCAAGTTATCAATGCTACCACCATCAATGATCACGTCACAACATTTATCCTCACACTTGCATCTGGTACAGAACAAACTCCTATGTTGTCCTGGTTCAATCTCACCACTTAGTAGGACTCTTTCATTTACCAAGGTCTCTCCTCTTTTTGCATCCTTTGAATGTGATGATTGTACATACTCATCCACATGAGCAACCCTAGCTTGGCCCTCAGTTCTCCTATCTGTCCTTCCTTGTCATTGAGGGCATTCAAAGGCATGATGACCTTCTTCATTGCAATGGAAATAGGTACCATGAAAGCCTCCTCTTTCTTGTCCACTTCCTCTACCTCTTCCTCTCTAATTTCCAAAGTCTTGATCATGGGAGCAGTTGAAACCCTCATTCCTCTGATTCTTGCTAGTACCCACATCTTCATTTTTCTTTTGGGTTTCATTGCGGCCTCTAGATGATCTACCACTTCCCCTTCCTCCTTGACCGCACCCTCTTTGTCTTGCTTCAAACCTTTTATTCAGCTTCTCTTCAACTCGTAGGGCAAACTAGTATGCCTCTTCAATGCTGGTCATTCTTACCAGACTTAATTCCTCTTGGATGATAGGTCACAACCCATTGATATAACGAGAAACCTTCTCCTTATTTTCTTCTGCATGTCCCACTCTAATCAAGAGTCGATAAAATTCCTCTGTATATTCTTGGACTGATCTTCCTGCTTGCTTTAACCCATGCATCTTCTTAAACAAATCAAGCTCATAGTCCACAGGAATGAACTGCTTCTTCAATTTTTCCACCATGCAATCCCATCTTGTGATCTTCTCCTTTCCTCTTCTGTTTCTTTCCAATTGAACCTTTTGCCACCAGATTTCGGCATGGCCTTTCAGTTTGTCCTTTGCAAACTTAACCCTATCTGGGTCCCTGATATCCTCATACTCAAAGTATTCTTCCAGTTCATTGATCCAATCGATCAACTCATCTGGTTTTAGATTTTTTGAAAATACACCCACTTCAATTGTAGGTCTTTTCCCAAACTTAGTAATGGCCCTAAAAAGCATTTCCTCTACAAGATTTAGAACTTCCCCGTCAAGTTCCCCTTCTGGTCCCATTTCTTCTTCTTCATTGTCATCCTCACTGTCGTCACCTGTGGCAACATTTGCTCCTCTACGAAGCTCCTCTTGCAATGCCTGTACCTGCCTTTGGAGGGCTCTAACCTCCTTAGGATTAATAGCTCTAGCCCTTCCACCACGCTCTCTTTGTGGAGGCATCTTCTTGACTCAAACCCACAACCACATAGTCCTGGTGCAAACTGCCTCACAGCCGACGTTCTGTCTACACACTCAGGAAAACCAGCTCTGATACCACTTGATGGAGACACAACCCAAGAACAAAATGGACACAACAGAAAGGGAAAATTATATTAACTGAGAAAATAAGCTATTAAAAATAGTATAGAGAAAATAAACTTCAGAACATGCCCTAAGGGCTTACAATAGCATAAATCTGGAGATAATTTCTCCTTTCAGTACCTCCTCTCAAACCCCACTCCGAACTACCTTTTACAATGCCAAAAATCTCCTTAAATAGACCCCGGAGGGTTAAGAACTAGGAGTACATTCTAAAAAGTGCTAGTAGGCTTCCACCGACCAAATAGAAGGTTTCAAAAGCTGCAGTAGAAGTTGGCGCAAATCTAGAAGAATCTAGAAATGGTAACCGAACTTTTGGGAGGCATAACTTTTGAATTGTAGCTCCGATTGACGAACCATTTACATTTTCAGAAAGCTCTCGAAGTGCTCTATAGCTCTATGGACCAGCTTCACTCGTCCCCCATTTTTTGGCCCTTTTTGAGGTCATTTAATGCCCCTAACCTGACTTTGAAGCATTCTTAGGAGGTCTCCAAAACCTGAAAAACTGCAATAACTTTCAAACCATGGGGCCTTTTGACCTGATTCTTTTTCTAGAATGCTCTAAATCACAATTACATTCATTTGGCCAATTCACACCTTCTAGGTCACCAAAATGATGGCCAAATTGCATGCTCCTATTTTTTTGGGAATTTCTAGCACACTGATAGTTGAACTATGAGAGTTGGAACCTTTATTTGACCCAAATGGGTATCCAAAAATGTAAAGACATGAAACAGAAACTAAGTCTAAGTACAATTTTTTTGGGTGACACAGGATTGCCCTTATACCTCTGGATGCTCCTGCATCAAGTTTATTATCTAATCTAATTAAATCAAATTTAATTAAGATTAATTAATAGTAGAAGAAGTGTAATTAATTATTAGTCAATCTAAGTAAATGGATGAGAAAAAATTAAAAGAAAAGAGATTTTAATATAGTTTATATAGTGGACTTTTTATAATGTATATTGAATGCTATTTAATATATATTAAACAATTTTAGAGTTGTTTAATGAAGATGATAATGTTAAGAATTTGGAGATTATTCATGTTAAAATCTACAATGAGTCTTATTAGTTTGTGATAGGGATCTCTTTCAAACAACTTTTATATAGACAAAATATTATTAGAACAATTAGAAAATGGAGTCTAATGGTTGATTTTAATATTGATTAAATAATTGTAAGATGATAATTTATATTATGTTGATTTAAATTTAGAAACTCTGAATGATATTGGATTAAGACTGAATTATTATGTTATTGGTTAATACATTTGAATACCTTAATGGAGTTAAGAGTTAGCCAAATATTAACTAATGAGTTTATGGAAGGATTCTATAGATCGAGTATGTATAGTTTGAAGAGTTTATTATTTATTAATGTTTTTAAGGACTGGCTAACTATTAATAAATAATGGTGTAAATAGATATCAACAAATTTGATTAGAGTTAATCTAGTGGAGATTATTTATTGATTGAAATTTGGTAAAAGATAATAGTTTTTGGAGTTGGATTATAATTGATTTTTAATCAATTGATATTCATTGAGTTGATATTATAACTATGATATTAATAATTAAGTTGTGCGATAGAGTCTTATTTGAAAAGATTAATGATAATATGAATTTGTTAAGGGAATATTGGTATTCTTTGAAAGATGACGAATATGGTCATTTAAGATTTTTAATAATTATTATTGAATTATTAATATGATCTTTTGAGTATTGAATTATAGTTGATTTTTATCATATAGAATTATAGTTAGTTATTAGTGAACTGATATTAATTGGAACGTTGCTATGATTATGTAATTATTAATTAAATCAATCAATGAGAGTTAATTAGATTTAATTAATAATTAAGTTAAGTAATGAAGATTTAATTGATATAATTCTTTTAATAAGATTGTAGAAATATTGATATAAAGTTGATAGGTCTTATTCTTATGACTTGAATGATGACCTTAGATATTTAATGGTGAAGACTTAGTAATATTTAATTGAGGAGTATTAGAATATGGACCTATGTTAATTGATTGATGTAATTGATCATTTTAATAAAGTTATAATCTCTTATTCGAAGAATGATAATTGGTCTTCTTATAATATAATGAATAATGATCCTAAAAAAGTTGAAAGGTTAATCAATTAGAATATGGATCATGGTTAAATATAAAGGACAATTTAATTAAGGTTAATGATGATCAGTTTAGTGAATATTTATTCTTAAGTTATTCTTAGAATGTAATTCTTAATAATGGAAGGGTAATGCTATCGGGGAACAATTGGGTTGACTTGTAGGTCAAATGATGAAACTTAAAACACTTGAAGTATACTTACAAACAAAAAACTGGAAACCCCTACACATTATTCAACTATGTGAATTTAGTAAACCAAAGCATGTGTTTGCATCGTGTATTCTATATGCTTTTTATTTTGGGTTTTGGGTTGACTAGTGTTGACCAGTCCTAGGTTGTTACCAGAGGCTCGGGGGTTATGAGATGTGATGGCATGTTGATCTTATTTGGTCTTGATCTTTATAAGCCCAACCATGGTTATGTGATCGTATGCTCTATGAAATTTTTGTATTTGTTCTTCAGCCTTCATGTGTGAAGCTGAGATGTATATATATCTGAGATGCTTGAGCTAATCATTTTTGAGTCATCGATCAGTTATACTTGGATTACTTTCTAGTCTCCATGATGGGACTGAAATGTGGATTTATTTCTTAATGATGTCATGTTGTGACATGTTTGATTCAACCATTTTGGATTCTTCGATCAGTATGATTTTGAGATATTCTTGGTTGCTTGTTGAGAACCATTTATCTTGAGATATATTTTGGTTATTGAGAACCAATTGATACTTATGATTATCAGTGATGCCTTCAGTTGCCAATAGAGAACTATTGTGGTTATGATTTTCTATGGATGCTTTTTCAGATGCTCATGGAGATTTGATGATTCTTATCTTGGAGATTTGATGATTCTTATTATGGATATTTGATGCTTTTATGCATATTTGATGATTTTATTATGGATTATCTTTTATGATTTTGAGATTTATGATTCCATGAGCTTAGGGTAGGTAATCTACTTGTAGTGTTGGGAAGTGGCTTGCAATGCGGGCCAGGGCCCTAAGTGGCTGCCAGGGTAACTCATTGTAAGTTTGATTAATAAGCGATAACATTTACACACTAAATGGGGATTAAATGAACTTAAAAAGATAATTGTTTTGATGTTTTCGCCCATGCCTTGAGTGCTTGTACAAGCTAGGATGGGAGTAGTGAGAACGCATGGTTGCGACCGTGCATTCCGTAGTATGCTTTATCAGTATGAGAGGATACTAGTGGCCGCATGAGATCAGTATGGACCCATGGAGTTTAGCTAACTGTTAGGGTAACTTGTACGTGATAAATGCGATGACACTTTCCTGCTTGTAGAGTAGGTTTCCTACATGTCTTTGTGTGCCTCTGGGAATTAGATGTCAGTTTTGTGTGATGGAACCTTTGAGTTAGTATAATTTTAAGATTCTTGGACTTATAGAGATTTGTGCTTCGTGAATTGATATCCTATTTGGGACTTGAGATTATCTCCTCAGCACGGTGGGAGTGGACCACTTAGGTTCCACACGGTCGGGTGGTAGTGTATTTTCACTCTTATCATTTGAGATCCATCCGAGACACCATGGCTGGAGTATCCATGGTTGGTATTTATTCTTCATTATGTTCTTAGAGCATTATGATAGATAATATACCTTATGATGGATGTATTTATTGGTATGTTTCTTATATTGATGATTTGATTTACTTTGCATATGTTAGTTGATGATTTATTATGCTTTACTTTGCATGTTAGTAGGATGTTTTAGGAGTGATATTCCTACTATGTTAATACCGATGATCTCTTCGGTGCTTTGGAATGTTACGCATGGAAGGATGGCTAGAATCCACGATGGTATAATGATGCTATTTATGGTTGGGAGGAATCGTGCACTTAGTTATTTATGTTTGTGATATATGGTTATCTTTTGTGATGGATGTTTATATCTTTTGTGATGATGTATCATGTATGATATGTGGTTTCATTTATGTTATTGCATCATGGATTAATATTAGATGATGATGATGTACTTTATTTACTTGGATGTTTATTCTTTTAAGCTTCTCATACCCTGTGATATGTACAGTGGATGATTGAGCTCTACTAAAATATAATTACAAAAGGACACTTGTATATTGTTTAAGTACATTGGATGTATCATTGTTATTTCATAAGGATGAGATGTTAGATGAATAGTTAATTTAGATGTGATACAATGTTAAGGGATCTTTAAAGAATGTAGCCTGTTATGTATATATGTTATGTTAATTTTCATTTGAATTGTTGCTATTGCTTCCGAAAATGTTATGAATAGTTTTATCTTTCATGTTTAAAAAAAAAAAATTTGTTTGGCAAACTTAGTAAAATCAAGGCATTACAGGTGATGTTGGGTCTTCTCCTTCTCCTGTTGGTAGATGGTCAAATCAAATTATAAGAATAGTGGAGGCTATTAAGAAGATTGCAGATGGTAGTCAGAGAACTATCCTTGACTCCAAACATTTTGTTAAATTATGAAGATCATTTCATGGAATATAAGAGGGTTAAATAATCCTCACAAAAAAAATGTTTTAAGAAACATTATTAGGGATAATAGACCTAACATTTTTGTTATCCAGGAAACTAAGATGCTAAACGAGAAGGTGGAAGGTCTTTCTATTTTTAAGGGGGGAAAGATTGTTGGCAGTGATTCTGATGGAGCTTTTGGAGGCTTGGCTGTATTTTGGAATAATAAATGGATTCAGGGGGGTCTCATCTATCATAGTAGAAATATGATGAATGTGCATTTTGCTAATATAAAAGACAACTTTAGTTGGGTTCTAACTAATGTTTATGGCCCCAATACCAAATGGGGAAGGAAGGCTTTGTGGGAAGAAATTTCTTATCAAAGAAATTTTTTTGCTAAGTATAAGTGGCTAGTGATTGGAGATTTTAATACCCCCTTAAAGGATTTTGAAAAATGGGGAGGTAATCAGACCAATCTAGATAATAGATTAGATCTTATGCATTTTATTGACTCTCATATGCTTCATGACATTGAGTTACATGAGATTGAGTATATGTGGATGAATAGGAGAATACATAAGGATCTTATTTAGGTCAAACTAGATCGAGCTCTTATTAGCAATGAGTGGATTTTGAATTATAAATGTTCCCTTAATGCCCAAGTTAGGGTTGGGTCGGATCACTATCCTATTTTCTTCTCTACTAATCAATGCTTCTTCAAGAAGAATTTCCCCTTCAGATTTGAAAAAATGTGGGCCCTACATCCTAATTTGGAGAGTCTCATTCAGGAGTAGTGGAACATTAATGTTGAGGGTACTGCTTTGTTTAGAGTGGCAAATAAATTGAAAAATGCTAAGAAAAACATCAAAATCTGGAATAAAACCACCTTTCGTAACATTTTTGAGAACAAAAACAAGATTGTGGAGGAAATCAAAGACATTCAAGGCAAGATTCAAGTTGATGGTTATGAGTTGGTATCTAGGGAAGAGGAGAGTGATAAGTTGGTTGAAATTAATGATATTATTACTAAGGAGGAAATGTTCTGGAGATAGCGATCCTGAAAGGTTTTTCTTAAAGAAGGTGACAGGAATACCAAGTTCTTTCATATGAATACCCTCAACCATAGGATGGCTAATAGAATTTCCAAAATTAAGACAGATGATGGAATGATTGATAATGAAGATGTTATTAAAAGGGAGGCCATGTTGTTCTTTTCCAACTTGTTGTAATCTAACCCTATCCTCAATGCTGAGAAGCATAATTTGTTCCTAGACTGTATTCCTTCATCCATCTCTGAAGCCCATAATTCATTTCTTTCATCCATACCTTCTATGGAAGATATTTCTAAAGCTATTTTCTCTTTTGAAGGTGATAAGGCCCCAGGTCCTGATGGGTTTCCTCTCCTATTTTTTCATAAATTCTAGCATATTATTGGTTTCAATGTTTGTAATGGGGTTAAGGAATTTTTTGGCTCAAGAAACCTCCTTAGAGAGTTTAATGGTACTTTGATTTCTCTTATTCCTAAGAAGCTGGGTGCTAATTGTATGGATTAGTTCAGGCCTATCAGTTTATGTAATTCTTTTTATAAGATCATCTCCAAAGTTTTGACTCTTAGAATTCTCTCTATTCTTCTGGTTATTATTTCTAGACAACAAAATGGATTTTTTTCGGGTAGATAGATTTTGGATTCCATTATATCTGTTCATGAAAACATTTATTCTCTTGTGGTTTCTAAGAAGGGTTTCTTCTTAAGCTTGACCTTTCTAAAGTGTATGATAGAGTTGACTGGAACTTCCTTCTTAGGGGGTTGGAAGCTTTTGACTTTAATAAGAGATTTAAGGATCTTATTTTTATTTTTATTTCTTCAGCTTCCTTCTATGTGCTTGTTAATGGCTCCCCTTCCCTCTTTTTTAAGGCTTCTAGGGGCCTTAGACAAGAAGACCCTATTTCTCCTATTCTTTTTATTATCTTGGTTGAGTGCTTGGGAAGATATGTTAAATATATGGTTGTCAAAGGAGACTTTGTGGGTCTTAGTCCATCTTCCTCTCCTCTAGTTTGCTCACATCAAAAATTTGTGGATGATTCTATTGTCATGGGGGAGGCCTCAGTGTGTAATGCAAGAAATATTAAGAGGGATTTGACTAACTATGGAGATGTTACTAGACAGATCATTAATTGGAACAAAATTGTGATTTACTTTATCAATGTTAGTGAAGCTAGACAATTAAAGATTAAAAGGATTATTGGGTGTGAGAGTGGTTCTTTGCCAGACACTTATCTGGGGTTACCTATGGTTTATCCCCTCCTAATAGCTTTTGAAATTCTTTGATTGATAAGATTCATGTCAAACTTGCTGACTGGAAGGGTTCTCTCCTCAGTCAGGCTGGGAAGGTGATTGTTTTGAAATCTATTCTTCAAAGTGCTCCACTTTATGCCTTGAGTGTCTTTAAGATTCCAAGAAAGTTTCAGAAGACCTTTTTGTGGACTGGTATGGAGTCTAAAAAGAGATTCCCTCTTATTGCTTGGGAGAATGTTTGTATTCCTAAGGGTAAAGGTGGGCTTGGGCTATGAAGGATTTCTACTAGGAACAAACTTATACTGGCTAAAATTCTTTGGAGATGGCATAAGGAAGAGGGGGAATTGAGGAACATTTGGGTGGATAAATGCAATTCAGATAACTTAGATTTTTAGCATTTCCTTTTCTTTGATGCTAATCAAGGGGGATCTCATATATGGAAGAATGCTAAAAAATTTAAACATATATTAAGGAAAGGAGTTAAATGGAAGGTTGGTAATGGATTGAAAGTCCTTTTTTGGGAAGACATTTGGATTTTGGATCACCCCTTTTGTGATGACCCTAGATGGAATGGGTTTATGGTGTAGTGCAAGAATTAGTTTGGTACTTTGGTTAGTGATTACTAGAATAATGAGATGTGGGTCAATCTTCTTAGGGTGGACCTGAATCTGGTGGAGCTTGCTAAATGCCTAAATTCTTGTTGTTTGAATCATGAAGAAGATGTTCTGATTTGGAAAGATGATCCTAGTGGAGAATACTCCATTTCTTCTACCTACACAAATTCTTTTGAGGATCATGATGTTCTTTGCTGGGCTATGGCTTGGGCGAAAGGCATGACTCCTAAAGTTAATATTTTTTTTTGGATTCTTTTGCAAAACAAAATTTTAACTCTTGACAATCTTAAGAAGAGGGGGCTTTTCATTGTCAATCGATGTGTCCTCTACAAAAATGATGGGGAGTCAATGGACCATATTATGCTCCATTGCTCCTTTACTAAGTAGGTGTGGGATTTTATTTGGAGTTTGATGAAAATAGACTGGGTATACCATGCTACCATCCAGTTGTTCTTTTCTTCTTGGAGAGCTCCTTCCAACAATACTTTAATTATCAAATTGTGGGAAATTATTCTTCCTTATCTTTGTTGGGGTATATGGAAGGAACCTAATGACATAATCTTTAGAGGGGTGGAATGAAATCCTACTTAGGTTTTCCATAAAATCAAGGTCCTTTTGCATGAAAATATCAAAATTTGTGGTAAGGGATAGCAACCTTTTAATGAATGGGATGCTAGGGTGATGAATAACTGGAATATTAGGAATATGATTTTGAATACTAAAGATCCCAACCCTAGGGAAAGTGCTAGATGGGATTGCCCTCCGACTAATTGGTTCAAAATTAAATTTGATGGGGCCTCAAAAGGGAACATGGGCATTGTTGGTTGTGGAGTGATGATTAGAAATTCTAATGGGGACTTTTTTGGTGGTATGTCAATACCTTTGGGTCATCAAACCAATCATGTTGTTGAAGCCTTTGCTGCACTTTATAGTCTTATTTATGCTAAAGACTTGAACTTGAAGAACATTTGGATTGAAGGTGACTCCCTCAATATTATAAACTACTTTAAAAAAATTTATCCACCTTCATGGACCATTAGTAATATTATGTCTAAGGCTGGTCATTTTATTAACTCCTTTCAAAATTGCATTATATCCCATAATTATAGGGAAGCTAATGGTTTAGCTAATTGGGCTTCGAATGTGGCATATTGTAATGATCAAAAAATCATATGGGATTCATATGACACTTTACTTATCAATGGCCACAAGCATGTTAAGCAGGACAAATGGAAATCCCAGAAAAAATCCTTTAGTTATGATGTTGTCTGAGAATTATGATTTTAACTCCTTTGGAGTGACGTGGGCAATTATTTTTAGAAATGTGGGCAGAATGCATGATTTATGGTTTGCCTCTTTCTATCCATGCTCAGGTAGTGGTATTCATAGAGTTTTTGGGGGCTTTCAGTGCATGCAAACCAGTGCTTTTGTGGAAAAGATCATGGGAGGTAAGAGGAAATGGGTTGAACTGCCTAGCTGCATGGATTGGAAGAAGACAACTGAGGTGTAGGATATCCTTAGGTGGGGCAATTTTATTGGTTACATGGAGAGACTCAAAGCTAACAACCCAACTATTACGCACTAATTTGTGAAATCTTGGAAGGATGGTTCTGTCATGGTTAGGAACCAAATGTTGGAGGTTACAGAAGAAATCATAGCGGAGGCTACAAGTTTGGAGTTGGATGGGATGAATTTCTACAAGGAAAGGAAGATCTCGGATAAGGTGATTGATGACTTTGCCAAGACCGAACAGGAAAGAAATTGACTGATTAAAATAGGTACTTATTTTAACCCAGCTTCTGTGTCTCATCCGTGATGGTTTGTGTTCTATGTTATTATGGAATTTATGAATTTGGACAGAAGATATAAAAAACTGTATGGTTACCATTTTGTGTTGGTAAATCATTTGCATCATGACATTAGGGTAAATTTTCCTTCATACCTGTTGCAATCTCTCTCCAATTCTACCCTAGCTATTTAGCATGACCCGACTAGTGAACATTTTTTTCATGAAGGATTAATGGTTTTGATTATGAATGTGCTAAAATCTAAAAAAATACTAAAACCTATAAATTTTAAAGGGGAAGATCAAGATACTGTAGGAAGTATTCAGGAAAAGGGCTATGACTCTGAGACATAAGATGAGGTAGAAGGGGGTCTAGTTAGTCCTAAAAGAGGTTTGAGTGGTAGCACTAAAAAGAAAAAATAGAGTGTTGAGAAGGATGATTTTGATCGAGAAAGGGAAAGTGATTTTGTTGATGAAATTGTTAGAGAACATGCTAAAAATAGGGGATGTAGCAAAGGGAAGGGCAAAGGTTGTATTGATGAGAAGGTTTCTCCTTTGTTAGATGATGAGCCCCTTGCTAATCATTTGGAAAGAAAAGAAAGTCTTTACAACGACAGGAAAAAATAAATGTGAAAACAAGGATTGAGGCTTCCAACTTTTTTGATGATGGTGAATAGGGGTCCAAATCTAACGGAGGTGATTGTGTTGGTGGTGGAATCGAGCCCTCTAAAGGCTTATTTGGTAACCCTGGTTCTATAATGAAGGACATTGACATTCTAAAACATAAAATGGTGTTGTTGAACAAAGAAATGGAGCATCTTAGCAAGATAGCCAGAGGGGAAAGAACATTAGGTCAGCATATTGACAAGCTCTTAGAGGTCATAGGTAATGTAGAAGAAGTGAAAAATATGATGCATAAGATCCCTGTGTTGGAAGCCAAGCAGAAGGTGATGGACAAGGACATTAGCAGTATCTAGGGGAAGGTGTCTAAATTTGAAACTAGGTTGGGGAACATGGATAAACAACTCAGACAATTGGGGGATAACATGACTAGCTTCCTGAAAATGAATGAGGCAGATAAAAGTCAGGTTTCTCCCCTAGGGGCAGACTCTCAAGGTCCTAGCAAGCGTACTCAGGCCAATTCAAAGAAGATGGAGGAAACCACTAAGAAGGATGAGGTGAATGCTGATGCTGAGACTATGCATTCTCTAGTGGACTAGGCTATGCATTTGATTAATACTCCTTAGCTGGTCGGTTGCTATTCCTTTGCTGGTATTTTGTTGTCTTTTTCAGCAATGTCATTTGTGACCTCTTTTTGTTTTTTGAGGTTTGTTTCATGTTGTTTGTTTGTTCTTTTTTCATGATACTTTCTTAATACTTTTTTGATGTAAGGTTTCGGGTCCTTTAAAATCTATTTTTGCATAATCAAAACAATGTCAAATAGGTTATATATGATCTTGAAAAATACATGAAGTGGTTTTCATCTAAAGAAATAAATAAAGAAGATATAAAATATTGGAAGAGAAAAATTCCTCTTCTTATGTGTGAAATGCAAAAGCGTCTACCTCCAAGTTTTTTCAATGCACCAAAACACTACCTCATACATCAAGTTGAGGAGATTGAATTGTGTGGACCTGTACCAACCAAGTCAATGTGGAGGGTTGAGAGGCACTTGAAATTTTTGAAAGTCTTGATTTGACATAGAGCACATCCTAAGGGTTCTATGGTGGAGTGATATATGGTATACCAAACCATGGTGTACATTATTGAATATCTTCCTAAGTTTGTAGCAAAGATCCATGTAGATTATATTTGGGATCCCAACTCAATTAACAAATTTGAAGGGGAGTACTTGATGGGAAAAGGTAGATCAAGGAAAGTGAGAGTTAAATCTAAGATGTTATTGTAGGTAATTAATTCTTGTAAATCTTCAATATAAGTTATTTATAATTGGTGTATTTTTTTTATATAGGTGGTCGAGAGTGGGATGTAATACATTTGTATATTGTGAACAACATTGATTGGATGATAGTATGGATTGAATGATGTCAACAAAATGATTGCTCATTAACATGGGAAGGTGTTGCTTCATTGGTTACAGAAGCTCATCGTAATGGAGATTCTAATGTTACGCTAATGGTAGTTGATCTAGTAAAGGGTTTAAGAGGTGGAGAGATATGTAGAAATTTATTAATGATCATCACTTGACGTATGTTTTGTATTAATTCATGATGCAAATAATTTACACACGCTTAAAAAATTGCAGGTCAAGCACCACAAAGCTATGTACTATCATGGCCACAAATTTTGCATAAAAAAGTTGGATGACACAAAGAAAACTTGTGATTCTAGGATAACTATAGTTTTCGAGGTCACCAATATATCATTTAGAAATGAAATACATCCTCAACAATATCAACATCAATACTATGGCATCTTGGATGATATAATTGAGTGTGACTTTAACTCCTTCAAAGTAGTTCTATTTGTCATAAAATGGTATAGGTTACAACTAAATCAAAATGATCCAGATAGAACAATTATTCAACATGATAATGGATTTACAATGATTAATACAAGATCATTTGAGCCAATTGGAGATGAGCCCTATGTTCTTCCAAGCCAATGTGAGCAAGTGTTTTACTCATATGTTCCACATAAACAAGGTTGGTCATTTGTTGTTGGACATGATCCAAGAGGAAGGTCGATAAAGTATAATGTTATGGAAGAAGAAGATGTTGAAGATGATGAAGATCAAGATGATGGTGATGACGATGATGGTGATGATGATGATGGTGGTGATGATGATGATGATGATGATGGTGATGGTGATGATGATGATGGTGGTGATGATGATGATGATGGTGATGGTGATGATGGCGATGATGATGGTGATGATGGCGATGATGATGATGATGATGGTGATGATGATGATGATGATGGTGATGATGGTGATGATGATGATGATGATGATGAGGATGAAGAAGAAGAAGATAATCAATGACTACAGACATCGTCACCCCTTTTTTTGATGATCTTGCATTCCATATATAAGATAAATTTATTCATGTTTACAATCTTGCATATTGTTCATGTTGTCTTTTAAGTTATTTGTACCATACGCATATCATGTAATTTTTAGCTAACTTAAGATAAATGATTAACACATGCAAGAAATATCATTACATATTTATTGTGTTCAATTTGAATGATTACAACATACATTATTTATAATTACCATTATTTATATTGTGTCTGATTATCACCCTTTTTACAAATAGTCAATTGACTACAGACATCATCACCCCTTTTGTTGATGATCTTTCATTCCATATATAAGATAAATTTGTTCATGTTTACGATGTTGCATATTGTTCATGTTGTCTTCTAAGTTATTTGTAGCATATGCGTATCATATAATTTTTAACTAACTTAAGATAAATGATTAACATATATAGGAAATGTGATTATATATTTATTGTGTTCAATTCTAATGATTATGACATATGTTATTTATAATTAAAATTTTTTATATTGTGTCTGATTATCACCCTTTTTGTAAATAGTCAATTGACTATAGACATCATCACCCCTTCTATTGACGATCTTGCATTCCTTATATAAGGTAAATTTGTTCATGTTTATGATGTTGCATATTGTTCATGTTGTCTTCTGAGTTATTTGTAGCATACGCTTATCATGTAATTTTTAGCTAACTCAAGATAAATGATTAAAATATGTAAGAAATATGATTACATATTTATTGTGTTCAATTCTAATGATTACAACATATGTTATTTATATTTACCATTATTTATATTGTGTCTGATTATCACCCTTTTTGCAAATAGTCAATTGACTATAGACATCATCACCCCTTTGGCCTGGATTGTGCACAGTGACATGGATCAGAAGGTATACGTAAATAAATAGACATAATTTTCTTATATTCTTCTTGTTTATCATTAACCACATATGTTATAAATAGAAATATTATATAATCATATAATGTATATATAGACAAAGAAGGTTGATATAGAAATATAATTTTATAATCACTTTCAACTTACTACATTTTATATCTCTCATGTATAGACAAGGAAGAACTGCACGTATGAGTCATGACTTGATTATTCTATATATATTATTTAAATATTATCAAATTTCTATTTGATGGATTTTAGGTGCCACCAAATAGGTACTTGTTAGATCTATCTACACCGAATGAGGGAAATGAGGAAATGGTAGATGAAAGCTCTACATGTAGTATGGCTAAAATAGGGAGATCAACTAGAGGTCAAAAGATTAGAAAAAAAATTGATAAATGCATGAAATTTTTCCTTGCTAATGGGGGGTCATGTTCTTATGATGATGAGACCAAAGGCAACATCAAGGCGCCCTTTCAGTACACACAAATTGAGAAAGAATGGATACCCAATGAGCTACCTCCAATTAACATAGATTTTTGTGTTAATGAGAGGATATATCATATTGCTCCATCCTCATTACATGGTTTGAGCATATTTTCCATGGATGGGATAAAGGTATGTTACAAAAAAGTTTTTGAATTGTTCAAGTATGTCAGTCCATGTTACAATTATAGTGATTGGATGCAGATTGTTTGATATAAGAAAAGTATGCATAGGTATGCACTATCAGCTAATTATATACAATGGAAAGAAAATGATCAAAGTAAAAGATTTTCTATGTACATTGATGGGAGACAAAAAGCAAAAGGTAATATTGCAAGTTTTATAAATAGTACGTGACCTTCCTCAACTAGTAAGCAACCCAATTGCATATTTGAGGTGCGTGAGGGGAATGAAGTTTTTGTTTGTGCAATAAAATCAATAAGTGCAAGGGAAGAAATGCTAATAGATTACCATTTAAATCACATAGATACAAACAAAGTTACTATCATGAGGGTTATAAGTACTATATACCATTATGTTAATAAGTTTTTTTTGCTGTCTATTGCTTTCAATTAGTTGAAGTTTTTATGTTTAATCTTTGTGACAGGACGATATGGATCTGACAGATGATAGAGGCCACAAGGATGCTACTCCCACCCATTCTTCAGCAAGGGTAAACCTTATTGAAATTTTACAAATTAGATAGTTGAAAAATGTTATATTATTATGTTATTTTATTTATAGTTTTTGAATTTTTATGATAGTTTTACTAATATTCCTCTCACAATCTGATGTTTAGGATAATGGAAAAGCATGGAAAAAAAGCCCAAGAGTTTTCTTCCTCCCTTATTAGATGAAGAAGACTCCAAAAATAATGAATAAATTAGAGGAAGAAGTATAACTATAGTACACCCTCCAAGACCCTAGAGAGGAGAAATGGGAATTTCTAGGGTCTCTTGGAGGTACTTGGAAAAATTAAGGGACAATGTTCTATAATCTACTATAGCTCTTCTCTCTAACCTTAAATATGGGAATTTATTAATCATTCCATCATCCCTTTTTTTCTTTCTCAATGGAAAAGGAGAGTGTATCATTCTTTTTAATCATCTCGAATAAACTCTAACATTAAATCTTGCTGGTATGGTAACTTTATTCTACGAAAGTTGCATTTTATTTATGCTGAAGATAAATTCATTAGATCAAAACATAGGAAGGAATATATAGACCATGAACAAAAAGAAATGGATCTCATTCTTTTTTCTTACTCTAAATTAAATTAATCAAATAATATTGAACTTTACAATTTTTATTTTATGATAAAAAATTTGTTTGTTCGCTCCTCTTTGATTCCTAGAGAAGAAAGAGGATCTGTTGAATTTCAAGTAGATTATTTAACTAGTCAAATTCAAAAACTTATTGAACATTTGGACCTACATGAAAGAGACTACTCTTCCTAAAGAGGTTTGTGGAAAATTGTGGGTAAACGTAAATGACTTCTAATTTATCTGTTCAAAAAAGATAGACTTCGTTACAAACTTTTAATTGCTCAATTAGATATTTGTGGACTACGTTAATTTTGATTTGAATGAAATTTTCATTTTCAAAAATTATGTTTTATTAAATTTTGAATCCTAACGAGTCATTCTTTTTTTGTTCTCATTGATTTTTTAAACCGAGAAAGAGTTATGATTATGGTTGCTAGGGAGAAAGACCTCATGATGGTAAGTATGGGTCCTCATCATCCATCAATGCATGGTGTTCTTCAACTTATTATTACTTTATATGGTGAAGATGTTATTGATTCTGAACCTATATTAGGTTATTTACATATAGGTATGGAAAAAATTGCTGAGAACCAAATAATTGTTCAATATCTCCCCTATGTAACATGATGGGATTATTTAGCTACTATGTTCATAGAGGTGGTAATAGTTAATGCACCAGAAAAGTTGGAAAATATTCAAATACCTAAAAGGGCTAGCTATATTAGAATGATTACACTAGAGTTAAGTCATATAGCTTCTTATTTGTTATGGCTTGGACCTTTCATGGCTGATATTGGTGCGCAGACTCCTTTCTTTTATATTTTAAGAGAGGAAAATGATAAATGATTTATTTGAAGCTGCCACATGTATGCAAATGATGCATAATTATTTTTGTATTGGAGGAGTAGCTGTAGATTTACCATATGGTTGGGTAGATAAATGCTTCAATTTTTTCTATTATTTCTTTCCAAATGTGATTGAATATGAAAGTCTTACTACACACAATCCTATCTTTTTGAGATGAGTTGAGGGAGTAGGCATTATTAGTAGAGAAGAAGCAATAGATTGGAGTTTATCAGGACCCATGCTACGAGCTTCTGAAATCCAATGGGATCTTCTAAAGTGGATCATTATGAATGTTATGATGAATTGGATTGGGAAATCCAATGGCAAAAAGAAGGAGATCCATTAGCTTGTTATTTGCTTTGAATCAGAGAAATGAAAAAATCTATAAAAATAATTAAATAGGCCCTAGAAATAATTATGGGAGGTTCCAATGAGAATTTAGAGGTTTGATGTTTAAATGAAGGAAAAGATTCAAAATGGAACAATATTGAATCTCAATTTATCAGTAAAAAACCTTCCCCTACTTTTGAGTTATAAAAACTAGAACATTACGTGAGAGTAGAAGCTTCCAAGGGGGAATTAGGAATTTTTTTTATAGGAGATGATAACATTTTTCCCTGGAGATGGGAAATCTGACCACCTAGTTTTGTTAATTTGTAGATTCCTCCTCAACTGGTTAAAAGGATGAAATTAGCTGATATCATGACGACTTTAGGTAGTATAGATATCATTATGGGAGAGGTTGATCATTAAAATGGTGATTACTATAGCAAATCTCGAAGAACAAACTATCAATTTGTTTTCTCGATTGGGATTTTCAAAAGAAATATATAGTCTTATATGGATTCTAATTGAAATAGCTATACTTCTATTGGGAATTATGATAGGAGTATTAGTTATTGCATGGCTCGAAAGAAAAATATTTGTGGGAATACAACAACGCATTGGACCTGAATATGCCGGTCCTTTGGGAATTATTCAAGCTTTGATGGATGGAATAAAATTAATACTAACAGAGGATATTATCCCATCTAGGGGGGGGGTATTTGGTTATTTAGTATTGGACCAGTGGTAGTGGCGATACCTTTTTTTTTAGGCTATTTAGTAATTCCCTTTGGTCACCACATTTTTTTAATTGATCTTAGTATAGGCATTTTTTTTTGGATTGCAATTTCAAGTATTACTCCCCTTGGACTACTTATAGTAGGATATGCATCCAATAATAATAATAAAAATTTAGGTGGTCTCTGAGTTGCTGCTCAAGCTATTAGTTATGAAATTCCTTTAGCTTTATGTGTGTTATCTATATCTCTAAGTGTGGTTCATTGAAATATGAGATTCATTTATCCCTTTTTTAGTTATAGTTATAAAAAGAGGAAAAAATAGAAGTTAATGGGATGAATATTCTGATTAAAAAACTAGATAGTCATATGGGTGAGATCAAACAGTTTACAAATCTTGTAGTAAGATGATTATGTCCCATCCCCCATGTACAAGAATAAGAGCATGCATAATAAGTGAAAACTATGTACCCCAGTTCATATATTAGTCATTGGGACCTAATAGCGGGGAGGAAAAGTATAAAAGTATGAAGTTATCATCATTATATACTAAAAATCAAGCAAAGGTAGATGGTGAGAAACACCAAGATATAAAAAAGATTAGTGAAAAAAAAAATTTGATATCTTATTTGGACCAAAGATATTTCCATAGAAATGGGATAACAATAAGGACGTGACATTGGTAGGGGTGATCAAGTAGTACTTCCCCAGAACCTCGACCTACAATATGTTTGTATCTACTTTAAAAAAAATGGCTATTCAGAATGAAGTAATCCTTTAACACAGTTTTCTTTCTCTCACAAAAAAAATACTGAAGGTTAAGGTAGGTTCAAAAGCTCCTATTATTTGTAGCAAATGGAATCTCATTAGTTCAATTTATGATCTAGTGCTTTTTTTTTTATTGTGTTCTTTATTTCTTAATGACCATTGAGAAGTCGTATGAAGTAAAAGTTTCACATACAGTTTTGGAATAGAGATGAAAATAGTGATGTTTCTGTCAACTATAATTATAAAATAATTCAAGTAAAATTGATATAGTTGAAGCACAGTGTAGATATGGTTTTTTAGGATGGAATTTGTGGCATCAACTTATAGCATTTTTAGCTTTTTTCATCTCATCTCTGGCAAAATGTGAAAGATTGCCCTTTGCTTTACTAGAAGCGGAAGAAGAATTGTAGTGAGTTATCAAACTAAATATTTGGGTATCAAATTTGGTTTATTTTATGTTGATTCTTATCTAAATCTATTAGCTTCTTCATTCTTTGTAACAGTTCTTTACTTGGGTGGGTGGAACTTATCAATTCCATTAATACCCATTATGGAACATTTTGAATGAGATTCTATTTTTGGAATTAGTGGGGTCGTTAATATAACAATTAGGATCCTAATTATATTAGCTAAAGCCTTTTTGTTCTTATTTATTTCTATCACGGCATATCCAAGTGATAAACAAGAATACATGAAATACCTTACATATCATCTTTGATAAATAAAGCAAAATATATTTTTACCTTAGGATAAACTAGATGTGGGGATGGTGACATAGCCAAGTGGTAAGGCAGGGGACTACAAATCCTCGGTCCCTAGTTCAAATTTGAGTGTTGCCTTGGGAGTCTAAACAAATACAAAAGTCTCTATTTGTATCCATGTCTTTTGGAGACAACTTGTGTAGCTTCAGGTGATATTGCTAATATAGCAAATAAAATTCAATTTTATCATTAATGTCTGATCTGATAGGTAGTTTATAGTAATTAGTTACAATAATTTTTTTTGAGAAGCTTCTACTATTGACTCATCCTTTCAGAATAGGAAGGTAGAAGATTCCCACATTGCACTATTTTGAATAGTTCCATTATCATCAAGAATCAATAATGATTTTTTTTTTAAACTTGTTTTTTTAAGTTTTTAAAAAGAGAGGGATTTGTATGGATATAGTCGGTATCGCTTGGGCTACTCTAATGGTATTTTTTACTTTTTCTCTTTCACTCTTAGTATGGGGTATAAGTGGAATTTAATAGAATTTGGATAGTCCTTCTATTTTTAATCATTTTATTAAAAACAAATAAACAATGATTATTATGATGATTTCAATCATTACTATCATTAATTATTTATCTATCATTAAATTAAATTATCAATGCGATGATTTATAATATCAAATTGATCATGTTAGAAATAAAATTCTACTTCATATTTAGAAAATATGAAGTAGAGTTTTATATAGCGAACCATACTATTTTTCACTATGCATCTGTTAAAGCATATGGAGCATTATTGCTTTGTCTTTTCCATATAATTTTTTTAACTTTATGATATACAATTTTGTATATTACTATGGAATAGTAAAAAATACGTATTCATATTATAAATATTTTTGAAAATATTATTCAAATCAAAATAACACCTATGTTTTTATTTACATCAATTTTTCTAGAGATATGTAAGAAATTATGTCTAGTTCCTAGGCCACAATGAAAGCTGCAAAAATCACAGTAGCAATACTACTAGAGAGGATAGTTTCAATATTTCCCATATGTAATCCTTTGTATAAAAATTGGGGAGGACAAGCACTGAGATGGAATAGACCTGCTAATATACCCAATATACCTACTACGATATGATGAGAAGCTATTCCTCCTGGAACAAAAGGATCAAAACCTTTAGCTCCCCATGCCAGATTTACAAGTTGTATTTTCCCAGTTAGTCCATAAGGATCAGACACCCATTCCAGGGCCATACAAACCCGTTACATGAAATGCTCTAAATCCAAAACAAGCTACTCCTAAGAGGAATAAATGAATTCCAAAAATCTTAGGAAAATCTAAAGAAGTTTTTCTTATATGGGAATCAAAAAATATGTCTAGATCCCAATATACCCAATGCTAGATAGTTTCTAAAAAGCACAAGCCAAAAAACACAATATGTGCCCTGGCCACACCTTCATAACTCCAAATATCTGGATTAGATATAGTTTCTCTAGTTATACTCCATCCAACCCATGAATCCTTTATTCCTAAATGAGTCATAAAAGGTATAATGAACATACCTTGTCTCCACATTGGATCAAGAATAGGATTGGATGGATCAAAAATTGCTGATTCGTAAAGAGCCATAGAACCTACCCATCCAGAAACTAGATCTGTATGCATTATAAGAATAGTGATTAATTGGCCAAGATCATTCAACATGATGGCATGGACATGATACCAAGGAAAACCCATGAAAATAACCCTTTATAAGAAAAAATACATAATATGTAACTTTCTCACATTAGAGATAGATTATGCTATGAAATTAGACCTTTGTCTCAAAGGTGAACATCTATCTATTTAATAAAAGAGTTTTAAAAGATAGAATTGAGAAGCAAATCTATTTTATCATTTATAGCTACCAATATACAATGTGGTAATTGGTCCCATTTGTTTTATATCTTACAAAGTAAAGTATTAAATTACTTTATAAAAGTAGGTATTTTATGAAGAAAGACATGTCCACTTATTTGGTTCTATTACTCATTTGATCCTATAATCTATCTTTGTAATAGATTAAAAAAATACTTAATATACTTTTGATTTGATAATCAACAACTTCCCCTCTCTCTTAGTACCTTTGGTGGGCTTGTTTCTTCCAGTAGTTACAATGCTTTTTCTTTACTTTTATATTTAAAATGACAAACTTTGATGAATATGATCAATCTAGGTATGTGATATTTGATTTATTATTATTATAGATCTATTCATATATGATAAATAACAAAAATATATAATGTATATGGTATCATATGTATGAGACATATTAGACCCATGTGTGAATTTCTTACTTCTACTTCAAAATATGCTTATATAATACATTTGAATAGAAAGATTTATTATTTTTGTGAAATGCTTATATGTATATGGCTAGTTTATGAATATACCCAATTTATGAGAGTGACTTCTAGATGGGAGTCAAAATATAGGACATAATTTGTTATGAATTGTCGATCCAAATGGCTCTAGATAGAACCCATAAAAGGGTCTAGAAATAAAAAAGCAATTTTTTTTTGCTTATCTCCTATTTTTGGGTTCACTAGGATTTTTTGTGGTCAGAATTTCAAGTTACCTTGGTAGGAACCTAATACCCTTATTGTCATCTTAGCAAATACTTTTTGTTCCACAAGGAATTGTGATGTGTTTAGTTTGGGTTCTTTCCTTGTCCTTCTTATATAAGTTTCCAAAATATAAGTCCGCAATAGGTTCATAAACTCTGTATCAAAGCCAAATTTGTCATGGTGACGATGATCATAAGGAGACATATGAGGTTGATGAATCATCATACAACCATTTTCACTTAATACTCATTTAGTAAATGTCCTCCCATGTAGAAGGAAAGCTCCCATTGAAGCATTTAACCCAAAGCCTGTTGTAGATACCTCCCCTATTACGAATTGCATAACATCATAAATAGCTACTCCTTGTAGAATTCCTCCACCTCGATAGGAAATAAAAAATATGAAGTCTTTTGTTTGATCTTCTTGATTTAAATAAATCATGCATTTCATTATTTGGTCAACAGGTTGTTTTTCTAGTGCTCTACCTAAAAAAAGGTATCTTCCAAAAAAGAGTCTGTAATATAGTTCCACCCACATTTCCTCTTCTTGGAGGTTTTCTTCTTTTGGGTTTGGGTTTTCTTCATTTTGGTAGTCTTCTGGGTTTGGTATTCTTCTTCATTTTGGTAGTCTTCTCCTTCTTCTCCCTCTTCTCCTTTCTCGTCCCCTAGATATGAAACTTTTGGAATGTTCGTTAAACTCAAGCTCATTACATACATACTTACTTATTTACATACATCAAAAAAGCTACATATCATCTTCTTCTTCTGAAGAAATAAGAAGCTATATAGGTATTATACAAATTCTAATTTACAGGAGAAATTGGATGTTATAATAATCCTTCATATTTTTTTTTGTCTACTCTATATCTATTATTAAATTAAATAGAAAAATCTTTACATATTCTTCATTATTTATTTGTCTATTTATGAAATACAAATAGACAAATATATTGAATACGATAAATATTGAATAAATCAATTTTTTATTATTAAAGCAAAAAAAAGCTATCCAATCTCATATTCTTTTTTTGGGATTGGACAACATAGTACTATTTTTGAGATCTTCTTCATCTGCTAAGAGAAGAATAAAAACCCTTCATTTTTTTTCCATTATGAGTTATGTCGGTAGGTCTGGGATTGGTCCCATTGTTATCATCCCATTCTTCTCACCGAAAAAGAACTTTTAAAGAATCTCATTATTGATATCTTAGTCACTTTTATCATTTTTTATTTTTATTTTAAAAGAAAATAGAAATATTTATGGGTTTTTTTTCTGTTGTTTGAGCATTTTAATTTAAGAAAAAGACATTCATCATTTGCTGCTTAGATTGCAATAGAAGAATAATTTTGAGTTTGTTAGATAGGACATAATATTTTATATGACCACTCTATTCGTTGTTTCTAATGGTAATATATAACCTGTATGGTTCTACATAAGAAAAAATCTTAATGTCATAATAAAGCATTCTGACTAAAGATCCTACTATTAAACATATGTATGAATCTAATACAGAAGTAATGATGGTTTAGATATAGTCTAAACCAATAACGCTAAATAGAATTAAAGTGTTGAATATTCAACAACTTATTAGAAATGCAAGACAACCAATAAGAAAAAGAAAAAAATCGCCTGCTCTTCGAGGATGTCCTCAACAGAAGGGAGTATGTGCTAGGGTGTATGTATGACTCATTTGGATCATAAGCTAAAATGGACCAAGAAATTTAACAATAGTTTTCTTCTGTGAAAAAGTATAGATCTATTAGTTTCCTTGTACCAGAGAAAATGAAATGTATGGTTTAAATTGATGCAAATCCAATCACCTTTACATAGGATGAAAAGCACTTCCTCATTGGTAGCGAATGGTCATCAATCCATTGAGCGAGGAAAAATAGTAATTTAAAAAAAATCAAGACTATGTTTATATTGTTGCAAGAACAGACAAAAGGTTAGCTATCTTGCCAACTCTCACAAACAGATGTTGTTACTGTATCTATAAATCTTTAGAGTCTTTTTAATTTGAGGGGGAAGAGTAGAGCTAGAGATGGTAAAATATACAAGTTACCAAATACTCATCTCATATCTTAGGGCTCCGGCGTATAGAGAGGACCTTACCATTAGAGAAATAACCATAGAAATGAAGAAATCCATAAGAGAAAAAGAAAATAATAATATATATGTATATTTATTATTTTGATTACTTAAATGCAAGGTCCAATCCCCTACCTACTTGGAAGGTGCCTAACTGAAAGGAATTATGGTTGGGAAGGTTAGAGTAAGAAAAAGCCATTGGAGTTGTATATTTTATACATTAGAAAAATTAGTTTTATCTTACTTTAAAAATGATTGATCAAAAAAGAGATTAGTCATCTATGAAGAATCAACTTCAATGACCAGAGTTAAACGTGGGCATATTGCAAAAAAATGTCAAAAAAAGATTCTTGCATTTGTATTAGGTTCTCGAGGAGTCCATTCAAAACTTTTTAAGACTGCTAACCCACAGAAAGTAAGAGCTTTAGTTTCTGCTCACCAAGATAGAATTAAGCAGAAGAGAGATTTTCATCGTTTGTGGATTACTCGAATTAATGCAACATCCCATGCTAATGGATTCTCCTATAATAAATTTATACAATTTTTATACAAAAGGAAATTTCTTACAAATCGTAGAACACTTACACAAATAGCTATATTAAATAATAATTGCTTCTCTATGATACTAAAAAATATTCTTGTATTATGAAATAGTAACACCCAATCTCTCGGGGAAATTCTCTGGGGAACTAAAGACAGTACGAAAATGAATTCGGAATGAATTGGATAATGAAATTATTATCATTTTATTTATAGAAAGAGAAAAAAATTGCACTATCTTTGTTAGGTATCCCATCTCAAATTAAATGAGGAGTCTTAAGCTCTAATTACTTTTGAATTGAAAGAAAGAAAGGGTATCAAAAATAGAATATGAACTTGTTTAATAGCTCTAGCTATTAAGCATTATTTTTTCAGTGTTAATCGATTCCTTCAACGAGATATTATTTTTCCTTGCTCACTAATAAATTGACTAATTAAGCTAATATTTTTATAATCCATTTTCTCTCTAGGTTGAATTGGCGATAATTTTTTTTGAAAAGAATGCTGACTTGGAGAAAATCGCTTAGATGCATTTTGAAAAGATGACTTAGATCTGTTTCTCAATTTAGATCTATTTCTAAACTTATTAGATCTATTTTGAAAATATGGTTTATATGTATTTCAAAAAGATGGCTTCATTTTATTCATAGTTTGTTTTATGAACCTTTCAAATACTATTTATTTTGTTTCAAAAGAATTTGAAAAGAAATATTGATAGTAACTTGTTAATATATATACAAAGATAAAGAAACAAATATCTTCAATATATATTTCTATTTCTAGGCAGAAATGTTAGATTCAATCTATTTTTTTATTTCTCCATGAATGGTATGCTTGTAACAAGAAGGACAAAATTTATTTAATTCCAATCAATTAGGAGTATTGCAGCAATTTTTTTGAGTTGTATATCTGGAAATACTCGTCGATTTTTTTTCAACATTTATTGTCTTGGGTACAACTAGTACATTCTAAAGTAATTGTTATTGTTACATTTCCACCCTTGGCCATATAACTTACTTTTGGTATTATATCTACTTCTTTTCCATTTGGAAAACAAAAAGAGAAGAAAGAGAAAGGGCTAGAAGTTGTCTTTAAAATGATTAAAGATTTTATTACTTAATTCATTCTCATAATAAAATCTTTAATTAAGATTTTCAAGTAGTTTACTATTTGAGGAAATTTTGGATCTATAGTTTTACTTTTATCTTAATCCTAACTTCACCCTCCCCTTCTAAAATTTTATTTATCCAATAAGAAAAGGAAATGAATCTAACATCACTTATTTTATTTTGGGTTCGTAGGAAAGCAAAAAAAATGAAAGTAAAAAAAAGGGAAAAGTTAGAGCATCTAGGAAAAAATGATTTATCTCAATTAATAAATTGGATAAAAATACCAAGCATAAAGTAGCTAACACAAGTGCTATGGAAAGATATGTTTTTATATCTTGCATTGTTCGTAAGTTCTCCTTCTCAAGAGTGATAGATATATCATATGGTCAACTACACCCATAGTTTATGACTATCTACAAATAGATATTTGTATTTGGCACAAATTCTTTTTTTTTTTTTTTACAATATGATATGATAGTAATAACTATGTAATAGTAAGTAATCAAGTACTATCAATAAATAGACATCTTCTACATTATATCTTCCATATATACAGTCTATTCACATGCAAAGGTAGATAAATGTGGAAAACAAAATTCAATATTTTTAATATAAAATATTGAATAAAAAATACTCATGATTGAAAGGGATGTAGCACAGCTTGGTAGCGCATTTGTTTTGGGTACAAAATTTCGCAAGTTCAAATCCTGTCATCCCTACCCTTTTTTATCCTAAATCTTCCATAAAAAAAGTAAAAACTCGAGTGATAGTTATTTAATTCAATGAAACATTGAAATAATCTTTTCTTTCAAGAAAAAAAATAATAAGACGAAAAAGTGCTCTTAGTTCAGTTTGGTAGAACATAGGTCTCCAAAACTTGATGTCATAGGTTCTAATCCTACAGAGCATGATCTTGTGTGTTTTTTTTCCTTTTCTCTGATCGATCTTCTTGTCACTTAGACTAAAAAAGCTAATGGAATCTGATCCCTCAAAATTAGTAGGAGACTAGTTCATAATATGGTTCTAAATCAAATATCCAATTTATCGCTGCATCGGTACTATAAATATGTAGTTACAAATAATCAAGCCAAAGTTATAGGAATTAGACCTAACACAATTTCAGATTAAAAACTTCAGTCATATTTTTTTTTTATGAAAAAGAATAGGTAAGGGTTAATAGCTAATCTACATAGTACCTCAAATTGACTTGGAATCTCAATTCCTATTGATGTTATTTTCTATTTCAAATAAGTTCTATACTGCTTAACCCAATGAATAAGACTAAGGTGAAAATAAGCAAAACTAATTAAAAACCAAAATAACTAATTATAGTAAGCATGGAAGAAATCAATAAAAAAAAATAATGATTGATACATTTTTTTTTTAGGCAATTACCTCAATTTATTCTTTAGGAGTAGAAAAAATAGTTTAAATAAATAGATACAAAGTTAGCATTGAATATTTGATAATGATGTTATCAACAAGCATAGAGGGAATATACAATAAAAAGATATCTTATTAAAAAAAATTAAAAAATGAAATCCCCACCTATAAATAAAATAAATACCAATTGTGTAGTAATTTAATTAATGATCCTACTCCTTTTCTATATTAAGTAAAATTATATTGCTATGTTAGAAGTAGGCTAGCTATACCTAGTATACTTCAAATATACCCTTGGTATCATATTGACAATCAAGCAAGGATTGTAGAAAATATCAATAGCTTTCCATTTCTTGATCTCTTTCTTTCATGGGATCAATTTACCCTTGATTTTAGAATAATATAGGGAGCTTAGCATGTCTGGGAATATAGGAGAATGTGCTATTGTTGACATTATTACTAGTATTTGATACTGGGTTATCCATAGCATTACTATATCTTCTCTATTCATTGTAGGTTGGTTGTTTGTTAGTACAGGTTTAGCTTATGATGTATTCGAGAGTCCTTGGCCAAATGAGTATTTCATAGAAAGCTAACAAGAGGTTCCATTAGTAACTAGCTATTTCGATTCATTAGAGCAACTCGATGAATTTACCAGATCTTGATCTTTTTAGGAGGTATTAATGACTATAGATAGAAGCTATCCAATTTTTATAATTAGATGGTTGGTCGTTCATGGGCTAGCTATATCTACAATTTTTTTCTTGGGATCAATATCAGCAATGCAATTCATATAGCGATAAAATTTATTATAAACTAAATCACGAAGCTATTTATGACACAATCAAACCCAAATGAACAAAATGTTGAATTGAATCGTACTAGCCTCTATTGGGGGTTGTTACTTTTTTTTTTACTTGCTATTCTATTCTCTAATTACTTTTTCAATTAGGAATAGTAATAATATTTTTTCTTACCCAATTGAATTTGGTGAGATCAATATTCATATGCATGTTATCTTTTCTCACCTTCATTTATCATATTCAAAACAAATAAACAAATAGAAGAAAGGAGAGAATCTAGTAATCTTGGTCTTGCTATTTTCACTTATTTTATAACTTATAAAAAAAACTTAATAAGTAAAGATAAAATCTTACCCTTCTTTGTGTTCAAAGAAAGGTAAGATCTTATCTTTATTTTTTAAGTTTTCACTTTTCTATCTCTTTTTTAATCTCTTTTCAGAGTTTTGCTTAAATTTTTATAGTATTCCTTACGTTGTCTATCTCTTATCATAATATAAGGCAATTTTTTCACTACAAGGAGGAACCTAATCTGAAGTAAGAACTGTAAAAAAAAAACCTATTAAAATAATAATGAGAATACTAGCTAAAATACCTATCAACCAAAGAGGGATCCTTCTGCCCATTTTTATTATTTCCTTTCACATTTTACTATAGTAACTATAGAGCCACTAGCTACCCCTTCTAATGACAACATTGTAGAAACTCCCAATGTAACAACAATGTTGAAGAAAAAAATTTAAAAATAATGAGAACTTTGGATGAAGCAAATATTTCATCCAAGCAGATGATGAAGACACTATCAAATTTGAGAGTGCAAGCTTGTCGTTATGAAGTAAGTAGTAATGAATCTTTAGTTATAACAAAAGTTCAATAAAGATTTATATTTTATAATCTTTTATGTCGTGAACTAAAATATGTAATATGTGTTCTTGTTACAAGATTTTTTGGAAACTAATCCAGAACCTAGTCAAGGACAACATGGTGAGGGTGGAAGTGGTAGAACTCTGACTGCCACTGGTAAAATAATCTTTTAATTGACAAGTTACAAGGAATTTTTTATTTCGAACATTCAAAAAATTCTTAAGTTAACTCTTACTTTTATTATTTTAGAATGTCTTTGGTAACGATGTATTGTTTAGGTCAAGTGCAGGAGACTCCTAGGAGGTCAACAAATGTCCATACAAGATTGCTGACTGCAATGTCGGCAACAAGGGGATGTCCAGTTGGTAAATCCTTGTTTTTCTATATTTGGTTTTGAGTTAATTATGAGTTGATAATTTGTACTTTTATCTTGGGTGCATCACATAGTGGATTATTTTTTTATGGTAGGAGATGCACTGTTTGCTATGCCAAAGATAGATCATAGTGCAAGTATTGGTGATAATTCACCATCATTTCTTGGAGCTACTCGTGTTTCTAGCACAGGAGCTATGTAGATGTCATTGTTGATTGACAATGATGAATCGATGCCTTGAAAATGTCCTAAGATTCTAGGTACTTTAAATAATTATTTTTTATATTGTAATATGCATTTACCTATTCATAAGAAGCTTTGGATTGATTATCCCATGACATTTTTTGCAGGAAATGATACATTTTATAGAAAGCTTTATGACCTCCAACAGCAAATATTCGGGCCCACCATACGTATAAGGTGGAACATCATAAGTGAACTAATTTTATCGCACTATTTTTTTTCTCATATCATTAATTGGTGCAACATTTTCCCTTTCATTTGGATCTTTTCTTTTACTAGTTATATCTAACAATTTTGTGTTTTTTCTTAAAAGGTAGAACTTTCAAGATCAAAAACTAAAAGATCAGCTCATCAAAGATTTAGAGCATGAGTTTGGTAATAATATTTTTAATCATAAGAAAATGTTACAAAGAGCTCTCAAACATCTTAAGGTTGTGAGGGACTCATATAGAAAGAGCCTATCCTATACCCGAAGTACGAGTGTCCTCCCTTTATTATAGTGAGGGAATGGAATGAGTTCATTTTGGATGCAAAGGAGAAAGGGGTGGATGATTGAAGAGAAACTACACCAACAAGTGTGAGAAGGTATGCAATAGTATTAACTACTAGTAAATTAATGTAATAATGCACTAATTAGTACTAATCTTTATATCTATATCATCTAACATATTTCAAACATTTCATAGGTTGTAGGACACATCAAAGGCAACAAAGGCCAGGCTAGAAAAGGTTGGGTAGCACAAACTTGGCTTTGGGGGATATTCTAAAATCAAAGTAGGAGTTGTAAGTAGCAGTAAATGAATTGCAAAGAAAAAATATTTATAAAATCTAGGACACTAATTTTAATCTGGAGGCCATAGAAGAACACAAAAGAATCGCCTTCAAGCAAGGCTATGTAGTTGTGGCTAAATCCCTATGGCAAGCTTCCATTGCCCCAATCGAACAATCTCTTACATCATGTGCACAAGTAAATATGCCAAAAAAATATATTAGAAATTGAATACTTGAGCAACAATCTATTTGATAATAATGTGCATGACAATTCAATGCAACCTGTTAATCGTGACACAAATCATACACCACATTATGAAGCCCCTAATGTGCATCATACTATCCATGGAGGTGCTCATTTTCTATTTAAAACTAATTATGTAATTATTAATACAATTTAACATCTTTAATTGAACTTGGTGTAACCTTTTTGTGTATATTTTAGAGGATATAGAATCATATCATGCTGAACGAGTGCCAGAGGATGTTCAGACTAATCAGTAGGTAGCTCATGTCGCACATTTAGGTAGAGAAAATCTATGTTTTATTCTTTTAAATTAATTTTTTGATTTATAGTTCTTTTACTTAAATAAAAACTTGTAATTCACTAATATAAAATGGTGTGAATTTAACTCTTGAAGTACTTGTTATTGCTATATGTGTGAATATGTGGCCTCTATTAACACACACACTTCAACATGGTCTTTATATGTGGATCCATCCTGGAATGAACATCAGATTGTTCACCCAAGAGGAGTCCTGCAAGGTGACCTATTGCCTTCTATCTAGAGGGATTTTACCTATTTAATATCCTCAGATTTGAGGTGTAGGCAACCAGACCCTCTAAGAACGAAGGATTTAAGAATGCAACTAATTCTATATGAGTGTGCAATTTAGTCTAAATGTGTTATGCAATTAATCTAAGAACTTATTAAAAAAATTAGATTAAATGTATGCATTTTAACTCTAAATGTCATTAATCTAAGAATGAGAATATGTGAATATAATAAGCTAGATGAGTGTATAATGCAGCAACAATTTGATAGCAATTCAATTCAACTTTTTTTTATAAGGAATTATGAGTCCCTTAAATAGAATTCCTAGAATCCATCAATGGGTGAGATCAACTCAGATCGACAGTCAAGATTGAAGCAAAGATTTAGTTAAGATGGAAACTTCCTTGTGCAGGTGAAGTGAACAATTTTTGATCTGAGTGTGATGAGTAGTCAACTGAACTTGCCATGAGTGAGAGAGTAAGTTAACTAGATTGATTCTAATTTTGAGAAGTAGTTCACTTAAAGTTTTCATTTTGAACTGAAGAGTAGAATTATGAAGAATATTTAATTTAATAAAATGAGATATGCTCTCATAAATACCTTTTCTTATTTAATTAATTAGAGACACTTTTTTTGTTTAATTAAATAACTTTATTTAATCAATTAGGAATAACTTCCTATTTAATTGAATAAATTTACTTAATTAATTAAAAATAGCTTTCCCATTTAATTAAATAGTTTTGTTTAATTAATTAAAAATAAGTATATTTATTAAATTAAACAAACTTAACCCCATAGTACATTAGCCTTAGGAGATAATTTAATTTAATAAAGTATGAATACTTTAGATTAAATTAAATTTAAATCAAATAGGTTTAATGTGGCTAATATGAGTGAGTACTATAGGAATTAAATAGGAAATATGATGAATGCAGATTAGGGTTTTTTGCATTTGGCAATTAAGTCAAGTAGCGAGTAGCAGAATAAGAATTGCCTATTAGAATAGGTCTTAGGATTGGTCAGAATAGACCAGAATTGGTATAATGGCAATGAGCCAATTTTGGGGTGTTACATTTTTCCCCTCTTTGAATGAATGTGCGAGCAACACGTTCGATGAAAAAAAAAATTAGAAAGCATGATGTGAAGATCAAGAGATAATATTGGTTCTGAAGTTGATGATACAGAGACAAATTGATAAGCTTTTAAGGACCATCTCTAGAATAGAGCTTAATCCCAAGGAATCCAAGCAAAATACCTAGATACCAAAAATTGATAAGCATTTTAAAAGTTTCCTTCATAACAAAGTTTAACCTTTAAGGATCCAAATAGAATGTCTAGATACCCGAGACTGATAGCATTTAAAAGATCATCTCTAGAACAGAGCTTAACCTTTAAGGATCCAGATAGAACACCTAGATACCTGAGAGTGATAAGCATTTAAAAGATTATCTCTAGAATGGAGCTTAATCTTTAAGGATCCAAATAGAACGTCTAGATACTCGAGATTGATAAGCATTTAAAAGACTATCTCCAGAATAGAGCTTAATCTTTAAGGATCTAGATAGAACACCTAGATACAAGAGATTGATAGGCATTTAAAAGACTATCTCCATAATGGAGCTTAATCTTTAAGGATCCAAATAGAACACCTAGATACCTGAGATTGATAGTAGATAAAAAAATTGAATTATGAGTCATAGAATCATCCCCAGAACAAGGCTTGTTCCTTAGTAGTTGGGGTTTAGACTATCCCAGTACCTGTCCATCGAACTCTAAGAAGAGTTGTTATAAGATTGATCAGTTGATGAAAAGATAAGATAGATAGCAAAGATGCCAAATAGAAGGGAGCAAGATGTCATGAGTGATGAGATGCCCCAAGTGATGAGGACATAAGATAGGAACAAGATGCCCTAAGTGATGAAGATTCAGATTGATTTGAAATTTAAGTTCAATGATGTAATCATCCTGCCCCTTTGGGAGTGAAATTGAAAGATGACACTCCAGAAATATGATGTAAAGTAGTATACAAAGAGATACAGAAGAAATCCAAGATGTAGTAAAGTGTAGAAAGGATCAGAATGATTAGAAGAAAATATGAAGAGATTAGAATGATCTAAATAATATTGGAAGTCAATCCAAAGTGATTTCTAGGTCCCGATGACCAAGTTTGACCAAAGAGTTGACAAGAATTGAGCATAGTTGACTTGAGTTTACTATTTCCAAAATGAATTTTGAAAACATGAAGAATGTAGAGCTGAAAGGATTCCAAGAATTGCAAAGCATCAAAAAAATTTGGACTGCACAAGCATTCAATTGTGTCAGTCCCCAAAAGTTTAAAATGCATTTTTAGGGCACTAAGGTGTGTCATATTTCAAATTTGATCTCAAAAATAGATTCAGAATGGTCAAATTAGCTAGAGGTGACTTTTGTGCAAATCAGAGCACTTTGAAAAATTAGGTCAATAGCTATATAAGGGCCCAAGGGGTCACTTTCAAATCATTTGTGCATTTTTTCTTTTGTGAATAGTAGCTCTGAGAGGAAGATGGCAGTGAACATGTGAGATCATCATTTTGAGCACTCCCAATGACACAGCCAACTAGTAGACTATAGACCTCCAGTGAGTGATCGATATCCAACTTTGTACTTCATTTTCATGCATTACGATGTCATTTATTGCATTTTTTAGCACATTTTAGGACTTGGTCAATCGGTCTTCACATGAGACTATCCTTTCTCACATGAAGACAATCTCTTTTCACACGACAAAATAGGATCGTCTATTTCTTTGCGCACGGTGGTGGGTGTTCTCACATAGGAGATACCCACCTCTTGCACAAAGAATGAGAAGTCTTTCTCGATCTTCACACATGAGAATTTTGTTCCTCATGTGATGAAGAGATTCTTCACATGAAGAAATGAAACTTCATGTGAGGTCTCAAGATATTTGCATGAGAATCTGTGACAATGGAGTTTAAAATTTTCATTTTTGTGTGTGAAATTTGCATTTTTGTCTGCATTGTTCTGTCATTTTGACTTGGTACTGATCATTTTCTTGTTGTTGTTGTTTTTGTGTGTAGGAGGTCTTTGACAACATCTCATTTAGATCCCACTATCCACCATATGGAGCTTTGTTACGAAGTCTCGATGATGCTGATAGGGAAAATATCACTCGATTGGGCTTGTCTTCTCTATGCCGGATCCCAATAGTGCTAGTAAATCATGACCTACTCACAACCTTGGTGGAGTGTTTCCATTTAGAGATGAACACCTTTCACCTACTAGTGGGGGAGATGACCATAACCCTAGAGGACATTCGGAGGATATTGAGGATCCCTTTCCATGGAGCACATGTGATTTATGATATGGTGCACTAAACAAGTATAGAGGCACTATCTATTGCGTTCAAGAGGGAGCTACGAAGGGGTCAAGCCATCAGTTGGGATGAGCTTGTGCACACCTATGGATAGACACACAGACTAGTATCAATGCTAGTGATCTTTTTGAGTTGCTTTTTAGTGCCAAACAAGGGGCAACATTACTTAGAGTGTGGTTGGGGGATCATGCTTTGCTAGATGGTAGAGGCCCCTGAGATATTTGGGTGGGGTCAGTGCATGTTGGCCCATATGTTCCATGAGATGCATGAGATAGTCTTCCATGGGAAGAAGACTATGGCAACAAGAGTCTATGTCTTATAGATCTAGGCATGGGGGCATCTTCCCATATGTAGGCCCATTCATGAGGAGGCTCGAGAGCCTATGGAGCCATATATTTTTAGATATCAGGGGCATATTACCCAGGTCTTCCTAGGTAAGATAGAGCATTGGCAGACATGTCTTGCTGACTTGGTCTCCATCGTATAGTGGCCCTAGCAAGAGATAGAGGATTGGAATGATGCCCTAAGCGAGCTAGGCTAGATGTTTTGTTCACTACCACTGTTGGGCAAGACATCACAAATCATTGAGAGGTTTGTGATTTCATGGGTGTGGTAGTAGTATGGCTGACCATAGGACATTTCATAGGAGTACTGCACCTATGCCAGATTGGTGAGGGATGTAGAGTGGGGGTGGCCACCACAACTTGACCTAGGCTAATCCATGATAGATGTGTGAAACTTGGTTGTAATACAGTGGGACTATCTCCTAGAGATAGTAGATGTAGGGGTGACACATGCATATTAGGCTCATTTGATTAGTCACACATTTTTGAGGTTCATAGATCCTTTGGGGAGAGCAGGGCTAGTTCTAGAGTAGGTGCCACCATAGCAATAGTACGCTCCCCTACCGCAAGGACCACAGGATCCACTACTAGAGGTGCAATAGAGGGTGAGGCAGGTAGAGATCCCTACAAAATAGATGAGATTAGATCTAGTGGTTGGAGGTAGCAGGGCAGAGCATGGTCAGTGATGAAGGTTAAGGACTAAGGAGTAGACACCACAGCAACAAGTACCACTACAGCAGCAAGCATCGCCATAATATCAGGCACCACCATAGCTATAGGCATTTGTGATACTAGATGAGGATATGCCTAATCAGCCTACTGGTAGGATATAGGACATAGTGTGATGCTATCGAGAGCAGATTCGTCAGGCCTCCCAACAGTTGGGAGAGTTGCAGATACAGGTAGCTATCTGTGATGCACAGTTGGTGGAGTGGTAGTAGGAGATTGATCGATGAAGAGAGCATGTTGAGATTGTTGAGTAGAGGGCAGAGATGCTGTATGATGAGGTTTGCTTATAATCAGCCTAGGTAGCTTACTATTTTGTTACATATTTGACAGTGGTTCCTGATGAGGCTCTGCAAGTATAGTGCTTTTCACAATATGCACTAGAGTCTGGAGGTGCATGACCTCTTGTGAGGCCAAGCATGCCACCACCTCCTCCTTCACCTGCTGCTTCTACTCCTCTTTGAGATGAGAGTATAGGATAGAGTTAGATGTTGTGTGTCTGGCTCTTGATTTTTATCTCTGGCTATGTATTGATTGGTGTGCCAGTATTATTTTGTACCATTTGATCGATAGCGCTCAAGTAGTGCCCATTTTTGTATTGACACACATTTTTTGATATATATATATATATATATATATATATATATATATATATATATATATATATATATGAGATTTTGAGCCAAGTATCACTATTTACACATCATTGTCTATGTTTGCTTCACTTTGATGTACATGAGATGTCAATATGATGATTATGAGCATGTAGAGTAAATATTATGAGTATATGGATACAATGCATATGGAAATGGACTAACATCTCATGTAGTGTTGCATGTTTTGCTTGATAGTGATAGATATTTCATCGAGGAGCATGAATCAATGAACCAAATGCTTGTGCAGCCATGGAGAATTCAGATACATTTGAAGAGACCCCCAATCCCTCATCATGAATAATAGAGATAGGTTTACAACTGAATCGCATGCTTATGCAAGTGAATTATGTAATGCAAGACTATATTAAGTGCAACCCTAGGTCTTCTTACCAAGCCTTGACAATTTATCATCACTGGATATAGAAAAAAGCTCGTATGTTATACAATTCTCACTGACATTGCAATCATGGGAATATGAATAGAACATACGTTATAGGTTTGTCGGGATTAAATGTAAGCATTTGAGGCACAAGAAGCCAGAATGACCAAAACATTTGTCCCTTTTAATATAGAAAGTTAACATAAGCATCAAAGCATAAATTCTAGGATGACCAGAATGTTGCTTGCATGACAAGCACACCAAACACATGGAAGATCCTTCTCATGCTTAGTATTCAATAAGTATTCTATCCGCAATGACCCTTGCACTCGTAACCTGAGACAAAAATGTGCTAGGTATACTCGTAGTGACCCGTACGTTCACTTAAGAGGATGAGTATCAGTATATACTATAGCAAAAATAATTCACTCCAATAGACAAGGAGAAGAACCAGTGTTATTGATGTATTCATATAAAAGGAGTCGAGGTACACCCGACCATCCAATACGAGATGGAGGCTCTTATAGTGGACACCCCTCTTATAGGAATATGTCAACTAATTAGAACTAAACCATAGACAAAAAGAAAAGAAAAGATCATGCCCCCAATCATTACTTCTCTAGTCAGAAATGACATTATTGAGTTGCTCAAAGAGACATGATAAAGTGAAAACAAACAAAACAAAGAAAAAATGCTCAGCATATCCAAACAAGTATGTCATTTTGTGTTCATTTTTGTGTTATAAGATTGATGTCAAGTGTCAATTTCTAGAACATGTTTGAAATAAATCTCTTTAGTAGGGTGACAACAGTAGGCAAATGTAGTCAAAATGATTGGTGACTGAGGTCAAAGAGGAATCTTCAAGGTGAAGAACCTAGGAGGACTGAGTGATAGTAGATAGACACAGTTAGGATGACTGGTGACTAACGTAAGAGAGATCTTACATAAAGGAATCTGGAAATATTACCCAAGCAACAGTAGGCAAACATAGTTGAAACAACTGGTGACTATTGCAAAAGATATTCTATGAGGAGAATCTTGAAAAGAGTGACACTAGCGACAGTAGGTAGACACAGCCAGAATGACTGGTGACTATCGCGAAAGAGATTCTATGAGGAGAATCTTGAAAGGAGTAACACTTAAAGGGGAATGCCCCAGAGCTATGAGAAGACTCAATCCATGGATACATGAGCAAAAGCAAGAAACCAAAGTAGGAAAGTGGAAGCATGAAAGCGACTGTTTAGAATAGCTAGAAGACGATCTGCAAGATGGAGCATTGGGAACAAGAGGCACCTATTTACCAAGTTTTCACCTTCTTGGTGGAAATTTCCTTTTCTGGCTACCATGTTGCCTGTTTCTAGGTTTTCACCAATGGCACTTTTCTTGTTTTTCAATTTTTTTTGTATTTTTCTTTTCTTTTTTAAGTTTTTTGTATTTTTGAGCTTTTTCACTTTTTATGGTGTTACCAAGGCACCTGTTGCTAGGTTTTCACCAGGGTAACAAATTTTTTCAAGACTTTTTTTTATTTTAATATTATTTTTTAGGACATATAGATATGTACAAAGAGCTACTGATATCAGATCAACTATAAAACCACTTTAGGTGGAGAGTGTTGACAAGTTCTTTAAGCACTTCTCCTTTGGTTGTGGAAAGTTGGTAAGTGCCAGATCCATATACTATAGTAATGATGTAAGAACTGAGCCAGTTTGGTTCAAACTTTCCTTTTTGGACTTGTTGTTGTTGATTCTTAGGGTTCTCTCTCAGGACAAGATCACCCAACTGGAAGTCATGTGGCTTGACCCTCTAATTGTAGCTTCTTGACATTCATTGTTGATATGCTCGCAAATGATCACATGCCACTTGTCAATGTTCATCTAGTAACACAAGCTCTTGAAGCTGAGCTATCCTATAATCATCATTAGTAATGAGGCCCTTCATAGAGATTCTCAAGGTAGAAATCTTGACCTCTATTGGAAGCACAACATCTGCTCCATACACCAAAGAAAAGGGAGTCGTGCCCATTGGAGTTTTGATGCTTGTCCTGTATGCCCACAGGGCTAGATTAATCTGGAGATGCCAATCTCTCCCTGATTTTCTGACTGTGCGATGAAGAATTTTGAGGATTGCCTTATTGGATGCCTCAACCTAGCCATTACCCTAAGGGCAATAAATTGAAGATCAATGTTGTGTGATTTTAAATTTCTTGCATAGTTCCTTGAGGTCTTCATTCTTGAATTGTCCTCCATTGTCAGTAATGATTGAGGATAGTACACCATATCTATAGATGATGTAATTTGTGATAAAAAGTGGTACAATTTTTCCATTGGCAACTATGAGAGGTATTGTCTCTACCCATTTCATGAAGTAATCTATAGCCATGATAATGAACTTATGTCCATTAGAAGAGGTTGGGTGGATTTGTCCCACCAAGTCAAAGGCCCATTGTTGAAATGACCATGTTGTAGTAGAGGGAATAAGCTCTCTGGCTGGAGCATGGATTAGATTCCCAAGTAACTGACACTATGTGTAAGATCTAGCATACTTGATAGCTTCTTGCTCCATTTTAGGCCAATAGTAACCAGCTCTAAGGAGTTTGCAAGCTAGTGTCAGGCCATTGGAGTGAGATCCACAAATTCCCTCATGAACATCAATTAGTGCACATTTGGACTCTTTAGGTTCTAAACACCTAAGGAGTGTTCCATCGAGACCTCTCCTATACAGATTGTCAGCAATAATGACATAATACAAAGCATTACATATTAGATAATTTTTCTCATTCTAGGTCAAACCTTTCAAAATGGTTTGATTGTAGAGATAGGAATAAATGTGATGGTAGTAGGATGATTCTTGTCCAACAATAGAATAGATCATCCTAGAATTAGGGGTGTCATAGGCTAGGTAGTGTAACACTTCCACCAAGAATTTTTGTCAGAGGTCATTTTTAGGCCTCTATAGAAGGGAGGCCAAAGTAGGCATGGCATTAGCCACTTTATTATCTCATTCTTTGTTTTGTACACATCATTAACCTGGTTGATGACAAGCTGAGAGTCACCAAAGATGTCTAACTAATCCATTCTCCATTTGGCCACAATTTTCATGCCATTGATAAAAGTGTCATATTCAACAATGTTGTTTGTACAAGGAAATAGAATCTTGTACACATTGGGAAATGAGTATCTCTATGGTGTAATAAAGAGTAATCCAGCACCTGATCCTTGTTGTGTAAAGGACCCATCAAAGAACATAACCCATGTGTGGTGTGTGAGTGTCAGAATTGACTCATCTGGAAAATCAATGTTCATTGGCAGAAGACTGTGTATGGGTGCATCAGCTAGCTGATCTACAATTGACTATCCCTTGATAGCCTTGCATTCAATGTATTGAATGTCAAACTCACTGAGTATCATAACCCATTTAGCCAATCTTCCTATGAGAGCTGCCTTATTGAGCAAGTACTTTAGTGGATCTATTTTAGCCATGAGCCACATAGTGTGGGCAAGCATGTAGTGTCTCAACTTCTAGGAAGCAAAGAAAACTGCTAAGCAAGCTTTCTCAATAATTCTATAGTTCTTCTCATAAGAGATCAATGTCTAGCTCAAGTAATAAATAGCCCTTTCTTCGTTATCATTGTCTTCCTGAGCCAACAAGATTCCTAGAGACATTTTAGTTGCTAAAATGTATAAAAGAAAAGGCTTCCCATGGATAGGAGGCATCAAGATTGGTGGATTGACAAGATATTGTTTGATCTATGTTAAGATTTTCTCACAATCCTAGCTCCAATTAAATTTTACACCCTTATGTAAGGTCTTTGTGAAGGGTTGTGATCTATTTTCCAATTGTGAGATAAACCTATGAATAGATTGGAGCCTTCCCTATAGTCCTCTCATCTAACTAATGTTTTGAGGTGGTGGCATGTCCATTATTGCTTGTACTTTCTCCGAATATACCTCAATTCCTTTTGAAAAAATGATGTATCCCAGCAACTTTGCTAATGTGACACCAAATGCGCATTTCTTAGGATTGAGTCAAAGAATGAATTTTTCCATATGATCTTGGATGGGCCCCAAATCTTGTAGATGAGTATTGCATTTAGCACTTTTGACCAAGGTATCATCAATGTAGTCTTCCATGGTATTATGCATCATATCATGGAAAATTGTAGTAACAACCCGCTAATATGTAGCAACAGTGTTCTTCAAGCCAAATGGCATTACATTCCAACAAAAGGTTCCCCATGCACATGTGAAAGCCATTTTCTCCTAGTCTTCTAGAGCAATTTTTATCTAATTGTATCCAAAAAACCCATCCATAAGTGAGTACATCTCATAGCCAGCCATCATGTCCATGATCATATCAATATTAGGAAGTGGAAAGTCATCTTTAAGACATGCTAAGTTGAGATCACGAAAGTCAATACACACCCTGATAGATTTATCATGCTTGGAAACTGGAACAATATTGGATATCCATTCAGCATAATCAATTGCATGGATGAAACCAGCTTTTAGAAGTTTCTCCAGTTCCGCTTTGACGAGCAATGCAACATGAGGATGCATTTTATGAAGCTTTTGTTTAACTAGTTTGATGCCTGGTGCTATGGACAAGTGATGCATGATAAGGTTAGGATCCAATCCTAGCATGTTAGAGTATGTCCAAGAAAAATTTATCTACTTTTCTTTGAAAAAGGAAATGAATTCTTCCTTTTCTTTAGATGATAGTGATTGTGCCAAATGTATCATATGAGGATGTTCTTCTATGCCTAGGTTAATTGGCTACATTGGCTCTATCAAAACTGATGATCTCTCCTAAAAGTGACTAGGAAGAACATCAAATATCTCATCTACAAGTGCCTCAAAGAGGTTTTCACCTTTGGATACATCTTTTATTTTTACTTTTTTGGGTTTGAATACTACCACAATGTGGTTTTTACCATCCGACCTTTTTCATTTTTTCTTTTTGATTGTATGACTGAGATATTTGATGTAACCCTCAGTCATGTTGACACTTTACTCATTGGTGGAAGATGTTACAAGTTTGATAGCATTTAGGTAATAGGCAAGAACATAGTCATTCTAGAATGTGGGGACTTCACTAGATGCATTAGGGTTCCAGTCTATAAGCTTAGGGTGTGTGAGTGAGAGAGTGGCAGCTAGTTCAATTACATTCACAATATAGTCATTAAGTGCTTGGACCAAAAATTCAAGACTTATGGTGACCTTGTCCACAGATGTGTTCAAACGCCTCTGAGTACGAACATCAACAATTGATGACTCTAGGACACTAGTTGAATTAGACCCATGTGACCTAACCCTATATGTTTCACCTGCTTCAATTTTTTTTTCATAGACATGCACTTGGTCAATGTCTTTATTAGTAGTCACTTCTGAAAGAGAGTCAAAATCATATTCCTTAGAATTAGTACTACATGGCGAGAGACTATAAAACTCCCCAAAAGTGATAGGGACATACTCATCTTCATCCTCTGGGTTCTTACACAAATACTCAATGCAGAATGACTAGCTACATTCTCCCTTTTTTGAATGATATTTGAGTTGCTTAGTATTGTACTCAGAAGAGTCACTAATATCATCCATAGTGCTAACACATAGCACAAAGTCATCTAGCTCAGCGAAGAATTTAGCAAGATCATGAGGAATAGGATGAGGATAGGAATCCTCATCATTAGATTCTTCCTCTCGAGTATCTGACTTAGCTTGTGACTTGTTTCCAGATGAACTCTCAAGTGTTGGTATGAATTTATTTGGTCCCAAATGGAAAGGAACCTTGTTAAATTGTAGACATATTGTATCACTGTTTCTTTGATAGGATCAATTAGACCATTGTTATTGCACCCAATAGGGCCAGTTCCCTTGTAACCAACACACTTCATAAGCCTAAGACTAGGCCCATATTTCTCAAGAGTGATTTCTTGAGCTTGTTCTATTAAGTATATTGGAGCCTCTTCTTTATAAAGCCATGCTACAATGGCTCTATCTTCACTTTCATCCTCTAAGGGCACTATAGCCTTAACAAAAGTGCCATTATACTTGGTTTGAGGTGTCAATACGAATGGCTTCTTTACCTCAAAGGGTCTCCAATAATGATGAGGAGACTCTGCAAGAGATGTCAATGACAACACTGGTTCAATGTGATACTCTCGCATGCCAGTTTCTTTCAGTTTGAATGACTGTTCATTTTGTTTTAGCTTATTGTCATGATAATCAATGGATTCATGGTTAGCAGGGATGAAATTTTCAACAGCCTTGAGCTTATTGCAGGTATAGCTAGTAGTGGTAGGAATAGTAACTTCGATGCCATGAAATGGGAACTTGATGTGTTGGTATTATGTGGATGGCACAACATGCATTTCATGTATCCATGGCTGTCCTAACAGAATGTTGTAAGCCAAGGGAATGTCAAGCACTTGACAGGTGACATCCCTTTCTACACGACTGACATGAATGGGTAAAACCACAAGACCTAGAGACTTTTGTTCCACTTCATCATACATTTTGATAGTGATCTTATGTCGAGGATCAATAGAGTCCTCAAAATATTTCAATTATTTAAGGAGAGCAATAGAGACAATATTTAGGCTAGCATTGTTATCGATGAGTACCCAATGAACATGTGTCTGATGGATCATAACCTGGATGTGTAGCGGTTGATTGTGTGGGTGACTCAGTGAGTTATCATTCTCCTCAAAGAAGGTCATAAGATAAGGCAAGGTCAAGTGATGTACCATGGATTGAAATCACTCAAGATCAAGGTCTTGAGGAACATGCGCCTCAGTGAGGGCTTTGTTTAGAATCTACCTATGAGCAGGCAAGATTTTAAGTAGCTCAAAGATGGAAATATGAGCATTAGTTTGTTTCAATTGATCGAGAACACTATAACTAGTTTCCATCGAGTTCGTTGTGAGTTTTGCACCTTTTCTAGATGGACCAGCAAGGGCTTTATCTTTGTGTTGTTCAAGATCAGAAGTAGAAGGTGCAGGACCTTTAAGCACCAACTTGACACAAGAGTGAGTGATAGCATTAGCATAGTGTTGTGAGGGTGTATTATCCATTGCATTGAGAGTAGGGCCTCTCAAGAAAAATGGTTTCTTGGGTTTGTTGTTATCTTGTTTTCCCTTAATGGTAAAAATGTTGTAGTATTCAGAATCCATAGGTTCAACCATGTTGATCACATTGTCACCATTGGAATATGCATAGTTGACCTTGTTGTTGGGTTGTGTTTTCAAAGTCTCTCCTTTTTCATAGGCTGGGAAAGGCTCTTTAAACACCTTGTGATTTGAGTTTTTGTTATGTCCATCTACCACAAGATCACCAACATCAATCATGTCCTAGACTTTATGGTGCAAGTTTATGCAGTTGCTAGTTTTGTGTCCCTTATTTTGGTGATACTCATAGAATTAGGTTTCATTCCACCTTGGTGGAAATGGTTGTGGATCATAGGGACAAGGATTTTCCATTGGTGAAATAAGCTTATGTTGTAGCAATGTTTTGTAAACCACATTCAAAGGTTCTCCCAAGGGCATATACTCTTGTTTAGGACATGTGGCCCATGAGTTTCTTGGTTTTTTCCTGGATGTCTTGTTGTTAGGAGGAGGTTTCTCAATTTTTTTGACTGCTTTGAGGTTGGCTATGAGATTAAATGCCACTTTAGCAGGTTTGGGGGTGACATTGTCAACAACTCCATCATGTACGATTTCTTAGTTCTTGTTGACATGTTTGGTTTTATCCCTGTTGGAAGTGGACCCTTGTTTTATGTCCCTCTGAAGAGTGAGTTGACCTTTCTTGACCATAAATTCCTTGATATGGATAGCCTATGTGATCATGTCTTCAAAGGTACGTGGAACTTGAAGTTGGACTCTATATTTGAAATTAGGTAGGAGGTTATCAGTGAAAATATCAAGCTTCTCCTTTTCTAGAATTTTGTGAGAATACTTAGTGTACAGTTGTCTCCACCATTTGAGAAATGTGAGAAAAGGTTCTCCAACTTTTTTTTTAAGGTTGCATGAATCTTGAATGTTGACAAGATGTAGAATGTTATGAGAATACTGCTGAACAAATAGATTGGCAATTTTGTCAAACATCTTGATACCAGAAGGTAAATGTGAAAACCACTCTAAAGCCTGACCACCTAGGCTTCTAGGGAATAAATTCATGAGGTATGTTTGATCATGTATGAAATCCATAGACAAAGCACCAACTTCTCGCAAGTGATCTTGGGGATCAGTGGTACCAAAGTACTTTTTGTACTTGGGTAGCTCTATTCCTCATGGGAAAGGCGACATGTTTATGCTTTTGTCAAATGGAAATGGACAAAGAGCATCCAATGTGTATGTTTTCATGGGTTTCACTTTCTCATGCATCATCTGAGCCAATTGTTCTTGCATAATTTTCAATTGCTTTTGGAGTTAAGAAGTATCAGTTTCTTCTTCAGGTGTGATAATAGTTTCCACATTGAAATGAGAGGGCAACTTTGCTCCCTCTTGGGAAAGTTTGAGAAAATACTTTTCTTTTTCCTTGTTGAGTAGGATTCCCATGACCTTTTGAAATTTTGTTTCTCTTTGACATTTTTCTATGTTTTCAGGGAGTATTTCCACCTATTCCTATTCCTCATCGGTGTCATGGTCTTTCTCTTTGTCATTCCTAGGTGGTTCTTGATGTCGACTATGACTACCGTGTTCAGGTTCATGATTAGTCATTGTAGGAATATGTTTAGCTTTAGCGTGTTGTGTTTCAAAAGATCCTTTGAAAAAGGAGTCATACATCATGTTTGGGGATACAAGACCTCTACCTATCTTAGTATCCTCTTGGTACAAAGGATTCCTAATTTGTTGCAGGTTTATGGAAAATGTTCACTGAATTCGAGGTGACCTGACAAGTGAGGGAGATCGTGAAGATGCCTCACTAGTCGAACTAGATATAGATTGTGTAACAAAAGGTAAGTGACCTTTGTGATGATTACAAGCCCTAGAACAACCTCACCTAAGTCTAAGAGGATAAAACACATTGCCACTCCTAGTTGTGACAATCATAGACAAGGACAAAAGGAAAGAACCTAGACAAGGACTACACTAAGATTGAGTCTCAATAGGATAAGACAAGAATGTTGTATACTAAGACATGAGTAGTTTTATTTGAAGGCTAGAATAGCCAAAGGTTATGACTATCATAACATAGAGTATGACAAGTATTAAGGAACAAGAATCCAGAGAAGTAAAAGATAAGACTAGTCAAAATGCGGATCACAAATCTTCGGTTAAGCTAAATGCCACTATTCAAGACTGTGTACACATAGAAAAGGACAACTTAATGTAGGAATTAGACTAAACAAGAATCACAGATTGGTCAAATAAGTAGATTAGATAGTTTTGGAACAAGATCTAACGTGAAGATTCTCTGTGAGCCGCATGAGGAAGTTTACTAGGTCATATGAAGACTCAAGATAGTAATTTAATTTTGCGTGAAGATTTTCTATAGCTTGCATGAAGAAGTGATAGGGTAGCTAAGACAATGGTAAGATCTCACATGGGTATACGTAAGATCTTACACGAAGACTTGAACAGGCTCACACAAAAAGATAAATTCTTGCACAAGAAAGTACAAGTTTGTGCGCAAAAATTAGGACCAGATTAAAACAACATTGGATTTCAAAGAGATTTCTCGATTGTTTGGATAGATTTAGATAGAATAATTGGAAAAATTTGATTGGAAAAATAATAAGGTTAACTTAGTAAGACATTTGGACAATGTTTTGAGATTCAATCAAGGCAATGTGTTTGAACAAGACAGTGGGAAGCAAGCAATAGTTGAAAATAGTCCTACCAAGGACAAAGCAACTCGAAAAGATAGGGGAATCTTGACCTTTGTTTGTTGTAGATAGTTTTTGACTTGTTTAGGACTCAAGAAAAAACACACTTTTATCCCTAAAAAAAAAATTGGTAGAGAAGGCAAAACCTTTATCCCACATCTTATGTGCATGCGTGTACCTCACACAGCCATGTCACCCCCTAGAGGGCACCCGTGTTTTTGGTATTTTCAAAGGACTCAATAATATAGGCTAAACAAGTGCCCTTGTGGTAGGGGATAAGCATATATACTACCTTCAAACATCTAGTAGCATGCCTATGGTGAGTTCTATAGGAGAGATTCTTCCCCCTCCTTACACAAAGATTATGCCTCCTTTCAGAGGTGAACCAGGTGGTTTCTAACTACAAGGTTTTTACTTGGCTTTCATTTGTATTAATTCCTGATGGCTCCATAAGTGGAATTGAGACTAGCAATCCACACCAACATCTAAAAGTGCACACTACTTGCTTAGCAAGCCAGGGGCCAGTGTCGACCAGTGCACAGACAAAGCTTCTCCTTAATATGCGATATCAAGAATCAAGGGAAAGAAATTAATCCAACTTTGGAGTCTTTCACTCTACAAAGCATCTTGATTATAGTGAGTTGGAATCTCTGGCAAAAGGAGTGTGCTCACTTGGGTCATTCTTGGAGGTTGGATCACTCTGGCAGGCCCTCTAAAGGATTGACTCAGACTGGTGGTTTGATCGCAAGGGTCAAAGTTTTTGATTTTTGCCAAGGGGAAAGAGCATACTCCTCTACCTTTCTTTCTCATCCAAACACACAAAACAAGTTGATTTACCGACTTAACTTAATCAATCCAGACTTATCCTTCTCAAGATTTTGATTCCCTAAAAGGAAACTATCATCTCTTCATAGAAAAGGACCCATACTAGAGAACCACTAAGCTACTTGCCTTCTTCAAAATGCCATCTTTTAGAAGTGTCTAGGTTTCTAATTCACCCTTGGTCATGACCTCCAAGTGGTGAAGAGCATAATCCCCTATTCTTCTATCTTCACCCTAGGAATTTCACAAGCCTCTAATTAATCTATTTTTTGAAAGCAATAAATAAGACATGTTGTTTTGTGGGTTTTAAAAGTGGTCTTCATCAAACGTATCTTTGGTAATTGTCCTGCAAGAAAATAGTTAGTCCATGTTCGAGTGGGTTTTATAGGGAGTCTTTGACAAATCATCCTGCAAACAATAGTTAAGCTATAGAAAAAAAACTCGAGAAACAAAGAAAAATAGATTCCAAGAAAAGTACGTTAAGGAAATCGAGTAAATTGTAAAGTAAAAACACTTGAAACAGAGGTTGATGTTACAAGATCTCGCACGAGATCTCTAGCAGAGCCATGCAAAATCCTTTTATAGCCCGCATGAAGAAATAAGGTGCTACATGAAGACTCATATGCTCGGGCACTTTCTTGCATGAATTGAAAAGAATCTTTGCACGAGAATTCAAAATCCTCGAGCGAAAATGAATTATCTCGCGTGAAGATTTCAAAATTTGTATGGAATTGTATGGATAGAGAGCTTGAAAATTAATTTTAAAAATGTAGAGAAGGTGTGAGAAATTGATTTTCTTGGCCCCACGATGGGCACCAAAAATGTATGTGGCCTCTATTAACACACACACTTCAACTCGGTCTTTATATGCAAATCCATCCTAGAATGAACATGATATTGTTCACCCAAGAGGAGTCCTGCAAGGCGACTTATTGCCTTCTATCTAGAGGGATTTTACCTATTTAATATCCTTATATTTGAGGTGTAGGCAACCAGATCCTCTAAGAACAAAGGATTAAGAATGCAACTAATTCTATATGAGTGTGCAATTTATTCTAAATGCATTATGGAATCAATCTAAGAACTTAGAAAACAAACTAGATTAAATGTATGCATTTTAACTCTAAATGTCATTAATCTAAGAATGAGAATATGTGAATATAATAAGCTAGATGAGTGTATAACGTAGCAACAATTTGATAGCAATTCAATTCAACCTTTTTGATAAGGAATTATGAGTCCCTTAAATAGAATTCCTGGAATCCACCAATGGGTGAGATCAACTCAGATCAATAGTCAGGATTGAAGCAAAGTTTTAGTTAAGATGGAAACTTCCTTGTGCAAGTGAAGTGAACTGTTTCAGATCTAAGTTTGATGAGCACTCAACCGAACTTGCCATGAGTGAGAGAGTAAATTAACTAGATTGATTCTAATTTTGAGAAGTAATTCACTCAAAGTTTCCATTTTGAACTAAAGAGTAGAATTAGGAAGAATATTTAATTTAATAAAATGAGAAATGCTCTCATAAATACCTTTTCTTAGTTAATTAAATAATTTTATTTAATCAATTAGAGACACTTTTTTTGTTTAATTAAATAACTTTATTTAATCAATTAGGAATAACTTCCTATTTAATTGAATAACTTTGCTTAATTAATTAAAAATAGCTTTCCCATTTAATTAAATAATTTTGTTTAATTAATTAAAAATAGGCATATTTATTAAATTAAATAAATTTAACCCCGTAGTACATTAGCCTTAGGAGATAATTTAATTTAATAAAATATGAATACTTTAGATTAAATTAAATTTAAATCAAATAGGTTTAATGTGGCTAATATGAGTGAGTACTATAGGAATTAAATAGGAAATATGATGAATGCAGATTAGGGTTTTCTACATTTGATAATTAAGTCAAGTAGCGAGTAGCAAAATAAGAATTGCCTATTAGAATAGGTCTTACAATTGGTCAGAATAGACCAGAATTGGTATAATGGCAATGAGCCAATTTTGGGGTATGACAATTGCAGTGGATGCCCCTTTGGTGCAGCAGCCTCATGATGTTCCTAAATGGATGAGGGGGAGACATGTGTTAGAACCAGTAGAGGAGGGGGATGACAAGGACATTGATATTCCTCTTAGAAATTTCATGAAAAAAAAAATAGCAAGAAAGCCAAAAAGAAATGATTGTTGTGTGTTAATGAATTTTATGTGTTAATGACGTATTCATGAATGTTGGGTGTTAATGAATATTGTGTTAATGAATTATTCATGAATGACTTACTATTGAATGTCGCATGTTAATGAATTAGTCATGAATGTTGTGTGTTGATGAATTTTATGTGTTAATGAATGTTATCATGTGATTATAATGATTGAATGTTATATTTCAAAGGATGAATGAATGAATGTTATTAAATGCTAATAGAGAATTTAGAGTGATGTGGGGGTGTGGGAGGGGCCAAATGAGCTTCCACCTTTACATGGTTGGCCTTGTTTAGTAGAGAATATTAAACTATTCTCAAAACCAAGTAAAGCTCAAACTTTAAAGATAAGCTTATAGTTAATAGTGACAACCAATTAGCAAGTCCAAATGAAGTTCTTCATTACAGGTACTCTTTTAGATCTTAAAGCATGATGTCATGTTTTAATATTGTATAGTTTTTTTCTTAAGTCATAGTATTATTTTACTATAAGAACATAATGTATGACTTGTTTTCTAAACTAAAAGTATTAAATAGTCAAAATTGTCTTATTCTCCAAACTCAATTTTCATATTAATGTGAGATTTTTTTAAATGACCATCTAAGAACTGTACAATATCTTATTTGAAAAACCCTACATGTTCGAAATGTGGTGCTCTTTCTAATACATTTTCTATCAATGCATTCTAGGAAAAGGCTGGTCATGATAAAGATTTTAAAGAAGCATTACAAGATCTTATGGGAAGCCAATGTGATGTGTCATATGAAGCAACTAAAATCCTAGTGCATATCTTTGTCCATTCTAGAAATATATATATTTTTCATTCACTAGTATCAACTAGGTCAGCTTCCAATTTCAATTTAAGCTAAAATTTGAGTAAAACTTTGGAGCTAATTAGTTCCAATGAAGATATTAAAAAAAAAGCTGATTGCTACTGATATTAGGTTATCAATCTATTGAATATATTATACAAGAATATATAGAGGAGTTGGAAAATCTACCCAAGACCAAAATACTTGATTTGTTTCATAGAAACTATGCTCCTACTATCATTGTAACCAATATACTCAATGATTTATATTATTTTTTTAATTTGTTAGAGTTTAGATTGGCATCCACTTTTTAGGATTATCTTGAATTCTATTCTTTATTTGACAACTGGATTTATGATGTATCTACTACACATGAGAAATTTAGCTTCAAATGTATATAATCTTATTTATAGTTTCCTGAGTTTGATATTCTTTGTTAGGAAGAAAATGTCAGTAAGAGCTTGAAGTCATGCATTCAAATATCCCATTGATGAATCTAATACCTTCAATCCAACTCATGTAGCTCACCTATCTTGGAGACCTAGGTTTGAGACTAAATTGAATACATAAAATGGTTCCAAATGTGCACCATATTTGTTAGAAAATGTATCTTTTAATTAGGTTAAATGTTAATTTTCTATTTGCATGATATTTGGGTGTTATAATTTCTTTGTGGTTGAGACAAGACTTTTCTATACATGAATTTCCTTAGGGATGAAAATGGCTAGAAATATGAACCTCATGTTGATTTTTTCCATGATAAGTTTAACAAAGAGGTGGGTGGTTATAGAACTACCACAGTGCTTATGTATTTATCAAATGTGATCAAGGGGGTGAGACTATTTTTCCCTACTGAGAGGTTAGTTTCTTTGCATCAAACACCCACTTTATTTGGTTAATCCATATCATAAAATTTAAGTGAGCTCTTGCAAATATTATTCAATTATCTTTTTTGGGTAGTCAGGAAAGTGATGGCCAATTAAAAGATAGTTCTTGGTTAGAATGTGCCAAAGTTGGATATTCAGGTATAAATACTTTGGAATTTGTTTTTTCCTCCAAATTAACACTGACTAAGCATTCATGTTTACATTTAATAATCTTAAGGGTGAAAGATGAAGTGAAGCTTATATTCTTTATTTTTGTCAATATAATTTATTTTCTAATTCATAGTCAAAACTAAAATGATCTATGAGATGATTGTAGTACAAGTGAAAAATGAAATTCATGTTGTTTTTTTAATACAATGAAGCCAAGAAAAGGTGATGCTATTCTATTCTTCAATCTTCTACCAAATGGGATAGCTAATGAAAATAGTTTGCATGGAAGTTGTCCTATTATAGAAGGAGAGAAGTGGTTTTCTACAAAATGGATACATGTGAAGGCATATGAATTCATTAAAATAGGCACTTCTAATGAATGCATTGATGAAAATGATGATTGTGCTAAGTGGGCTGCTGCTAGGGAATGCATGAACAACCCCACCTATATGATTGGCTCTCCACATTCTGATTTGATAAAAATTTACCCCTGCCTCAACATCTTTCATTTCCTAAATATTCCAACATGTACAACAAAGTCAAGAAAGATCATTAGAAACAAACTAGTACAAAACTTCCAGTCCACATCAATTATAGGTAGACAACTCACCCACCATTTGGGGAGGTGACTGAGAGTCTACATACTGATTTTTTCCACCTTTGGAAAATTTCAAGCCTTAAGTTTAGTAGGGTCCCAACTACAAGATGAATGTGGAAGAGCCCATTTTGAGAGAGAATCAACAACAATAATTTCTAGATATTGACAATGTTTTATCTCAATAGTCAAGCCTTGATGTAAATCAAGAGCAACAACATTTAGAGAAGGTTGCACATGGCTAGAGTGAACCACATCAATAACAAGAGGTGGGGTCAAATCCATTAGGCCACAAAAGGCTAGTTCAACAAAACCATAACATTGGGAGGAGTCATCGTTACCCTATGGAGAGTCATTATAGTTAGATGCAAAAATAGTCAAATAATTATCATTTGTGTCCCTCCAAAAAGTGACAACACCTCTTTGACATGCAAAAAGATAATCTATAACCAAATATCCTATGGAGAAGCATTGATGGTTCCAAAAGGGGAGGTCCTCATAATCTAGTAGTTGAGCCCATGACCTATCCCCTACCATGAGAACTTGCTCCCAAAGGAGAGGATTGGAGATGCCAATGTCAACTAGAATGTGAGGAAATGTAGAATGACCTGTAATACTCCTCTATTAGTATAAATAATTTGGGACATTTTGGAATATAAGATTTATCTTAATAAATAACACATGAGATTGAATCAATGAAGGAATTGTAAGGGTGTATTTAATTATATGTTTAGCTTTAAGAATTTCAATCTATATGACATCTATCTATTTGATAAGTTTCTAAAAGGTTCTATAGGGTCTTGATTTAATTAATGCATCAACTGAATTAATAATAGTTAGAAGTATCTCTATCCTTAATGTACTATTTGAGATTTCTTATGATGCTTAGAACTTATTTTGCATTGTACATTGTTCGTAGTATGTTGTTTAAATGCATCATTAAAAGTGTACCTTAATTCATATTTATTCAATATCATGTTTTCAATACCTTGGATCATGCTTTATATGTTGCTTAGAGTTCTAATTCAATATCACACTTGAACACATTGCTTATGAATAAGTATGATTTGGTGTTAAGCACACCCAACTAAAAGATTATGCTTATGTACATATATGTATACTTATTTTGTTTGGTGTGACTTTTGGATGAGGGGAGATAGTCGTAGTCACTTCTTCAGGAGATATACACAATATCACACTCCTCCTTCCTTGCATGTATATATATATATATATATATATATATATATATATATATATATATATATATATATATATATATATATATATATATATATATATATATATATATATATATATATATATATATATATATATATATATATATATATATATATATATATATATATATATATATATATATATATATTGTAGACACTAAAAATTGTCCTGAATGATGTGATTAGTACTAGTCACATTCCTCTACTTATTTAATTAAATTATTTTAATTAAATAGGTACATTTTTGTCTAAGTATTTAAATTTAATTTAAATACTCCTAGCTCTAATGTGTTAATTTAAATTAACACATGATTCTCCACATATTCCTTTTTTTTTTAAATAAATTTTATTTATTTAAAATCCTCCATATTTCCATTAATTCTTCTAGACCTTGATTAAATTAAATTTTTATTTAATTTAATCTTTATTCAAACCGCCTAGAAGTATGTGCATTCATATGAGTTGTCATCACATCTTTTAAGCACATGTTGTCTACACCATAGGAACCTTCTACACACACATGCCATCTCATTAGTCTTATCTATCTATCTAGAATGTGAGATAAGGTGCTTAGTTGTCAATTCTTATCCTTATCTCCTATGCTTAGTTGTCAATTCTTATCCTTATCTCCTGTGCTTAGTTGTCAATCCCTATCCTTATCTCTTAGTAGTTTCTAAGCACATTCTAGATGCTTCCTCCATCCACTTTAAATATAAATCTTGTCTCAAGCTTTCCTCATGAAGAGAACCCTGGCTGGGTTAGGAGTCATTAGAGGTCCATTAAAATTTCTTATCGTTACATCATTATTTGGTCATTTTGATTTCTCACATCATCTAGTCTAGGTACATATTCCATCATTCCATTTGCATTCACACATCCAAATCATTTCAAAAACATTTCAAAAACATTAAAAAAAAAACCTCTTCTTAATCATCATTCCAAATCATTTCACATCACATATTCCTTCCATCCAAGACATCGTTCCCTCTTACATATCTTACCTTCATCATTCAAAACGCTACTTGACATCTTCATCCTCTTTATTTATCTAAATCATTTCCTTGTCATTCAATCACATTCCTAATCTTCATCCTAGTCATGATTCATCATTATTCATATTCAATTTCCCTATTCAAGCTCATCATGCATTCTTAATTCAATTATTCAAATCAGCATTTCTTCTAATCCAATTCCTTGTCAAATTCAGTCATCCAAGTCATAATCAAATCTTTCCAAAACTTCATTCACGTCTTCTTCTATTTCAATTTGACATCACATATTCTACTTCGGACATAGGAGCATTGTCTTATCATTGGACTTTCATTCAAATCAAACATTCACTTTGTTTACACTATCATAGGGTTCTTATCAAATCAAGTCGAACCCTCATCCAATCCAAATCCAAACTAAATCAATATCCAATCAATTCAAATTCAATCAAATTGAATCATATCAAGTGCAATCAATTTCAATTCAAATCAAATCAAAGTCCAATCAGCACAAAGCTCCTAATTCCAAGTTCATATTCCCTCTTCAAATCTTTTCATCACTTTTCATCTTGCATCCATGGATTCAAATCTGCTTCTTTCAATGATTGACAATATTGCACGACAACATGGTCTCGTACTTCCTCCATATCAAATTCCTTCTCAACACTTCAATTCTAATCTATCTCATGTTCATCATTCTCCTACCTTTGACAAGGGAAATCTATCTCCTTATCCTTCATCTGTAGACAATTCCATCCATAGCCAATATAATTCCTCTGTCATAAGTGACCTCGCCATAGAAATTGAGGAACTAAAGAACACACTCTTGGACAAAATAAGTCCGCAGGAAAAGGTCATTTTCTTTGCCATGTGTCCTTCATTTTCTAGCTCTCATATCCCTCCATACAATTCCATTCATGGCTCGCACAATTCCTCAGATGTAAATACCCTTGCCAAGAAAATGGAGGAAATGAAGAATTGTCTCTCATATTTCAAAGGCATTAGTTCTCATGTCCCATCCAATCCAAATCCTCCATGTAATCCCCCTTGCTATGAACCTAATCCAAATCCTTTATCCATAATTCCACCTCCACATAATCCTAATCATATAATAACATTATCTTCTAGTCCTCCAACTACATCATCCCCTAATTCTCCAACAATATCATCTCCTAAGCCTCCAAAAATGTCATCCCCACCTCGTCAGGGGTATTTCACATCACTTTTGGCTAGATTGAAAATTCAGAATAATGTGAGCCAATCACCCAAAGCCACACCTCTAGTTCCATCTCAAGACCTTCCTTCAAAGCATGATGTTTATCCTCTAGATTTGAGCACTTCTCCATCCCATCATTCCACTATCCCTCAAGGTTCATCCATCCCTCCTAGTCCATCTTCTGATTTCCCTCCTAATCAAGATCAAGACATTACACCTACCACACACATTATCGATTCCATTCCATCTCCAGCATTAGTATCCATAGATATTCCCCTTCATGAAAAAGTTTCTTCCACTCCATTCACTAATACTCCTCCATGTCAAGATCAAATTACTCCATCTCATGATTCCATTTCCTCCACACCCACATATGATGATTCACTTATCATGCTATATGATCTTCTTTCACCACATGATTCCATTCCTTCCATGTCCTTATATGATTCTAGTCCATTTCATGATCCACTCCTTGAGCTATATGATATTCTTTCATGTCAAGATCAAAGTACTCCATCTCATAGTTCCACTCCCTCCATTCCATCTCACAATCCACTTGTTCCACTCAATGATCCTCTTCCAATTCAAGATCAATGCACCCCGTCATCCACATTTCACGATCCTTCTCCATCTCATGATCCTATTATTCCTCATGATCCCCCTCATAACCCTACTCCTTCACATGATCCTATCACACCTATACAATCTCCTCATGAATCCCATACACCTAGACTCGTATCTTGCATTGAGAATACTAAGTATCCCCTTAAAAAAATAATTCCTCAAGATGTTGGTACACCTTCCACTTTTTCCAATTCTAAAACTCTTCCTTCCATACCTAAAACTTCTCCTCCATCTTCCAAGTCCATTTTAGGTCCTTATAGTTCATCCATTCTAGGTTCTTATAGTCCATCCATTCTAGGTCCTTATGTTCCATCGTCAAACTCTTCTTCCCTTCCTTCCATATTAGGTCCTTATATACATCCTTCTACCTTATCCACGTTTTGAAATTTATCCCCTCATAAAGATCAACAAAGGTGCACATCCTTGAATTCATTCCAATTTTCACCTTCCATACATTCTCCATCTTATTTACCTTCATGCACCCATACCATGGCCAATGGAAGCAAATTGGATGCCAAAGAAAATGAAAACAAAGTCAAAAATCTACAAAAGCGTAAGGATCAACATGTCCCATCTAAGTGACATGTCCAAGAAAATAAAAATCAGATTCAAAATGCAATTAAAAAGCCACAAAGGCTAAAAATCAAAAGTGCAAAAGTTATGTGGATACCAAAGCTACTTAATGTAACAATGAATCTCAAAGAAAGATTCCAAATGACATCCAATTCTGCTAATCCAAAGACCTCCCTCCTTCATAAATTCTCTCAACCTCCATTTTCCAAATCCATTTTGGGTCCTTATACACCCAAATCTGCCATCCCAACTCTATCCTCTCCTTCATCCATTTTGGGTCCCTATATCCCAAAATTCCAACTTTCTCCTACACATCCTTCACAATTTACTCCTTTCCACCACCCTTCAAGGTGTGTGCCAATGAAGATCTTTCCACTTCCTTTACAAGTCATCCAACCTAGTATCCATCAACCATGTCTTCCTCATGCCTACTCAACTCCCTTAATCCAAACTTTTTCATATGTCATTGTCTTCTATTCCCTAATTCACTTTAGCATTCTTTTCCTTACCCTATCAACATCTACGAGCGAATACCAACAATTCCTTGAAAATAAGAAAATAATAAACAAATTAAAGAAGCATAAATATCAAGGGATACATCCATATACCTAGATGCTTGAGTCCTCCCTTCGTTTCCTACTATGTATTCATTGTCTTCCACTTTCACTTGCCTATCCATTAACTTCCCTTTTTCCACTTGCACTCCACACTAGGGGCAAGTTCCATCCATAAGTACCTTCCATATCCTTTCCTACATATTCCCATAATTCTTACATATATTTGACCTTGACATCCCTATAGTCCTTGTCATGTTCATGTTCATTTGTCCATTATCCATACATTATCCTATATACTTCCTACATTCTTCCATATGATTTATCTTGACATGATATCCCTATCTTGCATTCCATAGTCCTTGTCAAGTTCATGTTCATGCATCCATTTTCCATCCATATGCATACATATTCCCATCCTCTTTTCATGTTCATTTATATCTTTTCCATCCATAATCTTATGCACGTCTATCTTTCTTCCATATACCCTTGATCTTGGTTATCTCTTTCATTTCATCCACTTCTTATCACGCATATCCTTCATATCATTATCCCTTTTCCATCCATATCCTTCATATAATTATCCCTCCTCCATATTCTTCATATCATTATCCCTTTTTCATGCCTTTCTTCATTCCACCTTCATACCCATGCTCATAATCAATACTAGAGGCACAACAACAAAAATGCTCATACATGCTTAAGAGGAGCACATGCTTTTTCTTCCTCCATATGCGAGATTTCATACCATCTGTCCATTTTCATGCAATCCTTCCTCACAATTATTTCCTTCCATTTTCATATCCTTGGAATGGGGCATTTTTGGTCACTCCTTTAAAATATGGTTCTTGGTTCCCCATTATCTGACACTATATCTGTTGGTCATCCATATTATTCCTCCATTCATATATCTACCCAACCTTCCTATCCATTTAAAAATACCATGGCTCTCCCTTGTCATTGGTCTCAATCCATTTTATTCCACATTCATTCACTTCTATCTATTAATTCATATCAAGTTCAATCCAAGTCTCTCAATCTATTCAATCAATTCATTTATCCTCTAATCTCATCATATTCTCTTCTTCCAATTACTTCATTCACATCATTTCCATAATCAATTCCTTCATTCTATTTGCATCTACCTTGATCAAATTTCTAGTCTTCCATTCAACACATTTTCCTCTAACAGAATATATTTATATTTTCATAATTGATTCCTTCCATTCCATTCCAATTAAATTCATCCATCATCTTATCTTATCATATCCATATTCTCATTACACTGAACTTCCATCCATAAAACCAACTTCATCAAATAGTGATTGCAAACAAGCTTACACAAATTCACATTTAGACTCAATGATTTGAGAACATCAATCCTTTTACTGTCATTGCCTAAAGCCAATCACAAATATCTCATTTCAATTCAATCAATCAATCAGTTTTTGCCTTACAGGATGAATCCTTCCTACACAGGCTTAACAAATTTAACAATTTTATCAAGTTCATGGCAAGCATGTTGAATTGAATGACTACTTAGTCATAATGTCTTTTTGTTAATTTTATCTTTTTGTGTCAGTGATAGCCTCCCCCAGTGTGCCTCAATCTTCCATATCTCGGTATCATTTGAACGACTTATCCTGATTACACATGTTATTTTGCAATATGATCTATTTTCATGATTCTTTAACACATCTATGTCAGTTTCAAGTTATGTTAATGCATTGCTCTTTGGGGGCAACGGGTTAGCACACTTTCCACTAAGCTCCTTAAAAAGACTTTGGGTGTGCCCAGACCTCTCCAGTGTGTATATGTCATTTGTTCCCTCATGACTCTAAAACCCACATCCATTGTGTTAAGAGTCTAATACACGCAAAGGAATCTTGTCATATATGCTTCTATAGCATTTGGTGCATAACTCCTCTTGCAATATTAAAATAAGGTTTGCTCTCCATATGAACACAATTGAATCTCTTGCATTCATGTAGTTAAGTTGCATTTAGATTATCATTTTTTTATTTTTATCACCCTTCTTCTTTGTCATTGTCACCAGTCCTCTCCTATCTTCTCTGGGGCAACCTGTATTTTCTTTGATATGATGTCGTGCCGACATCACATCAAAGAGGGGCAAAATGTAGACACTAAAAATTGTCCTGAATGATCTAATTAGTACTAGTCACATTCCTCTACTTATTTAATTAAATTATTTTAATTAAATAGGTTCATTTTTGTCTAAGTATTTAAATTTAATTTAAATACTCCTAGCTCTAATGTGTTAATTTAAATTAACACATGATTCTCCACATATTCCTTTTTTTTTTATAATAAATTTTATTTATTTAAAATCCTCCATATTCCCATTAATTCTTCTAGACCTTGATTAAATTAAATTTCATTTAATTTAATCTTTATTCAAACTGCCTAGAAGTATGTGCATTCATATGAGTTGTCATCACATATTTTAAGCACATGTTGTCTACACCATAGGAACCTTCTACACACACATGCCATCTCATCAGTCTTATCTATCTATCTAGAATGTGAGATAAGGTGCTTAGTTGTCAATTCTTATCCTTATCTCCTATGCTTAGTTGTCAATTCTTATCCTTAGTTCCTATGCTTAGTTGTCAATCCCTATCCTTATCTCTTAGTAGTTTCTAAGCACATTCTATATGCTTCCTCCATCCACTTTAAATAGACATCTTGTCTCAAGCTTTCCTCATGAAGAGAACCTTGGCTGGGTTAGGAGTCATTAGAGGTCCATTAGAATTTCTTATCGTTGCATCATCATTTGGTCATTTTGATTTCTCACATCATCTAGTCTAGGTACATATTCCATCATTCCATTTGCATTCACACATCCAAGAGATTCATTCATTATTGTGTTCTTAAGAGCATACCAAACATACTCTCCATTGTTATGGTCATAGTTTGAGGTTTGCATAATCTTGGTTACAATTTTATGCAAAACATATATATATATATATATATATATATATTTGTGTGTGTGTGTGTGTGTGTGTTTTGTTGTCCAGTGATGTAGGTGTGTGCAGGTACTAGGCATCGACTCCACTTGGATATGCATGTCTGAGCATAACTCAAAATCCTTGAACCAATTTTTGTTAAAAGGGAGATAGAACCACGATCCATATAGGTGCCCTAACCCTAGTGTTCTTTATTAGGGAGTTATCTAACTTTTGGTGAACTTTTGAGATTTTTCCTCTAATTTGATATTGTGATACTTGATTTTGCAATGGTGGTTTTATGTATGGATGCAATATTAAGTTGATACTTGGATGCATTAATGGAACTATTGTTGACAAGCATATATTTTCTATTTGATAATTGAGTTCTAATGTTACTTTAGTCCACAAGTTGGTAGCCAATTTTTCAACATAATTACCAAGTACATAAATTACAGAAAATGACAATTAGATAGAACATCAAATTTATGATATTTATTTTGAATTATTTTGGTCTACCTTGTTCTATAGTAACACTCTACACAATCTATTTTATAGTTGATTGGGAGTAGGCTAGCTTAGATTGGTCTATTGGTGAGTATTACATCATTAACTAGGCAATCTTTTATTTAGCTCTCAATAATTCAGTATCCATTTCTGATAAAAATTATTGTTTATAACATCTTCTTGTATTTATCTTGTACAGGCCTATATTGCAACATTTTCATTAGGGTTTGGTAGGATTCCATGGGTTATAATGTCGGAGGTAAGTTCTCATCAAAAAATTGCATTGAGTTTGCTTTTTATGTAGTTTGTTGAGGTTAGTTTTATATTATGTTTGCTTTTTATGTAAATTGCATTGAGTTGGTGAAATATTGATTGATGTGAAAGATGCTCTATGACTTTGTGTTGATATCTTAGATTAATTTTCAACCTAACTTTAGTTTTGGGTTGAATGTTTCAATAAAGGACCACTTCTATTGGTGGATGAAGTGCAATGAATTCTATGATAAATTTTGGGATTAGTAGTTGGAAGGCAATGTAAATGATTAGAATAAGGTGGTGTAACACTGGAGAATAAAAATTCTACCAAATTCTTTCTAATTTGAATTTGCAAAGATGTATATGAAGTAAACTATTGTCATTTCAAATAGGGCACTTCTGAGAATCACTTATAATTTCATAATATATGTACCTAGAATGGAAATGACTGTGTCCTTTGCGAATGATCATCGAGCAACTTAATTAGCCATAAAAATTGTTCATGTGATGTGGATTAGTGATAGCATTGTTGAAATGACTCACAACATGTTGCAAGTGTTTTGTATATAGCACAACAACATTCTAATTGGTTTTAGAGGCATTATCTTAATCAATTGGAATGTGTATCTTTTCCAACTATTGAAATTGTTGTTTCTTATAAGTTGCAAATGAATGGTATTTTACAAGTTGTACTTTGAAATTTCTACCAATAAGGCTTCGAATAAATTGGTTTGGAGACATCACAACATTGTTCTAGATAGGAGATTCAAGTAATTGCCTTATTGCAGTAGATGGTGATCTCAACTCCCATCGCTCTTGCTATTTAACAAGAATGTTTGAGCAACATTTTAGAGTTAGGCCTTAGATACTCGAATTAGTGTATATTATAGATTGAAGTGATTTTTCTATGCAAAACCATAACTAGTAGAAGGAAATAGGTGTTGAAAAAATTCTACCAAGAAAGAGAATAGAAGACCTAGTAACGTGGTCGAAAGGGAGAGAATCTAAAGACACTCAGGCAATAAAGAGGTGCTATGAGTTGAATGATTGAAAGTAGGTGCTAACGAATTAGTTATAAGAGATAGTGACCCCTTTCATAACTGAGCATTCAGATTTTAAATTATAGAGATATATTAGAGTAACATCCTTTAATCTGCCCATTTAAGTTATAGATAGGACATCAAATCTAAAATTGAGCATGGTTAACCATCATGTCCATGTGGAATGTATAGTGTTTAATGTATATGAAATGGATGAGTGAATTAAACATATCCATATATGATTGGGATTTGCAAACACTAAGGTAGCTAGCCACCTTTTAGAACTTCATGGTCATCTCTAGTACTATTATGAATATATGTTCCCTTGTAATCTTCAAGAGAGGTAAATGGAATGTGTGAGAAATTATTGGATTGGTCAAGTTGTCCACACAGAGATATTGTTTTATGATAGATTTTTTTATGTTAAGGACATGGTGAGGGGTCCTTTAGGTGGGTTTGAAGGTAAGTGGAGGGTTAGTTTGATGATGTCCTAGTTTGAGGCTTAATAGTGAGGGTTTGGGAGTTAATGTATAAAATGAGTATGGCTAAGTAAACCAGCACAAGAATATGTGGTTTGGAAATAAATTGAGACATTGTGCAAAATTTAAGAACTTGGTTGCAAGATGAAAGGACACTTTCTCTATAACAGTAGCCTAATTGGAACTCTTAAAAGGGGTAGTAGGGTTTGGTCTGAGGTATTGATTCAAAATAAATTTTGTTAAATTTGATATATGTTGTATAAATTTTTAAAGGGTATCTAAAACCCTAATGTCTTTTGAGATTTTTTTGGGAGAATTTGAAAATAAGTTGAAAAAACTAGTTTGGCAAAGCTAGTAGAATAGTTTCTCTATTTCACTACTAGTCAATTTGCACCTCTGCAGAATAGTGATTTGATTCAAATTTTGGATGAATGAAGTTGTACATTATTGATTTCATTTTGGGAGATTTCTAGATTTTTTTCTTGTAATTTATCAATATAGATTTCTTCCTTTGTGATTTATTATTTTGATGCATCACATAGTATGCTATCAAAATTCTATGATCTATGTATCAAACTTTTCCTATCTAGCTCAATATCTTCAATATAGATAGTAATTCAAATATTTAAGGTCTTTAATGTAGATCTATAGAGTATGACTACTGAATTTATTTCAAATTTGAATGCTCTTAAAAAATTTTGCATATATTTTATCTCTGTCAACGTTTTCTATGATCCATTATCACCTTGTCTTTTCTAGATCATTGTTTCAATAATGCACTATGGAGTATGATCCATGTTCTTACAATCCATCATCAGGATTATTATTATTATTTTAATTCATTATATTGATGGGTGTTTGAACTCTTTGAAAATCTTTATTATAGACCAAGAAAGTAAGACTGCCTAATTTGTTTTTAGATTTAGTTATTTTTATCATTTTTTCCTATCAATATTTTAGATCATGTTCTATGATCTACCATTACAACTTCCATGTTCTCTAACTTCCTATCTTGATCATGATAGATAATGGAGTATGTACCATTGCCATAATATCTTATTAATAAATCATAAATATTGATGCAAAAGAGATTTATGAAGTCATATCAAAATCTTTGAAATTCATCAAATTCTAAGAAAAATAGTGTACATTAAGTAAACTACTTATAAAAAGAATCTTTATTCACTCTAAATTTTCATTTTTTGAGTTGATTGTGTATTTTTGTAAACTTAGAATTAGAAATCATAGCTTTATCTATCATCATAACTTTTCTCTTTTCTAGCTCATTATCTTTTTCGATCCATTATAAACCTAACCACACTCATATGAAAAAGTCTTAATTTGTATCTTAAATTGGAAAGCTTGTAGACTTGATTACAAGTATCTTTGAAATTATATTTATGATCTAGCATGACTTTTGTTTCTTTTCAAGCTCACTATACTAAATGATACATCATGGCAGTTCTCTTCACTAATTCACTATCTAGATTATAGATTCTAAAATATGAATTGCAAAGTCGATGCAAAAATGTTATACATAGTCAAAGTGAACTATCCTCATTCTATTCATTTTGTTTTGGTGTTTATTTTATAGGAAGATTATTTGGGGTCATTCAACATGATGACATTCTAACTTGTGTCTTTTCAAAACTTGTTTAAACTAACTAGGTAAAAATGAAGCTTAAAGGCCACCAAAAGAAAATTACAGGCTTGGCATTTTCACAAACTTTGAATGTATTGGTATCTTCTGGGGCCAATGCTCAGGTTTGTCTTCATTTTGTATATCCATTGCCATCTCATTTTGTACATTCACATGTTTATAGATTCAAATTACTAAATGTTTGGCCAATGTTTTAACAGCTCTATTTCTAGAGCATTGATAGATGGGAGAAGTGAAAGTCAAAAATTTTACAAGTGCAGATAGGAAGATCATCACCACCGATTGGGGATACAAGAGTAAAATTCCATAATGATCAAGTTCACTTATTGGTTGTTAATGAGAGCCAACTTGCTATTTATGATGCTTCTAAGTTTGATTGTTTGCATTATGCAAGTCTTTTTCAGCACTTTAGAATTCAAATTTAGTAAGTGATAATGATATAAGCTACCTTCTCTATATGAGTGTAAACTGATATCACATTTGTTTGTACTAAAGTGGACACGTCATGATTCTCTATCTGCTCCCATTTCAAGTGCAGTATATTCATGCGACAGCCTTCTCATATTTTATGATTTAACTCAAAATATATCCTTTGATTGTTCATGCAATGTCTATTCTCTAGTAATTGCATCACATCCATCTAACTCAAATCAATTCACTCTTGGAATATTGATTGAGGAATTTATGTCATTCAGCCTTCAGAATAAACAGGAAAGTGGGGTGTGGGATCTCCTCCAGATAATGGTACCATTGGATCAAATCCAACATTAAGCAATCAAGGTTTAGAACCAGATCCAAGGTAGTTCATCAAATTAGAACATGGAAAATGGTGCCTTGTACTACCTTTTTATGTTTATCACTTACCTATTTGCAACTCCACAATCGATATTGATGATAGTCTCCTACCCTCACCATTCTCCTTTTGATATATTAGTCTTGTAACCTGTATATATATCTTCAAGAGCATGGTGCTTCTTTGTACTTAAGTTTGAGCTTTTAGAGAAAATCATTCATTTATGAACATTCCATTAAATATGATGTATACTGAGGAATTATGGCTTTTCTAGCTATTAAGTGAAAGTTTCACATTTTTTGAACATTCAAATAACTTTACCTTTATTGATGTAGCTAAACTACAAGTGCCTTTTGTGTTCTTGACAAATGGTAAGCTTTCAACTTTTTTGAAGCCATTATGGATGCAAATGAACTACAACTAGTGAGGTGTCAATTTTAAGGCAATTTTTGTTTCTATAGTATAGTTCAATTGCTAGAAATAGGCTCGGTGATTGATTACATTTTAATATTATGTCTTGGATGCTCTTGCCAAGGAATTGATAAAAAAGTAGCCAAATAAGGGGTTATAGTTATATATGTGCTCTTATGATGATGTGATTGGGACTGTAAGTTTTTTTGTCATGTTTATCTATTTGAAAAATAGAGATTAGTTACTGTTATTGGCTTTCATTCCTGATAAATAATTATTTCCTAATTTAATTTTTCCCTATAGTCTTCACAAGTAATGGTGTCTCAAGAACCAAAATTTAGATAGGCTATGCCAATTATTGCAAAGGCTTTGCTCTCATAGGAGCCTTTTAAACTGCACAAAATTTGATTCTAAAGCATAATTGCTCAGTGGAGACTCAGGATATCATGCACATTTCTTCCTCCTTCCCATTGTTTTGTATGAAATAAATCACATGATATGAACAAAACAATTGTGTGGAGGTAGAAATGTACATGATACCCTGAGTCTCACACCAAGAAATTATGCTTTAGAATCCAATTTTGTACAGTTTAGAAGGCTCCTATGAGAGAAAAGTGTTTCCAATAATTGGCATAGCTCATCTAAATTTCTACCAACCATTGGTCTCAATTTTGACCAAAATGTCTTCTCTTTTCCATCACATGTATGGTACCACCGTAGAAAATTAAGGGGTCTTGGTTGCAATTTTGATGGCAGTTGAAAGGCAGCTTGGTTACAATTTTCATGATGGCTAGTCATTTTTGCCATCAAATATTTGGCTTTACTTTCGAAAAAGTTAGGGGGTGTACATCAAAATTTTGACCAATGATGGACACAAATGAGGAAATAAGAATTTAGGCTGGACTGAGGAAATCGACAAAAGTCACATCGGTAAGTCGACCTTTTTTGAGTCAAAATTTTGATGCATAATTATTATGACAAAAAATTGACAAAAAAATATCGACAACAGGTTTAGTTGTCTATTCAACCAACTCTAGTCACAATTTCAACCTTTTCTCATCAAAATTTAGGGCTAAATTTACTAGTGTTTTAATGAGTGTGGCATTTAATTTCTCTAGTTTTACCATCATTCCTTCTTTAGGACCCACCTATTTTTTAGCTCTAGTTGGTATTATTTTTAATGATGTCATGGCAGATAGGACTTCTAGGTCCTTTGCCTAATATTTCCTTTTATTCTTTGGTTGTCACTATCTCTCTCTATCATTGGACTTATTCTTTCCTTGGAGATGGATACCAACATCAACATATTTCACACTTTGGAAAATCAAACCATGGCATTCTGGGGTAACATCAAACTAGGGAGATGGAACAAAACCCTTAAACTAGTGGATGACATGACAAGGATTTTTGTAAATAGACCCATTGGAGAAGGGGTTTTCGACTATAAGTATACTTGGAGGAAAAATAGTGATGTTATAGGCACTTTTATAAGTTGCATGGAAAAAGCTAGGGTGGACCCATGGCTCATTATCAGACTCTGCTGCAACATCTTCAACCCATCTTGTAGAAAGGGTCTCGAACAAGTTGTTAGAAGAATAGATGATAAGCTGTGTATTCCACTCCTGGAGAAGTATATGGATCTCTCTCTAGGGTCTCCAAACTTGAAGGTAGCCTTTTTTTTACCATCACTTGTAATCCATAAAAATTTAGCTTTTTATCAAGAATGGCCCAAGATGGAGGCTAGTATTCAATTCCTCCTCTAATGGAGGGGAATTTTTGAGGAGGAGAATAGAGCATGGCTATCTAATTACCTTAATGTATTCAAGGGATATATTTAGCTTGGGGTGGTCTTTGATAATCTAGAAGCCCTAAACTTTTGCACTCCAAATATAGAGAAAACCAACAGGGCAAATTTTGATTTTGAATTTCCACCTAACTTTCATTTGGAGAATCAAAATGACATCTTTGAAGTCATTATGGTTTATCAAAAGTAAGTAGCCCTCTGGTGTGGGGTTGGGTAGTTTTCTTTTGATCCTAGGAAGTTGAATAGTTGATATCATTATTAGGGCTATGTTTTCTGGTATGGTAATTTCATGAGGTGTCTAGTTATGGGCCTATGTAATGTTTTTATGTTTATAGTTGCATGTTCCATTTTGGTAGTAGTTCCATTTTCTGGGTCCTTTAATGTTAATGCTAGAGATAGGTCTCAGATACTTTATCCTAGGGTTTTAGTTCAATGATAATGGTTTAAAGGTTGATAGTGGTATACAGTCAATAGTCATAGTTCAATTTATACTTATACTCAATATGAATAGTTTATAATAATAACAAAAATATTTCTCTCTTTAATGGGTCTAATTCTATGCTATGGTTAATAGGATCTTAAATGTATTAAGAATTGCATATATATTTTAATCATTATAGAAAAGGCTCTCTGTGTTTATGGTTATCAGGATCTTAAATGTATTAAGAATTGCACATATGTTTTATTCATTATAGAAATGGATCTTTGTGTTTTTTCTCATAGATTAGAGTTTCTTCTCTAGGCTATCTAGCTTTATATTGGATTATTAAAGGCTCACTATTTTTGAAACCCTAATTTGAAAGATCTGAGGGTTTGGATATTATTTTCATTTTATCTCATCTTTCTAATAATTTGATTATGGCACATTGGGCAGAGGAGACATTTTAAAGATTTCTACTAGTAATGATGTTTAATGTCATCTAGCCTAGGTTTACTATTGACATCATTTTGTCTGGATCAAGAGTTTAGCTGATTTGGTTAGGCAGATTGAGTATTAAATAAGATTCATTTGAGATAGCTAGAATTTAGTTTTGGTTTTGATCAGGTTATGGTTTGAATTTAGATCTTGATACTATATTGCTTACTATATTAGATATAAATTAGGATAGTGTTTTCTCCATCACAATCCCAGTTTTACAATAAAGTGTAGTAAATTAGGTAAACCTCAGGTCAATGTTTTTGCAATCACAATTTAAATATAATTATGTGAAAGGGTTTTAAATTCTTACTATCTTATTGATAAGTTTTTATTCATGAAAGAAGGGATTACAACCATATTGGCAAATCAATAATGTTAATTTAAAAGGTATGAGTAATAATTTATTTGGTTCAAGGTAGATTTTAGGTTCTAAAGATGATTGCAATATTATTACTAACTGGTTTGTTTGACAAGATAGCTAGGCAGAGTGAGCATATTTATCTTCAATTGAAGGATCCTAAGAGAAGTGTATGAAATAATCCTCAAGGAGGTCTCAACTATAATTAGAATTATTTTTCATTTGTAATAAGATCATTCTATTTTAATAACAAGAATTGTTGGTAATTTGACAGAGGTATGCCCCTTTTATAGTGTAATAATAAAGGACCATGGTCCCAAGCTAGACTGGAGGTTTTCTTCCATGTTCTTTCCTACTAGTTACCATTTGAATGGTTGTACACTATTGCAAATAAATTTTAAAATTTTTTATTAAAAAAATTATCAAGGCCTTGGTCATTTACCTATCAATTTTTATTATTATTAAACTCCATTAATTCTTCTTTCACATTTACACTTTCACCTTTTCCCCACATCAAAACTATGATCATACATTGCAAAATCTCAGAAACTTATGCCATGAAGAAAGAATCCTTCCATGTCAGATACTCTTGCAATCCATGTTAACAGTCCTCTGATTGTTGGGTCATGCTTATGGTGGCTAGTAAATTCTCTTATATTTAAAATATATGGCAATACTTGGTGCTTCAATTTCACTCACCATAATGGATACTACTTTGTTATTTGTATTGTGTGAATTGTGTCAGAGACATTCCCATTATGAAGACACAAATTCCCCTATCCTCTTAGAGCTCTTTAAATTATGGCTTATCTCTCCCATTTAATGGATATCTTGATTGTGAATAAGGTTAGTTGCATGCATGCCTTTTCCCCATTTGTTAAAAGGAATTGATAAATGAGTGCAACTTGAAGCTTGTAGGTGTTTTGGCTACATAATGAAAATGCTATTTTTTCCTAGAAATTCCCTGATTTGTTTGCTTACTTTGTTGATTTTTCATGGATCAATTATTCTTGTACAAATATGAAGATGAAAAGTTTCTTCAAATCATCAATTTATTCAATGGAGTTTATTTTTGTGGATTTTTGAAGGAGTTTCAACACTTGATTTGTTTGGTTTGGTAAAATTTCACATTTCCCTAAGATTTTCTTTTAGCAAATTTATTGTTTTTCTATCACTCTTCCTTAAATTTAAAATTTAGCAACTTGATTGATACATCTTAAAATTTCTAAAATCTATAAATTGTACAATTTTTTTCGACATCAATTAGTTGAATTACTCCATTTCTTCTAATCATGGAAGCAATTTGTCAAAAAAATAAACTTCTAAAATAATATCTTGGATTTCTAGGCTAAAATTTTTGCATTATTATAAACGTTAAAGACCAACAATATACTTGTAAAAAATAACTCAAGAACACATTTTCCAATCATAATTCAAAGTCAGTTGGAGAGAGAAATAATTATAGGGAAAAAATACAATTCCAAGCAGGCACTTGGCAATGCAATTATGAAAGATTAACATTTTAAAAAATGACTCTGTAATGCAATTCCAAATCCTTAGTGTTTGGAAAAATGTATCTATTTTTGTACTCAAGGATACTATTTTAAAGTTGTTATTCTCTCACTCACATTTATATCTATTAAATGTGAGGTGAGGATTATTTTTATTCAATCCAACATAATTTGTATAAGTTTAGATTGGACCACACTAACAAGCACCAAAAGAATGTGATTCAAGAGGAGCTTGTGGAAGATTCAAAAGCTTGGGTAGATGTGTATTCTATGTCGAAAAGGAGTGTTTGGTCTCATTCATGTAGAGTGTTCTTGGGGTGACAATTGAAGAAGATTTATATATGGAATACAAAAAAAAACTTAGGGGAATAACTGTTTGTCTCTTTGCAAATAATTGAGAGAAGAAAATTAAAAACCTCTCAATAGAGGAAGAGTGAGAATTTATGATTTTCACCCTCATCCTTCTTCCTAACTACACAAAATATATTCTCTTATTCCTTGATTTGCACAACTAAAATACTAAATATTTCATTTGCAACTAAAAATATAATGTCCTCTTCGTTTGATTTTATTTATAATCATTACTTATTCCTTCCTCTCTTTTTTGTGTTTCATCTGTTAATATATGCCAACCATTAGCATTTATTTAGACAACTATGATTTCCATTAAAATTCCTTTCATTTGACAAGTGAAAATCATTTATTCTATAATTTGTTAAATCCTTAACTACTCATATGAAATTGAGTCATATTTGGTGTGAATCTAAATCTTGAGAAGAAAGAAACTTGAGGAAGTTTTACAACCCTTATATAGAAAAATAAAACTTATTATTGGCCAATTGGTAACCATAATGAAAATTATTCATCCTAAGAATTATTTGAGGTGGAGTTGATGAAATGATTAGTATCACAATAGAAAATAAACCAAAAATTCTCTCAATTACAATTCATTAAGATATGTTTCATTTATGAAAATTTGTATCATGCCTACACAAAAAAAGATCCAAAGAATGTTCAACTATTAGAGTGGAAAATCTGATTCAAACTCTTAGCCTTTAATTTTAGTGATGAATGAGTTTTCACGAGATATTTCATAAAGGGCTACTTGTAGTATATTCCTATCAACTTAGCCTATGAAATACATGTTTTAGGTTCTAGTCTAGTGCAGATTAGGTACATAGATCTATATTATCTAATTCTTATGAGTCAGTCCATACTTTAGAGCCATGTAATATGTACTTCCATTTAATACTTTGTTATGCTTGAATGTTTCGTCAGTCCTCAAAGAAAAAGGGTTAACCTTTTGTTTCAGTAATGAAGTTTATATATTTTTAATATGGAGAAGATTTTATGTTAATATTTTTAAAATCATATTATAAATTTGATAAAAGTAGTCATTTATTGATTTAAATTTTTAAATTTTAAATTTTTATAATCATGTATAAATTCTTGTAATAGAAATAAGTGATCTAAATAATCTTTATTCAAAATCTTTATTACTTAGTTTCTAAAAAAGTGCTCTTAAAAAATTTGACTATTTCTTTTAATTATATCTTTAAAGTGGGAGAGATAAAAAAATAAATTAGATTATTTCAGATGGTTGAATACAATGAATATGTATTATTTTTCTTGTACAAATGCATTTATTTTTATACTTTTTGTAATGCCCCGCCTGGAGATCCTTGGAAAGAAGGATGAAATACAAGCCAAGAATTTTTTTTTTTTACAAGTATGAATGCACATGACAACATCATACAGGGATCACAAAGATCACAACGGAAGACTTCACCATAATCTCAGCAACCAACAAATCTCCAAATGCCACTACCAAACTGATAGATGCGAACAAAAGCCAACAACCACCACAAACAAGATGAGGGCTCAAGAAATGACCACTCATCAACAAAACACCAAGCTGGGGTAAAATGCAGAATCCTAAAATTTGGCTAAGCCTAAAATCCTGAAGCCCTAAAAATTGGCTAAGTCTGGATTTTTGAAGCACTAAAATTTCCTAAAATCTTTATCTTATCTTTGAGAGGTTTGAAACCTATCTCAAAAGATTCATTGCATATATTAAAATATATCTTAAGTATAAGGACTTATACTTAAACAATATATTTTAAACCCCGAAGAACGAAATACAAAAAGAAACAACTAAAATTCAAATTGTGCAGCCAAGGGATTGAAGAACACCTAAGAGGGTACCCTGAACCATCCCTAAAAAGTTTAGATCAGACTGAAAAGTGCCTGCTACACCTCGGTGTAGGTTTCATAAAAATTGTGAGACATTTTATCAGCACTGTGCAATACTTTACCAATGTCACATGACATTTCTCCAGAAGGAGGGCGACACAATCAAGGGTTGGGCAATACTTATCCAAAGGGTGTGTGATACTGGAATTGTATCGTATGACATTTATTTTGAGGGTGTGTGATACTTTAAAGTATCGTACGACATTCCTCAAATGGACATGTGACACTATATTGTATCGCACCATGCTGACACATGGTCACCTAAGGAAAAAGAAAGAAAACTCTAAGGACAAATAGCAAGCTAAAACATAGATAAAAACTTCCACACTGGGGAGTATCAAATCCATGTAGATCGAGCAGTGAACACTCAAGAGCATAATCAACAAGATGCCAAGATCAAGAAGGAGATACATCTATCCATCTAAAAACTATAGCAGAAAAGAATGTATTGAAAGCAACATCGCAGTGAACATAAGAAACATCACAATGTACAGAGATAATATCACAATTACAACAAAACCAAATTAGGTACGTGGTTCCTCCCAACCATCAATAGCATCATAAGACCATCATGGATCCTAGCCATCCCCCGCACATGACATCCCAAGCCACCGACCAAATTGTCAGTACTGTCATAATAGAGATGTCACTACTAAAACATGCAACAATATACACATAAGGAATCTAACATGCTAGTAGAAAAGCATAAGATAATCCTATAGTAGATAACATCACCTATCAGATGCTAAACATCAATAAGCAATATAAATGCTGCTACAACAATTCACATCATCTAATCATATGCTAAACATCATAATATGAGAATGCATCAAGTAACCTAACATCATCTAAACATGATATCCAAGCATTCCAATGAAAGCATAAATCACAAGAAAGCATACTCTAAAACTCGAAGTATCAAGTGAAAACATCCAGCAACGATCGCACTAGGACAAAAAATTGTCTCTATACACCGGTCCCTAGCAGTGGTGAAGGTAGCTATGCCTCCCAACCACATGGAACCTATAGGTCCACACCCACCATGCTGATGGAGATAATGATCCAACCACAAATACACATAAAGCACAACATCCAAGGCTAACACTCATGTGTATGATGGCTGCAACCAAGAACCTAAGACAATGCAAGGAGTATAGGTCCTAGTCAGACACTCAATAGGCTACTAAGTAGGGGCTGACATCATGGAGAGTTGCTTCACATCAATAAGCCCAAGCTTGGATCGTTCATTTCAACTCCTCAATGGAGGGCCTCACACACACATTTTATTATCTTAAGTTTTATTACCAGTCACACATTTTCTTTAATTATCACTTATTTAAAACTTCTTCTGCCAACCCTATGGGATTGAGGTCACCAAGCTACAAGATAGAAGCCCCCTCAATATGCTACCCTACCCTACCCATGCTCATCCTATGATAAGTGCCCGTGGGCATGCATACTCCCATCCCAACCACAATGATCATAACTTCCAGAAGTACCACGAAAGATTAGGCCTTGTAAGTCACCCGACAAATGTACGTGCACGTACTCATGTGTGGTGCACCACCATCATGAAGATCAAAACACAAGGACAAGATGATAACACAATGCAAAACAAAACACCTAGCCAAAAGCAACTCAAGAGGACAGATTCTACATGAATCCCAAAGCCAATAAAACCATACATCATAAAATCACTCAACTGGCCTCAATCTGAGAGTATGGATTCTACACAAATCCCAATGATGCAACAAGACCAAACATCATGAACTCACTCAACTGACCTCAATCCGAGAGTATGGATTCTACATGAATCCTAGTGCTCATGAAATAAAAGCAAAGGTCTAAAAGAAACAATAACACTAGGTATAAAATCACTCAACCAAACACAACATCGGGTGTACGGATGCAACATGCATCCCAATGCAACATAAAAGTGCAATAGAGGTCTAATTGATATTCAAATAGATCATGAAGGTCCATGACCCACATTGTGCCAAGAAAACCTAAGAAAATAGGGTGATACGCAAAACAAGGTAAAAACCCTAAATTTTAGAAAAATTGCAAAATTAAAACCCATTTGGTCTTTGGGCACAAACACCCCAAAAATCCAAAAATAATCAAATTCGAACACCATATGCAAAAATGGCCAGCATAACGGTGTAAAACCCCAAACCCTCATCTCGAAAAATAGGAAAATGTTCGTACCCACCCAACCGAGTAGAACTAACATACAAAAATAGAGGGGAACACTAGTTCTCAGCCTCCAAACAAATGACTACCAAAAATAGAAGCAAAAATGAAGTAGAAATAATAAAATAGGAAAGCCCTACCTCACAACCAAAAGGGCAAAATGAGAATTTGAACCATAAAATAATTATCTTGTAGAAGTAGCTGAAAATTGCAGCAATCCAAGGTTTCCTCGAGCTGGATCCAATGAGCCCAACCTCATGACGATCCCATGTCTGTAGCTCCCACAACGAACAAAAAAATAAATCCTCATGAAGAGGATTTTGGGTTTTACTCTCCAACTTTCTAATTCAAAAGTGAGAAGTGGGGAATTTAATTCCTTTTTGGATATTTATTCACTTTTTGAGTGAATAATTGATTAGGGCAAATAACCAGCCAACCTAGTTAAACCTCAAATCGACCCAAATGGAAATAGGCTATTCCTATAAATAGGAATTCATCTATGTAAAAGCTGCCATAAATTAAAATAAAACAATTAAAAATCCTAAAAACCCAAAACACAAAAATCTCCTTAACAACTTTCATGATAATGCGAAACTCTAAATGCACAGACACACTCACTGGTCAAATCACATAATGCAAATGAGTTTGGATTTAATAATCATTGAAAGATTTACATTAAAAATTTAATTAAGGATGTGTCGACCATACCAGGATGACATTGGTAAAATATGAAAAGTTGAATCGCTAACTCCATGTGCCACTGCCAAGGATATAAATCCTGCACACTGAACAACACAATCAAGTGCAATTGCATATAATAACATAGCCGAAGCAATAAATGCATTAAATCACCTAATTTAACCATTTATTAATTTATATTAAAATAATCTATTTACATAACTCATGTTCACACAAAGCATACAATGCAGGAATGAAGTAAATAAACATAGCATTAAATCCATCACATAACATAATCAGAGGTATGCCCAAATACCAGATAACCAGATATCATCATAAAACACACTGTCATCTTGAAATGGTATCATCATGAAATATGATCAACTAAACAACATAGTAGTCTAAAATCTATGATACTAAAATCAAAGTATAACACCTGACCCTCGGGTTGTCTCAAATGTAAAATATCACATAAGTAATAGATATCTCACAGATCAAAATATAACAAGGTAAATGTCTAAAACACAGAACCAAAGAATCCAACATGAACAATCCATTTCTAATTACTGAAGCATTAAATAATGATTGTTTAAAGAATCATCAAAAGGCACTTAAAACACATAAGCAAACATAGTCATAAACATGACTAATCACTACTACAAGAACCTAGTCCACTATAACATGGTAAAAAGTACACAGTGCAATCTCTGTACACATCTCAAGGTAATCACAAAACAACCTCATGATACCACATTGATCTTAGTAACCACTGGCACAAACCTCAGTGAACCAAAAATCACATCATAATCTCATAGATCAATTAAAAGCATAATCAAAGCAACTGATACAAAAACATAAATCCAAACACCTCAATGGTGTAGACCACTCAGGGTCACAATCATGATCCCATTACAACAAAAGATCAGCAAGGTTGCATCCATCAGGATGACTTACAGAAGTCAAATGGAAGAGGCACTACACTTTTTGTTTAGAATTCAATATATAATTGAATTAAATTAATGTACATTTGGACTCCTTGATATCAAAATGATGGTATACAACCTTAAAATTTTTTACATATCTAGTAGAAGAAAAGAAGTCTCTATTACATTATAGGTTAACATTTTGTGACTTATAATCAATGACCATTTACTCCTTTATATCTTACCCATCTATATAGATAATGTACTTAACAATTAATAGAAAATTCTACAAATTTGAATGCTCTACAACTCCTTCCCATGGCGTGTATTACTAGTGAGAGCCCCTCCCACTTCCCCTAGATTAGTTGTAGGTTTTCTCAGATTTGAATATTATCCTCACCCTACATTCTGCAACTGACCCTCACCCTACTCCCACATTCAATTCCAACTAGTTGAGTCCCCCAATAAATCAGATGATTTAGATTTTCTTGGAAGCTATGCTCCTTAAAATTGAAGGAGAATGTTTACCTTGGCAAGACAAACATCTCCAAACTAGGATGGAAGAATGTGTTGTTGCATCAAAATAATTATGTGTCTTTGGATGTGATGCTCATGATTGCCCAAGGCAAGGAAGACCATGAGATAAGCCTTCCAAACTTGGTGGTGGCTAATATATCACTTGGGTTTTCCCATTCTTTGGTTGGCTAGTTTGAAAATTTTTGTCCATCTATTGAGATGGTTTAAAAATGGTGCTTTACAAGATGGAAACTTAGGGGTTTAGTTAGTCTTTCAATGTTTTTGGGGTTCTTTTTTTATTAATCTTTTCTTTTGAGGAGGATAAAGGTTTCATTTTGGTGGGATCTTGGTGCTTTGGTAAATATTTACTAGCCTTGGCTAAGTAGAAACCCATAATTAACCCAGCCAAAGACCTTCTCCATATGGTCCTAGTTTATATTTGGCTACATGGGCTCCCTTTGGAGTTTTGGGATGATAAGGTCTTCAAATGGATGAGAGATTCACTTCGACACTTCATCAGAATTGACAGTGTCACTTCTAACAAGTCCAAACTAGTTTATGCAAGATTTTATTTGAATATGGCAATCAATGAAGACCTCCCTACTATTGTTGTGCTAAAATTCAAAGGGAGAGTATAGTCCCACCCAATTTCTTACAAGAATACAATTTTTTTTGCCAACATTGTGTTGCCTATGGTAATACCATATCTAACTTCCCTAAGACCCAAGTTAGGGGGAATCACTGGATTGTAATAAAATTGGACTTGTAATTTGGTGGAGATAGCCCAAGGATTGGGTGAATGACATTAAATCTTGGTGCCTTGTGTTCATTTCTATGTGATCTATTATTTTCTATTATTGGTTATATTTTCATGTAGTTTTTATTTATGTCTGTGGTTTTATCCTAACAAGTGGTATTAGAGCTAGGTTGTCTTTCAGTTATCCTTTGCTAGAAAGTCTCACAATTAAGTGGGAGTCTCATGGTTGAGTGGGAGTGATGGAAGATGAGGGTAAGCTAAGGGTTGACAGGTTTAATGGGTAGAACTTCCAGTTATGGAAGATGCAAATGGAAGATTATCTTTATTAGAAGGATTTATGGAAGTCATTGGAAGGCAAAGCCAAGAATCAAGGATCTATGTCAAATGATGAATGGGATATTTTGGATAGAAAGGCACTTGGAATCATTCGGTTATGCCTAACACCATTAGTGGCATTTAATATTACAAAAGCAAAGATGACTAAAGAGTTGATGAAAACCCTAGCAGCACTGTATAAAAAGCCCTCCGCTTCAAACAAGGTATTTCTCATGAAGCATTTCTTTCATATGAAAATGGTAGAAGGTGGATCTATTGTAGATCATTTAAATGAGTTCAATACTATTACTAGTCAATTATCTTCTGTGGGTATCAATTTTGATGAAGAAATTAGGGCTCTCTTGATTTTTTTGTTCTTTTCCTAAAAGCTAGAATGGGTTGGTAATGGCTGTGAGTAATTTTGTTCCTAGATCTAGTACCCTAAAATGTGAAGATGTGATTGGTGTTGTTTTGAGTGAGGAAACTCATAGGAAATCCTTAGGTGGATCTACATTAGGAAATTCTTTGAATGCACAAAGTAGGGGTAGAACAACTGAGAGAGGAAATAACTCTAGAAATTGTGGAAAATCAAGAGGAAAGTCAAAGGGGAAGAGGTCTCAATCAAGAGGACCAAATGATTGTTGGTATTGTGGCAAACCAAGTCATAAAAAGAAAGATTGCTGAAATCGAAAGAAAAATGAAGGAGATAAATCAGATGGAGACAAGGAGGCAAATGTGGTAAGTAAAAAATTCAAAGAGGATGCTTTCCTTCTATCTTTAGAAAGTGTTGATGATTCATGGGTTTTAGATTTTGGTGCTTCATTTCATGCTACACCTCATAAAGGTTATTTCATTGATTATGTCCAAGGGGATTTTGGGCTTGTTTATTTGGAGGATAATGAACCTTGTCAAATTGTTGGAAAGGGAAAAATTAAGATTAAGTTGCAGAATGGGAATCATTGGCTACTACATGAGGTAAGACATGTTTCAAGGCTGAGTAGGAATTTAATTTCAGCAGGGGAACTCGGTGATGAGGGTTGTGTAGTTACTTTTAATGATAAAAATTGGAAGGTTTCAAAAGGTTCCCTTGCAGTAGCAAAAGGTGTGAAAGTAGGAACCTTATATCTTTGTACAGGTCATATTGTTCCTTCCACTTAGATTGTTTTAGAGAAAAATGAATTTTCAAGAACAATTGCTACAGCTGAGTAGGGAGAACAAATAGTTGCTATAGATTCTGATACAACATTGTGGCACAATAGACTTGGGCACATGAGTGAGAAAGTTATGAAAGTACTTTATTCAAAGAAATTTTTACCAGGTCTAAAATGTGTTAATATGGATTTTTGTGAAAGTTTTGTATATGGAAAATAAAAGAGAGTGAGTTTTGTAAAGACTGGGAAGGAAAACAAAAATGAGAAATTAGAGCTTGTGCATATAGATGTATGGGGACCAGCTCAAGTATCTTCCCTTGGTGGATCACATTATTATGTTACATTTATTGATGATGCAACTAGAAAAGTATGGGTTTATTTCCTTAAACAAAAATTTGATCTATTTCAAACTTTTAAGAAATGGAAATGCTTGGTTGAAAATGAGACTGGTAATAAATTAAAATATTTTAGATCTGATAGTGGTGGTGAATATTGTAGTCATAAACTTGAAGATTATTGCTCCACTAATGGTATTCATAGACAAAAAATTATTCCAAGGACTCCATAGGAAAATGGAGTGGCTGAACGCATGAACATGACTATAATGGAGTGCGAAAGGAGCATGAGGTTGCATGTTGGGTTGCCCTTACACATGTGGGTAGAGGCTATCAATACTACAATATATTTGATTAATAGAGGTCCCTCTACTCCTTTGGGTTGTGGTATTCTAGAGGAGGCATGGACTGGTAAGAAGGTGAGTTATTCTTTTCTCAAGACCTTCGGTTGTGAAGCTTTCGCTCATATAGACTCTGAAAATAGAACCAAGCTAGAAGCTAAATCAAAGAAATGTGTCTTTTTTGGATATGGCGTTAATGAATTTGGTTATAGGCTTTGGGATTTTGAAAATCATAAAATTTTTAGAAGTCAAGATGTCATATTCAATGAGAAAGTGTTGTACAAAGATCTCTTGCAGCAACATGAGAAGAAAGAAGATGATTATGTAGTGTTGGATGATACTCCAAAAGCTAATGTTCTAGCCATTCCTCATCATGTACAACAACCACAACAACAAATACCACACACCAGTGAATGTTAGATGATCAACGAGGCAAATTAGACCTCCACAAAGATTTTCTCCCTCTTTGTATTCTATTTTCCTTATTGATACTGGTGAACCTGAAAGTTATGATGAAGCTATGCAGGTGGATACTTAGATTCAATGTGAGTCTACAATGAAAGTTGAAATGGACTCTTTGCTGAAGAATAAGACATGGGATTTGTGCAAGTTGCCTGCAGGTAAAAAGGTTTTATAGAATAGGTGGGTTTATAGGTTGAAACAAGAGGAAGGAGGTAAGAAAAGATTTAAGGCCAAGTTAGCTATAAAAGGATTTGCACAGAAAAAGGGAATTGATTTTGATGAGATATTTTCTCCTGTTGTTAAAATGACTTCTATCCATATTATTTTAAGTCTTGTGGCTACTAAAGATTTTCATTTAGAGTAGCTGGTTATTAAAATAGCCTTCCTTCATGGTGATTTGGATGAAAAAATGTATATGGCTTAGCCATGGGGATTTGAGGTCAAAGGTAAGTAGAACTTAGTGTGCAAATTGAAGAAAAAATTATATGACTTGAAGCAAGCACCTCAGCAATGGTATCTAAAATTTGACAGGTTTATGCATGAGCATGGCTATAACAGGTGTCATTCATATTATTGTGTTTATTTTAAGAGGTTGGATGATGACAACTACATTATTTTATGTTTATATGTTGATGATATGCTTGTAGCTGGGTCTAACATGGATCATATTAAGGGGCTGAAACACCAGTTAACACATGCATTTTCTATGAAGGATTTGGGGGCAGAAAAAAAAATCCTTGGTATGAAGATTTGTAAAGATAGGAAGAACAGAACATTGACGCTATCTCAGGCTGATAATTTTGAAAAGATGTTGCAATGTTTCTCCATGGAGAATGCTAAAGCTATCATCACACCTTTACTTGGTCATTTGAAGTTGACTAAGGAGATGTGTCTCAAGATACAAGAAGAGGAGGATAAGATGTCCAAGGTACCCTATGCTTCAGCTGTAGGAAGCTTGATGTATGCTATGGTATGCACTAGGCCAGATATCGCACATGCAGTGGGAGTCGTTAGCAAGTATATGAGTCATCCAAAATTTGAGCATTGGAATGTTATCAAGTGGATTCTCAGATATTTGAGAGGAACATCCAATAAGTGTTTATACTTTGGGGGCTCTACTACTGATTTATAGGGCTATGTTGACTCATATTTGGTAGGGAATATTGATACTAGGTAGAGTACTACAGGTTATTTCTTTACTATTGGTGGGGCAGCTATGAGCTAGGTTTCTAGGTTACAGAAGATTAATGCTCTATCCACTATAGAGGCAAAGTATGTTTTTTCTATAGAGGTAGCCAAGGAGATGATATGGCTTCAATTCTTCTTGGAAGAATTGGGACATCCGGATAATTATTTTTTCACAGATAGTTAGAGTGCCATTCATCTTGCAAAGAATTCAGCTCTGCATTCTAAGACCAAACACATATAGTTTTGTTACCATTTCATTCAGTTAGTTTTGGAGGATGGATAGTTAAAGCTAGAGAAGATACATACAAATGACAATCTAGCAGATATGTTGACAAAGGTTGTAACAAGGGAGAAGTTGAACTCCTCTTTAGCTTTCGTTGGTCTTTTAGCCTGAACATGAATAAAAGAATACCAGAGTCCAGGGTGGTTTGATCCAGTGGGAGCCCCATGTGGTAGTGGTATTGCTCCAAGATCAGTCTCCAAGTAGCAGATTGTTGTTTAGTGTGGAGCCTGATTAGTCCCCAAGTGGGAGATTGTTAGATTGTGGTGACTGATAAGGAAAGTGGCCGACGTTGTAGCCGACATATAGTTGGCATGTTGTAACCCTAAAATGGCATAAAATACTTGTATAAAAGGGTTTTTGGTTAGGTATTTTCATTATTTTGTGATGCAAAATTGCTTCTTACGGTGGTATTGAGCTGTAAGGGATTATGGATTGTAATCAGGTCGTAATCACTGGATTGTAATAATATTGGACTTGTAATTTGGTGGACATAGCCCAGGGATTGGGTGAACCACGTTAAATCTTGGTGCCTTGTGTTCATTTCTATGTGATATATTATTTTCTATTATTGGTTATATTTGCACGTAGTTTTTATTTCTATCCATGGTTTTATCCTAACAGAATTATGTTTTCCAATCAACATTTTCTAGTTGTTGAGTTTATGGATAAGGATCTCACTTGGATTTCAGTCAACTTTTATGCTCCTAATATGAGGGCTAGGAGACTCCAAACATGGGAGGAGGCATCGTGTGTTATTGGAGAATATAGTTCCATAAATTTGATTTGTGCATAGGGAATTCAATACCTTCATGTACCCTTAAGAGAAGTTGGTGGGCCTTGAGGATTACTCTAAAAGTATGTATGATTTAAATGAATTCCTAATGTATGTGTGAATCTGTGGGCCTCTAAACCTCACACACACTTCAATGTAGTCATTACCTACAGAACCATCCTAGAATAAACATGGAATCATTTATCCAAGACACCTAACAATGTGACCCATTGCCTTCTATCTAGAAGGATTTTGACTATGAGTTCTCAGAACGAGATGCAGGCAACCAAACCTTTCTAGAATGAAGGATTTATGCAAAAGATGAGTGTTCAAGTAATCTATATGAAATGTAATTTATTCTATTGATCAATAAAAGAAACTAAATTAGATGTATGTGTTGGAGTTGAGGAAAGCCAACTCCGAAGATGCCAAGATCACCTGCATGCGAACCTGTCAAGGAGAAGCCATAGAAGGGGAGGAGCATGGAGCACGGGCAAAACCCTAAACGGACATGAGAGACACCATGAATGCAAACACAATAAGAAAATGTATTTACAATAATGTGATGTTATGATGATGATCAATATTTTTTACAATGAGAGAGAGCCCGAATATAAAGAGCTCATGGAAGCTTGTAGAACAAGCTGGAAGATAAGTGTGACAACAAGAAGGGAACAAACTCTCGTGTTGTCACCAACTAACCACAACATGCATTAAATATAAAATATTAAATAAATGCATGACCTAAGTAAACTTAAGCAATAGAATAAATAATTAAATATTAATTATTTACTCTAACACCCCCCCTTAAGTGCAACTTAGGGAAATGCCTTAAGCTCACAAAGCTAAGATGAATGCATAATGGGTCCTGGCAATGAGGCCATTTTAGGTACCCAAGTACAATGCAAGAAGATGAAACGGGGAAAGAGAGAAAACCACATGGGAAAAACCCTCCCCTAAAAAGAGGTAAGAACCCAGTGAAGAGCGGAAGAAGTCTCCAACTAGGGAAATTGTCCCCTAAAATAAGAACAAAGAGTGATCATGAAGAAGCAGCATCACTGAAGCATGAAGAAGTCACAAATCTGCCAAACTGCTGATCTAAAGAAACCTCCATGGAAGAAGAAGGCACGAGCTGAGCATGTCTATATGGTAGATGATCCATCTCACTGAAATGCATAGGTAGCCAGCCACTGCAATCGCCTTGTATGTAGGATCAACCAGTGAATACATAGTTCACACTATCGAACCATCGAACCATGGATGCATTAGAACACAGCATAACCCCCCCTTAATGCAGACGGGGTGTGATGACAGACAACTGAGAAGGTGAGCCAAAATCTCCTGCAAAAGAACCAAGAACGAGGAGAGAGGAAAAGAAGTACAGACACCGATAAAGACACGGTCTAACTGACTCTGCATGGGCTAATGTCATGGAAGGGACACTCACTTGACAAAGGGAGAATGCCTAAAATAGCAAACAATAATCCCCCCCATGGTGCTTTATGAAATAGTGCAAGTACACCTGACTCAAAACAACGTTCATGACTCCTGAAATACAAAAGTGACAGTTTATCTCAGTGCGAAATAAAAAAGTGCTTCAAAATAAAAGCTACAATGATTAGAACTGAAAAAGAGCTGCAACAAAAGAAAGTACAACCAAAAAGAAAGCAAACCATGCCAGGAAAACGATCCTTGGGCCTAAAATACTCAAAATATCCACCATAGAGCAAAAATGCCAAAACTATGATAGAAAGAGAAGAGGCCAAAAAAGAAGAAAAAGGACTACATTTCTGAAAAGAACACAGAACCAGCTTTCCAAAAATATAAAGTTTTCAAAAAATAGGCATGGGACGCCAAAGATATGCATGCCGGAGTCAAAAATAGGACTTTGGACTTTAACTGAAAAAACGAGCAATAAGAAAGCATCAAAACCTAAAAATACTTGCACCAAAATCTCCATCTCGAAACCAGCTTTTTGGCGCTTCTTTCGGATCGGAAAAATACCTCCGTATGCAAGAGTTATGGCCAAAAAACCACAAGTAGGTCCAAAAGAGAACTTGAAGGAGAGTGCAAGCAAGGATGATGATGCAGTGCTGACATCAGCAAGTCATGCGATTAAATTTGACGGTTTGGTGGCCTTCGCAGCAAAAAAAGAGTGCCACATGGCATAGCCACGTGGCAGCTGACGTGGCAGGGGTGACATGGCGGGTCCACATGGCAAGGTGCCACGTGGCGCCCATGCCACGTGTCACCCCCGCTGGTGCTGAGTCAGCAAAAAGGCTGAGTGGGCTGCAATGCTATCGGGCTGAGCAAAGGCAGGCGGAGGCGGCCGCAGGGGCGGCGGAACTGGGAGGCGGTGGCCGCAGACGGCAGAGCAACCGACAGAGGTGGCGGACGGGCGGCGGCCGGAACGCGGGCGGCGCTGCCAGCTGCAGCCGCTGCGGGCGGCGCACAGGTGGCGCGGCGGTGGCGCTGCCGGAAATATATGTTTTTTTAAAAAAAATCCGCACTGCGTCCGTACGACCGTACGACAGACTCCTAGAGGCCTCAAAAAATTGCCAAAATTGCCCTGTCTCCAAAAATGACAAGTTTTATATGAATCCTGACTGCAAACGGCCTTCTGGATCCAATGGTGATGTCCGTTTGGTCCCAAAGTGCTCCAAAAAATTGCTGATCCCCTGATTTTAAGAAAAATTGCACAAACAAACTAGGGTTTGTGACTTCAAATCACGGCTTCAAAATTTCTTCAACGAAGTAGCAGCAGGAAGGCTCTGATAACATGTTGGAGTTGAGGAAAGCCAACTCCGAAGATGCCAAGATCACTTGCATGCGAACCTGTCAAAGAGAAGCCATAGAAGGGGAGGAGCATGGAGCACGGGCAAAACCCTAAACGGACATGAGAGACACCATGAATGCAAACACAATAAGAAAATGTATTTACAATAATGTGATGTTATGATGATGATCAATATGTTTTACAATGAGAGAGAGCCCGAATATAAAGAGCTCATGGAAGCTTGTAGAACAAGCTGGAAGATAAGTGTGACAACAAGAAGGGAACAAACTCCCGTGTTGTCACCAACTAACCACAACACGCATTAAATATAAAATATTAAATAAATGCATGACCTAAGTAAAACTTAAGCAATAGAATAAATAATTAAATATTAATTATTTACTCTAACAGTATGCATTATTAAGCTAAATGATATTAAGATATTAAGAAAAAGCACATGAAAGTGAGTACTCAATCTGATAGCAATTCAATAGCTTAAAAATCTAACCTCCATAATGAGGGATTGAGAGCCCCTTAAATAGAATCCAGGAATGGATCAACGATCAGGATCAACCTTGATGAATGGTTAATATTAGATAGAAGATTTAGTTAAGATGGAAACTTCCTCGTGCAAGTGAAGTTAACTATTTTAGATCTGAGTGTGATAAGTAGTTAACTAAACTTGTCATAAGTGTGAGAGCAAGTTAACTTGATTGATTCTAATTTCGAGAAGTAGTTCACTCAGAGTTTCCATTTTAGAACTGAAGAGGGGATTTTAAAGATACTATTTAATGTAATAAGTGAGACATGACCTCATAAATGCCTTTTCTATTTAATTGAATAATCTAATTCAATTAATTAAAGTGGGCATAATTATTAAATTAAATATTTTAATTCCCTAATACATTAGCCTTAGGATATGATTTAATTTAATTAAAGTATAAATATTTTGATTTAAATTAAATCTTAATTGAATAGGTTTAATGTGACTAATATGAGTCAATACTTAGGAATTAAGTAGACGTCCTTATTAATGCAGATTTAGGGTTTTCTACATTTGACACTTAGGTCAAGTAGCAAAAATCAGAAGTAGAATTGCCTAGTGACATAAGACTTTAGAATTAATTAGAATAAACCAAAATTGGTGATCATGGCAATGAGCCAATTTTGGGGTATTACATTTTGCCCCTCTTTGAATGAATGTGTGAGCAGGATGTTCAATTCAAAGAAAATTAGAAAGCATAGTGCAAAGATCAAGAGATGAGATTGGTTCTAAAATTGATGACATAGAGACCAATTGATAAGCATTTAAAAGGTTTTCTTCAGAATGAAGCCTAACCTTTAAGGATCTAGATAGAACACTTGGATACTTGAATTGAGAAGCTTTTAAGAATTATCTCTAGAATAGAGCTTAATCCTAAGGGATCCAGATAGAACACCTAGATACCTAGATTGATAAATAAAAAGATTCAATCATGAGTCATAGAATCATCCTTAGAATGAGGTTTGGTCCTTAGGAGTTGGGGTTTAGACTGTCCCAATACCTATCTATCAAGCTTTGATAAGAACTACAATAAAGTGTGATCAACTGATGAAAAAATGAAATAGATGACAAAGATGTCAGATAGAGGGGAACAAGATGCCCCTTGTGATAAAATTCCCTGAGCAATGAGGACATAAGATGGGAACAAAATGTCTTGAGCAATGAAAATTTAGATTAAGTCAAAATTTAGATTTAATGATGTAATCATCTTGCCCCTCGGGAGTGAAATCGAAAGATGACATACCAGAAATGTGAAATAAAGTAGCATGTTTGAAGAGATAGAAGAGATAAAAGAATCAAAAAAATATAGAAGAGAACAAAACAATCAAAAGAAAATTTGGAGTCACTTCAGCATGATTTTAAGGTCCTGAAGACCAAATTTGACCAAAAGTTGACTAGTTTTGACCATAGTTGACTTTTTCTAGAATAAATTTTGAAAATTTGAAGAATTTTAAATTGAAAAGGTTTCAAGATTCTCAAAGTACTTGAAGAATTTGGACTACACAAGCATTCCATCACGTTAGTCCCAAAATTTTAAAATGCATTTTTGGGTTGTTTAGGTGTATCAAATTTTGAATTTGATCCCGAAAATGTATTCAGGGTGGTCAAATTAGCCGGGGGGTATTTTTGCGCAAATCAAAGCACTTTAAAAAATTTAGTGAAAACCTATATAAGGGCCTAAAGGGTCATTTTCAAATAATTTGTACATTTCATCTTTAGTTAAAGAGACCTCTGAGAAGAAGATGGTGGTCTCAGTGTGTATACATCATTTCGAGCACTTCCAATGACACAATCGGGCAACAGACTATGGACCTCCAGTAAGTAGTCAACAAACTCACTCTGTACTTGATTTTTCATGCATTTTGATGTATTTTAGCATGTTTCTATCATGTTTTTATTGTTGGTAAATCTATTTTCATGCGAGGGTGTCCTTCCTTGTGTGAGCCCAATCCTTCCTCGCGCATAGATACACAACCCAATGTTTCTTCACATGTGTTAGTGGGGAATCTCATGTGGGAGATACCCACCTTTTGTGCAAGATGCACAAGATTTTGGGCATTCTTCACTTATAGTCTTGTTGCCTCTCACACAAGAGAGTGATTCTTCACACGAAGATGTGTTTTCTCACACGAGAACATGTTTTTTCACACAAAAGCATGAATAGTCATGCTAAAAATTGGTATCAAAAGATTGCATTTTTGATGTTTTCATCCAAAGTTTGTATTTGTGTCATCATTTTTTTGACTTGTTGAGGGAGTACTGACTATTTTCCTATTGTTGTTGCTTAATGTGTGTGCAGGTGGTCTTTGATGACATCATGTTTAGGTCACATTATCTTCCATATAGAGCCCTATTGTGAAACCTTGATGATGTAGACATGGCTCATATTGATGAATTGGTTCTTAACTCTCTACCAGATCCTAGTAGTGCTGGTGAATCATGGCCTCTTGATAGCACTGGTGGAGCATTTCCATTCAGAGACGAATACCTTTCATCTTCCACAGGGGGAGATGACATTCACGTCATAGGACATCTACAAGATACTTCAGATACCTTTCCACAGATTGTGAGTGGTCTACGACATAGTGCCTCAAGTAGGTATAGAGGTGTTGAGGGCCATATTCTAGGGAGAGTTGGAGATAGGGTGAGCCATCACATGGGATGAGCTCATCCACACATATGGTACTACTCACAAGTTGGCCTCAATTTTGGCTATTTTGATCAGCTACTTCTTGGTGCCAAACAAGGAACAACATGGGCTCGTGTGTGGATGGGGGATTATGCTATAGTGGATGCTTAATGCTCCTGAGAGATTTGGGTGGGACCAGTGCATGCTCGCCCATATGTTTTATGAGATGCACAAGATTGTTTGTCATGAGCAGAAGAGCATGGCCACTGGAGTTTATGTTCTTCAAATCTAGGCATGGGAGCATCTACTTGTTACATGACCTATTTTTGAGGATGCTCGAGAGTCAATGGAGTCCTACATATGTAGATATAAGGAGTAGCTTACCTAGGTAGGCCTGGGGAAGATGGAGCATTGGCATACCCATCTTAATGACCTAGTCTCTTTCATATGGCAACCCTAAAGAGAGACCATGGATTGGGATGATGCTCCTAGGGAGTTGAGTTGGATGTTCTCCTCGTGATCATTACTAGGTCGAGTGACCTAGATTATTGAGAGATTTCCCATCACATAGGTGTGAAGATAGTATGGGCGGCCATAAGATATCTCCCAAAAGTACTATGCTTATGCAAGATTGATGAGAGATCTAGATTGAGGGTGGTCTACAAGACTAGATCTTGGGAGGTTGATGATTGATGTACACAACCTAGTTATGTCACAATGGGATTACCTCCTAGAGATAACAGGTGCCAGGATGACACCTACATATTAGGCATACTTTATTAGCCACCCCTTTCCATGATTCAAAAAACCTATAGGGATGGCAGTGTAGGGTCCACAAAAGGCACCTACATAGGGACCAATCCAGCAACTAACACAACAAAAGGCACCACAGTAGTAGGTATTATAGGGTCCATCACTGCAAGTGTGATAGAGAGTTTGATAGGTGTAGATTTCCTCATGCCAAATGGGGTCTAATCTAGGTGTTGGTGGTAGTGGTGGGGAGTAGGGCCAATGGTAGAGGCCATAGGTGGAGGAGTAGGCACTTGAGAAGTAGCCTGAGATGCTTGATGAGGAGATGCAAGAGAAACTTGCTACTAGGCCTCAGGATGCCTTAAGAAGGGCGAGGGAGAGGATTAGGCAGGCCTTCTAACAGTTGGGAGAGTTACAAATTTAGGTGGTGGTGAGGGATGTGTAGATTGCAGAGAGAGACCATGAGATCCAAAGGCTATGGGAGAAAATATAAGCAGCCAAGTGAATGGTAGAGATGTTACAGGATGAGGTGAGACTGTAGTCAACTTGAGTGGCTTATTACTTCATAGCATATTCTATAGTGGTGCTCAATGAGGCTTAGTAGGTGCCTCACTTTTCTTAGTATGCTTGAGATTTCAGAGGTGTGTGCCCACCAAATAGGCTAGACATACCTCCTCCTCCTCCTCCTCTAGGAGATGAGGGTGATGGATAGAGTTAGACATATGATGCTCTTACCTCTAAGCTTTGTGATTTTGGCTATGTATTGATTGGTGTACCAGCACCATTTTGTACCATTTTTTATCAATAGCACTGAAGTAGCATTCATTTTTTTTAACTAACACATTCTTCAATATATATATGATATTTTGGAGCTGAGTATCATTTTGTTCATGTCATTGTCATTGTTTGTCTTCTATTTTTGATATACATGAGATGTTTTATTGCTATGATTATCAAATGCAAATGTGATGTGATGCATGGATGTATTGTTGATTTGAGTTGTTTATGTAGATGAGATGGATGTATGGTTTTATGAATAGAATGCACAGGTAAATGAACTAATATCTGATGTATTGTTTCATGTTTTTTCTTGACAATGATAGGTATTTGAGTGAGGAGCATGAGAGGATGAACCACAAAATCAAATTCTTGTGCAGTTGTGAAGAGTCATGATACTTTGAATAAACTAAGAATCCCTCATTACCAAAGATGAAAGTATATTTGCAATTGAATCATATTCCAAATGAAGTAATGCAACCCTAAACTAGATGCAACCTTAGGTCTAGTTACCAAGTCTTGACAATTTATCATCACTGAGCATAGGACAAAATTCCATATGCCATACAATTCCCAGTGACATTGAAATCATGGAAATATGAATAACACATACGTTATAGGTTTTTCAGGATGAAATGTAAGCATTAAAGGCACAAGAAGCCAAAATGACCAGAACATTTGCCCCTTTTGATTTAGTAAGTTAACATAAGCATCAAAACATAAACATAGGATGACTAGAATGTCACTTGCATGGCAGACACACCAAACACACAAGAGATCCATTGTATGCTAAGTACTCAATATGTATTCTATCTACAACAACCCTTATGTTTGTAACCTAAGATAGAAGTGTGCTAGATATACTCACAGTGACCCATACATTCACTTAATAGGATGTGTATTAGTATGTACTGTAGCATGAAGAGTTCACTCAAATAGACAAGGAGAAGAACCAACATTATTGATGTATCCATATAAAAAGAGTCGAGGTACACCTAGAAATCCAATACAAGATGGAGGCTCTTATAGTGGACACCCATTTTATAGGAATATATCAACTTATTGGAACTAAACTGCAAGTAGAAAAAAAAAAGATTATACCCCTAATCATTACTTCTCTAGTTAGAAATGACATCATCAAGTTGCTCAAGGAGACAGGATGAAAGAAAAAGAAAAATAAACAAAGAAAATGGTTAGCATATCCAAACAAGTATGTCATTTTGATTTCAATGTCTTTGGGATTGATGGCAAGTGTCAATGTCTAGAATATAGATGAAAGGAATCTCTTTAGTATGGTGACAATAGTAGGCAAACATAGCTAAAATGACTATGACCGAGGTCAAAAGAGGAATCTTCAAGATGAAGAACCTAAAGAGTATTGAGTGACAGTAGAAAAACATAGCCAAAATGACTGGTGACTGATGCAAGAGAGATCTTCCATAAAGGAATCTAGAACCATGACACAAGAAATAGTAGGCAGCCATAGCTAAGAACAACTAGTGACTATTGTGAAAGAAATTCTATGAGGAGAATCTCAAAAAGGAGTGACATTGGTGATAGTAGGTAGACAGAGCTAAAACAACTGGTGACTATCATGAAAGAGATTTTATGAGGAGAATCTTGACAAGAGTGACACTAGTGATAGTAGGCAGACACAACCAGAATGACTGTGACTACCGTGAAAAAAATTCTATGAGGAGAACCTTGAAAAGGAGTGATGCTGGCGATAGTAGGTAGACATAGCTAAAATGACTGGTGATTGTTGCAAAAGAGATTCTATGACAGTGGAAAATAGTGCCCCCAAGCTGTGAGAAGACTCAATCCATGGATACATGAGTGAAAATCAAGAAAAGTAGTAAAGTAACTGCATAGAAAGCCAAAAGATGTGTTGCAAGATGAAGCATTGGGAACAAGAGGCGACTATTTGCCAGTTTTCACCTTCTTGGTAAAGCTTTTATTCTTTTTCTACCATGGTGCCTATTTCTAGGTTTTCACCTATGGCACTTTACTTGTTTTTCAATTTTTTAATATTTTTTTGGAATTTTCAAATTTTTTGGTGTTACCAAGGCGCCTATTGCTAGGTTTTTATAGGATAACAATTTCTTTCAGGACTTTTTCCAAATTTTAGGATTTTTTTGAGGACATATAAATATGTACAAAGAGCTTCTAAAATCAAATTAGCTATAAAACCACTTCAGATGGAGAGTGTTAATAGGTTCCTTGACCCCCTCTCCCTTAGCTATAGAAAGATGGTAAGCACCAAACCCATACACCTTAGTAATGATGTAAGGACCAAGATAATTTGGTTCAAACTTCCCTTTTTGGACTTGTTATTGTTGATTCTTAGGGTTCTCTCTCAAGATGAGATCACCCAGTTGGAAGTTACGTGGCCTAACTTTCTAATTGTAGCTTCTTGACATTCACTACTGATAAGCTTACAGATGATCACATGCCACTTGTTGATGTTCATCTAGTAGCACTAGCTCCTAAAGTTAAGCTATCCTATAGTCTTCATCAATAATAAGGCATTTCATAGAGATTCTCAAGGTAGGAATCTCAACCTCTATAGGAATCATAACATCCACTCCATAAACCAAAGAAAAAGGCATTGTATCCATTGGAGTCCTAATACTTTTCCTGTACACCCATAAGGCCGGATTAATCTAGAAGTGCCAAGCCCTCCCAAATTTGTTGATTGTGTGATGGAGGATCTTGAGGATCATCTTATTAGATGCCTCTATTTGCCCATTACCCTGGGGGCAATAGATAGAAGACCAATGTTGTGTAATTTTGAATTGCTTGCATAATTCCTTGAGGTCTTTATATTTGAACTATCCTCCATTATTAGTAATGATGGAGGATGGTATGCCATACCTGTAGATGATGTAGTTTGTGATAAAAAGAGCTACAATTTTTCCATTTTCTATTGTGAGAGATACCACCTCTACCCACTTTTTGAAGAGGTTTGTAGCTATGATAATGAACTTATGTCCATTAGAAGAGGTTGGTGAATCTAACCCACTAAGTCAAAGGCCAATTGTTGAAATGGCCACATTGTAGTAGATGGAATTAGCTCCCTAGCTGGAATGTGAATCAGATTCCCATGGAGCTAACACTACTCTCATGAATTGGCATACTTAATTTCCTCTTATTCCATTTTAGGCTAATAGTAACCAGCTCTAATGAGTTTACAAGCTAGTGTCAAGCCATTTGAGTGAGATCTGCAAATACCCTGAGTGAACATTAATTAATGCTTGTTTGAACTCTTCAAGTTCTAAACACCTAAGGAGTGTTTCATCAAGACCTTTCCTAAATAGATTGTCAAAAATAATGACATACCGTGAAGCATTACAAACTAGGTAACATTTCTCATTCTGGGTTAGACCTTCTAGAATGGTTTGGTTACAAAGATAAGAATAGATGTGATTGTTAGCAAGATGAGTCTTGTCCTACAATAGAATAAACCATCCTAGAATTAGGGGTATCATAGGCTGGGTAGTGTAATGCTTCCATCAAGAACTCATGTCAGAGATTATTTTTAGGCATATGTAGCAAGGAGGCTAAAGTGGCCATAGCATCAACTGCTTTATTATCTACTCAAGGAATTTTTTGGAAGGTGATGTGTGCAAAATATTTCTTCAAGTCATCAACCATTCATTTGTAAGGAATTAATTTCTCATCCTTTGTTTGGTAAACATCATTAACCTAGTTGATTATGAGCTAAGAGTCCCCAAAGATATCTAACTAACTCGCTCTCCATTTAGCTACCATTTTCATGCCATTGATCAAAGCCTTGTATTCTACAATGTTATTTGTACAAGGAAATAGAATCTTGTATGCTTTGGGTATCGAATATCTCTGCGGTGTTATGAAGAGTAATCCAGCATGAGATCCATGCTGTGTGAAGGACCCATCAAAGAACATGACCCACATTTGGTGTGTGAGCATCAGAATGGACTCATTAGAGAAATCAATGTTCATTGGTAGGAGACTCTACATAGGTGCATCTGCTAGCTGATCTGCAATTGCTTGTCCCTTGATGGCTTTTCATTCAACATATTGAATGTCAAATTCATTGACTATCATGACCCACTTAGCTAATCTTCTTGTGAGAGATACCTTACTAAGCAAGTACTTCAGTGATCTATTTTAGCCACGAGCCATGTAGTGTGAGCAAGAATGTAATATCTTAACTTTTGGAAAGCAAAGACAACTATCAAGTAAGCTTTCTCAATGATGCTATAATTCCTCTCATAAGATATCAATGTGTGCTCAAGTAAGAAATAGCTCTCTCCTTGTTATCATTTTCTTCTTAGGCTAATAAGATCCCTAGAGATGTCTCAATTGCTAAAATGTACAAATCCAAAGGCTTCCCATAGATAGGAGTCATCAAGATTGGTGGATTGGCAAGATATTGTTTGATCTATGTTAAGCTTTTCTCACAATCCTAACTCCAATTGAATTTCACACCCTTATGTTAAGTCTTTGTGAAAGGTTGTAATCTATTGACCAACTATGAAATGAACCTATGAATAGATTGGATTTTTCCTTGTAAACCTCTCATCTGGTTAATGTTTTGAGGTGGAGGCATATCCATAATTTCTTAAATTTTCTCCAGATCCACCTCAATTTCTTTCATAGACATAATGTATCCCAGCAACTTTTCTAATGTGACACCAAATGTGTATTTCTTAGGATTGAGTCAAAGATGAAATTTTCCATGCAATCTAGGATGGGTCCCAAATCTTGCAGATGAGTATTGCATTTTGCATTGTTGACCAAGGTATCATCCATGTAGTCCTCCATGGTCTTATGCATCATGTCATGGAAAATTGTAGTTACTACTCTTTGATAGGTCGCACCAGTATTTTTCAAGCCAAATGGCATCACATTCTACCAAAAAGTTCCCCATGCACATGTAAAAGTAGTCTTTTCTTGATCTTCTAGCACAATTTTTATCTGATTAGAACCAGAAAACCCATCCATGAGTGAGTGCATCTCATAGCCTACTGTCATGTCCACTATCATATCAATTGTTGGTAGTGGAAAATCATCCTTAGGACATGCTAAGTTGAGATCATAGAAGTTAGTACAAACTCTAATAGATTTATCATGCTTGGAGACTAGGACAATGTTAGATATCCATTCAGCATAATCAATTGGACAGATGAATCCTGCTTTCAAAAGTTTCTCCAATTTTGCTTTGATGAGTAATATAACATGAGGATACATTTTCTAAAGTTTTTGTTTAACTGGTTTGATGTCTGGTGCAATGGACAAATGATGCATGATGAGATCAAGATCTAATCCTAGCATGTCAGAATATGTCCAAGCAAAATTTATCTTCTTCTCTCAGAAAAAGGCAATGAATTCAAACTTTTCTTTAGGAGATAGTGACTATGCTAGATGTATCATATGAGGATGTTCTTTTGTACCCAGGTTGATTGGCTATGTCAGCTCTATCAACACTGATTATCTCTCTTGAAAGTGACTTGGAAGTGCATCAAATATCTCATCTATGGGTGCCTCGGAGAGGTTTTCACCCTTGGTATATCTTTTTTTTTTTTTTTTACTTTTTTGGATTTTGACACTACCACAATGTGGTTTTCACCATCATACCTCTTGAATTTTTTCTTTTTAATTGTATGACTAAGATTTTTGGTGTCATCTTTAGTCATGTTAACACTTTTCTCACTAGTAGAAGACGTTATAGGTTTGATAGTGTTTAGGTAGCAAGCAAGAGCATAGTTGTTCTAGAACATGGGGACTTCACTAGATGCATTAGGGTTCCAGTCTATAAGCTTGGGATGTGTGAGTGAAAGAGTAGTGATGGGTTTTATTGCATTCATGGTATACTCATTAAGTGGTTGGACTAGCAATTCAAGACCTATGGAAACTTCATCCACAAGTGTGTTCAAATGCCTTTGAGTACTAACATCAATAATTGATGACTCTAGGACACTAGTTGGATTAGAACCATCTAACCTAACCCTAGATGTTTCACCCACTTCAAGTTGGCTTGAGCTTGGTCAATGTCTTTATTAGTAGTCACTTCCGAAAGAGAGTCAAACTCATATTCCTTAGAATTAGTGCTACACGGCGACAAGCTATAGAATTCTCCTACAGTGATAGGGACATACTTGCCTTCATCATCCAAGTTTTTACATAAGTATTCAACATGTAACACCTGACTAGACTCTCCCTTGTCTGAATGAGCTCTAGGTGGATCAATATTATCCTTAGAAGAATTCACTAGTATCATCCACAATGCTAACACATGGCATGAAGTCATCAAGCTTAGTAAAGAATTTAGCCAAATTGTGAGGAATAGGATAATGATAATGATCCTCATCATTAGATTGGTCATCTTGAGTATCTGAGTTAGCTTGTGACTCATTTTCGAATGAACTCTCGAGTTCTAGTATGAATTTTTTAGCTCCCAAATGGAAGGGAACCTTCTTAAAGCCTAGACTAGATGTATCTCTCTTTCTTTGAGCTATTGCCTTGATAGGATTGACTAGGCTATTGTTATTGCACCCAATAGGGCCAATTCCCTTGTAGCCAAAATGCTTCATGAGTCTAAGACTAGGTCCATATTTCTTAGGAGTGACTTCACGAGCTTCCTCTGTTAGATCTACTGTAGTCTCTTCTTTGTAAAGCCATGCAACAATGGCTCTATTTTCACTTTCATCCTCTAGGGGAAGTGTAGCTTTGACAAAAATGCCATTATACTTGGCTTGAGGTGTTAGCACTGTTGGCTCCTGATTTAATAGTTTTGGAAATAAAGAAACCAAACCAATACATCTAAGGTTAGAAAATTACTATGATGGATGCACTTCACTCTAGTCTTGGGCCAACTATAAGGATAAATCCTTCTTCTTCTTCAGCCTCTGTTAGACCTAGGCACATGGAACTCAGACTCCTTATATGGTACCAGTGTAAAGACATACAACTAAATCTAGAAAATAGATAAAATCGCTTAATATTCTATGTTTATGCAAGCATCCATGGATGAAATAGCTACTTAATAGAGCACATGAACCTGATAAAATAAGTGAGGGAAAACTCTTTTAATTCTTAAACACAAAAGAAAGATATTCAATTAAGATTTATATCTGAGCATGACCCGGGTATGCAACAATAGAGAACATGCATCCCTCAAGTTGAGCAGTCCCTTATCCATTGGGCATCAAATAAAACTTGACATGTAGATGGATACCTAAATTATACTCATATATTTAGGTATGTGATCTATCTATTTGACTTGTAAATAGACATCAGTCTTCATAACAACTCTCGTACTTATTGTAAAATCCTTCTGGTGTAACTTGCAACCCTATCAGTATCAACAAGCATTTACTTGGCTTCTTTGTTCCAACAACAAATTCATCTTGATATACAACCTTAAGGGGTTACAACTGAGTTCAAGACCTTAGTTCTTAAGCACAGAACATTGTAAGTAACAAAAGCAAGAGATGAGAATCAGAATGAAACTAAGAAGGTTAAACTCTTTGCATTGATTTCATTAAAAATAATACATCATCTGTATATCAAAATTCTGAAGAGAACACCAAGAATGACTATATAATATGGAACGATTCAAAAGAGATATAATATGTTGTTCATAATAGGAGAATACTGAGAAAAATTGGTATCGCAACTGTGAGAAAACTTAGGAAATTGGAACCAAACTGGTCTCACAATCCACCTAAAATCTTCAAAAGATTGAAACCCTTACAATAAGCGAAAAAGGAAGATATATAGGAGAGAAAATCTTTTTGGTCTCTAATCTGAATTTGACATGTGTCCCACTAAAAGAGTCTTCAATCTTGAGTTGTTGAAACTGAACTTCCTCATCTACCTACACTTTGAAAACCATAAATGATGCAAAAATATCTGATATATCCCCACTTAAAATATGCAAATATCTCATGAAGGAATATCAAGAAATCATCACAATCTATACTGAGGCTCCAAAAATTTATCTCAACATGCCACATTTATTTTTCCATGAAACTCAACATTGAGTAGTTGCCAGAAAAAATAATTGCCTCAACCACCTCCAAAAACATTCAATTCATCCTTACAATTGCTGGTGAAGTCAAACCAGATGAAAATATATCTAAATCTGATTGCAATTTCATCTGCAACATTAAATTTACACTTCTTCTTTGTATAATTCTAGTTGCAACTCTTTGGATCGTTGGATAAAAATTTTGTGCCTTGGCTCTGAAACTTCTTTATGCTCTATTAATTTCTTGCAATTCTAAAGTTCAAATAATGGTGAGATCATAGATTATATTCAAGCATTGAAATCACATGAATGAGCTCTACACTATATTTAACTCTTAGTAACTATTACCTCCAAATTGTAATTAGAACTAAATTTTATCCGCAGATTTTCACCACATCAGGCAGTTCTAATTCAAAAAGCAATGAACATTATGGAAAATAAAATGGTCACGTGCATTACCGCTTACCCACATTCCTTAAATTTCTTGCATCTTAAAATAGTGAGTAAGTGCCAATCATTGATCAAGACAAGATCAATGATTATGGAATGAAAATTGGGCTGACGGATGACTGAGGACATGTGTCATCAACTCGCTACCTTTCTATACATAACTTGCGAGCACCTTTCTATAGCGAGCAAGCAATAACCATTGATTTTTCTTTGATCCTATGGTAGACATTTGATACAACCCTTAAGAGAACAATGGTGGGTCCCTCACTTGCTACCTCGCTATACATAACTTTCACACGTCTTTTTGTAGCGAGTTAGCGAGTATCATCAATTTGAGCTGATGTGATGATTAGGATCCCCTATATGCTTTATGAATGGGGTGTGGGTCTGGGGTACTGATGACGTAGGAATTTTTGTACTAATGGCACCCAAAAATACCTTACTTTTAATCCTAGTCACCCTTCCATGTTGCTTGAAGTCCCACTATCTGTTCTTTTCATGGTGCCTCACTACTTCGCTAACGGCGAGATGTCAAATTTTTTTGATAGTGAGGTAGTAACTCTAGTGACTTTAATAAAACTCGACGTCAAAAGAATAAAAACCCATCAAATCACCATCGCCCCTACTATTTGCTTCTGACAATAGTAGTTATTACTCATCATGCCACCTAGATAGACTATGGTTATCGAGAAACTTGGAGGCCATCGTGTCTGTGATTTCATGGCACCTAACTACTTCGCTAACAACAAGATGCTTAGTTTTTTTGATAGCAAAGTAGCGAGGCATTGGAAAGACCTTTATTCTGGTACTAATTTCTGGCTGCTTCTATTAGGTCCCTTTTTCTATTCTAATGGTACTCACAAGGTGCATGTGACTAAAAAGTCAGCCAGAAAACAAATCCTCAACTGCCATACCTTCATTTTACGGTCCCATTTTATAAAAATTTTGGCACTCACTACCTCGCTATGTATAAAATGTGCTCATCCTTTTATAGTGATGTAGTGACAACGGTAGATCTATTCAAATCAGATGGCAAGGAACCTGAGAGGAAAGGTTACTTTGAGGGTGTGGGAAAATTTTGAAAGAAAATATAATAGTTGCCCAATTTTTTTAAAAAAGGGTTTCATGCCCAAAAATTACAAAAGGAATGAGACAAAGGGTTTTAACAAAAATTTTCAAAGGTTAACAAATATGGATGACCAAAGGCCATAAACCCTATTCACCATTAATGGATACAATTTGAATTTTTTTATATTTGGACAAAGGAATTTTATCATGCAAAAATTTAGACCAATAGTGGCTCTATCTAGGGATGATAGACTACTTGAGTTTATGCAAGAATTCAAAATCTTTGGGAGAGTAGACCACATACCTAACAACAAAACTTTAACAACTTTATTGAAAGCAAGAAACATCTACTCCTACTATGTACAAATGATGGCCCCAGGCCACTGGAAAGTTTTCAAAACTCCTTACCTCTATCATAAACTTGATTCTCATTTACATCTCCATGAGGTAATCTAGAATTATCTTTCTCAATTTTACCAGTCAAATTAGCATCTTGAATCACATCACTTGGCAAAACAAAATATCTTTCTTCATTCTCATAGTGCATACAAAAATTAGACATACTTTCTTCATCTTGCTCACTATGAGAATATGAATCAGTTTGATCATAACAACTAACATCAAATTGAAACTGATCATCACTAACTGACTCATAAACACCTTCAACTAGAAACACAAAATCTTGGTATTCTACTTCATTCAATGAGTTACATTAATCAAATTGTAACTCACCTTGTGCCTCCGAGTGTGAAGAGAATGAAAAATCTTATTTCTCCTTGTCTGTATTATCAGTAATCCATAAACTAGATTGAACATTCATTGCAACCTCTTCACACTCAAATAATTGATTAGATACCAAATCACATGAATCATCATGAAACTGCATGTTCACAATGCGCTGATCTGTATCAATGTTTTCCTCAAATAACTCACTAAAATAAATCACCTCATCAGCATTATTTTCCTCATCACATGAGTAATTTGAATGTATCTCGGCCTTATGAAAACAAGAAGAGAATGAACCAAAAACAAACCTTATCTCTATATCTTCATTCTCAACATAGAAGTCATCATGTATGCCATTATTGTCACATACACCTCCCAAGCTTGATAGAGCATATTCTAAAACTATATCTTCTTCAACATAAAATTTAGGAGAACTGACTTCACTATATGAAATTGAAAAATGTGGCAAAATAGAAGCATCCTTGGGCAGGTCAGCATACCTTTCAAAATCATGAGCCAACAAGTCAGAAATCTCATCAACACTTAACAAGATTTCACTACTAGTTTCTTCACCTTGGCTATGATCATTATCTGGATAGCTTGATACATTTACAACAGCAGATTTATTAGTAACATATTCTAAAAAATTAGAACCTCTAATCATCACATACATCTTCTTCTTTAGATAATAACTCAACAACCGGCATTGTAACACAATCACATTCATCACTAGAAGAAAGACTATCACTGTTGTTATGTTTTTCCTCTTCTTAACAATCATCATCATAAAAAGATGAATCCACATTATGCCTATTATCAAATTGCTGATTACTATCCTCTGATTTATAAAACTAAGACTCTTCATATTCAGTATCACCTTCAACAGATTCATTATATTCATTAGCCTTCAAAACATTTTCAACCTCCATGATAAAATCTTGGATTTCACACATCTTATCTAATCTTATCTTGGCTGGCCAATCAATTGAATGTGGCATGAAAAATTCTAAGAGTACCACTAGCCATAAAGAATCCTCAGGTCTAAAAAAATCATCAAGATTCATAACTACTAATTTGAACTTCATGTAATTTTGAAATCCATTAAGACCCTTAATATCACCAATCGTACTTCTTATCATTAAGACAGTCTTATCATGAATCTTTCTTTTCAATCTAGCAATATTTGCATGAACACTTTTAGGAGTCAACACATCATTTTTAGACCTAGATTCTGAATCCATCTCTTAAAATTTAAACTCCTACCTCTATTTTCTTAGTGCTAAAACACTAGATGGAGGCAACCATTTCATTCATTCAACTTTCATGAGAGACAAATATATGAAAACTGAAAATACCTTTATGTGTTGCTATCTAAAACCTTAGATCTGCTGATTGGCACAGGTGCAAGATTGAAATTCCTTCACACCACTAGTTAAAACTTTGTAGAGTTGCCACCTCCTTTCAAGAGGAATAAAATAATCATTTATGTGATCTACTTTTACATTTCATTTTATTATAACCATAAAATGCAAACAACACTTCAAAACTTATCAAGAATTTAAAACTTCCTTTCCAAGAAACTATCAATAGCTTCAGATCTGCCCATACAACTGAAAATCCTTCAAAATTTTGCAATGAAAACAACTAGGAACAAACTGGTATAGAGATTTGGGAGTCTCCACTCACTCATTTGAGAAATAAAACATAATTTGTTACTTGACAAATCTGAACCAGACATTCAATGTAGGAGAAACTTGCAGATCATTATCATCTTGAAAAGAATTTACACTTTATTTTTAGATTCTTGACTTTGATTTTTACAACAGAAACTTTGAAAACTAGACTAATTGAATTGATTGAACATAAAACTTAGTAGCAACACAATCTATACTCAATCCCTCAAATATACTATTGTCCTAAAAAAAGAATCACTGGGGTGCATGACATTTAAGTAAGAAAATTGAAACACATATCAAAGAAATTACTCCTAAAAATTTTCCATGCACATCTTCCTACTGTATTGAATCCCTTTTTAAATTCTTAAGGTTTGTCTATCATTCTGATTCAATACATCCCCATCAGAGTCACCATTTTGTAGGCTCTTGATTTAATAGTTTTGGAAATAACCAAGAAACCAAACCAACACATCTAAGGTTAGAAAATTCCTATGATGGATGCACTTGACTGTAGTCATGGGCCAACTATAAGGATAAATCCTTCTTCTTCTTCAGGCTTTGTTAGACCTAGGCGGGTGGACCTCAGACTCCTTATATGGTACCAGTATAAAGACATACAACTAAATCTGGAAAAGAAATAAAATCCCTTAATCTTCTATGTTTATGCAAGCATCCATGGATGAAATAGCTACTTAACAGAGCACATGAACCTGATAAACTAAGTGAGGGAAAACTCTTTTAATTCTTAAACACAAAGGAAAGATATTCGACTAAGATTTGTATTTGAGCATGACCTGGGTATGCAACAATAGAGAAAATGCATCCCTCAAGCCAACTAGTCCCTCATCCATTGGTCATCAACTAAACCTTAACATGCAAATGTATACCTAAATTATACTCCTATATTTAGGCATGTGATCTATCTATTTGACTTGCAAACAAACATCAGTCTCCATAACAGCTCTCGTACTTATTATAAAATCCTTCTAGTGTAACCTGCAACCCTACCAGTATAAACAAGCATTTACTTGGCTTCTTTGTTCCAACAACAAATTCATCCTAATATAAAACCTTAAGGGGTTGCAACTGAGTTCAAGACCTTAGTTCTTAAGCACAGAAAATTGCAAGTAATAGAAGTAGGATATGAGAATCAAAATGAAACTAAGAAAGTTAAACTCTTTGCATTAATTTTATTAAAAATAATACATCATCTGTATATCAAAATTCTGAAGAGAACACCAAGAATGACTGTATAATATGGAATGCTTCAAAAGAGATATAATATGTTGTTCATAACAGGAGAATACTGAGAAAAATTGGTATCGCAACTATGAGAAAACTCAAGAAATTGGAACCAAACTGGTCTCACAATCCAGCTAAAATCTTCAAAAAATTGGAACCCTTACAATAAGCAAAAAAGGAAGATATATAGGAGAGAATATCTTTCTAGGTCTCTAATCTAAATTTGACATGTGCCCCACTAAAAGAGTCTTCAATCTGGAGTTGTTGAAATTGAACTTCCTCATCTACTTACATTTTGAAAACCATAAATGATGCAAAAATATATGATATATCCCCACTTAAAATATGCAAATATCTCATGAAGGAATATCAAGAAATCATCACAATCTGTACTGAGGCTCCAAAAATCTGATCTCAACATGCCACATTTGCTTTGCTATGAAACTCAACATTGTGCAGTTGCCAGAAAAAACAATTACTTCAACCACCTCCAAAAACATTCAATTCATCCTTACAATTGTTAGTGAAGTCAAATCAAATGAAAATATATCTAAATCTGATTGCAATTTCATCTACAACATTAAATTTGCACTTCTTCTTTATATAATTCCTGCTGTAACTCTCTGGATTGGTGGATAAAATTTTTGTGCCCTAGCTCTAAAACTTCTTTATGCTCTATTAATTTCTTGCAATTCTACAGTTCAATTAAAGGTGAGATCATAGATTATATTCGAGCATTGAAATCACATGAATGAGCTCTGCACCATATTTAACTCTCAGTAACAATTACCTCCAAATTGCAATCAACTTTAAATTTTATCCATAGATTTTCACCACATCGGGCAGTTCTAATTCAAAAAGAAACAAACTTTATGGCAAAAAAATGGTCACATGCATTACTACTTACCTGCATTCCTTAAGTTTCTTGCATCTTAAAATAGTGGGTAAGCGCCAATCATTGATCAAACAAGATCAATGATTACAAAATGAAAATTGGGCTGAAAAATGATTGAGGACATGTGTCATCAACTCGCTACCTCACTATACATAACTTTTGAGCACCTTTCTATAGAGAGCAAGCAATAATCATTGATTTTGCTTTGATCCTATGGAAAAAATTTGATACAACCCTTAAGAGAACAATGGTGGGTCCCTCACTCACTACCTCACTATACATAACTTTCGCACATCTTTCTAAAGTGAGTTAGTGAGTATCGTCCATTTGAGCTGATGTGATAATTAGGATACCCTATATGCTTTATGAATGGGGCATTGGGTCCAGGGTACTAATGACGCAGGAAATTTTTGCGCTACTGGCACCCAACAAGACCTTACTTTTAATCCTAGTCTCCCTTCCACATTGCTTGAGGTCCCACCGACTATTCTTTTCATGGCACCTCACTACTTTTCTAATGGTGAGATGTCAATTTTTTTTGATAGTGAGGTAGCGAGCTCTAGTGACTTTAATAAAACTCAATGCCAGAAGAATAAAAATCCATTAAATCACCATCACCCCTACTAACTACTTCTAACAATAGCAGTTATAACTCATCATACCACCTGGACAGACTATGGTTACCAAGAAACTTGGAGGCCCCCATGTTTTTGATTTCACAGCACCTCGCTACTTTGCTAATGACAAGATGCTTAGTTTTTCTGATAGCGAGGTAGCGAGGCATCATAACGACCTTTATTTCAGCGCTGACTTTTGATTGCTTCTACTGGGTCCCTTTTTCTATTCTAACATTACTTACAAGGTGCATGTAACTAAAAAGCTGGCCAAAAAATAAATCCCCAACCATTGTACCTTCATTTTACGGTCCCATTTTATAAACTTTTTGGCACTCGCTACCTCGCTATGTATAAAAAGTGCTCATCCTTTTATAGCGAGGTAGTGAAAATGGTAGATCTATTCAAATTGGATAGCAAGGAACCTAAGAGGAAAGGTTACTTTGAGGGTATGGGAAATTTTTAAAAGAAAATAGAATATTCGCCCAATTTTTTTTAAAAAGGGTTTCGCGCCCAAAAATTACAAAAGGAATGAGACAAAGGGTTTTAACAAAAAATTTCAAAGGTTAACAAATCTAGATGACTAAAGGCCATAAACCCTATTCACCATTAATGGATACAATTTGAATTTTTTTATATCTGGATAAAGGAATTTTATCATGCAAAAGTTTAGACCAAAAAGCACAAATGGCTTCTTTTCCTTAGATGGTCTCCCATAATGACAAGGAGACTCAGGAAGAGATGTTAATGACAACACTGGTTCAATATGGTGCTACTTAATTTGTTTCAATTTGTTATCATGATAATCAATGGATTCCCTATTAGTGGAGATAAAAAAATTAGCAGCTTTAAGCATATTGCACGTGTAGCTAGTAGTGGTAAGAATTGTGACTTTGGAGCCATGAAATGGGAATTTGATGCATTGGTGGTATGTGGATGGCACAATGTGCATCTCTTGTATCCATGGTCATCCTAGTAGAATGTTATAAGCCAAGGGAATGTTGAGCACTTGACAAGTGACATCTCTTTCTATAGGATCGATGTGAAGGGGTAAGACCACAAGACCTAGAGACTTTCGTTCAACTTCATCATATGCTTTGATAGTGGTCTTGCATTGAGTATCAATAGAGTCCTCAAAATAATTCAATTATCTAAGCAAAGAGGTAGAGATAATGTTCAACCCAATGCCATTATTGATGAGTACCTGATGAACACATGTCTAATTTATAATGACCTTGATTTTTAGGGGTTGGTTGTGTGGGTGACTCAATGAGTTATCATCCTCCTCAGAGAAGGACATAAAGTAAGGTGAGTTCAGGTGACCTACCATAGATTGAAATCACTCAAGATCAAGATCTTGAGGAACATTTGCCTTTGTGAGGAGTTTGTCCAGAATCTTCTTATGAGGAGGCAAGATTTTAAGTAGCTCAAAGATGAAAATTTGAGCATTAGTTTATTTCAATTGATCAAGAACACTATAGCTAGTTGCTATTGAATTCATTGTAGGTTTTTCACCTTTTCCAAATGGACCAGAAAGGTTTTGTCTTTATGTTGTTCAGGATTGGGAGTAGAAGGCACAAGGCCTTTGAGCACCAACTTGGAAGGAGAGCATGTAACAACATTAGCATAGTGTTGCAAAGGTGTGTAGTTTGTTGTGTTGGTAGTAGGGCCCCTCAAGAAAAATGGTGTCTTGGGTTTATTGTTATCTTGCTTTCCCTTTATGGTAATGACATCACAGTATTCAAAATCCATAGGTTCAACCATGTTTATCACATTGTCATCATTAGAGTATGCATAGTTGACCTTTTTGTTAGGTTTTGGTTTTGAAGTTTCTCCCTTTTCATAGGCTAAGAAGGGATCTTTGAAGGCCTTGTGATCTGAGCTCTTGTTATGTCCATCTACCACAATGTCACCAGCATCAATCATGTCCTAAACTTTGTGACACACATTTATGCAGTTGCTAGTTTTGTATCTCTTATTTTGGTGGTACTCATAGAACACGGTGGTTGTGGATCATAAGGGAAAGAGTTGTCTAGTAGTGAAATAAGCTTGTTTTGTAACAAGGTTTTGTAAACCATATCCAAAGGTTCACCCTGGGGTGTGTACTCTCACTTAGGGTGTGTGGCCCATGAGTTTCTTGATTTTTTTCTAGATGTCTTGTTGTTAGGAGTAGGTTTCTCAGCATTTTTTGCCACATTGAGGCCATCTATGAGATTAAAGGCTACCTTAGTAGGTTTAGGAGTGACATTGTCAACAACCTCATCATGTACAATTTCTCAATTCTTTTTGACATATTTGGTTTTGTCCTTGTTGGAGGTGGAGCCTTGTTTTGTGTCTTTCTAAAGAGTGAGTTCACCCTTCTTGACCATAAATTCCTCTATGTGGATGGCCTATGTGATCATGTCTTCAAAGGTATGCAAACCTTGAAGTTGGACTCTATACCCAAAATCAAGTAGGAGATTATCAATGAAGATGTCAAGCTTTTCAGTTTCGTGAATCTTGCATCAATATTTAGTGTACAGTTGTCTCCAACTCTAGAGGAATGTGAGGAAGGGCTCCCCAACCTTCTGCTTAAGGTTACATAAATCTCAAATATTGATAGGTGTTAAATGTTATGAGAATACTACTAGACAAAAAATTTATCAATTTCATCAAACATTTTGATACTAGGAGGCAAGTGTGAGAACCACTCCAAAGCCTTACCACTTAGGTTTCTGAGGAATAAACACATGAGATATGTCTGGTTATGCATAAACTCCATAGACAAGGCACCAAATTCTTACAAGTGATCTTGGGGATTGGTTGTTCCAAAGTATTTTTCATACTTAGGTAGTTTTACTCCTCTTGGAAAAGGAGGCATGTTTATGCTCTTGTCAAATGGAAATGGATAAAGAGCATCTAAGGTGTATGTTTTTGCAGGTTTTTCCTTCTAATGCATCATCTAAGCCAATTGTTCTTGCATAATTTTTAGTTATTTTTGGAGTTTGTAAGTCTAAGTTTCCTCTTCAGGTGTGACAATGGTTTCCACATTGAAATGAGAGGGTAGCTTAGCTCCCTCTTGGGAAAGTTTGAGAAAGTACTTTTCTTTCTCTTCGTTGAGTAGGATTTCCATGACCTTCTAAATTTTTTTGTCTTTTTAGCATTTTGCTATGTGTTCAAAAAGTATTTCCACCTCTTCCTATTCCTCATCAGTGTCATCATCTTTCTCTCTATCATTCCTAGGTGTAATGTCCCGCTTGGAGATCCTTGGAAACAACAATGAAAAACAAGCCAGAATAATTTTTTTTTTAAAAACCAAGTATAAGTGCACAAGAAAACAACCTACACGGATCAAAGGATTGCAATGAAAGACTATTACACCATCCAACACCAACGGATCTCCAAATTCCACTACTACCAAAACCACAACCATAAAAACAAAGAAGGCCTATCAAGCTAAAAGACCAAAGGAAACTCCTAAAAAATAGGCTAAGTCCGAATTTAGAAGCCCTGATATTTCCTAAAATCTTTACCTTAGCTCGTAGAGATCTGAAACCCATCTCAAATGATTTGTCACATATATTAAAATATATCTTAAGTATAAAGAATTAAATATACATCAACTTATACTTAAACAATATATTTTAAACCCCGAAGGACTATAACAGAATCCCAAAAACTAGATTTCAAGAGAAACCATCTGAAATCAAAATGCAACAACATAGGGTCGAAGAACACCCAAAAGGGTATCCAGATCAACTCAAGAAAAGTTTGGATCACGATGAAAAGTTCCCGATGTCCACTTGCACAGGTTTTTACAAAAACTATGCGATACTTTAATGTAGCATAGAAAAGTTTCACGCGACATTTCTCAAGAAGGAGTGCAACACTTTCAAGGACTGGGAGATACTTTTCCTTAAGGCATGCGACACTTTAATAGTGTCGTATGACATTTCTCTAAGAGGCATTTGATACTGGAAAGTATCGTGCAACACTTCTCAAAAAGGCATACGATACTCTTCCAATGTCACATGACATTTCTCAAGAAGGCATGTGATACTTTATAGTACTATACAATACAGTTTTGTATGGGCATGTGATACATTTTTAATGTCGTACATTGCTGAAAAAATGTTGCCCATAAAAAAAAAACACTTCAAGAACTCAAAAAGGGGAAAAAATAGACAAATGAACCTCCACACTAGGGAGTATCGGATCCACACTTCAAGGCTAGAACACTCGAACCAAAACTAAGTAACTGAAATACAAAAAATAGGAATCTAACCATCTAACAAACAGTAAAGGAACAGTACAGAAAGGAAACATCACAACAACTGAAATAACATCACAATGAACAAAATAACCAAGTAAGTAAATGGTTCCTCCCAACCATCAATGGCGTCATAAGACCATTGTGGGCCCTAGCCATCCACCGCACGTAACATCCCAAGCCATCGATCAGATCATCGGTGTTGTCATGATAGGGACATCACTACTAAATACGCTACAATATAAGTAAATGAAATCTAACATGCTAGTAGAAAACATAAGATAACCTTGTAATCAGATAACATCATCTACCATATGCTAAACATCATAATAAGGAATGCATAAAAACCAATATCATGTAAACATGGAAAAAAACATCCCAATGAAAGCATAAATCACTAGAAAGCATACTCCGCAAATCAAAGTACCAAGTGACACATCCAGCAACGATCACGCTAGAACAATAGACCGTCTCTATACATCGATCCCTAGCAGTGGTGAAGGTAGCTATGCCTCCCAACCACATGGAACCCATAGGTCCACACCCACTGTGATGATGGAGATAATGATCCAACCACACACACACAAAACAACAACCATGGCTAACACACATGCCAAGCAGTATGATGACAGAATCCAAGACATAGACAATACAAAACTATAGGTCCTGGTTAGACACCTCAATGGGATACTATGTAGGGGCTGACATCATGGAGAGTCACTTGGCATCGACAAGCCCAAGCGTGGATCATGTGTCCTCAAACTTAATTGGGTGCTCACATATTGTGTCCTCAAACTTAATCAAGTGCTCACACATTTTATTATCTTAAGTTTTATTACCACCCAGTGTTTTCTTTAATTATCACTTATATAAAACTTCCTTTTCCAACCCATGACATCATGATTGTTAGGCTAAAAAATAGAAGGCCCCTCCATATGCTACTCTACCCTACCCATGCTCATCCAATGATGAGTGCCCGTAGGCATGCAAATTCCCAACCCAACCCCAATGATCATAACTCTCAAAAGTACAATGAAAGATTGAGACTCTCAAGTCTTCTAAAAATTTACGCGCACGTACTCATGTGTGGCGCACCACCATCATGAAGATCAAATAAAAGGACTAGAAGAGAACACAAAGCAACAAGTCCCTCAACTAAAAACAAAATCGAGAGGACATATGCAACACGCATCCCAATGCAAAAAAGATGCAAAAGTGGTCTAACTCATATAAAAATGGATCACCCATGCCCATGAACCACAATGTACCAAGAAAACTTGAGAAAATAGGGTGGCACACAAAATGAGGTAAAAACTTCAAATTTTGGAAAAATTCCAAAATTAAAACCCATTTGGCCTTTGGGTTCAAAAACTTCAAAAATCCAAAAATAAAAGAAATTAGGCACCGTATGCAATAACGGCCCAAAAACCTAAACCCCCACTCCAAAAATAGGGAAAACATTCATACCCAACCAACTGGGTAGAACTAGCAAATAGAAACTGAGGGGAACACTAGTTCTTAGCCTCCTAACATAATGCTACAAGAAACGGAAGCTGAAATAGAGCAAAAACAATAAAATGGGAAGGCCCTACCTGAAGGAAAAAGAGGCAGAAATTGAAACCGGCACACTAAAATAAGCCACCCGCCAAAACAGTTGAAAATGATGGCAAACCATAAACTCCTCAAGCCGAATCCAACGAGACCAACCTCGCACAGATCCCACGCTCACAGCTCCCAAAATGAACAAAACAAGAATCCTTTAGAAGAGGATTTCCAAATTTTCTCTACAATTCTATTTTCAAATTGTGAGTAGTGCATAATGAATTCACTTTTCCAATACTTATTCAATTTTTGAGTGAATAGTCAATTCTGGAAAATAGCTAGCTGGAGTAGCTAAACTCCGAATTGACCCAAACGAAAATAGGTTATTATCCATAATGGAAATTTACCTAAGGGAAAGCTACCAGAAATTAAATCTGAAAAGATTTAAAACTCAAAAACCCAAAATCACAGAAAAACACTAAACACTTTTGTGACAAAAGAGAACTTCTAAATGCATAGACACGCTTACTTGGTCTAGTCACATAATGCAGATGAGTTTGGATTTACTAATCGCCGAAAGGTTTTGATTAAAAAAATTAAAATAAGGATACATTGACCATATAGGGATGACATTGGTAAATATGAATAGCTGAATCACTAACTCCATCTACCACTACCAGGGATATAATTCCTACACACTATAACACACAATCAAGTGCAATTGCATATAATATCATAGCCAAAGCAACATGTATTAAAATACCTATTTAATCCATTTGCATCACTCATGTTTGCAGAAGTCTAAAGAACATAAATGAAGTAAATAACCATTGCATAGAATTCATCTCATAATATAATCAACAAACATGTCCCATACATCATATAACTAGATATCATCATAGATCTACTGTCATCTCAAAGTAGCATCAACATGCAAATATGATAAACTGAACAACATAGTAATATAGCATCTATGGTACTAAATCAAAGTATAACATTCAACCCTCGAGTCATCATAAGGTACAAAATAAGAGTATCAAGTATCTCTCGAATCAAAATAGACAAGGTACAGACTACAAACACAAGAGGCACTACACTAGGTGTATCTTGGTGTCTACTATGACTACCATGTTTAGGTTTGTGATTAGCCATTGTAAGAATGTGTTCAATTTTAGTATGTTATTATTGGAAAGGTCCTTTGAAAAGGAAGTCAGATGTTTTGTTTGGAGATACAAGACCTTTTCTAGTCTCAAGATCCTCTTGATACAAAGGGTTCCTGGTTTGTTGCAAGTTTATGGAGAATGTTCACTAGTCTTGAGGCAATCTAACGGGCGAGGGAGATTGTAAAGATCCCTCACTGGAAGAACCAAATGTAGACTATGTAAAAAAGGAAAGGTGACCTCTACCATGATTATGACCCCTAGCATGACCTCACCTAAGTCGAAGAGGATAAAACACATTGTCACTTCTTGTTGTGATAGTCATAGACAAGGACAAGAAGCAAGAACTAAGACAGGAATCACACTGAAACATAGTCTCAAAAAGCAAAAGGAAGTGTATTGTATACTAAGGGATGAGTAGTCTAAGTGAAGGCTAGAATAGCCTAGGATTATGACTACCATGACATTGTGTATAATGAACACTAAGAAATATGAACAAGATAGTGAGGGACTAGACTAGCCAAAGTGTAGACCACAAGTCATTGGTCAAGCAAAATGTCACTATTTAGAACTATTTACAGATAGAGAAGGGGTAACTAGATGTAGGAAATAGAAAAGACATAGATCATAAGTTGTTCACACAAGACAATTTGACAATTTTAACTCAAGTTCTCATGCGAAGATCCTTTGGAAGGCACGTGAGAAAGTTCACAAGTTGGTGCAAAATCTTAGAACAACAACTAGAACTTGCACAAGGATGTGCTCCAGGCTGCTCAAAGAAATGATAGGCCTAATAGAAAACAATAACAAGATCTCATGTAGAGATATGCAAGCTCTCATGTGAAGATATTGATAGACCTATGTGAAGAAGTGATAAGACAAATAGGCTCATGCAAAATTTTGCAAAACTGTGCATGAAATTCGAGACCAGACAAATAGAAAACTTGGATTTCAAAGAGATTTTTGATGATGTTGGAATATTCTGGAAAAATTGGAGGTTTTTTTGATAGATAATAGATAGATTTCAGGGTTGATTTTTAGATTTTTGAAGTAGCATTGGGTTTCCAACAAGACAAAGTGTTTTCAATAGGACGCAAGAAGCAAGCAGTAGTTGAATACAATCCAACTAAGGGCAAAGCAACTCAGAGAGATGGGGGAGTCTTGACTTTTAGTTTGTTTAAGTAGGTTTGCACATGTTTAGGACTCAATAACAAACATGTTTTATCCCTAGAAATAGAAAATGGTAGAGAAGGCAAAACCTTTATCCCACAACTTATGTGCATGCATGCACCTCACATAGCCATGTCACCCCCTAGAGGGCACCCATGTTTTTGGTTTATTCAGAGGGCTCAATAACATATATGCTGAATGAACACCCTTGTGGCAAGGTTCAAGCATTTATACCACCTTCCAATGCCTAGTAGCATGCCTATGGTGAGTTCTACATTAGAGATTCTTCCCCCTCCTTGCATAAATATTATGCTTCCTTTTGGAGGTGAACTGGGTAGCTTCTAACTAAAAGTTTTTTACTTGGCTTCCATTTGTATTAATCCCCAATAGCTCCATAAGTAGAGTTGAGACCAATAGCCCACACTAGTATTTGAGAGTGCACAAACTTGCTTAGGAAGACTGGGGCCAGTGCCAGCCAGTGCAATAGATAAAGCTTCCCCTTGATAAGTGATATCAATAATCAAGGGAAAGAAATTAATCTGGATTTGGAGTCTTTCACTCTACAAAGCATCTTGAGTATAGTGAGTTGGAATCTCCAACTAAAGGAGTGTACTCACTTGGGTCATTCTCAAAGGTTCGATCACTCTGCCAGGCCCTCTAAAGGATTGACTCAAACTGGTGGCTCGAACATAAGGGTTAAAGTTTTTAATTTCCCTCAAGGGGAAAGAACATACTCCTTTACCTTAGTTTCTCACCCAAACACACAAAATACATTAATTACCAACTTAGTTTAATCAATCTAGACTCATCCTTCCTAAAGATTTTAATCCCCTTGAAAGGAAGCCATTATCTCATCATAGAAAAGGATTAGCACTAGAGAACTGCTAAGCTACTTGCCTCCCTCAGATGTTGTCTTTCAGAAGCTTATAGGTTTTTGATTCACCCTTGGTCATGACCTCCAAGTGGTGAAGAGCATAATCCCCTATTCTTCTATCTTTTACCCTAGGAAGTTCACAAGCCTAATTATACTATGTTTAGAAAGTAGGAAAATGACACATTATTTTAGTAGGTTTTAAGATTTGATATTCGACAATTGTATCTTTGATAATGTCCTACAAACACATAGTCAGTTCATGTTTTAGGAAAGTTTTTATCAAGAAGTCTTTGTCAAATGTCCTGTAGACAACTGTCAGGCTGCAAAAAACTAAAATAGTAATGCTTACAGAAAGAACACGTTAGTGAAAAATAATGAACAACATATTTAAAGATTGCATTTTAACCGTGCTATCTCAAGATTTCATGTGAAATCTTGTTTAGGGCCGTGCAAAGTATTTCACCATCCCATGTGATAAAATGATGTTTCGTGTGAGGACTTGTGTAATAGGGCACTTCTTCATGTGAGAAAGCTTACAAAAATGTGTGAAACCTGCAAATATTTGTGTAAAAATTTGAAATTTGTATGAGCAAGTATGACAAAATGATGAAAATGATAGAAAATAAAATAGATGAGGCCAAAAAAAAAAAATTCTCTGGCCCCACGGTGGGCACCAAAAATGTATGTGTGAATTTGTGGGCCTCTGAACCTCACACACACTTCAACATAGTCATTACCTGTGGAATCATCCTAGAATAAACATGGAGTCATTTATCCAAGACACCTGATAGTCTGACCCATTGCCTTCTATCTAGAAGGATTTTGTGTATGAGCTCTCAGATCAAAATGCAGGCAACTAGACCTTTCTAGAATGAAGGATTTATGCAAAAGATGAGTATGCAAGTAATCTATATGAAATGCAATATATTCTATTGATCAATAAAAGAAATTAAATTAGATCTATGCATTATTAAGCTAAATGATATTAAGATATTAAGAAAAAACACATAAAAGTGAGTACTCAATCTGATAGCAATTAAATAGCATAAAAATCCAACCTCCATTATGAGGGATTGGGAGCCCCTTAAATAGAATCTAGGAATGGATCAATGATTATGATCAACCTTGATGAATGGTTAAGATTAGATAGAATATTTAGTTAAGATGGAAACTTCCTTATGCATGTTAAGTTAACTATTTTAGATTTGAGTGTGATAAGTAGTTAACTAAACTTGTCATAAGTGTGAGAGAAAGTTAACTAGATTGATTCTAATTTAGAGAAGTAGTTCACTCAGAGTTTCCATTTTAGAACTGAAGAGGGGATTTTAAAAATACTATTTAATTTAATAAGTGAGACATGACCTCATAAATTCCTTTTCTATTTAATTGAATAATATATTTCAATTAATTAAAGTGGGCATAATTATTAAATTAAATATTTTAATTCCCTGGTACATTAGCCTTAGGATATGATTTAATTTAATTAAAGTATAAACACTTTGAATTAAATTAAATCTTAATCAAATAGGTTTAATGTGACTAATACAAGTCAAAACTTAGGAATTAAGTAGACATCCTGATTAATGCAAATTTAGGGTTTTTTGCATTTGACAATTAGGTCAAGTAGTGAAAATCAGAACTAGAATTGCCTAGTGACATAGGAATTTAGAATTAATCAAAATAAACCAGAATTGGTGATCATGGAAATGAGCCAATTTTGGGGTATTACACTTGAGGCATAATGACCTCTTGGACATTGATCTTTAAGGCTCTCCCTTTACCTGGTCTAATAATAAATCTAGTAGTAACCTTATCCAAGTGAGATTGGATAGAATCCTAATTTCTATGGGCTAGGATGTTCTCTCTCGATCCTCCCTTCATGCTTTTTCCCAAGACTATTTTTGATCACTCCATCATCCTATTCAATTGGTCTATGCACAAGCTTTAAGGCTTCAAACCTTTTAGATATGAGATTATGTGGCATTTCCACCCATAGTTTGGGGAATGTATCAAATAGTGGTGGAATACTCACATAGAGGGAACAACTATGTTTAAGATTGTTAAGAAATTGGAAATTATTAGAAGTATGTAATTGGAAGAAGTCAACTTTATGGGATAATTTCAAGCAAAAGAAAGAGATTGAGAAAAAAACTTGAGGATTTTTAGGGGTTGCTAGCCAATGGAGAGATTTATGTCACCAGTAGATTTGGTGTTAATTTTCAACCTTAATTTTTGACCTTATTCCATTTTCCATTTGATGTTCACTTTTTTTTTGGTTAGGATCTTGAGTTGGTCAAAAATTTGAGTAACATGATTTTGTTTGGTCAAAATTTTGACCAAAATGGATTATAAACATTTAAATAAAAAAAAGAGAAAACTGTGTGGGAGGTTTGATTCTCGTTACGAGCTAACTAGTCACAAGCATAGGAGGAGGTATTGAGATCATTTCTCTAGTTATTCATTGACCCCATTTCATTTCAAACATACATTATCAGTTGTAGGATTTCAAACACAAGTGAATGACACTTTAAATGATTTTTCCTAGCAAGAATTTTTAAGCTAGGAGCAGAGGTGGACCAGACAACATTGGAATAGTAAGAGCTAGGTTTTCAATGCACAAATTTTCTACCATAAGATGCACCAGCATAACCCCATTTAATTTTAGGGAACCCACACTGCTCTGCTTTAGTAGTGTAGCGTGCCTTCGATAATGATGTTGTTGTCTAAGAAGGATGCATTCAAAGAAATTTTCTTGCAATGTATGAGAAGCTCAAAGTTTAAAAAGATTTCATCTATATTTAATGGCATAAGGATTTCAAGAAATATAATTTTCTTGTGCTCTTTAAATACACCTATATATTTGTAGGATTATGATTTGTGTTCAATAATGAATGATATTGATCTCTTCTTTTTGTAGATTATTTCTTGTGGAGTAGTAGTTAGGACATACAATTTTGGTGCAACGGACTTTAAAAATATAACTGTATACAATGAGACTATTGAGTCTCAGGGATTGTTTGAAGAGGCACCCAAAACACCTGAAACTTTGTAAGAGTTATGTAACTCAAAAGTGATTTTACTGTCTACATTTGTGATTATAGATTGATAGAGAGTGTGCATTGAGATTATTTTTAGTTTACTTACCAATGATAAGATCTTGGAAAAAATGAAGTCACTTGAGTGTCATGAACAAGGATGGGAACTTCATTCATGTTCCTGAATAGATTAATCATAGATTGCCTACAAGTGGAGGCCGTTTCCTTCATTTCTTGCAAGTCTTGAGATGTTAAAATATGGGAATAAGCAAGTCTTTTATTCAATCAGATTTTAGTTTCCCTCAGAGTTTGACCTCCCTCCAATGATTATCTATAGATTCAAATTGCAATATGCTATAAATTAATCATGAATATGTTGTACTGGAGAGTACATCGTTGCCAATCCTGGGATAACTCATTATTTTTAAGTTTAGAGGGTTGAGTTGATCAAAATTGTCCAAAAAAAACTTTAAAAATAAGTCTAAAGCTCATCAAATTCTACCTAGATTTTGTTGTTGATGTCAAATTTTCATAATCCAAAATTTCAAAAATTCCCAAAAAAAGATTCATACATACCCTTACTATGCATTTTTTCATACTTATATTTCAAAAAAATCCCACAAAAAAAAAAGTGCATTTTGCATACATCCCTCATACTTAGGTGCATTGGCATACATCCTTAGACATCATGCCAATTTTTACAAGATCACAAACTTCCACAAGGCAACAAGGTCAATACCAAACCATGTACATTTCAAGTGACAAGAACCCACAAACATTCTTTGACCCAATACAAGACATACATTCTCACGCAAAAAGAAAGCTTAGAGTGATATGAATGTAGGATTTAGTGAGAAGCAACATTGGGGAATCTTTGAAATTTGATTTCAACATGGAGAGGTATAGTTTTAGTAACTATCCATGAGAATTTATCATAGATGTAAACAAGAGTAAGAATCAAAAAGTTCAAATTGTGTAGTAGTATTTGAGGAACTAAGAGATAAAACATTTTGATTATAAAGCTAGGCTATCAAGTTCTCCTCAAGTGAGCTCAAGCACTCTTCATGGGCACAATGATTTGTAGAAGTCCACTATGTTGTAACTACATCTCATGTGTACCATCATGCTGATTGTAAACTTACTATAGATGAACAATTAAATACCAAGGTGATGTTGATTAAATATTGTATAATGAGCATTGTATATTGTACAATTAACAAAGAGCATTGTAAGTATACAACTTTTCATTGATTATAATATGGGTGAATTTGAGCAAGGTGACCAAATTTTTCTTTCAAAACCATATATGAAAATATAAACATTAAGTACAACATGTCCAATATTTTTGTAGATATACACATTAATTAGACCAAATTTTTCTTTCAAAATCATATGTGTAGATATAAACATTAAGTAAAACATGTCTAATATTTTTGTAGATATACATATTAATTACACTAAATTTTTCTTTCAAAACCATATGTCTAGATATAAGCATTAAGTGTAAGATCTCTAATATTTTTGTAGATATACACATTAATTAGACCAAATTTTCTTTCAAAACTATATGTGAAGATATAAACATTAAGTAAAATATGTCCAATATTTTTGTAGATATAAACATTAACTTACACCATTTTTTCTTTCAAAGCCATATGTTTAGATATAAACATTAAGTGCAACATGTCTAATATTTTTGTAGATATACATATTAATTAGACTAGTTTTTCTTTCAAAATCATATGTGAAGATATAAACATTAAGTAAAAAATGTCCAATTTTTTTTGCAGATATACATATTAATTACACCAATTTTTTTCTTTCAAAACCATATGTGTAGATATAAGCATTAAGTATAGCATGTCCAATATTTTTGTAGATATGCACATTAATTAGACCAAATTTTTCTTTCAAAACCATATATGCAGATATAAACATAAGTAAAATATGTCCAATATTTTTGCAAATATACACAGTAATTACACCAAATTTTTCTTCAAAACCATATGTGCAAATATAAACATTAACTACAGCATGTCCACTATTTTTTTAGATATATTTTCTTGTGAAGAAAGACCACACTTGGCAAAATGTACCTAGAAGAAAATAATGAGAGAATTGCTAGATTGTGGTCTCATTTCCAAAGAAAATTTGATAAATGTAATTGTCCTTGCAAAAAGTGCAAGGACTTAAAGAATTGAAGAATTCTAATCACAAAAGCCCAGAGTCATTATAGGAAACATGGTCACATTGAAGTGGGTCACAATTTTCGTCGATTGGTGAATGTGGATTTCCAACTAGAGGAACATGGAGGTGTGAATATCCAAGCTAAGGATAACATTCCCATGGAAGAAGATGATAATGTGCTAGAGGACATGATTGAAGAAGCTAGTATTAGCGCAATTGATGAAGATGCTCATGATAAAGGTACTAGTGCATTTGATAATGATGATGAAGATGGTCTTGATATACCTATACTTGAGAAGGAACATGAGCACCTATACCAAGGTTCCCAAACAACTCTTCTCTCTACTATAGTGTTGGTGAACTTGAACTTTATAAATAGTTTATCCAATGTAGCAATGTTACGTATGTTAAGGATATGTCATTTTTTTCATCTTCAATGTTACCATAACATTACTATTCATTATATTAACAATTCATATTTATTGTTGTAGGTTGATGAGTGAGTTTTTGTTATCACTATCAAACATTCTACCTCATTTGTACCAAGAATTATCTACCATTATGAATCAAATTGAAATGAAGTATCAAATAATACACGCATGTCCCAATGATCATAGTATATATCATAAATAACATGAATTTGCAATAGAATTCCCTGATTGTCATATTAATAGATATCAATAAGATCAAATAAGAAAAAGGGTGCCTCACAAGATTCCTCGGTACATTCCCATTATTTCACGTCTTCAATGATTATTCAAGTGCACTACCTTGGCACAATTTATGGATTACCATGCACATAATAGAAGTCAAGATGATATTATGTGAATTCTTGTGGATGGTTCTACATTTTAAGAGATAGAAGAAACATGGCCACATTTTAAAGAATAGCCTCGCAATCTCACACTTTCATTAGCAGTGGATGGTGTTAATCCATTTGGAGATATGAGATCTATTTACTCAATGTGGCCTATTTTTGTTATTAAGAATAACATTCCTTCTTAGATGTTCATAAAGAGGGAGCACATAATTTTGTTAATGATTATACCAGGTATTTTTTCATTAAGTGATTATCTAAATTAATTTATAAAAAGTGCATCAAAATGGTCTTAATAATTATGTAATATTTATATTCATTCAATTACTAGGTGAGTACAAGGTTAAAGATATGAACGTGTATATTAAACCTCATATTGATGAGTTGTTGATGTTATGAAATGGAGTCACTATGTATTACATCTCTAGATCAATAATACAAAGAGAATTTCAATTTCATGTAATGCTTGTATAGACAATACATGATGCCCCTAGGCTAATTCATTTTTATAGTATGATATATTATTAAGGTCACATATTTTTGGTATGTTATGATGCTTACACATCATTATTGTATGCTTAAGTTGTGCATAATAATTCTACATGATCTTTTAGGTTTTCAATCAAAGGAAAAATTTGCATGTCTAGTTTATTGTCTAAAGATGAAATCTCATCATTTAAGAAGTTTAGGAAAGTAGGTGTTAATGAGTTTAGGCACTTTTTCCACAGTAATCATAAGTATCAAATTATTGAAAAACATCTTTTTACTAGGAAAGAAGAGACAATATCAAAGCCATGAAGAATGACACCTCATTTATGGAAGTTAGAATACAGTCGACTAAATCACCAAGGTAATGTCCAGTTTGTGATCTGAAGATTGAAATTTATATTTTGATATTGTCTTTTATTTAATAATGATGTAATTGATACTCATGAAGATCATAATGACATCAATGACCAACTTCCTAAAGGAATAAAATTTATCATACTCAATTTAGTAGGTTACCATATTACAAGGATCTCCCAATAATGTATTTATTTTATGCTATGCATATTGGAAAGAATGTAACAGAGACACTATGGAAAATATTGGATAGACATGATAGAGGAAAAATTTCAAAAATTTGTAATGAAATTCATGAATCCAATCATTTGGTGAAAGATTTCATTGAATCAAATAGCAATGGAGACCACATAAATACAAGTGCTCTTCCTTAGTTAATAACAGAGTAAAAAAGTGATGCATAAAAGAACTCATAAAAAAAATTCTCACAAGATTTGCTTCAAATATAAGCAATCTTATATCAAAGAAAGGTGATTTTGGGCTAGGGTTGAAAACACATGATTGGCATACCTTCGTCAAGGTAATTCATATTCTATATTTATAATATATTTGTAAAATTGCATGTACTACCTATTGTATTATTTCATATTATATTAAAAAGATCAAATTTTAATGATTACAGTACATCCTACCTCTATCTCTCCCACACTAGTTTGACGATAGTATTAAACAAGTTATATATGATTTTGGAAAATACATGAGGTTAGAAGTGTTATTTCTTAGATTTGTTGTATATATATTATATTTATGACTTGCTTTACTTTTTATGTAATCTATTATATATTTTTATTTTAAATCTCATTTATATATTCTTGCATGTTGAATCTCTTTTAAGTGGTTATCATCTAAAGAAATTGATAAAAAAACATATAAAATATTAGAAAAAAAAATTTTCACGACCTATGTGTGAAATGCAAAAGTGTCTAAATTGAACTTTTTTCAATGCTCAAGAACACTACCTTATACATCAAGTTGAGGAGATTGAATTGTGTGGACCTATACAAACTAGGTCAATGTGGATGGTTAATAGACACTTGACATTTATGATGGGCTTGGTTCAAGAAAGAGCATGTCCTAAGGGTTCTATGATAGAGGGAGATATGGTGTAGTAGACCATGTTGTATATTAGTAAATATCTTCCAAAGTGTGCAACAAATATCCATGTAGATTGCATTTGGGACTCTAACTCTATTAACAAATTTGAAAGGGAGTACCTAATGGGGGAAGGTAGATTAAGGAGAGTGAGAGGTAATTATAAGATGTTATTGTATTTAATTAATACTTATCCATCATCAATATAAAGTTATTTCTAACTATTCTAGTTCTTTTATTTATAGTTGACCATGAATGGGATACACTACAATTGTATATTGCAAAAAATCTTGATTAGATAATGGTATGGATTCAATAGTCTCAAAAAAATGATCTCTCATTAACATGGGATGGTGTTGCATTGTTGGTTAAAGAAGCTCATCATAATAGAAATCTCAATGTTACACAAATGGTACTTGATCTAGCATATGGATTAAGAGATAGAAAGGTATGCAAAAGATTACTAATCATGACCTATAAGTTTAATATCAACTCACAGATCGATGAAATAATCTTGACATGTTTTATAGATCAAACACTACAAATATATGTGTATGCATAAAAGTATCACACTTCTATAAATCATTATTCTTGAGAGAACCCATGGAAGAGGGAGTCTCAAGAGCCACCGTATAGCTCTATATCTATGACATTCAAAGGCTATGAGATAGGGGCTCTCAAATGAACCAAACTATGCAACCCTTGCAAGGTGCACCATAGAAGGAGAGATTCAAAGAGTAGAGGCAAGAGTATCAATATATAGGAATCTAGAATAAAATACAATGTAAATGCAAGCTATTCTAAATAAAATGCAAGTTAACAAAAAGAACTAAGCTAAAGCATAAATGAAACTAAGATAAAAAAAAGCATGTCATAATGTAAGTAGAATAAGATCTAAGCTAAAATGTAAGAATGTAAGAATGCTCCAAGTCTCCAAAATCACCAAGAAAACCTCCAGCATAACACTAGCATGAGAGACTAAGATTTTTATAATGAGGAGAGAGCCCTCCCTTTTAAAGAAAAATAGACGGTAGAGATTAAGAGGCAAGATGAATGTAATCAAGGGTGGAGTTTGAAAGTGGGAGTGATCCATGTGCACAAGCATCTCAACCAATCATAATTAATGGTTGACATTTGAAGGGGTTTGAAATGTGTAGAGGAGAAGTAAAGTTATTTTTAAAATAGAAGAATCCTCTCACATAGGAAATTGTACATTTATATGTAGACAAAAATGCCTTTTCTTAAAATAGGAATAATATTTTATTTGTGCACACTTAAGATAAGAGATGAGTGGGGAATTTTATTTAATTAAAAGGGGACATGTTCTTTTAATTAAATATGAACTTGGGGTAAAGTAGTCATACCAAACGTTATAATTAAATAAATAGGTTTTTGAGGATTTGATCAAAAATAACCATTAGATAAATTATGGAAAAATGCTAGAAAGGGAGCTCATAGTCTAGATAACCTTTTTTCATTGATTACATTTGTCCCTCTTTGATTAATGTGTAATCAATCTAGGAACGCATGATGTCAAAGAATACATAATCCAAGTACGTAGAAATAGATAGAGAGATTTGATTATGAAGAATGAAATGTAGAAAGAGATAGCAAGTCTTGAATGTATAGTCTGATAGTGATATTACTGAACACTAGGATAGATCAAGAGAAAAGAGATAGTTGTAGAAGAAAGAAATTTGCAACAATTATAGAATATTCATGCCTCCTTGAGATTGAAATCAAAATGAGATAGAGGAGATGCATAAATAAGCTAGATTTGATCAATTTAGAACATAGAAAAGTTCATGATGATAGATAAGAGATTAAGATCAACAAGTGACTACCAAATAATGAAGATATGCCTTGGTTTGACTAAATTTGATCAAGAAAGATAAAGCATAATAATTAGGTCAAGAAAAGAAGAAAGATTAAATGAGATGAAATAGAAATGAAAGAAAAGAGTGGAAGAGAGTAGAAATGATGAAGAAATGAAGAAATGACGATTTCTCCAACAAGATTCAAAGATTAAGCCTTAATAGGTCAACCAACTACATAGAAGAAGGAATAAATTTTGACTATCAAGATGAACCCAAATTTGGATTTCAATCCCAAAAATGGATCTAGGATGTCGAGATTAGAAAAAATAGGTCAAAAGGATAGATGAGATGGTAAGATAGAAAAGAAGTGAAAAATAGGAAAGAAGAGATAAGATAATAACAAGAAGATGCAAGAAAAGGATAAATTAAGTTAGTTGACAAGTCCATGAAAGATAAAAAAGAGAGCTCTCTCAACACACAAAATGCAAAGCTAAGTTAGAGTGAACCATAGAATGAAAGCTAGTATGAAAAGATGCAATTGCAAGGGTTACATAAGTAGGTCCTAGTTCTTATCATCAAGCCTTATTAGGGACATCATAAGACCATACAATCATCACTAGTAAAAATATGAGGATATAAATATGATCTATGTTAGATAGAAATGTGGGAATCCAACTTAAGCATTAAAGACATATAGGTCAAGATGGGTAATGTAGTTAGACTCCCTAAGTTTAATATAGCAAGATCACACCTATATCAAGGCATAAGCACCAAGATAACCCTTGAGTATGGTCTTGCGAAAAAATAGTCAAGGATGATATGTTTGTAAGCCAAAGTGTTAAGTAGGACAAGCATGAATGCTCAAAACACTATAGACTAACAAAGTATACCCACAAGTAGAAATCAAGAAAACATGCCCCATGCCCCCAGCCTTCTATTCAATGAAATCCTCAAAAGACTATTAGGGAGGTAACATATAACAAAGAAATCAACATAGACATCACACAAAGAAAATAAAGATCAACATAGTTTAGTCGTTTAAGGTTTTAAGTGCATGTGTGTGAGTTACTTGGCCATTTATTCAAGACCTGAATCTAATAGTGAGAAATATTGTAACATCAGAGACTATAGGTAAACTATATGAAAAGTGTTGAGAAACACTTGTTGTCAAGTTGGGGGAGTAGTGTTGAGAAATGCTATTTTGTGAGTTGCCAAAGAAACCCTAATGCAAAGGAGACCTCAAATAGGCTAAGAAGTTGTGCCCTTGAGATAAGGACAAGAAAAAATCCCAAGCTAGGAAATGTTTTGTGAAGTGGGTTATTGAGACTAATAGACATAGGTGCAAGGGTCTCAAGTAGCACTTGTTTCCAAGTTTTGACCACTTGGCAGATTTTTTCAAGACTTTTTTCAAATTAACTTTTTGTATTTTTTAAATTTTTGTTGGTGATACATGAAAGTACCTATTGCTAGGTTTTCGCTAAGATGATAATTTTTTTAGGACATTTTCTTATTTTTCAGGATTTTTTTTAGCATCATATTTGAATTTTTTGGAAATTTTAAAATGATTTAGAGATTACTAGTTCTCAAACAAGATCACATTATTTTCTCCCAATGTCTAGTAAGGAGTATAATATGGAGCAACAAAATGGTAGATAAGTATAGATGGATAAGAAATGAGTATAAGCAAGTGAAAGTGATCCTCAAGAGTACCCAAGCTAGGGAAAGATAGCCATATATAGTAGATTTTGGATAAGCATTGGAAGCAATGAGCAAGATAGCATATAGAATAAGCAGTTGAAGCCAATAAGAAAATAGAATGAAAGCATGTAGTCCAAAAGAGTAGGCATGCCAAGAGACCTATGAGAACCATGTTTTTCTTTATTGTGATCAAGACCAAGGGGTAAAATAGATAGGATAGAGATGGGATAGAGGAATAATAATGAAGCTAGATATGAAGGCTATGGATAAATGAAAAGGATGGGGTGAGTGATAGATAAGATAGCCAAGTCACTTGGATAAATCAACAATGTCAAGATCAAAGAGAAGAGGGAAAGGGGGATAGGTGGATGATGGAAGAATTATGTATGATGCTTGTTTACCAAGTTTTCATCATGGTACTTATTGAAGGTGTCACAAGAAGTGGTTTTCACCATAGGACAATTTATTTCTCTTTACTTTTGCTAACAGGGTGCCACAAGAAGTGGTTCTCACTTAGGCACTTTTTTTTTTGAATTTTTATCTTTTTTCCTTTTGAATTTTTAGAAAGAGCTCAAGTTTTTTGAATGTAGATAGTGCTCCTATAGGAAAGATAAGTCATGATAAGTGAAGACCATAGAAAGGTATATTTTTCAAAGATGTTGATAGGGTGATAAAAGAGAAATAGTAGTAGGAAGAGTATATGGAGGATAAGAGTTCATGTATAGAAAGTAAGTGTAATTTTTAGAGGATTTCATGAGGATAGTTGAAATATTGGACAAGATCAATGCTGACACATACCTTGAAGGGTATTGGAATGATGGAGGAATCATGGATGAAATAGCTTGAGGTTTAGATGTATGAGGTGGTAGAAGAGATTTGGAAAAAAGTGGAGTGCAAGGCTTTGAAATATTTTTAAAAGGATTTTTGGAAGAAGATGGAATGGAAGCCTTTGGAAGCTTGAATGTCATCTTTGATTTCTTTTCAATGTTCAATTCTTTCAAGAGAGACTTGGGAATCCATATAGCTTTAGATTTTTCTTTCAATACTTTAGAGCATATTTCTTCAATAATGGGCTTAAGAACCCATATTTTCTTTGATTTAACTCTCTTAATAGTGGAACTTTGTGGTCTCTTTTGCATATTTTCCTTCTTAGCATTCACATGTAATTTAGATGGGACATAGTGATCTTCATTTTTCAATGGATTCTTATATCTATTCTCACTTCCAAAGGACTTGAGATTTGTGGATGAATAAGGCTGATATGACTAGTTTATATGTATAGATAGGTGAATAGTCATCAAGGATGATTGTCTTTTTTGATCTTGAGGTATGATGGGAGAGCTAGGAGTGGAAAATGTAGGAGATGAAGGAACATAAGGTCCCAATATAGATGGAAGGTTTTAAGGCTTTAGCTTTGATAGATAAGGACCAAGGATAGACTTTGGATACACAAATGGATAGTGAAAAGAGATATCAAATTATTTAGAGTGAGCAACATAGTCAAAGCCATCAACAAAATCATGAGTAACTTTGATAGAAACAAAGTTTTTAATAGGAGCACTTGAAGCTTGAGCACAATTTTGAAGCAGATATGGAGAAGTAGAACATGAGGAGATGATTTTATCTTGACAACTAGCTTTGGATAGCATAGGAAGAGAACTTTTCTCATAATTTTTATTAAGCTCAAGGGAGATAATAGAAGTGGTATCTTCATCATAATTGGGAGATGGAAGAGAAATAGGATACATAGAGGTCAAATTTTGAAGGAGATGAAAAGGTGCTTGATCTTGATCTTTCTTGACATTTATAGATTTTTCTTTTTGAGAGTCCTCTTGACATGGAGAAACTTCTAAGTACAAGGGAGAACAAAGATTTAATGGATTAGTGCTTGGATATTTATGCTTAGTAGCATGGAAAAGGTTTATAGCCAAGTGAAGGTTAGCTTGAGTTTCTTTTAGAGGTAGCCCTTGAGGATAGGAATAGTGTATGTGAAAAGAATTAGGTTCTTTATTTGATAGAGGCATGTTGGAAAGATTTGAAGTGTTGGGAGGTTCATGAGCATGGTAAGAAGTGGAGGTATCAAAGAAACCATCACTAGACATAGGTTCATTAATATGATCTTTCTCAACAAAAGTATCCTCATCACATGAGTCATTAGAGGTATCAATAATCCCATTATCAATAAGATCTTGGATTTTATGTTTGATCTCAATGCAATCTAAAGTACTATGCTCATTATGTTGATGATAAGTACAATAGATATCCAAGAATGGGTTTCTATATGAGCTAGACTTAGGTAAAGTCATGAGCTTGGTGCCAAGAAGTGTTTTGCAAAGTGTCATCACAAGAATCTTCCAAGGGAGAAAAAGTTCTATCAAAAGTATGTTTAGAGTCCTTTTGTTTTTTCTCAAGCGAATGGTATGCATCCATGTCTTTATCATTGTCTTGGTCAAAGATAGGTCCATCATGATAGCTTGGAATAGGCTCAAAGGAGATATCACTTTTTTTCTCTGTAGGGAGGTATTTAGATCTAGAAGATGAAGACATTTGATGTCTTGGAGTAGAATATGTAGGCCTTGAAGAAGATGAACCATGTGTATGCAAAGATCTTAAGGAAGATTCATTTAAGAATTAAATCTTCTCCTCTAATATTTTTTGAAGTTTAGACTTCGTTTCTAACATACACTTAGAGAGATGAAGGTAGGAAAGATCATTTGTCTCTTCTAGTTCTTTGTATTGAGCATATAGATCTTGAAACTCTTTAGTGGCATAGAGGATATCATGATCATCTACATTTGGTTGAGGATTGGTAGCACAAGATTTGAATGCCATAGTGGTAGATAGATGATCAAGCTTGAAAGAGACTAGAGGAAACTACGAAGGTGACACGAGATAACTTGATGTCCAAACTAAAGAGGTAGAGTGTTCACTTGCAAAAATAGTAAAGAAAGAGTAAAGTGAATTGTCAAGAAAGTGTCCAAGAAACTTGCAACATTAGTGGCTCAAGTCAAGATCTATGAAATAATCCAAATAACCAAGTATATAGAGCAAGCAAGGTGACAAGTGAAAAACTTTCCCAACATAAGAGTGTAGTCAAGAAATCAAGGTAACCATTTCAACAAAACCATAACTAGAAAGAAGACATAGACCATCAAGATAGAAAGACCAAGAGCACTAAAACCAAAGAGTCACTTTAAGCATGTTCAAGCACTAGAGACATAGAAAATAAAAATTAAATGATGAGACTCCCCTCAGCAAGCAACACAAGAAAATATTTAAAGTTGATGTTTTGACTTAGTTGTCAAAGTTTTACAATAATTGATAGCATAGAAAGTTTGATGTTCAAAAGAAAGTTTTTTTCAATCAAGATAGTGACACATGGAGTAGTCTTCAAACAATCTAGCAAGGGACAAAAAAACCTTGCATGATACAAGAATATGTAAGGTCTTAAAAGAAAACCCTAGAACTATCATCATGTGTATATTCAAAAGATTTTCACAAGTCTAGAAAATTTGAGAACACATCAAGCAATATCTACCTAAAAGTCATGATTCATTACTAAACAACTTGGCCCACATTTGATGCTCCTTTGCCTCACACCAAGTGGTTTCCCACAAGAGATATTGGCTTTGTTATGGAAGTGTCATAAGCACAACCAAGGGAACACAGATGGTGAGTGTAAAATCTTGGGGTGATCTGGATAGTCCACTAGGATTGATTCTCACACCAAGAAGTTGAGTGGTAAAATAGGATAGTTACTAACCTAGGGTGTTTAGAAATGGATTCCATTCATAATGTTCCTCTTGCACTCAATTAAGAGACACCCCACCTTGTAGTGGGTAATAGACCTCTTGGTTACAAGAGCACCTTAAGCATTCTTGCCTAGTGATCTCCTCATGGTCAACATCCCATAAGCGATCACACTAAGTGAAGACAAATACTATGTCTACCAAAGTTTTGTGTCCTTGATAGCCTTGAATTTATAGTGGGTTGGAAGAGCTAGGTATTAGCTTATCCTCACTTGGGTCATTCCTCTTAGGTTGTCCAAGAGTAGGCCCTCTAAAAGATTCTAACTACCACAAAATGGATCCACTCTCGAGGGTCAAGATTTGTGATTCACATCAAGGGTGAAGAGCATACTCTCCTACCTCAATTGTTTCCCCCAAAGATTCCAATAAGATTCAATTATCTGCTTGCTTTCAAAATCTAAAGGTGGGTCAAGATTTTTGAGTCACCGGAACATACTCTCCTATCATCAAAGAACCTTAATCATAAGTTTAATGTACCTATGAAATGAAAGAAACTAGTAGAGTTCCATACAATGAATAAAAGAAATGCAAGTTTGTTTTTTATGCTTTGGGCAGCCCTACAAACAATCATTAGTAGCCCTTGCGCATTTAAAGCTTTGACATGCATTCTTTTTAGCAATGAAAATGAGAAACTCCATGAAAAGAAACCAAGGTTAGGACATAACAACCAAGTAAGACCTACAACAAAAATTGGTTAGTTACCTCAAAGCTCCAAGTTATCTTCCAACCAAGTGTGTGCAAATAAAGTGCAAGCTAATCACAAATGCTCTCATTTTTACTCTTTTCTTTTGACCTAGTCAACAAGATTATAAATTTTTTATATGATTATGGATCCAAAAATAGAAATAAAAAGAAGATATCCCTACTAAAAACTAGAGAGGTTTCCAAAAATGAAAGAAATTCAAAAAAACTCTTCATTTGTACCCTAGGGACCCATTTTGTCAAAATAGACCAGATTTATCAAATCAAGTTTTGATCACTAATATGACCTCAAAATCCAAAACACAAAGAAAATAACCCCTATAGAATTCAAAAAAAAAATCTGAAAATGTAAGTTTTTCTTAAAAAAGTTGCCGATTTATGACCAAAAATGGCTTTTTATGAAAAAAAAAAAAAAAATCATAACTAATGCAAATTAAGTCAAAATGATCTAAAACTTAGACTGAGACATCACGACACATAGTCAATGTTCAAAAAAAAAATTAGAACCAAACTCTAAGTGGTTTAGGAAATATGATCAAATCTTCAGAAGCCTAGGGTTTTGGCCTTCAAACCAATCTATATATGGGTTAGCCTTAAAATCAAAGTGAGAACTCTAAAAATCCACTTGATTACATCCAAAATACTACTGTAAAAAATCAAAAATGATAAATGAAAGAAAATGGAGCTACAAACTTGATTCAAGCCCCACAATGAGCACCGAAAAATGTATGCATAAAAGTATCACACTTCTATAAACCATTATTCTTGAGAGAACCCATGGAAGAGGGAGTCTTAAGAGCCAGCTTATAGCTCTCTATCTATGATATGAAAAGGCTATGAGATGGTGTCTCTCAAATGAACCAAACTATGCAACTCTTGCAAGGTACACCATAGAATGAGAGATTCAAAGAGTAGAGGCAAGAGTGCCAGTATCCAAGAATCTAGAATAATATGCAATGCAAATGCAAGCTAACAAAGAGAACTAAGTGAAAGTATAAATGAAACTATGATGAAAAGTATACCATAATGTAAGTAGAATAAGAGCTAATTTAAATTCAAGAATGTAAGAATGCTCCAAGTCTCCAAAATCACCAAGAAAACCTACAGCATAACAATAGCATGAGAGACTAAGATTTTTTGAATTAAGAGAGAGCCCTCCCTTTTAAAGAAAAATAGATGGTAGAGATTAAGAGGTAAGATTAATGTAATCAAGGGTGGACTTTGAAAGTGGGAGTGATCCATGTGCACAAGTATCTCAACCAATCATAATTAATAGTTGACTTTTGAGAGGGTTTGAAATGTGTGGAAGAGAATTAAAGTTAATTTTAAATAGAAAATTCTTCTCACATAGGAAATTGTGCATTCATGTGTACACAAAAATGCCTTTTCTTTTATTTCTAAAATAGGAATAATGTTTTATGTGTGCACACTTAGGATAAGAGATGAGTAAGAAATTTTATTTAATTAAAAGGGGGACATGTCATTTTATTTAAATATGAGCTTGGGATAAAGTGTTCATACCATAGGTTATAATCAAATAAATAGATTTTTGAGGATTTGATCAAAAACAACCATTAGATAAATTATGGAAAAATGCTAGAAAGGGAGCTCATAATCTAGATGACCATTTTTAGTTGATTACACTATGTACTACCATGACTTTAAATTTTACACAAAAAAGTCAGAAAAAGTGAAGAAAACTTATAATTTTAGGATAAGTGTAGTCTTCAAGGTTACCAATATTTCATCTAGAAATGACATACATTCTCAATAATCTAAAAATTTATACTATGACATTTTGGATGATATACTTGAGTGTGACTTTAATTCATTCAAATTAATTTTTTTTTGTCATCAAATGGTACAAGCCACGACTAAATCAAAATGGTCCTAATAGGACTATTATTGAATATGATAGTGGATTTACAATGATTAATATAAGGCTATTTGAGCCAGTTAGAGATGAGCCCTATGTTCTTCCAAGCCAATGTGAGAAAGTGTTTTACTTTGGCATTTCATATAAATTAGGTTGGTCATTTGTTGTTACACATGATCCTATAAGAAGGCAAGTAAAGTATAATGTGATGGAAGAAGAAGATACTAAAGAATCAGAAGATGAAGTAATGATGATCATGAACAATTGTTGTACAATGATGAAGAAGAAGAAGATGATGATGATTCTGGTGATGCTGATGATCATCATCATCATCATCATCATCATCATTCTGGTGAAGATGATCATGATCAAGGTGATGATGGTCATGATAATGGTGATGAAGATGATGATGATGGCAATGAAGATGGTGGTGGTGACAACAATGATCAAAGTGACAACTATGATGATGATGATGACATGGATGAAGATGATGATCAATGAAATGTATGTCAATGTATGATTAATTTCAACTATGATTTCAATGAATGCATCATGTAATATTTGTCTTCTATGAAATTTTTAGTATATAGAGAATTGTAAGCAAACAACTTATCATTGATTATAATATGGGTGATTTTGAGCGAGGTGACCAAATTTCTCTTTCAAAACAATATGTGTAGATATAAACATTAAGTACAACATTTTCAATATTTTTGTAGATATATAGATTAATTAGACCAAATTTTTGGCTAAATTAAGATAAATAATTTATATATGTAGGCTATTCAACACCTTTGACTAGGATCTTGCACAATCACATGGATCAACAAGCATAAGTCAATAGACCCTATAGATACAAGTTTTTATTTGTATATCTTCTCTTCACCATCAACATCAACTTTAATCCTAGTATGTCTCTCATTTTATGGATTAAAAGTATCACCAAATAGGTATTTGTCTATTTTTTCTTCCTCAAATGAGGAAAATTCGAGAATAGAAGAAAAAATTTAGACATCTAGTAGGTCTAAAATAGGGAGATCAACTAGAGGTCAAAAGATTAGAAGAAGATTGAATAAATGAATGTAATTTTTTCTTGATAAGGTGGGGGGGGTGTCATGTTCTTATGATAAAGAGAGTGAAAGCAATAGGAAGGTTCCCTTAAGGTAAACACATCTTCAAAAAGAATGTGTACCCAAGGAACTACCTCCAATTAACAATAATTTTCTATTAACAAAAGGATATATCACATAGCTTCATCTTCATTACATGGTTTGCACCTATTTTTCATGGATGACATAAAGGTTAGTTACAATAAATTTGTTGAATTGATGGATTATGTAGGACCTTGTTACAATTACAAAAATTGGATGAGGATTGTGCAATATAAAAAAATATGCATAGGTATCCATTATCACCAAATTATATACAATGCAAAGAAAATGATCAAAGTAAAAGGCTTGCTATGTGTATTGATGGAAGACCAAAAGAAAAAAGGAATATTGTAGGATTTATAAATAGATTTTGACTTGTTGTCAACTAATAAGTGGTCAAATTGTATATTCAAGGCACCCAAAGGAAATCATATTTTTTTAATGTGTGATAAAATCAATAAGTGCAAGGGAAGAGCTTCTAATAGATTACAATTTGAATTGTGTAGATACAAAAGAAATCACTATCATGGGACTAGTAAGTATAACATTTAAACCAATTACCTCTAATAAATATTGACTCTAATATAAAATCTACTATTTTATTAATAATTTCTTCTGGTAAGTCTATTACTTTCATTTTGTTCTTAATTGTTAAGAATTACTAATCTTTTTCATAGGGTGACATGGATACACCACAATGCATAGATGGGAATGTACCATCTCACACACCTTCTTCAATAAAGGTAAACCTTAATTATTTTAATTGTAAAAATTATATAGAAATAAATTTTATATTATTATGTTCTTTTTTTAATGTCTTTGAAGTTATTTTGATGGAATTTTACTGATATTGATATCACAAGTTGATACTTATTAATAGGTAAAAGTGAAAATGACAGTAGATCAAATGCAATTTGAAACATGGGTGTCATTTATAGATGGCATCACCCTTAGTGGTGACCCCATATTCATTTCCCACAAAATCATACAAATATACAGTGATGAAATTCTTAACATTATCCTTGAGAGTGACACAAGTGAGGAGACAGAGGCACTGAAAGAAGAATTGATACATAGAGTCAAATATTTGAAGGTAAGAAGCAGTTAATCTAAAGAAATAATAGAAGTTTAATAGATATTTATACCTTATAGTATCAAGTATGGATCATGATCTAAAATATTATGTATTCTTCTACAAGATTTTGTGGCACCTACGAGACTGCTTGGTCAACATGGTGAGGGTTGTAGTGCACAACCTTCATGTAAGTAACACTTTCTCTTTACAACATTACTGAAAATTACACATTACTAAAAATTATTGTATTATTACACCATTTATTTTATTTAATAAAAAATTAGTTTAAACTAATTTAGGTTGTGCTTGATGATGAAAGGTGAGAGTGTTATGACCATTGAGTTGAACTAAGAACTTATTTACTATTAACAGATCCATTTGTAAGTTGCAAATCGTATTAGGTATAAGATTAATAGTTTGATATGTAACTTCACATTCTATGATCAAAATTTACAACCAAATGTGGCTTTAATGTGATATATGATTCCATAGTAGAATTACCGCATAACCCACAGCTCCCAGGATCAAAACATGGCTCTGATACCTTACTATTATCATAAGAGGATTCGATAATTCTATTATGTTTTTAAAGATTTTCTTTATCCTATTTTTCCAGCAAATCCCATATTGATACCCGAGTTGTATTTTTCTATGTGGTCCTAGTTATTTTCTTATAATTATTTGTTGCACTTAAAGCAGCTCCTTTCTCAACAACATTTAGGCAATAGCTAACATAATTAAGTTAAAAGATGTTTAATTACTTAGCAAACATATGTACCCTTTTATATCATTGAAATATTTTTAATTACTTACCACTTTCTTATTGCCCCTTGAAGAATTTGAAGGGGCACCTATTGCATTTCATATGGTTGCACCTAATTCATCCATCAATAGTTTTGATCTTCATTATGGTGTGTAATGTCCCGTATTAGAATAATTATTATTTGGTGATAATTATCTTGAAAGAAACCACTTTAAGATATTTCTTTCTATTGATTATTATATAACAATGAATGATAACTTCTAAACATTAAATTTTGATAAGTTAAATAATAATATTATACAAGAGGCACTGTATATGGGTCTAATTTTGTAGTCAAATATATGCCAAATTGGTATATATATATATTTAATCCATATATTCAACATTACTAAAAATTATAGTATTGTTACACTTTCTCTTTAATTAATACTTTCTCATATTCCTATGAGAAGAAAGAATGCAATAGTCATACACATTGTGAAACAATATGAGCAATAATAGAAAATTGTGGACCTACTAGTGCAACATTGTTTGTTTTCATCAACACTATAACACTTAACTTTTATTTCTAGATGCTTCTAGCTAGTACCCAATTTGATCTTTATCCATTGCAAATGTCTTTGTTAACAATGTTATCTTCAACTCATGATGAAGTGCAGATGCCTCCTTCAATCATTGTTTTGATATTGCTGAGTGCATTGTTAACAACAAGGTATTTAAAAACATCTTCAACTATACCAATTACAACTAGTAAAACCTTTGTTAGCTATATTTTGTAATGTACTAATCATGCATTATTATTTTTGGGTGGTGTTCGCACCAAAATTGACCAATTAACACAATACAACTATTCTTCAAAGACTAAAATTTTTTATTGCATACATTCAATTTGACTATTGATTAAAGGAAACTTTTAAGATTTGATCATAGGAAACAAAATGAAAGAGATAGAATAGATATCATCAAAATATCAAATGAGCATATAAGACTTCATATTAAATTTGAAATGCTTCACCACATTGTTACATATGTTGTTGTTGCATACAGTTGACAAAATCTAGACTAAACAAAAAGAATCGACTTTCTTTGATATATAATGTAAATTTTTCTATCTTATGATATTTTTTGAGTTGTCATTTTGCACGATGCTTAACGACAAGAATCCTTTCGAACTCCTCTATTGAAAAGATGATCTAGGATGAACTCCAAGGTTTTGGGCAATCTTGTGACCTACTAGAATCCATTTAGTTGAAGATAAACGTGTTTATTCACAAGGAGGCCTTTGCTAGTATGAACCAATTTTAGATAAGATATGTGTCTACTTGTTGTTTTAAAATTAACCACAAAAAAAGAGATATTTTTCTTATTTTCTATTTTTTAAATGAATGCAATCTAACAATGCAACTATATGAATTCCTAATTTAACCAAGGGTTAGAAAAGAAAATAACAAAGATAAGGTAATGAGAAATGAAAGAAAATAGCATGAAAGAGAAATTCCTAATGGACATAAACAATGATAACAAGATGTCTACAAGTTAAATTGTTGAAAATATTGGGTATGAAACCAATGAAAATATGAGCAATGCTTCTTTAAATCCACTAATGCAATCATTGATGGAAACTTAGTAAAAATTGAAAGATGTTTCACTTCTCATCAAATCGCAAGGACACAAAAAGTGCACTCATGTGAGACAAGAAGTTATGTAGGAACAATAGGGTGATCTCTTCTCCAACTTGGTACATTAGTAGAATTCGTCAACACGTGAAAAACACCAAAAATAAAATATTACACAATCAAATCAATACAATAAAACCATTGGCTCCATTATTATCATGAACAATAATTTATAAAAATAGCACACTCCAACAAGAATAACTACACTTAGAATGAGAGCATCAATAGAATATATTATTGCATCAAAATAAGGGCCTAGAATACATGTTACATTCCTCAATTTATAAGAAATCATCTCCTTAATTTGTGTTGAGAATGAGAGATCTCTTCATGCAAATATATGCTTAAAACTAATAAAAAAAAGCTAATTATGTATAAACTAACTCTCTAAATGGTGCTAAGTAGGACTCCACCCTTGTTTATATCAATTAATAGGTGCATGAGCCTTTACATGTCTTAAAACAGAGAAAAAAGTAATAGATAAGAAGAAGGAAGTTGTAAGAGGACCTGGGAGTCATTGGAAGCTCTAAAAATAGAAGCTTACCCTTCTCTAAATGAGTCTAGGAGTTAAACTACCATCAAAATGCATTTCCAATGCATAGAAAGCTTTGAATTTAGAACTAGTAGTTAACTGTCAACACACCTCTAACTTCTTCAAAAAAATTGGTGCACCTTTGCAGTAGTGTACCTTTGGAGTAGCACACCTTGCACACCTTTGGAGTAGCACACCTTAGTAGCATGTTCAAAAAAATTTAAAATCCCAAATGCCAAAACTGAATTTCTAGCTTCTAGGTTTTCTACCCCTTCATACCAAAGCAATGTATTGATGTTTTCTCTTGAATTTCTCTATAATATCTATCACTTGGGAATCTTTCAATAAATATAATGCCTCATATTTATGCCTAACTATTTGCCAATAATTATTGACATCCATTCAAGTTTCCATAAAATCATCAAGTCTTCTATCAAGTTTCAACAATACCTCTTCAATCTTGAATGCTTGCCTAATATCTTCATAAGATGAAGCATCCTTGAAATTCCTTCAGAATTGTTCAACCACTACTTGCATTGACTTGAGCTTTGTCTTTGACTCATCTTCAAAAATCTCTAGAGAAATAGCATCGTAATACCTATCTACATCCAAAATTTTCTCTTTAGATTGGTCTTTTAACTTTTGAATATCTTGATGAAGTTCTTTATGACCTTATTTCTAGTAGCTATTTTCTCAATCCAATCCTCCAATTTATCAACCTCATCTATTGTATATACTTTTGTGAGTGTATGATACCTTTGACCTTTTATTGTTTGGAGTTCTTGAAGGTCTTTTCCCTAGGTATGTACCTCATCCATGAGCCCAAAATCTTGGTCTACTATAGATATTCGTTTCTTTGCACTAGATTGAACATAATGCAATAGGTTCAAATTAACCTGTATTATCTCTACAACTTTTTGTTCAAAATTATCATTTCATTTCTAACATGCTCCCAAAAATGAATCAACTTGGACACTCCCCTTATCTCTCCTTTCTAATGTAATGACAAGATTAATCTCTAGGTGAACTTGGTCCAATGGGCCTACAATTTCATGCAGATGGCCTCTTAGAAGCTCATTCTCTTTGCACAACTTTATCAACTCATTCTCATTTACATCTAAATTCTTGAATACCTCCTTGATGCCTATAGTGATCATTAATTTAGCTATCTATTATGGACTTTCCTAATAGGACTTCTATAATTTGATAGTCCTTAGGAGTCAAATCTATCATCTCAACATGTAGAGAATGACTCTATGAGAAAGTAGGTCATGATCTCTATTCTTTATTATGAAGGTCATTTTTTGTGCATCACCCATAGGTGGCTCAGGTGTCCTAATGGATTCTACTAGTACATCCATACTCTCTTCTTCTTTCAGGTTTAGCTATCACTTTTGTCAGACTGTAACTTACCTCTTCAACCAGGCTAGTGTAGTGCCCATAGGAGAAAAATATTTAGTTGAAGAGGAGGTTTGCCCGACAAGCCCTTTCCCTTATCCCTCCTTTCCAGAGTCTTCTCCTTTAGAGAGATCTATATTTGGTTTCCCTATATCTATTGTATCTAAATTCCTTACCTCTTTATCCTAAGAAGTTTGTTAAGTATCTATCCTTCCTTAGTTACTTCATTGGCTAGTCTCTATTTTGGCTCTTCTTCATGCATTTCTTTCTCTTCTTTGGTGAAAAGAGGGAGAGGAGTGACTGATCCTTTTTCCAAAAATGAAAAATCTTGAAATGATGGTGGTGAGGTACCCAAAGATCCTTTTGGTTGAGGTGGCATTTGATTCCAATCCTCTCCCAAAGGTTGATTTTTTGGTGTATCTCATATTTTATCATCCACAATTTTAGTTCCTACTAGCATAAAGTTGAAATTAGACATGTTGAAAATATATGTTCCTTGGCCCTCTTGCTGATCCATCCATTTTTTTTGCTCATCCTTTGAAGTTTTAACCTCAATAGGTTTCCTAGAAATAAATGGTGACATAATGGTCAAGCTTCTCCTTTTCTATTCTTGGGCATCCCTTTCCAAGCATGTCCTTTGATTTAACTAGAGATTGTCTTCTTCATCTTCTTCTTCTTCCACCTCATGAGTACTTTTAGGGACTTGAGGAATAAGTATAACCTCTCTTTGTATCTTCTATCTTTAATTTCTTTTGATAGTAGGTCCAACACTATCTTTCTTAGGAGGTGAAGGAGAGGCGTCTTCCTCTTGTGTAGGCAGGGATACCTCTTGTGCTTCTTTCTCTATTTTTTGTTCTTGTTCCTAATCTTTTTCTTGTTTTGATTCTTATTCTGGCGGAATCACTTGTATAATATCTTGATCTTGAGCAGCTTCTTTTTTTTAGGCTCTATGGTCTCAGGTGCTTGTGTTGCTTCTTAGGCTTGAGGTTATTCAACTTCAAACTCAACTTGCTTAGGAGAATCTATTTTTCTCTTATTTTTTCCTTTGTCCACCTTGAAGTAGCCAACTTCCCTATCATGCTTATATACCATTTCTAGCCTAACTAGAGATTGTGTAGGAAAATTTGGTATTATTACTTTTGCACTTTTACCCTTTACTAGGTATGTTGTGGCTTGGAATGTGACAGTCTGAGGAATTGGGTCCATCTTAAAGGGCTTCTTGATCTATTCCCATGTCATTTGGATTATATGTCTCACCCCATGATTGATATATGCAGTATCTTCCCTCTCAACCTCTACATTCATGATTGGCTTATCAAATATCTTGTCATGGTTGTACAAGGTATCCAAGACATATTGAATGTCTTGTTGGAAAACCTTTAATGGGATATTTATCTCCAAGGCACTTCCTACTCGATATAGAGATCCTACAATAATCCCTTATTTGGATATCATAGTCATCTATCATGTTCATCCAATGATCTTCTACTACATCTATGTGCACAAACTATTTTCTTGCCAAATGTTGAACTCTGCCAATATTGTCAAAATATGGATGGAGGGAGTTATCCTCCAAGGGATATTGATCCCATTCTACATCAAATGTCATGATATCTTTTTTTTTCTTAACTTCAAATGGACCTATAATGATGGGCCATACCCAGGTCTTCTTATGTTACTTCCTCACTCTGTCATATGCAGATGTGAGTTGTCTCACAATCTCCAATAAAATAAGCCTATCTGATGGATACCTTAGGAGTTTCTTCAGATTCATAGTTGTATATGCTACCCTTAAGTAGGTGAATATCTTGAACTAGATGTCGTAGGCACATATCTTTGTAATCCTTGCTATTGCCTCGACTGATATCCTCTTGGCATAATCACCCTTAATGAACCCGATGACTAAAAAAAATAAGGCATCATTCACTATTATGTATTCTTTTCTTTGATCTGAGAGCTTCTTCTTTACTAGTTAGGGGTACACCACATAAGGCCAAGCATTAGCATCTTGCATGCTTCCCCTCTTGAATAGTCCTAGATAGTCAGTATTCCTTGCCACCAATAAATACACCAAGTATAATGTCATATAAAACTTGGGGTTGACCTTGACTCCTACCAGCTACTCATCTAAGTTTTTACTTAGTATTGTAGCCTAATAAATTGGTAGTTTAGCTATTTTGATGGTCTTAATGAAATGTACCATCCAAATGTTCAAGTGTCCAATTGCTAGTAGACCCATGACCCTAGTCAAAAGCATAATGGAGTATCCATTTTCATCCTTCTTGTATCCTCTAGTCATGTCTACTTTTCCTTCTCTTCATCCCACCAACATTCTATCAATCAAGAATGATGATAGTATAATTTCTATAGCCTTCTGCTCATTATCCCTATACCATCTTTCCACTTGATAATAAGTAATCTTAAAATATTGATACACTCTTAGGAGATGGAAGACTTTCTCAATGTTCCTCAATCATAATCCTAGGACTATCTCCCCTATTATTCTCTTCACAAGTCTTTCTTTTGACACATAATTCTCTAGCAAGGCCATGAAAATCTTTGAAGATTGCACTAATGTGGGATGTGAGGCCACATTAACCAAGCCTGATTTGATAAATGTTGAGACTATTGGGGACCTCTCCTTAAGCTTGTTGCAAAGTACTAGTAATGTGTTCCAATCTATATGTCCCAATTCCATATATCTAATTTCTAAATGTCCATCTTGGAAGCATGATTTCTTCAGTGCACCTTGAAACTTGAAGATAAATAGTTTTGGAGAAATCTTCTCTGTGAGTGAGGATGAGGAGGAAGCCATTTTATCTACACAAAACATAAACACATTTGTCTAGAGGTGTAAAAATTAAACTCTACAAAAACCCTAATTGCCAAAAAACTAGACCTAGAACCTTAAACCCTAGCAAAACCACTCAAAAACTTTCTTTTTAGCTCTAATATGCAGTTTAGCACACCTTGTGCACCTTGATAGGTGTGCTAGGTGCACTAAATAACCTTTAAAAGGTTATTGAGTGTGTAGTGGCATAGGTGTGCACCCTTGTGGGCTCTGGACATGCACATGTGTACTACCACACACATTGCATATTGTCTTTTCCTTAAGGGGGGCTTAGTCAGCTTTGCTAGGTTAGGGGTGCACACATGTGCACCCTTTTATTTATGGTTAAGTTTCAAAAAATGGTGCACACATGTGCATTAAAAAGGTCTGCATGTGTGCATGTGCACACATTGGAGAGGTGTATACATGCACACATTTTCCTAAGGATTCAGGTTAGGTTTTAAATGTGATTAAAGGTGCATACATGTGCATCTTGGATAGGTGTGCATGTGCTCATCTTTATGTTTGTTAACTTGTCTCTTTGGTGTGTATAGGTAGGTGGAGTAGAGCACATGAAGGTGCACTTGCCAATGTAAAGTGTGTTGAATGAGGAAGGGGGTCCCAAGATTTTATAGGCTTGAGATGAAGTGCAGCCTTTTGGGGCATGCACCTACGCATGTGAGTAGGTGTGAAACTCCAAAGGGGAAAAATGTGTGCTTGTGCACCTTGAAAAGGTGTACATTTGTGCTAGTATGCACCTTTTGTACTAAAATCACCTTCATCACTCAATCTCATAATTTTGGTATCTAGTCTTTTCAGGCAAAGGACTAGGTAGGACCTAGACTCTAGGTAGAGCCCCAAAAATGACTCACACCCCAGACTAGGGGTCTAGGAAAGAAAAAATAGAAATTACTACATGATCCCCATTTCTCCAAGAAATGGGGTGTGCATTGTGAAACTACAACAATATCCTATTCTAAATCCAGCCCTTATAATTATTGGCATTGGATTAGTTACATTGTGAAAAGGCATGTCCCTTTTTTTACAAAATTTATAACTAATTGACATATTAACAACAAACTGAATGCACTTTTAAGCATAATTATAAAATAAAAGGTTTTATTTCATTGATAATGATGATGATTCAATAAAATCATCACATACATTGATGTGTTTGGCATACTTCTCATTCTCTACCAGATCTACATTGTTGATAATCTCTTGGGCTTTGAGTTTGATCTTGAACATACACTCTATCTACATGTTAGCCTTTGTCATTTCTAGATCATCATTCTGTGCTACTTCTAGGGCTTCTATCTACATCACATGGTGTGTATCCATCCATCTATCTTAGTTAATGATGTCACCATTTTTTTCTTGCCAAGATACAACTCCATGCTCTATCACTAATTGATCCATCATTTTGAAAGAAACCTAGAATTCTTGAGAATACATAGTATGATGTCTGGTCAATTTCTCAGCCTCCTTTATATCTTCATTCTCTTCAAGGGTATCTCTTTCTTTAACCAATTTCTTATATATCTCATTATATCTCTAGGCCAGAGGTTCATACACATTATAAACATCCTAGACCTAGCCTAATTTAACCAACAATTTCTTGAAATGATTTATAATCATGGTGTTAGCAACCTCCCTTCTAATCATTGAGATATCTTTCAATTTAGCATTTTCCTCTAGAAACCTCTTCAATTCAAACTTTAGGGTTGTCCTATTTTCAATAAATCTTCATACATAGCTTTCCGATTATTTCTTTCAAAAGTAAGCTACTTAACACTTACTTTATTGAATAATGCAAGATCTACTTGCATGCCTATAACTTTGTTTGGATCTGTGACACAAACTTTTAATGTCATTAAATGACCAAATGCCTGATCAACATTGATATTTTTTGGCCTCTTATGCAGTGGATATAAATCCCAAAGAAACATAGATTTTTCATCCTCGATAAATTGTGATCCAATAATAACATCTTTAACTCCTTGCACATCCAACTTCATATCTTGCTTGTCCAACTTGATTAAACTGTCAAAAATATATGATGCACTTAAGTCCCAACTAGGTAGAACCATAACCCCTACCTCATTCACAAATTGTCTCCCTCTTGCTAGAGCCATGTGTTCAACCTCTCTTTTAATATCTTCTTTTAGATTTGACATTAATTCCTACTCATTTAGAGGAGAGATATTAGGGACACTCTGCCTCAATAGTTTACTTACGTGTATATATATTACAACTATATATTCTTTGGATTTGATGAAACCATTACCATCCACAAATTTTTAGACTCTAAAAGTCTCTTATCCTTCTTAACATCTATCCTCTCTAGGATTTACATATCATGTTCCACAGGCTAAAGTACTAGCCTTTCTATAGTTCTAGAAACTTGAACAAGGGAATCTAGAATTCTTTTAATTTCTTCTCTAAATTATTCCTTGAATATCTACCCCTATTCTTCCATTTCCATTTCTTGTTCCTCAATGTTTTTTTGTACTGCAATTAATTCCATGTTTTTGAAACTTTTTTTGTACTCTTTTCCATGGTAAATGTAATCACCCAATTTTTGTAATTTTCTACATATGTGAGTGTATCCTTTTGGATCATGGTTACTATAGGAATCCATAGTATACATATGATACTCATTCTATAATTTTTTTCTTCTATCTTATCATATGAATTGGTTGAAAAAATAGTTAAATCTCCAAATGATAAGGTCACAGGAAGGAAAGATTGCTTTCTCTACTTACCTCCAAAATGTTTCTTGCTAGGCTTTGACATCTGCCTAACAATCTCCAAATAAGAAATCAGATCAGGCATTAATGTAGGCAATCTATATGGTCTCCCTTCAAATATAGACACTCTTACAATTGTGAAATAGTCATAAGCATACTAGTCTCCCCAATTATTCTTAATCTTCTCACCTAGCCCATTCTCCTTAGGTCTTAAGAATCTTTTGATGTTAGGGCTGATTGAAGGGAAAGAGTGGTGTCTAAATAGTGTATACAAAGGTTGCACAAAGTGATATTCAAATGTTATATAACATGAAGCATTGAACCTATAATCATATACTGACATCCATATTTGAACTGGTTTCATATCCCCATTGGACTCTCTTAAATTCAACTTTAAACCATCACCCCATAATTCTTTCTTTTGTCCAAAATACAAAACCATATGCATAAATAGTGAATGGTTGTTAAAGGTAGGGTATTCTACATCATTAAAATTAACAAAAGCAATATGAATATTGTCAACAACAAACACTGTATAATCATAGGGTCTTGGTTCCAACATCTACACATCTGATGCTAGCACCATAGGGCCAACCTCCATCAAATCAAGTGCTTTCATTCCCCTTACTTTCCTACATGATTGATAAGTCATATCTAAGTATGTCTTAAAAAATTTGACATTCAAAGAAGGCCCATCTACTGATGTCAAAGGCTCCTTTTCTATCTTATGCAACATCAACTTCCACTGCATGTATGAGATATTTGACTGTTCATATTCTTTTTTCAATTTAGTGAAAGACAATTTCTTTGTTAGGCCATCAATGAGTCTAAATGCTTCATTCAAGGATTCAATAGATATTTCCATGAATTTTTGCATGTCTTTATTATATATACATCTATCCTCAACATTATATTTGATAATAATGACCTTGAGTAGCTCCAAATTAAAGAATACATTTGGCACTATCAATTTTCCCAAATTCATCTCCCAAGGATGACATATGGGTGCCTTATGGTTTCTTCTCACATAATGATATAGAAATAGCTCATAGCCTCTAGTCTAAGTTTAGACATCTCCATTCTCAATACACTTGTCTTCCACCTTGTCTAGAGAAGAAAATTTGCCTCTTCTAGATTTGCGGCCTACAAATTCCATTTTTTCAATAAGACCCTCATTCAATTTTCATGGTGTAGCTCATCATCAATTTTCTTCTTTTTTTAGCCTTCACTTTCTTAACCTTCTCTAATTTCCTTTTCTGAATAGAACCAGAGCTCTCCATGATTGTTCCTAATACTTTTTTGAATACAAATCTTCTATGAGGATTGAACACAAATGTTAACTCTACTAGCTCATTGATGAGAATTTGTGACCATAACACAGTAATGATTACTCTTTTATTACAAAACAAGTCGCACTCATGCATTTATTTTTGACATGAATCAAATCATAAAGCCATTTTTTATCATTATAGCAGATGAATTGGTTGTTAGAGGTAATCTCGTGCACTTATTTTTGTGTTTATAAAAATATATTGAAACATTCATCATTATAGCCATTAGCGATATGAACATATGAGTCTTTTGATCACCATAATCAAATTCTTGCAATAGAAAAATATTTTTAACTCCATGCCCATCACTATAATAACAACGATAACACCATCACTCATCACTATGATGTAAAACCCTCAACTGCAATCCCCGATACAATTTTTTTCTATTAGGTATGGTGATTGTAAATCTCTATTTTTTATTCTAGCAAAAAATTTGTTCTAACATATGTCGATATTTCACAGCTCATCATTGATCATTATATCTCCATTAAACCAAGCATGATCAGTAATCATAATTTATCAGCACAACATGCAATGATAACTACTTAATAATATAGCCTTTCATCACCATATCCTTTAGTGATCACAAAACCCTTATTGCTGATCATCAAAGCCTTTTTTCAATACCTTGATCAACAATGATCGTTATAAAATATAGTGATAACCTTTCTTTATCACTTGTCACTATGTCTAAAAGCTTTTATTTTCAATTAATGATAATCACCACAAGCTATAACAATGACTTCATCTCATCGCTGATCACCCAGGCTACTCCTCTATTGCTTCAATTAGCAATTATCACCATCGGATTTAGTGGTATCCAAACCTTTATCAATGATTGCCAAAATATTTTGCACACTCATCACTTAGTGATAGATTATAATTGCTATAACATACAACACATCTAAAGACTTATCACTCATTGACATATAAAAATGGCACCTTCTCCACTTAGTGATCAAACACATTGCTATAAAGTAGCGTGATAACTCTATCACTCATCGCTATGTCTTCTTTAAACCTTCTCCACTTAACAATTAACCCAATCACTATTTCCTATAGTGACAACATGTTGGACTTTAAATTTTTGAAACTAAATTGCTGTAGTGTATCCCAAAATCTAATTTCTTATTGTTGTAGCTATAGCAATAACCTTAAAAATACTAATAGAAAAATTAAAGAATTGAGTAATAGTTTGGATAAAAGAAGTCTTTGCGAATGAAATTTAAAGTGAATATTCTCATAATGTAACAACCATATTCTCAGATGATTATTACTGATGGAACTTCCTCATTAACCAGTGATGAGAAAACATGATGAACTCAATAGTTACTATTCAAATGTTCACCTGTAGTAGCAAGCTACATCCATAAGTAGTAAAATGTGATACCTATCCAACACATAAGATGGGTCAAACAACTAGCATCAACATATGTACCATCAACAATACATCATCAAATTACTCAATGTGAAACATTCAGTTCTTGAAATATATATATATCTACAAACCATTATCACCAGCAAATAAGGAGGGAGCAATATTGTCAACATTAAAAAAAATTCAGCTAGTATTGGAAACATTTCATTCAACTTCAATGAAAGGTTGTGTGGCAGATTCTCAGCACTGACAAGGACAAGATAAAGGCATCTAATAAGAGATATAAATCTACTCTAATAAAGTAGGGATTGTATTTAGCAGGGATAGTTGGGAGACATTCACTATAACTAGTGAATAACAATTTTGAATTCTTATTAAATAACATGCAATGATTATTACCAACCATTATGTCACCAAATAAGGCTACACCATCTAATGTTTAAATAATGGAGAGCATTTTGAAGTCGCGTCCATCATAATCAATTGCCAAGTTTCTATCAAAATACAAATAGATGTAGTAAGTGAATCTTTATTTTATTCATAAAAGCTTTTAGAACATACAAGAAATAATTAATGAAAACAAGCAAGATTTTGAATAAACATATGCAAAATATTGGGTTCCACTAGGTGGATTTTATAATCATGGACCTATTTTATGTGCTAATAGATAGACCTTCAGTTCATAGAGCAACAGAGACTAGTACTACTGAAGCTGATCCATTTCCTAGAGTAGCCCATGTGACTAGTACCGGTTCATTTGCAGGGACATTGCTGTTGAACAAGAAAACTATGTTTCTGTTAAAATTATGAAAGCTTCCACGTGCTTTAAAGTTGTTATTGTTTATAGTGGAATTTTAGTTTACTTATACATAACTCATTTTGGACTAATAATCCCATGATGTTTTTGTAGGAAATAATGTTTTCTTTAATCATCTTTTTGATATGACATTGAGGCTATTTGGACCCACCATACGTAAAAGGTATGTAGTTTCATATCATTGCTACAATATTTTTCTTTTCTTCTATTTATTGTACTATATTAAAGTTATTGATCTAACAATTTTTAGTTTTTTTTAAAGGTAGAATGACCATGGTCTTGAATTAAAAATCAGCTTATTACATCTTTTGAGGACCTTTTTGGAAAAAACATTTTTGATACTGCCCTACTTCTCAAAAGAGCATTGAAACATATAAAGACTATGAGGGACCAATATAGAAAGGGTGTAAAGGAGAACCCAAAAGTACGATCATCCTCCTATGATTCCACCAATGGAGTGGAATATAATAATAGAAGATGCAAAAGAGAAAAGGCTACATGATAAAGGAAATGAACCAAAAGAGGGAAAAAGAAGGTATGTCATAATATAATTAAGTAGAATGTAATCATGCACTAATTAGAAATATTTTTAAATATATAATCTAACATGTTTCAAACTGTTCATAGACTACAAAACACATTAGTGGCTACAAAAGTGAGAGTAGAAAAGGTTGGCAAATACAAACTTGGCTATGGTGGCTATATGAATCTTTAGTCTCGAATAATTTCATATTATTATTATTATTATTATTATTATTATTTTATATACATATATATATTTCCTTGAAGGAAGGCTATAAAGTCATGGCTACATGCCTACGACAAGAATTTGGTGCACTAAATGAGATACAGGTAAATTGGTCAAATGAAAAGTAAATCAAATTGAATAGTTGTGAAATTTCTTTTTTGGTGTTGGTTTTGAACATAAATTGACTACATAACAATGTGCATAACATTTCACTACAATCGTCATATCCTAACATAGAACTTACACATGATGAAGGCCATGATGTGCATCATAGTGGTGGAGGTATTAATTTGCTACTGGAAATTAATTGTGCAATTATGAATACAATTTAACATCTTAAATTACAATTTGACATATAACCTTTTTTAAAAATGTTTTAGAGCATGTTGAACATCATGGTGAAGGAGTGGAGCATATTCCAAGTGTTCAGCATGTTGACTTGGTAGTGGATCAAAATGTTAATGTACATGATGTGGCATTCTCAGGTAAGAAAAATGCATGTTATGTAGTACTGGTTAATTAAATACTTTTAATAGTTAAAAAAAGAAAGAGTATGCCAATTTAACCCATTTACTTATTCTTGCAACAAAGCCCCCTTTAGTGTAGCAACCTCCTACTCCTAAAAATAGGAGGAGGCATCATAATTTGACATTACATGTGCTATAAAAGGAGGAGAATGAGGAAGATATTGATGCTCCTATCAGCCCTTTTCTTAAGAAAGCTAAGAAAAACAAAAAGAAGAAATGATTTTTTTTTAATGCTCTTTGATATTAATATTACCATGGTCTTGAATTAAAAATCAGCTTATTACATCTTTTGAGGACCTTTTTGGAAAAAACATTTTTGATACTGCCCTACTTCTCAAAAGAGCATTGAAACATATAAAGACTATGAGGGACCAATATAGAAAGGGTGTAAAGGAGAACCCAAAAGTATGATCATCCTCCTATGATTCCACCAATGGAGTGGAATATAATAATAGAAGATGCAAAAGAGAAAAGGCTACATGATAAAGGAAATGAACCAAAAGAGGGAAAAAGAAGGTATGTCATAATATAATTAAGTAGAATTTAATCATGCACTAATTAAAAATCTTTTTAAATATATAATCTAACATGTTTCAAACTGTTCATAGACTACAAAACACATTAGTGGCTACAAAAGTGAGAGTAGAAAAGGTTGGCAAATACAAACTTGGCTATGGTGGCTATATGAATCTTTAGTCTCGAATAATTTCATATTATTATTATTATTATTATTATTATTATTATTTTATATACATATATATATATATATATTTCCTTGAAGGAAGGCTATAAAGTCATGGCTACATGCCTACGACAAGAATCTGGTGCACTAAATGAGATACAGGTAAATTGGTCAAATGAAAAGTAAATCAAATTGAATAGTTGTGAAATTTCTTTTTTGGTGTTGGTTTTGAACATAAATTGACTACATAACAATGTGCATAACATTTCACTACAATCGTCATATCCTAACATAGAACTTACACATGATGAAGGCCATGATGTGCATCATAGTGGTGGAGGTATTAATTTGCTACTGGAAATTAATTGTGCAATTATGAATACAATTTAACATCTTAAATTACAATTTGACATATAACCTTTTTTAAAAATGTTTTAGAGCATGTTGAACATCATGGTGAAGGAGTGGAGCATATTCCAAGTGTTCAGCATGTTGACTTGGTAGTGGATCAAAATGTTAATGTACATGATGTGGCATTCTCAAGTAAGAAAAATGCATGTTATGTAGTACTGGTTAATTAAATACTTTTAATAGTTAAAAAAAGAAAGAGTATGCCAATTTAACCCATTTACTTATTCTTGCAACAAAGCCCCCTTTAGTGTAGCAACCTCCTACTCCTAAAAATAGGAGGAGGCATCATAATTTGACATTACATGTGCTATAAAAGGAGGAGAATGAGGAAGATATTGATGCTCCTATCAGCCCTTTTCTTAAGAAAGCTAAGAAAAACAAAAAGAAGAAATGATTTTTTTTTAATGCTCTTTGATAAACTTTGTTGGATAATGAAAGAATGTTGTTGTAAGTACAATTACTATGAATGTTGCATATTAATATTGATTTATATTTCATGTTAATGAATATTATTATGTGTTAATGAAGTCTTGATTAGTATTGTGTATTAATGAGCTTTATATCATATTAATGAATGTTATGTGATTGTATTGATTGAATGTTATGGTTCATAAATGGATGAATGAATGAATGAAGTACATAATTAGATGATAATGGGGAATTTAGATCGATGTTAGGGGGAGGGGTGATGAGGCTAGATGAGCTTCCACCTTCACGTAGTTGACCTTGTTAAGTATATAACATTAAAGTATTCCCAAAACCAAGTGAAGCTCAAACTAACATACCAAGGATATCTTCCTAACCAACTAATACTTTTTTGCTTTGAGATAGATTCTTTTATCAATCACTACTCATTTAGGATCCTCAATTTCCTACTCTATCCTTTCTTTTTCTTAAAAACTATTACCAAAGTCATTCTTGTGCCAAAGTAGAAATTTATTTTTTATCATCTTTAGCTTAGTTACCAAGCAATATAATCTTGATCCTGATATCTCTACTTCCTTCAACTACTATCTTCCTAACCAACTAATACTTTTTTGCTTTGAGATAGATTCTTTTATCAATCACTACTCATTTAGGATCCTCAATTTCCTACTCTATCCTTTCTTTTTCTTAAAAACTATTACCAAAGTCATTCTTGTGCCAAAGTAGCAATTTATTTTTTATCATCTTTAGCTTAGTTACCAAGCAATATAATCTTGATCCTGATATCTCTACTTCCTTCAACTACTATTCTATTATATTTATTAGGTTTTCATCCCTCAAAAAAGTCTACACAAAATTCTATTGTATTCATTAGGTTTTTTTCTAGTAGCTAAGTCTACACTATGCATCTTTTTAAGCCCATCAACATGACTCTCTAAGCACCTACTACCCCATCTAGCTATTTTTTATATTTGGCTCAAGGATATTATACTCATTAAGACATGTGGAATACTAATACCTTATTGAAAAAAATTGACATATTACATGTTTGTGCCTTATCTTTTTTTTAAACAATAGTTACATTATTGATATTATTTGTCTTTGTAGGTTCCAAGGTATTAAAAGAACAAGCTTATGGTGTTGTAGATTTATGGCTTGAACTAGCATCATCAAGTTTCTTAGTGCAATATCCAAATTGGTTGAAATAAGTAGCTGCTATGATTTTGCCTTATATTATGATTCTTCCAAAGGTTTTTAAGACTAACTTGTAGTAAATGCACAACTATATGCTATCATCACATGGCCTACATTGTGATATTTTCTTATTGTCTGTCAGCATGGTATTAGATTAATATGTTCATTTTATTTTTTTTATCTTCTAAAGATCTCTTTACCACTACATCTTTTAATTGATTAAATATTGTAGACATGGAAATTAAACCAAAAGGCTTTACAAATTACTACTAGAATATCATGGCCATTGTTCAATCATCTTTCTAGTACCTTGGATCTTACCGGAGGTGCTCATAGTAAGGTGTGCATTATATCTCAAGTGTACATTAAAATTGTCTTAATGTTTTGTGCCTTGAATTTGTACACAAAATTATCACATGTAATTCTAGATCTATTTTGGTGTTATTACTGGCAATTATCTTGGAATCTACTTGTAATTGGAAGTCTGTATATTAATAGAAATATGGAACTAAATGTGTATTTCTTATTAGACTTAATTGGAATGAATGCTAACACTTTTATCTTTTGGGCCAATGTAACATAGAAAATTTCCCAAAAATGTCCTTTGACTTTGATGGCTTCATGAATTGATGGCTCATTAAGGGATTCACTACCACCACCATTGTGAAGGAAGAGTATTTTACAAACTATTATGTACCTTGTCTTTTTTTTTCTTGGAGCAATTAGCGACTACTAACAGTCTCTATGTTCCAAAATCTAAATGAAGAAAAAAGGAACATTCAACTACAGGTATATATCTTGTTGCTATTTTCCTCAATCATGTATTTCACCAATAGACAATTTTCCCTCTCTTTTCCTTCTACTATCAATTGCTTTGATTTGATAGTATTTTACATTACATGTTTAGGTTATCCAAGGAGAGAGAAGATTTAAAGTTTCCATTTTTTATCTTCTTGTTGGTGATGTTCTACCTTTAAATATTGGTGATCAAGTATATATGTAAACTACCTAACATTATTATCCTATACATTATTTTATTATTCTATTTCATAAATGAATTATTGCTTTCTTAGACATTTATCATTTCTTTTCAAGTCCCTATAGATGACATTCCAATTGAAGGGCATTCCTTGTCAATTGATGAATCCAACATGACAGGGGAAAGAAAATTTATATGAAAATCTCTCTTATGTTGTGTCAGTTGTATGTTTTTGAGGTGATAGATATCTTATAAGTTTCTGATGCTAATTTTTGGGATATTGTCATCAATTTACTCCCTATTTTGGCTGTAGGTTCACAAAGATTTAAAAAAATCCATTTTTGATGTTTGGATGTAACATGGTAGAAGGCTATGGAACAATATTGGTCAGTATTTATCTTAAAGAAATAGTGTTATACTTTTTTATTGTGTTTGATCAGTTGACATATTTTATTAGCTTATCATAGGTTATTGGAGTAGGATTAAATATTGAGTGGGGTGTTTTAATAGCAAGTATATCAGAGGATAATGGGGAAGAAACTCCACTATAGCTTTTGTCCTAGACCCTTCCTAATTTATCAAATTATTCATTATGTCTATTCATTTTTGTTAGTTTCAAGCTCAAATTTTGAACACACAAAAATGGTTCCTATTACAATAGGTTTGCCTAAATGGTGTTGCCACATTTATTGGCAAGGTTGGACTCATAGTTGTAGTTTTTGTAATAATTGTCCTTTTGATAAAGTAAGTAGAAGTACCTTAAATTGTTCTATTATAAATTATTCATCTTTTTCACTTTCATACATTTCATATATTCACCATTTTCTATTTCTTTAGGTACTTTATTGGGCATACAAAAGATACTACAAGAACTAGCAAGTTTAAGGTAGGCAAGACCAAGTTTGGAGATGCAATAAATGGGGTTGTTGAAATATTTGCAATTGCAGTGAGTCAACATTTTATAATTTCAAAGTAACTTTTTCATTTTATATAATGAATGAATAAATCTTCCTATAGCAATAGATATGAAAATTTACAAAATTGTGAAAAACTTAATGCCTTATTTTCCCCTAATCATATTTTTTTATGTCTTATTTTCCCCTAATGATATTTTTTGATTCCTTATTTTCCCATAATCATTTTAAACCATTATTCTAATCCTTTATGAAGACTATTTTGGGTTGTAGAGCCCTAGAGATTAGTGGATGATAGAGTTGCTTCTTTGGGTAAAGGTTAATTAGGCATAGTTGAAGGGTTAGGGGGTGAAGGAAGTGTTCACCAGTCAAGTAATGAAATTATAAGAATGATATGAACTTATTAGGTCTAAAAATGGTATTTTAAAGTGTAAAAACCTTGATAGGATGTTTGGGGGGTTTTGGGAGAGAATTGTTGATTTCAGTGTTGGAAGGGCTACTAGACAAGCCTAGAAAGGCTATAGAAGAGAAAGGGTTGAAGATGAGTAGATAAGAGTGAATTGGAAATTTTAATATGGAAAAATTACCATGTTGAGATGATCTATGTTATGATCAAGGTGTGAAGCCCGATTAGATTTTTGGTATGATGGAGGCACTAGGTGCACTAGGTGGCCTAAGAGGGTATTGGTGTTTCGAGAGATGGAACAAAGAAAAGTGTTAGTAAACACATGAGCATGGTTGTGGGGGTGACTTAAAAATTCAAAGAACTCCATTTAATATTTGAGTATGATTGATTCGTTAAATTGATTCCAAGTTTCTTGTTGAATCCTTGTGTTGAATTAGTTTACTTAAGGTGATAATAAAGGGCTCTGCATCATAGATGGACTTTCACAAGGGAATCATTTGGGATATAATTATTCAATAGTTTCTTGGGCTACATATGGCCCCTTTTGGAGAATTTCTTAAAGGATTTGTGTTCTTGAGCTTCTCTCTCCCAAGAGAGTCTAGTCTTTTGTTCCCGAGAGATCCCAACAACTTCACAAAGTAGTCACTTCTTTGTTTGGGTAGGCTCAGCTATATAATAGTGTTAACATGAAGAGGTTATTCTCCTTCTTCAATTTCAAGGTGCTCATGTCTCAGAGGAGATTATTTCCAAGGAGATTGAGGAGTCTTTTGTGTATCATGGGTGTGTTAATATTGGGGATCACATTCCCTAGTTGAAGTGGCTTGATTTGCAAGGGTATGGGAAGGCAATGATCAAGGTGCAATCATATTTGGACTTGTATATGTAGACAATATCAAAACCTCATCCATCTGTAGCCACTTGTAGTGTCATCAATATAGGTTTGTGAAATTTCATCTCAAGGTGGTGGTAGACCCACTAATTTTTTTTAAACTAATCATATTGGTCAAAATTTTGACCAAACTTGGTTGACATTTCCACCAAATTTTGGTCAAACTTTCAACCAATGCATTGGTCATCAATTTGGCATGTTGGTCGATCAAAGACCATAATTGGTTTAACTTTCAACTAAAATTTAGTTGAAATTTTGACTAATGGTTTGGTCATGGGTTTAGCATACTAATCAATGAAGTCCCAACATTGGTCAAACTTTTGAACAATGCTTGGTCAAAATTTTGACCAATTATATGACCAAATTTTGATGAAACTTTCAATCAATACTCATCAAAATTGCAACCAATAGTCCTCAAACCAAAGGAAACCTATTTTAACCAAATGTTTGGTCAAAATTCTGACCAATACAAGAATTTGTCAAAACTTTGATGAAAAAAATAGGCATGAAGCCATTGTTTGAAAAATCAGCCAACATGGGTAGAAAATTCAACAAGTTTCATTGAAAAATGGGTCAAAATGTACTAGTGTGTGGAGGTCACCCATGAGGAGAGGGATTTTTTTTGGAAACAAAGATCATGTACATATAGTGGCTAAATGAGGGGGATGGGAATAGAATCTTCTTCCATAGGTCTTCTTCTAAACATAAAAAAGGAACACAATGATCCCAATCAAGGAGATGATTATAGGCAACTACACTTCCATGTATTTCCATGATATCTATAACCATATTCTACCTACTTAGGACCATGAGAAAAGTGGAGATATATTGAGAATTATCACCCCTATTATGGACAAAGGGATGAATGAGGACTTGGCAAAGAGGGTTGATATTGAGGAGGTGAAAGCAGTTATCTTCTCTATGGGTGCCTATAAGACCCTAGACCTTAATAGCTTCCTATCTACCTTTTTTCTGAGATTTCTAGGAGATTATCAAAAATGATCTCACCCATGTTGTGCATGATTTTATAAATAAAGGAAGATTCCTTATTAAAATCAACTAGACTTACATTGTCCTTGTCCTAAAGTTTGGTGGGCTCACTAAGATGGGAGATTTTGGGCCCATCAACCTCTACAACACAGTGTATAAAATCATGTCCAAGATCTTAGTGAATAGAGTGAAATATATTCTAGATAAATTAACTAGTCCTAATTCCCAAAATGATTTTTATTCGGGACAAAAAATATTGGGCGTAGTTATTACCTCTCATGAAGTTATGCATTGTATGGAAAAAAGATAGAACCCAACTATGGCCATGAAACTTGATATTTCCAAAGTCCATGATAAGGTGAAATATGATTTTCTCTTTGAAATCCTTTGTATATTGGGATTTGAGGAGAGATTGTCTCCCTAGTTAAAGAGGTCTAAATTATATCCAATTTGTGATTCTCCTTAAGGAACCTTGGGGAAGTTCTTTAAGATGAAGAGGAGACCAAGATAGGTAGATCCTCTCTCCCCATATTTATTCATCCTTGTGGTGGATGTGGTTGGAAGAAATCTCTTGGCTTTTGTGGAGAAAGGTCAAATAAAGAGCATTAAACTAGCCACCACTCTCCACCGGAGGTGATCCAATAGTTTGTGAATAACACCTTTATCTATGGGATAGCATGTATCCGTGAAGCTAGATTTTAGAAGAAGTTTCTTGAGGACTATGATATAGTTTTAGGAAAACATATAAATTACCATAAAAGTAAATCTATTTTTTTAATACTGAGAGGAATCTTCAAGACAGAATCACTAAGAAACTTCAATATTAGAAAACTAACCTCCCAAACACTTACATTGGATTACCCCTTATGGTTACGGAGGTTTCTCCCCATTTTGGAATTTGATAATGGAATGTTTTCAAAAGAAAATTGCAAGGTACATTGAAAGGAAAAATCCTTAGTAGTGTGAGAAAACTACAATTCCTTGTGGCCTCTTTGCAAGGAATCCATGTCTACTTCTTATCCTTATTTAAAATATATGGGAAAGTTAGAGACATTACTGGGAAGATTCAATGCAATTTTCTATGGTCAAGCACAAAGGAGAAATTGAGGATGTGTTTGGTCACTTGGGAAAAGGTCTACAAACAAAATTCTTAAGGGGGGTTAAATTTGAGAAGAATTTCTAACTTCAACAGAATATTTAGGTCAAAATTTGGTTGAAGGTTAATTAGGAAAGAGGTAGGGTGTTGCAAAAGTATTTGGGGGAAACTCTTTAATTTCAATATAACCTTGGTAATAATGGTTTACATGGGGCTTTTACAATGTGGAATAATATTGTGTTTATTCATAAAAGTTTGAGGAAAGATACCACGTGGGTAGTGTAGACACCTAAAAATTCTTTAAAAAATAAAGTATTTTTATTTTTTGAAAAAAATCCCTGATGACATCATCATTTATTAATTAATTTTTATGCCATTAAATCCATTTATCTTAATTAAAAATATTTAATTAAGGAATCCCTCCCAAAAATGTTTAAATCTTATTTAAACATTATTTCCTTATTTATGAATTATTTAATTAATAAATTGACCAAAAATCCCAAAATAAATAATTTATTTATTTTTTGCCCAAAAGTTGGCCAATTTCCTTAAGACCACTAACCTCTTCCAAAATCTTCTAGTCCTTCTTTAATTTCAATTAAAGGCTAATCCCATCATTTCCTACCCCTAATCCCAACTCAAAATATTTAATTAAGATTAAATATTAATCCTCATATTTATTAAAAATGTTTTAATAAATATCTCCTCAACCCAAACCCTTGAAATAAATAAAACTTTATTTATTTTTCAAAAAACCTTATTTATCCTCATCCTAGAAGCCTAGACTCTTCTAGAAGATGTCAATTCTAATCCTAAACCCCCCTCTAACCTTGTCACATTCCCTAAACAAGGTTAGCCAACTCCTAAGCTAATCCTAATCCCTCTTCTAGTCATGTGCACAACTTAAGCAAGGGTTAAGACTTGCTAACCCAAGCCAAAGTCAATAATCTCATCCTCCTCCCAACCACCTCTATTTATAACCCAAGCCAAAGTCAACAATCTCATCCTCCTCCCAACCATCTCTATTTGACCCAACCGTCCCCATTTATGGCTCAACCTCCCTCATTACTCCTTTCACCAAACCATATCCTACCCTCCCACATCCAATCACCTTGTGACATGTGTCACCTCCTAATTGGCTTTAAACAAGCACAATCCATGTGCTCCCCTTTGAGTGCATCCTAGCCCTCCCTCACCATCTTTCCATCCTTGCATCCTGACCATCCATCCTTCCACCCCTTGGCCTATAAATAGAAGCCTCTTCCTTCACTAAAATCATCACTTTTGAAGCAAACTTATAATGCTATTTTGAGAGCCTAAAAACTACCAAAATACTATTATAATGCTGAAAACCCTCCATACCTTCATTGTTGAATCATTCATCCACACTCATATTTGATTATCACTCATCCATTTGAAGCTTGAGCACATCATGAGCATACATCCACTATCCATCAGGGACATAGCTTCGTCATCATGAGAAGCACTTGAGGAGTTTACCATCATTGGTCTACTTTCCTCAATTTTGTCTTCTTTGGTCCTATCTTAAGTGTTTATTTTTTTTTAGTATTGAGAATGCTTTTTATAGATTAGTTTTCATTTTACTCTACTAAAATAGGTGATACAGGTAGTGGGGGATAGGAGAAAGAGAAGATTCTAGGAGGAAAATTGGATGGGGATCACTTTGGACTTGTCACATTTCTACAACCTAAGTGAATCTATATAGACCAACTTGGTACCATAGTAAATAATTACATTGACAACAATGAGAAATGGGTTAATCTAGAACATAGACTTCCATCCTAGCCTCTAACATAGAACCTTGAGAGGTAGATTAAAAATGTTTAGATTTTGGCCTTTTCATCTAAGGATGTGATGGTGTGGCAGCCTAATTCTTTAGGATAATTTAGTCTAAAATTGGCCTACAATAGAATTATTAGTCATGAGGTGGGTACTAATTTGAAATATGTTTGGAACCTTAGGATTATCCTGAAGGTGAACTTCTTTTAGTGGATTATTTTGCATGGTAGCATATATACAACCAATAACCTTAAGAGGAGGGGGTTCCAATTGGTGAATAGATGTGTTTTATGCTAGATGGAGGAGGAGACTACCCCTCCTATGTTGATCTATTTTCCTTACTCTAGGGCTGTTTGGCTGTGTATATTGCTTAAATTTGAGGTCCAATGGTTCTTCAACGATAATTTGTAATAATTTATTTTGGCTCAAGAGTATCCTGCATATAACTCCCTTATTAGAATGTTATAGAAAGTCATCCCCTCTTATGTTTTTTGGAAAATATGGAAGGAAATGAATAATCATAATTTTAGGGAGTGATATGCCCCTATTACAATTCAATTAATCTCCAATATTTTACAGTATTATATCCCTTACTACAGATGACAGACCCGCTCCCACCCCCAACACCCCTAGAGTGTGCCATTATTGATAATTGGGGTGTTAAGGAGAAGGTTTGTAATATTGGTGATTCTAAATTATTGGCTATATAGTAGGTGAGATGGAAACCTCCTCCCCCTCTCTGGTTTAATATTAACTTTGATGGTTCCACCAGGGGGGGAATGTGGCTACAGGGGGTGCCATTAGAGATGATCATGCAAATATGGTGATAGTCTATACTTGCAATTGTGGTGTAAATAGTAGTAACTTTGATGAAGCCATGGGTCTATTTTGTGGGGTCAACCTAGACACCTCACATGAAATTCACAATTTGGTTGTGGAGGGAGATTCATAACTTATTATTTAAGCCCTGAAAGGAGGAAATAAATTTAGTTGAAATATCTCCCATGTTATTAAAGATGACTAAATTTTTATCTTGAGACTTTAGGAAGTGTCCATTCAACACATATACCATGAGGGAAATGAGGTGGCAAATGTGTTAGCAGCTATGGGTCATGCCATGGTGAATATGTGTATTTGGGAAAATGCTATCAATTTTTCACTTCATATCTAGGCACTAATCATTTTAAGGATTCCAAATGTTGAAGAGATTGTTTATTAGTAAAATTTACTTGTGGGTGGTGATCATTAGTTAGAGTGGTTGGATAAAAGGCATGCATACCATCATTAATTATGATGGGATGTTGATTGGTCCAAAAAGTAGTGATAAAAACAAGAGCATTTTATGCCTAAATTAGCACATCAACTTTCACAAGATTTGGTGGGATTTTTTTAGAGACAAAATGAGAGGAAAGTACCAATAATAATTATGATTCATTGTGGAAAGATCTAGTTAGGTGAAATTATTTCTCATAGTATTTTCATTTGGGCTTTGACCATTTTGTTTCCTTGGCTTGCAATTTTTTGGGTTCTCACTCTGGTTTTCTTGTCCTTTAATAGGTCCTTGATATAAGGAGGATGTGAATAGCTCAAGCTAGAGGCTCACCTAACTATCCAATCACCTTTCTGAGTAATCACAATGGAAGAAAATAATAAAGAGACTAACACCAAGAATTCATCTAATTATTAGCATATATGCCCAACTATAAGGCCTTCTGGGTTACAGCCATCAAGATTTATAAAATCCCAGAGTTAGGGTTTTTATAGGTCCTTAATTCAAACTTTCATCTCTTCTACTTTACACTCCTATCTAGATTGTCTCTAAGTAATGCCCAACCTAATCCTAAACACTCTTATTTATACTTGCCAAAATAGATTATAGAAGATTTTATATCTTTGTTGGAATACTTTAGAATAACTTTGTTTGGGGGGGGGTTGAATCATTTATCCAAGGTCCAAATGTATAAATAAAGCTTTTCACAGGTTAGTGAACCCATAAAACATTCATATATATGAATGCATCCATAAGATTGTGCACTCACTAAAACTTGTAGGTTACTATCAAATCAACTTGTAGAAATGTAAAGCATGAAAGATAATAGACTCATCAACACACTTGACACAATGATTTACATGAAAACTCGATTTGGGAAAAACCACCAGTAACATGCTACTCCTTATCACTCTTCTAAAGTGATGCCCTATGAAAGGCCAAACCTATTAAATGTTATAACACACACTATTAAATGTGACTTAGTTAAGGGATTTCAATCACCCTGTTAGAAGTGAGCCTTGTTAGAGGATTTTAGGCCATTCACTTGGAATGCCACCTAGTTAAAGGATTTACAAATGACTATTAGGTCAACCTTACTCCAAATGATTACCTAGATTAATACAATTGTTAGAGAGTAATAGTAGAGCTTTGATCTGATACAACTTACAACTTCTCTTGCAGATTGCAGATCTATATTCAATCCTCAATTCTACTTGATCTTCATACTTTGCAACTCTAATAGCTTATTCACCCTTCAAGCATTCATCTCCTTAAGACTTCTTGCTTAACATGCCATTGAAAACTCTTCTCTTAAGTCACTCGATGAAGCAAAACCCTTAACTCCTTCTCTACCTTAGGTTCTCACACATGACAACTTTGCTTCATGACTAGACATTCCTATAAATAAGAGATTAGGATATTTTCCTACTCATTTTCCATCATCCAAATTAGAGTTTGGATGGATTAGGTAGGATACAATGTATCTACCCCATATCTCATATCTCTTCTAGAAACTTCTCCTAGAATCCATTTAAATTTACCTAAAAATGGTTTATCTCAAATTCTATGTCACCAACTCATCGACCTTATCTTCCTCCAAATTCACAAAATTCAAGAAAAAAAACTTTTCAACTTAGATTCAACAAACCTTTGATCTTTAAAATAATGCAATAGCTCAGCATTATCAACCTTCTAATGCTTGGCACATACTGTGTTGATCGACATCTACTATGAAATCACTTGGAATCAACTAAAGTTTATTGATGCTCGATATCAACTAAACTTTACATGACATCAATTGTCTTTCTTGACATCCACTAGAATTTTTCTTTTAGTCAGCTCCAACTAAATTTTTGCTCGACTTGCACTGACTTTTCTTGGCACCTACTATCCACTCAGTCAAGCTTGTAGACAAACTTTATGTAACTTTTTCTTCTAAACTTTCTTAGTGTTGTCAACATTTGTAACCTTAAGTAGATTATTAATAGATCATGTCATCATTGTCTTAACTGATCCTTGTACATCATTACATAATCATAACTCAACCTTTCCTCTAGGTGCTTTTGTTACATCTTATTGATCAAATCCTCTTCATCAATCAACTAAGTGATAGTACTTAAATCTTATAAGTAGTTTTCTTACTAGTAAATAGTAGGTTTGACATCAGTGACAAAACAATGATTGAAAGACATAGTCTTTTTCAACAATCTCCCTCTTTCAATGATATATTTCAATTAGATCTCAACAATCTTCCTCTTTGGCATTGATGGAAAACTAAACTAATAAACTAAGTCAATCAAATGATGAACATCTTGTTCAACCAAACTAACTAGGTTAAAATAGTAAGAAAATACGAAAAAAAAAAAAAAAAAATTTGTATCAAAACTTCTCCCTCTATTAGCAACTTCCATCTTCTGATTAGGTTACAAAAATCCTTATGACTCCCTCTGAGTTTCTTCTTGTATATCCCTCTTACTAGGTAGATTAGGATTTCTCCGTCTTTCTTGTATTCTTCTCTAACTTTTTCATCATACATGTGTTTTCTTCTAATATTGATGATCAGTAACATTCTTCATCTCTTTGACAACAATCTCTTGATACTATTGATTAGGAATATCTCCCTTAGTAGCTATACTAGTTTGTGTTGTCATTCTAGTCATATTTGTTATGACTGACATAAAATTATTCATATTGTAATCTTATACCAAGCATATTGTATATTATAGTGTTAACCAAGCATTTCAATTGTTACCAAGTTCTACAGTTGCTATTGAGTCCTACGGACAGATTTTAGTTTGCAACGAGTAGTTACTACTAAGGTGATGGTCATCAATATAAATTGAGCATCTTAGTGTATGCCAAGTTTACTAGTGCAAAATGAGTTGTGGAATGCTTATTGAGTTCACAGTTAATGTGATGCAAGTTTAGTGTTAACCTAGCTACTCAGTGTTAACCAAGAGACTCAATTTATACCGAGTTTGAGGTGATTGCATTGACTAAGTTATGCAATGTGAATCAAGTGATTCAGTTTATATGTCGAGTTTCATATTATTCACTGAGTCACCAGTGTAGACTGAGTTCAAGACTACTTGGAAGTGATTAGTATGGACTAAGTCTCTATGTCTACAAAATTCATGACAATGTTGAGCATTGACAATGGATGCCAAGTATTAGAACCTCACTAAGTCAGTATTTAGAACCTGAGTTTCTACACTTTGGCCGACTTTGTAATATTTGTGTAAAATTTTATTGTGGCTAACTTTGTAATTATGTAATTAGATTGGTATATATGTAATGTATTGTATCACATCCAAATCATCAAATAGAAGTAATGTAATCATTAGAGAAAAGTAGATGAGTGAATTACAAAGGCTACAATAGTATAACGAGTAGCAAAGATTCATCTATTATAGTAAGGTGATTTGTACAACCAGAGGAATCTTATTCAACAAACCAATTTGTGAATTAGAGATTAGCTATTGTTTCATCCTAACAGGTGGATTAGTCAAATCCTTTAACAAGGTAGATCGAACAGTCTAATGTAAATCTCTTCACTGAGTGCATACTTCATTGTATGTTTGTAAATCCTTTTGTAAGGTGGACCTAGTAGTCCTTATTGCTCCTAATAGGGTAGATCATCAGAAGTGATCATTATAAGCCTTAACAAGCCAATTTTATACTACAATACTAAAGCTTGTTGGTATTATCCCCACCCTGGTTTTACTTTCTATTTGGAAGGTTTCTAGGTCACCAAATCTTGTGTTAAAAGTGTTGTATATGCTTTCATGATTTTAGTTTCTCATGCATGTAGTTAGATTTGAATATACATAAGGATTAATTTCTATTCAAGGATAAAAAATAATCTAAGTTACTGATTCACCCATTCCCTCTCAGTAACTCAACTTGTCATAATATTTCCAACAATTGGTATCAAAGCTTTGTGGTTCTCAGTGAAAAGTTTAAATAGCTTAAGCAAGATCAAAAGAAATGGAGGTATTCAGACTTGACAAGGCTATTGAAAATGAGAAGCTAGATTTGGAATTTTCCATTGTATACCTTAAGAAAGAAAAAGAGCAACTCTCTTCATCCCTAAAAATAAGAAAAGACCTTACAATCCAAATGAATGATTCACTCTACATTGCAGAAAGAATCAAAGACATTCATTCAAGCAATTCAGATGAAGTTGATGAAGCAATCAAAGAACTATTGGAAAAGAATAGTACTCTTTAAGAAAAAGTAAAAAAACTAAGAAGAGAGAAAGAAATTCAGTCAGTAAGATTGTGTCAAATTATGGAAGAGAAAGACAAGATAAGATAAGAGATAGAAGGAAAAAACAATGAAATTCAGCACCTATCCCTTCAGCAAGAAGACTTCACTGATCAGCTCACCAATGCAAATGAAGAAATGATGAATCTAAGATCAGAGAATGAAAGGTTGTAGAATGATCTAAACATTGAAAGACAAACAATGGAAGAATGATGAAATCCCAAGTAGACATGAATTAGTTGAATGAGAAAAGTAATTACGGACAAAAAAGAAAAGTAGGAATTGGAGACACAGAAGAAGGTGAACCATCCAAGCAAGGAGCTTAAAGGAATAAAAAAGTACTTGTAGTCACTATGATAAGATAGTTCATACTTCAAACAAATGTTGGAGCAATGGGAAAGAAAAATTCAATGGAAAAATGCTATAATTGTAATCAGCATGGTCATAAAGCAAATGAATGCAAAGAAAAACCCAAGATTTGAAGGAAAATGTCACAAATGTAAGAAGCATGGGCACAAGTCATCAGAATTCAAAATTAAGATATTGAATCTAGTAGAACAAATTATGAAAGCTATATTTGGTTGGGACGATAACACTTGGTTCAGTTATTGTGGAGAATTTGGACACATTGGAATGAATTGTGTAAAACATCACATGAGGAAAAGAGATATTACCAAAAGATGTTTCATCTGTACAAAACTTGGTCATCTTGCCAAGAACTATATGAATACTGAAAGAATTAATGATTAAAAGAAGGCAAAAGCTGATAACATTAGAAAAGAAATGAGAAAGCAATGGGTTCCAAAGTCTGCTAAGAATGCAAGTCCAAGCAAGATGATCAAGTCACTCAAGAATTGGGTGACTCCACCATTTTCACTTGATTTATTAGAGGAGAACTAGAACTAGGCTACTAAATAAGACATCTAAAATTAGTTCTATTTGACAAGAAAATAGATCCATATCAACATTCAAGATGGAAAAGGATCACTGAGTAAGAAGTACTAGTTACTACCGAGTTACCTTCCTTACTGAGCGAGGTTGGGTTACAGACTCTACCAAGCAAGGTCAAGAGTGACTAAGTCTTATGTGGTCACTAACTCATGAAAGACTCTACTAAGTATTCAATGCTAGTAAAGTGGATGATAGTCTTTCAATTTGATCTAACATTCATACCAGGAATTTATGGAAAAATTTGATAAAAGGAATGAGATCAAAGTCATTTTTTCACCATGAATTTTTGACCTATTTGTGCAGAGCGATCTTCAAGAGCATTAAAGTGATTTGAGAAAAAAAATTTGAATTATCTCAAACCCTACCAAGAAAAAATGGTAGTTACCAGTAGCAAGGTGAAACAAGGTTCAAACATTTTGGTTTGTAGTGTAGAATGGAAGGCACTAGATTTCAAGTTAACTCCTACAGTTGCGAAAACCCTAGATCCGAGTGGAGCACAGTCTCAAATCCCTCCTAAGGTACTATTGATTAATGACATTCATTCTCATTTCAAATGTGCAATTAAAGATATTGGTACACTAGAGATGGATAAAACCTTAGAGAAACTATGTGTTAATGGTGTGTTGAAACTTGAACACCAACATCTGGAAGCAAAAGGTTTAACACATATTCCACAAATGCCACAAGAATTTCAAATTAATTGGATAAGATACATCCTTAGTCATGTGCATAATAGTTAGTTAAGGTTGAAGCAATCAATTTTGATCACAAAGAAGATGATCCATAGGATAATTGGTCTCCCCATGTTATCAAAAGCCAAAACAACCAAAACCCTAAGTTGGGTTGAACTGGAGAAGAAAACCTTAGCCAAGTGGAATGGAAGGGGAATGAAAATAAGTAGTGTGAGTGACATGGAACTAAATTTTGGCATTCACATAATCACACACAAGATATACAACTCTAGCAGGTTGAACAATATGTCATGTGAAGCTATGGATTTTTCTTACAAGGTAGTCAAGAATAACCTATCTCTTGACCTTGCCAAGTTACTGTTGAATCAGTTCAATAAAAACATGGAGGGTATCAGGACTTCAAAGAAAAATCCATGTAATTTTGGCTCACTATTGACATGTTTATTTTTCTATGTTCAAAAATTCTTTAGATCAAAAGCAACTATTGTTTGGAGGAAAGATGTGCCAGTACTTTATCAGATTAATGAATACATTGCTGAAATGGGAGAAAATTATACTAGTATCATAGACAATTATTTTGATTCATTCAAGGAGAAAATAAATAACACATTCTAAATCCCCAAGAAACTAGTTGAGGATTATAAAGATGATGTTTTTTTTATGGTAGATAATGACAAGGTATATATTTAGGCAATCGAGCTTAGAATTGCATGGGTAAAACCTCTAGGATATGAGGTGAATATTGATGAAACAAAAGACATAATTGAAGCATTGATGAATGAGCCAATTGATACCAAGTATGTTTACTTTGGCACCTATGATGAGGCAAAGGCTAGAATAGAATTGGAGATCAAGCTCCCTCGGGCAGTTAGTAAGGGCAAGAAGAGGATTTCCAAACTGAAAACAAATTCTACTCTCTTGTTAACTAAAGGAAAAGGTGAGGATGAAGAATAAGAGGATGAAGAAGAATCAAAAGAAGAGGAGCCACTAAAGAAAAATGGTAAGGTAATCATTACCAAACCTACCAAGATATTCAATGCAATGTTCACTAGGAGATCCTCCAGGAAGAAAGTAGACAAAGGAGGAGGAGACATAATTTTCAAGAGGTCTCCATCCACATTTGAAGAAAGAATGAAAGAATTGGAATCAGGTTCTAGAATTACAAACTTCAAGGCATTAAAATATGAGACTAGAACAATTGATGAGCAGAAGTAGATTAAAGACATACTGATAACCAAGATGGGTAAGTGGAAGTACTCACCTGATCAACTTACTCAGTAGATTCTAGATGCATTGATGAACAAAATCAAGCCAAGATGGGAACATGCAATGCAAACTACAAAAGATATTTATGAGAAAATCTTAAAGAAACTTATACCAAATTTGAATGACAAGGAGATAAAAAGAATTTTTAAAGAAAAATGAAGAAAAGTTAACTCTAAGATTCAATACTTGTCTTATTCTGTTGAATGAAATAGAGAATGTTGTGAAGAATGCCACAAATACATGGAAGAATGTCTATCTTCTTCACAAACCAAGAAATTTTATTGTAATTATAAGTGATAAAGATGATGATGATCAAGAGGAGAAAGATGAAGAGAAAGATGATGAAGAATTAACTCATTTTGATAATGTAGATGATGAAGAGGAACAAGACTAGGAGGCTACCAAGGAAGATACACAAGATGTTAAGGAAACCAATCCATTTAAGATTGCCACAATGGTTATAGCCTCACTTCCTCACTCTCCTAGCAAAACACTAATAACATCAAGCCTATAGACAACCTCAGTAGGATTGACTGCAATCAGCATTGTAAGCACAAGCATCCAATCAATATCTACACTACTCCAGCTCAATACTCCACTGATAATAGTGCCTAGCACTTCATCTACTAAGCTACAAGTTCTACCTTTACATTATTTTTTACTACAATAGGTATTACTTCCACTAGCATTTCAATGATTGTAGTATCCATTTTTGCAGCGAGTCCTACTATTTCAATAATTATTTATATTCCTAGTATGCAAGCAATAAGTGCAAGGACAGTTGAGAACAAGCCTCAACCAATCACAAATTGTTTGGGTAAAGGTAAAGAAAAGAAGGATGATATAGATCTTGATGAGGAGATTTTCATTCCCAAATGAGACATCTCAAATCTTAATCCAGATCATATGCAAACTTTTGGTGAACTCCTTCAAACGAAAGCCAAGCAGAAAATGCTAAGAGAAGAAAAAGACAAAGAGTTCAAGATCATTGAGGATGCAAAGAACATTCTAGCAGAGTCCCTAGGCATAGAGGTTGATACTTCTCAACCCAATTTGTATCAATTAGTAGAGGGAGTCTAGAAATACAATGAGATTTGGATAGATAGGATAAGCTATTATAGAAAAAGCTGAGAAAAAATTTCAGAGTAAACTTTTAGAACTTATTGTTCAAAAGATTGTCATTCATCAAGTAGTGTTATCTACTATTTTGGGCTCTCTAGAAACCTCTTGCATTAATCTAGCCTTACTTTTTGGTAAATTATGTGATACATCAATTTTCAAAAAATAAATAAGAGACAAATTATCTAAAATTGATGAAGATCTAAAGGAAAGTGCATAGTAATTATAGCTTGACCCAAGTTCTAGCTCTACTCACTTCAATCAGATCAAATTTCTAATAGATATGTAGGCAGAACTACTCAAAGAAGAAGAAAGAATTAGATCTACATTGATAGATATTCAAAATATGATTCTCCCTAACATGGATGCACTACAAAAGCATTTTTCCCATTCAAAATCCCTCATCCATGACAATAATTTCTCCATTGTAGACCACATAATTGAACTATCAGCAAAAGTGCAGATTGCATTACACACATGTAAGGTCTTGTAAGAGAATTGGGACAAGACTTTGGAACTCATCCTAAAGGTACACTCAAATTTCTTGTCTCATTTTGGCATTGCAATTTAAATATTGCATAATTCTTTGGCATTAATGTCAAAAAGGGGGAGAAACTATAAGATGATATAAAGAGAAGATGATTAGATAAGATGTAAAAAGAATAAGGGGGAGAAAATTGAAAGAAAATTGTAGAGAAAATGTATATTGTCTATATAATATACTGTATATTATGTATGAGGGATCATTGCCATGTACAAAAATGTATCCTTTACAAAACCAATTTTGAAAAATCTCAAAAATAGTATACTCTACCGATTTGGAGAACATAAGGTGATGGATAAAGATTTTGTTGAACATTCTTGAATTTAGTTTTGACTGATAAGTTTTTTTGTCACTAATGCCAAAAGGGGAGATTGTTGACATTCCATTCATGTTTGTTATTAGTGATATACACTTATCTAGGTTGTAAGCTTATACCAAGCATATTGTGTAGTTAACAATGTTAACCAAGAATTTTAGTTGTTACTAAGTTCTATAGTTGCTACTGAGTCATATGGATAGATTTTAGTTTGCACTAAACAATTACTACTAAGGTGATGATCAGCAATGTAAACCAAGCATCTCAATGTATGCCAAGTTTACCAGTGCAAACCAAGTTGTGCAGTGCTTACCGAGTTCACAATTAATATGATGTGAGTCTAGTGTTAACTGAGCTACTCAGTGTTAACCAAGAGACTTAGTTTATGCTGAGCTCAAGGTGATAGCATTAACCAAGCTATGCAGTGTGAATCAAGTGATTTAGTTTATATATTGAGTTTCACAATATTCACCGAGTCACTAGTGTAGATCAAGTTCAAGACTAATTGGAAGTGATTAGTATGGACCAAGCCTCTATGTCTACTGAGTGCATGATGATGCCAAGTATTGACAATGGATGTCAAGTATTAAAACCTCATTGAGTCAGTCTTTAGAACCCAATTTTTTACACTTCGGCTAACTTTGTAATATTTGTGTAAAATTGTATTGTGACTAACTTTGTAATTATGTAAATGGATTGGTATATATGTAATGTATTATATCACATCCAAATCATCAAATAGAAGTAATGTAATCATCAGAACAAAGCAAAAGAGTGAATTACAAAGGCTACAATAGTATAAGGAGCAACAAAGATTCATTTATCATAGCAAGGTGATTTGTACACCTAGAGGAATCTCATTTAGCAAATGAAGTTGTAGTTTAGAGATCAGCTACTATTTCATCCCAATGGGTGGATTAGTCAAATCCTTTAACAAGGTAGACTAAACAATCTTATGTAAATCTCTTTACCAAGTGCATACTTCATTGTATGTTTATAAATCCTTTTGCAAGGTGGACCTAGTAGTCCTTGTTGCTCCTAACAAGGTAGATCATCAGAAGTGATTATTGTAAGCCTTAGCAGGCCAACTTTATACTATGGTACTAAAGCTTGTGGGTATCATCCCCACCCCAGTTTTACATTCTATTTGGAAGGTTTTTGGGTCACCAAATCTTGTCTTTAAAGTGTTGTGTATGCTTTCATGATTTCAATTTCTCATGCATGTAGTTAGATCAGAATATACATAAAGATTAATTGTTATTCAAGGATAAATTTTTTATAAGTTACTAATTCATCCCTCCACTCTTAGTAACTTATCTTTTCATAACATTTCCAACATTTTGATTGGCAGAATATCTCCCTTTGTGATTATACATTCTGGCTTTAATCTATCTCCCTTATGATCAGTAAATCTCTCCCTCTTTTCTAGCTCTTAATTAATATCTCCCTATTTGTTCTCACTCTTGATCAGTAGAATATCTCCCTCTTTGACAATAATCCTAAAGATATTTCATATTTTCATCTTATACATGCAAATATAGGCTTTCGCAGTTTCTTTAGTTTCTCTCTCAGTCACCTTGCTTGTGATTGATTTGGAGTTATAGCTCTTTGATTATTTTAGGTAGCTCCTAAAGTAAGATCCTCTGCATCAATATGTAACATATGAATATCAACTTGTTTGATGTAGAACACTCCTCTTGTTACTTAGATATCCTTTGATAAGGGTATCACCCCTAATTTACCTCTTAGATACTCATAAGCATCCTTAAGTAATGGTTTTGTGAAGATATCAACAATTTTCTCCTTTGTGTTGACATATTCCATCTTCACCTCTTTATCTTGAACTAACTCTCTCAAGTAATGATACTTGATTAAAATGTGATTTGTCTTTGTGTGCATCACTAAATTATTTGATATATTGATAGCACTTGTAATATCACAATAAAGTATGATAGGTTCTGTGATTTCTTCTTTCATTCCTTTGAGTAGCTATTTGATCCATACAATGTTTGTGCAATTTATAGCAGCAACAATGTATTTAGCTTCAGTAGTAGATTGTGAAGTAAAAATTTGTTTCTTGCTAGTCCATTTAACTAGTCTTTTACCTAAGAAAAATGCTCCTCCACTGGTGCTCTTTCTGTCATCAATGTTTCCAACCCTATTAGCATCAATGTAGGCTCTCAATTAAAACTTTTTATTCTTCTTGTAATATAGACCAAACTCTTTTGTTCCTTTCAGATATCTCATTATTCTCTTTACAGTCATTAAATGATTCTCCTTGGGATTAGTAGAGAATATTGTAACTATCCCTACAGATAATGCAATATTAGGTTTGCTATGTACTACATATTGCAATTTGTCAATCATAGACCTATACATGGTTTGGTTCACTTCAATAGAATCATCATCCTTTGACAACTTGTGTCCTATCACCATAGGTGTACTTACTGGTTTGGAATCCTCTAATCCAAAAAAATTTAATATTTCCTTGACATACTTTGACTGAGTGATGTATATATCATATTTCATCTAATATACTTGCAAACCCACAAAAAAATTGATCTCTACAAATATAGAAATTTCAAATTCTTGCTTCATCTAATTTGCAAAATCCTTACATAAAGCATCCTGACCTCCAAATATGATATCATCAACAAATATTTCAGATAACAAAATAGCTTTGCCTTTGTTTGTCTTTATGTATAGATTTTTGTTATCATTAATCCTTTCAAATCCAATCTTCACAAGATAGTTATGAAGTCTCTCATACCATGCTCTTGGTGCTTGTTTAAAACCATATAGAGCTTTGTGTAGTCTACATACATGTTCTTATTGTTATTATAAACAAAACTTTCTAGTTGTTCTATGTAAATGTCTTCCTCTAATATGCCATTCAGAAATGCAAATTTAACATTCATCTGATAAACTTTGAAACCTTTGTATGTAGCATAAGCAAGTAGAGTTCTCACTCCTTCAAATATAGCAACAGGGGCAAATGTCTCCCCATAGTCAATTCTTTCTTCTTGTGCATATCCCTTGCAAACTAATCTTTTTGTTGGAAATGATTGGAAAGATCATGAATGAAGAATAATGGAACTCATAAAGAATGTTTCAATCATTGTTTTTTCATTGATGTGAAACTTGCTACTTGTAGGAATGACAATTGCTTTAGTGATCCAAATACTATCAATTGGTTGATTGACAAGGAGGTGGCAATCAATAAGATGTAACTAGAGTACCTAGAGAAAGGTTGAAGTTATGATGTTGTCATGAAGTATAAGGATTAGCTAAGCTATTGATGAAATAGTGTATTGAGGACATACTCTAAGATACAAAGGATGGACACACTGAGACACATCAAATATGTAAGGATTAACTAAGTTCATTGGAGAGAACCAAGCTAGCTAGTAAGTGTTGAATAGATGTTGGAAATGATTGAAAAGCTCATGAATGAAGAGTAATGGAACTGATAAAGAATTTTTTCAATCATTATTTTATCATTGATGTCAAACTTGCTACTTGCAAGAATGAAAATTTCTTTAGTGATCCAAATACTATAAGTTGGTTGATTGACAAGGAGGTGGCAATCAATAAGATGTAACTAGAGTACCTAGAGAAAGGTTGAAGTTATAATATTGTAATGAATTATAAGGATCAGCTAATCCATTGATGAAATAGTGTATTGATGACATACTTTAAGACACGTGATGTAAGGATTAACTAAGTTCTAGTTAGTGCCGAACAGATTCTTAGTTGAAGCCAAGAAAGTTCAATTTTAGTGTGTGCCAAGTGATCTTCAGATGCTGAGTGAAGATCAATTGCTGAGTGATCTTTAGGTGTTGAGCAGTCTTTAGGTGCCAAGCAAGAAACAAGTGCTGAGTGAAGATACAGGTGTTGAGCAAGATATAAGTGTCGAGTAACATAGAAGAAGCCAAGCATCAATAAATCAATAATGTCGAGTTGCTGCATTATTTTAAAAATTGAAGATTTGCCAGATCTGAGCTGACATGATAGTTATCTAGAATTTTGTGAATCAAATAAAAGATAAGAATAATGAGTTGGTGACACAGAACACTATGTAAAACATTTTTGGTGAATACAACTGGATACTAGATGAAGTTTCTAGATAATAGCAAGATATGGGACATATACATTGTATCCTACCTAATCTATTGAAACCCTAAAGTTGGAGAGAGAAAATTGAGCAAGAAAGGTATCCCAAATTTCTATTTAAGGAGTCATAAGGTCACAAAGCAAAGAGATGGTCAAGCATGAAAGCATGAAGTGCTGAAGAAGGTGCTAAGGTGAAAGAGAGCACATATACTGTGCTTCAAGAGGTGACCATAGATATGATTGCATTAGTATGATGAGAAAGAAGACTCAAGGTGACAAAGCTTGAGATGACAAGCTGTCAGAGCTGCAGTGATTAAAAGCCAAGCAAAGGATTGAACTAAAGTGTGATCTGTAATCCACAAGATATGTTGTAAGTTGTATCAAATCAAAAGCCATTATTGTTACTCTCTAGCAATTGTAACAATTAGAATAAATCATATGGACTTAGGTTGGTTTAATAGCCATATTGTAAATCCTTTAACAGGGTGACATTCCAAGTGAATGTTTCAAAGTCCTTTAACCAGGCCCATTCCTAATAGTATGGTGAAATCCTCTAACAAGGTCACAAATAACAATGTGTTGTAGCCTTTAACAGGGCAGACCATCAAAAGTGGTTGAAATCAATTGTGCAGTTATTTTGTGGGTATCATCCCCGCACCAGTTTTACCTTCTTATTCTTAGAGGGTTTATGGGTTATCAAATTCTTAGTGTTATGATGTGATGCATGTTTACTTTTCATGATTGTTTAATGTTCAATTGCATGCATGATAATTTTAGTTATGTTCCATTAAGGATTTGTAGAAAAAGTTGCATTGGACATCATTGGACCTTGGATAACTGATTCACCCCCCCACCCTCTCAGTTATTCTAAAAGAATTATAAAAATTGGTATCAGAGCTTTGATGCTGACTTAGTTTAAAGGGACTAGAAGCAGAAAAGATCAAAATGCCTAAGAGAGAAGTTCCCAAGCTTAACAAAGACAACTTTGTTGCATGGCAAAGCTTGATGAAGCTACATCTTGGATCCATAGGAGATTATGCCCAAAATTCAATTGTTACTGAACATGTTGATCCAACTAGTACTCTTACTGCAGAAGATTTGAAAAAAAAATAGGAACACAATCAGACAATGCTGGAAATTGCTTCTGCACTCAACTATGTTGAATTTGATGATATCAAAGGATGTGACACTGCAAATCTGAATGTCCAAAGAGAAAAAGGAGAAAGCCTTAGAGGAAAGTTTGATGATATGAAAATGGAAGAAAGTGAGAATGCTACTTAGTATGCCTCTAGAATAAAGGGAGTAGTAAATGCAATGAGATGTTTGAGTGGTCAATTAGATGATGATACTATTAATAGTAAGTTCTTAAGAACCTTGCTCCCTATCTATGCTATTAGAGTATCAGCTATGCAAGATCTAAGATGTGTGCCAGGGAACAATCTAAGTTTTGAAGGTATAGTGGGTAGACTCACTACATTTGAGTTATCTAACTTTGACAACTACATACCTGAGAATGTTGAATCTTCTTTCAAGGCCAAGCTATCACTGAAAGATGCTGAACAAGTGAAATCAAAGAAGGGAAGAAAGATGAAATATGTATCCAGTGATAGTAGCACTGATGAGGAAGATGTGGAACAATTGGAAGCATTACTAGCTAGAAGATTTCACAGAGGCAAAGGAAAATTCAAAGGTAAGCTTCCTATCATTTGTTTCAATTGCAATGAAGTAGGAGATATTGCTACAAGGTGTACACAAAAAAAGGAATACAAGGAAGGCAACAAGTACAACATAGAAGAGAAGATGATAAGAGAGATTACAAAGACAAAGGAAAGAAGTGTTATATTGCTGAAGAGGATTCTAATGATAATGATGATGAAGTTGTTTATGTAGCCATGAAGGACCAATCTGATGAAGAAGAGCTTGTAGCACTGGTAACATGTATGAACAAGAATGACAGATGGATCATAGACAGTGGATGCTCACATCACATGATAGGAGAAAAAAGTAAGTTTGTTAACTTTACTCAGTATGATAGAAATAGTGTTAGATTTGGTAATGATTCTCCATGTCATATCAAAGGAAAAGGCTTCATTAAGCTTACAGAAAAAATTTCATGTGATAATGCATACCATGTTGAAGGACTAAACTACAATTTGCTAAGTGTCTCACAGTTAGGCAATGTAGGGTGCAAAGTAGAATTTGGAAATAAAATGACAAAAATCTATGATACTGATGGTAAATTGATAGGAAAAGGAGATCAAACAAGAAGTAATTTGTTTTATCTTGATATGGAAGATGCTTCTTGTCTTGTTGCAAAATTTGATGATGTGTGGTTATGGCATAGAAGGCTATGTCATGTCAACTTTGATAATCTAGTCAATATCAGTAAAATGAAGAAAGTTAGAGGTTTACCTAAACTGAAGAAGCCTAACAATATCATGTGCAAAAAATGTCATCTAGGAAAGATGACCAAGTCAAGCTTCAAGAGTAAACACTATACATCTAAAGAAGTACTTGAGTTAGTCCATAATGACTTATGTGGTCTAGTAGAAGTACAAAGCTACAAAAGAGATAAATATATAATGTTGCTTGTTGATGACTATTCCAGAATGGTGACTATTATGTTCTTAAAGAAAAAATTTGATGCTTTTCAAATGTTTAAGTGGTATGTGGCTAGAGTTGAAAAAGAAATAGGAAAGAGTTTGGAATTCTTGAGATCAGACAGAGGTGGTGAATTCACATCAAATGAATTTGAGACATTTTGCAATGACAAAGGAATCAAGAGACAAACATTAGCTCCTAGAACTCCCCCATAAAATGGAATTACTGAGAGAAGAAATAGATCTATGATTGACTATGCTAGAATATTAATGATGGAAAAGACTGTTGCACTAAAATATTGGAGAGAAGTTGTAAGTGTGGTTGTTCATACACTGAACCGAGTACAAGTCAAGAAAGGTACAAGTGCAACAACTTTTGAATTATAGTATGGTCACTCACCCAATGTAAAGCATTTCAAAGTATTTGGTTGCAAATGCTTTATCCTTAAAGATGCTAGAAATGAAAAATTTGATGCAAAAAGTGATGAAGGCATATTCCTTGGTTACTCCACTAGAATTAAAGCATATAAGTGTTTAAATACTAACATTGAAAAAATTGTGAAAAGTGCAAATGTAAACTTTGATGAGCATATAGATGTCCAAGTTGAAAAACTAAAGAGAATGGATGACTACATAACCTTTGTGTATTCTTATGAAGGAATGCCTATTGAAGAGGATGTTATCAATCAAATTGGGATTCAACAACAAGTTTCAGTTTCAGCCAAGTCACAACCAGTAAATGTCAAGCTGCATTAGGGAGCTGAGTTGCAGAATGAAGGAAATGCACATTCTGATTCTAAAGTCAGTACACATGAAAGAGATGTAGAACTACCTAACAACAAAGTGCATAGTGACCCTAAATTTGAAAGATCAAACATGGAAACAAGGACAGAACCAAGATTATCCAAATATGTGAAGAGACATCACCTAGTTGAATAGATAATTGGTGACAAAGATGCAAGACCAATGACAAGAAATAGACTAAGAAATGAATCATGTCTGTTAAGAAAATTTGAACCTAAAATAGTGTATGATGAATTACAAGATGGTGACTGGTATAAAGCTATGGAAAAAGAGATTGATCAAATAAAGAAGAAGAAAACCTAGAGTTTGGTTCCCAGACCAATTGACAAGAATGTGATTGGCATTAAGTGGGTGTTCAGAAACAAGCTAGATGAGAATGGTGAGATTACTAGAAACAAAGCCAAACTAGTATGTAAGGGTTATGCTCAAAAAGAAGGATTAGACTATGGAGAAACATTTTCCCCTATTGTGAGAATGGAAGGAGTAAGAACTTTACTTGCATATGCTCCATATAAAAATTTTAAAGTTTATCAGATGGATGTAAAGTCTACTTTTCTGAATGGTATATTGGAAGAGGAAGTCTATATTGAACAACCAGAGGGATTTTTTGATGAGAACAACAAGGATATGGGTTGTAAACTACATAAAGCACTCTATGGTCTGAAACAAGCACCTAGAGCATGGTATGAGAGACTTCACAAGTATCTAGTGCAAATAGGATTTGAAAGAACTGATGCTAACAGCAACATGTACATCAAATCTGAAGAAGGTAAGGATATTATTGTATCTGAAATCTTTGTGGATGACATAGTTTTTGGAGGAAAGGAAGTGCTTTGCAAAAATTTTGCTGACAAAATGAAACATGAGTTTGAGATGTCTATGTTTGGAGAGATCAAAATTTTTGTTGGTTTTCAAGTACATCAACTAAAACATGGTATATTTATGACACAATCAAATTACATCAAAGAGAAAATTAAAACATTTGGATTAGAAGCCTCCAAACCAGTCAGCACACCAATGCCAACAGGACATAAGCTATCCAAAAATGATGTATTAGCTGAAGTCAATCAAACAAAGTACAGATCCATGATTGGAAAAATAAAATATGTTGTACATAGTAGACCAGACATAGCATTAGCAATTGAAATAGTGGCTAGATTCTCTGCTAATCCTAAAGAAAATCATCTCATAGCAGTAAAAAAAATAATGAGGTATCTCAAAGGAACTGATAATTTTGGCCTATATTATAAAAAGAATGAAAAGTTTGAGCTCAATGCATACATAGATGCAGATTGGGGAGGAAACATTGATGATAGGAAAAGCACAAGTGGAGGAGCATTATTTTTAGGTAAAATACTAGTTGCTTGGACTAGCAAGAAACAAACATGCACATCTCAGTCCACTGCAGAATCAGAATATGTGGTAGCAGTAGTCAATTGCACAAACATTGTGTGGTTCACACATCTATTGAAAGGAATGAAAGAAGAGGTAACCAAACCTGTGATATTGTTTGTGATAATAAAAGTGCTATAAGCATATCCAAGAATCCAGTAATGCATGCAAAAACCAAGCATATTGCAATCAAGTATCACTATGTCAGAGAATTGGTAGAAGACAAACAAGTGAAGATGGAGTACATTCACACAAAGGAACAAACTATAGATATCTTCACCAAACCATTGCCCAAGGATTCTTATGAATATATTATAGGCAAGTTGGGAGTAATGCCCCTAACTCAAGTAGTTTAAAGCAACAAAGAAGCTGCCCTGCATCAATGGGAACAAATCATCAAAATATTAGAAGAATGATGCAGAGGATGACAGAAGGAGTAGGAACTCCAAATCAGTCACAAGCATGGTGATAGAGGGAGAAAAAATGAGATGCAAAGCTTATACTTTGCATGTTAAAGATGCTACATCTTTGGCATTTATGTTAAAGAGGGAGATATATGTAGAAAATTGATCAATACAAAGTATGAGGGAGATATATATGAAAGAGGGAGATTTATGAGAAACTGAAAGGTAAAGATATGGAGATATATGAGATCAGTAGTAAAGGATGCAGTAGTCAAGAAGGAAGCAAAAAGTAGTAGAAAACGTATATAATTTTGGTGGTAACTAAGTTGATCAATTGATTAGTTTGGTTTGCCATCAATGCCAAAGAGGGAGATTGTTGAAAATGATTGAAAAGCTCATGAATGAAGAGTAATGGAACTGATAAAGAATGTTTTCAATCATTGTTTTATCATTGATGTAAAACTTGCTACTTGCAAGAATGACAATTGCTTTAGTGATCCAAATACTATAAGTTGGTTGATTGACAAGGAGGTGGCAATCAATAAGATGTAACTAGAGTACCTAGAGAAAGGTTGAAGTTATGATGTTGTAATGAAGTATAAGGATTAGCTAAGCCATTGATGAAATAGTGTATTGACGACATACTCTAAGACACATGATGTAAGGATTAACTAAGTTCTAGTTAGTGCCAAACAGATTCTCAGTTGAAGCCGAGCAAGTTCAATTTTAGTGTGTGGTGAGTGACCTTTAGGTGCCGAGCAAGAAACAGGTGCCGAGTGAAGATACAAGTGTCGAGCAAGATATAAGTGTTGAGTAACACAGAAGAAACCAAGCATCAGTAAATCAATAATGTCAAGTTGCTGCATTATTTTGAAAATCAAAGATTCGCCAGATCTAAGCCGACATGATAGTTATCTAGAATTTTTTGAATTAGATAAAAGATAAGAATAATGAGCTGGTGGCATAGAACACTATGTAAAACATTTTTTGTGGATACAACTGGATACTAGATGAAGTTTCTAGATAAGAGCAAGATATGGAACAGATACATTGTATCCTACCTAATCTATTGAAACCTTAAAGTTGGAGAGGGAAAATTGAGCAAGAAAGGTATCCCAAATTTCTATTTATGGAGTCATAAGGTCACAAAGCAAAGAGATGGTCAAGCATGAAAGCATGAAGTGCTGAAGAAGGTGATAAGGTAAAAGAGAGCACAAATACTCTACTTCAAGAGGTGACCATAGATATGATTGCATTAGTATGATGAGCAAGAAGACTCAAGGTGACGAAGCTTGAGATGACAAGCTGTCAGAGCTGCAGTGATTAAAAGCCAAGCAAAGGATTGAACTGAAGTGTGATCTGTAATCTGCAAGATATGTTGTAAGTTGTATCAAATCAAAAGCCATTATTGTTACTCTATAGCAATTGTAACAGTTAGAATAAATCCTATGGACTTAGGTTGGTTTAATAGCCATATTGTAAATCCTTTAACAGGGTGACATTCCAAGTGAATGTTCCAAAGTCCTTTAACCAGGCCGATTCCTAATAGTATGGTGAAATCCTCTAACAAGGTCACATTTAATAATGTGTTGTAGCCTTTAACAGGGCAAGCCTTTAACAAGGCAGACCATCAGAAGTGATTGAAATCAATTGCGCAGTTATTTTGTGGGTATTATCCCCACTCCAGTTTTACCTTCTTATTCTTGGAGGGTTTTCTGGGTTATCAAATTCTTAGTGTTATGGTGTGATGCATGTTTACTTTTCATGATTGTTTAATGTTCAATTGCATGCATGATAATTTTAGTTATGTGTCATTAAGGATTTGTAGAAAAAGTTGCATTGGACATCATTGGACCTTGGATAACTGATTCACCTCCCCCCACCCCCCTCTTAATTATTCTAAATTATAACAACAAATTCTCAGTTAAAGCTGAGCAAGTTCAACTTAGTGTGTGGTGAGTGGCCTTCAGGTGCCGAGTGAAGATTAGGTGCTGAGTGATCTTCAGATACCAAGCAGCATTCTGGTGTCGAGTAAAGATCAGGTACCAAGTTACACAAAAAAAATTTAGGTGCCGAGCACCAGTAAATAACAATAGAAGCCAAGTAACACAGTAGGAGTTGAGCATCAGTAAACCAATGATGCCGAGTTGCTACATTATTTGTTAAAGTCAAAGATTCACCAAATTAGCAGCGATAAGGTTGTTATGTCAAATTTTGTGAATTAGTTGGATGATAAGGATGATGAGTAGATGTCACAAAATTTTATGTAATCCATGCAAACCATTTTAAAGACGAATGCTAATGGATTTATCATGAAGTTTCTAGAAGAAGCAAATTGGAGGGAAAACAATGTCATTTTCTCAAAAGATTTGAGCAGGAAATTGAGAACAGAACTTCTTTATAAGGAGTTACAGGTCAGAGATCAAAAGCACATGCATGAGAGGGAATTGGTCATAAGGTGTGATCATTTGAAGAAGCCAAGAGGAGAAAAGTATAGAGCATTAAGACTCTAAGTTGATCAAGCGACCATAGAATGCATTAGCATAACGAGTGGAAGAACTCAAGGAGACAGATCTTGAAGGGTGAACAAGTTGTCAGCACTGCAAAGGAGGAAAGCCAAGCAAAGAAGAGAACTGAAGAGTGATATGAAATCTGCATAGTTAGGGTTGTAATCTGTATCAGGTCAAAACCCTTCTAATACTTTCTTACCATTGTATTAGATATTGAAATCCTACATTGCTAGGTTAGCTTAACAGCTAGGTGGATAAGCCTCAAGAAAAGGATAAAGAGATCTCCAGGAGAAGGACAAAGAGATCTCCAGGAGAAGGATAAAGAGATCCTTAGGAGAAGGATAAGAGATCCTTAGGAGGAGGATAGGAGATCCTTAGAGAGGGATGAAAGATTCTTTTGAGAAGGTGACTGTAAATCCCATGGACTTGGGTGAACCTAACAGCTCTATGTAAATCCTTTAATAGGGTGACATTCCAAGTTGAATGTTCTTAAGTCCTCTAACAAGGCACACTCCTAACAAAGTGTAGAAATCCTTTAACAGGGTCACATTTAACAATGTGTTGTAGCCTTTAACAGGGCAAACCATCAGAAGTGGTTGAAATCAATTGCGCAGTTATTCAATGGGCATCATCCCCACCCCAATTTTACCTTCTTATTCCTGAAGGGTTTCTAGGACATCAAAATCCTTAGTGTTATGGTGTGATGCATGTTTACTTTTCATAATTGTTTACTATTCAATTGCGTGCATGATAATTTCAGTTATGTGTCATTAAGGATTTATAGAAAAAGTTGTATTGGACATCATTGGACCTTGAATAACTAATTTACCCCCCCCTCTTAGTTATTTTAAAGAATTCTAACACTTTCTTTGTTTCTTTTGACTTCACCATTTTTATCTATCTTGTTTCTAAATACCCACTTGGTACCAATCACATTTTTGTCCTCTAGTCTAGGAACTAGACTCCATGTTTTGTTCTTCTTTATTTGTTCAATCCCATCTTCCATGGCTTTGTACCAATCAACATCTTCTAGTACATCTTTTACTATTTTGGATTCCTTCAAAGTCAACAAACATGTTTCACTTCTCAATCTATTTCTTGTAATTGATCTTGCATCTTTATCTCCAAAGATTTGAGTAGTAGGATGATGTCTTTTGACATACTTAGACAATTTTGGTTCAACTCTTGTTTCTTCATTTTGTCTTTCAATTTTAGAATCATTGTGTGTATCTCTACTAGGTATCTCAACATATCCTTCATGTATACTAATCTCAAAATTAGAATATACATCCACTTCATTCTATGACTCGACATCTAAATGCAACTCGGTTCCTAAATGCAACTTGACATTCATAGGGTGTGACTCGACAATCACTATAACTTGCTATTGATTTGAAATTTGATTTATACCATCTTCATTAGCAAGCATACCTTCTTAAAAGTATACAAATGATTTTTATTCTTTTGGCTTATTTATAAGTTTAGCCTCATGTACTTCTATATATTCATCAAAATTCACATTTACTCTTTTCACAATTTTTTTAGTGTTAGTATTCAAACACTTATAAGATTTACTTCTTGTAGAATATCCTAAGAATACACCTTCTTCACTTTTTGCATCAAGCTTGCCATTCCTAACATCTTTAAGAATGTAACACTTACTTCCAAATACCTTAAAGTATTTTACATTGGGTGAGTATCCATACCATAGTTCAAAAGGTGTTGAATGAGAACCTTTTTTGATTTTCACACGGTTCAAGGTATAGATAGCTATACTTACTACTCTCTAGTATTTTAGAGCAACATTCTTCTCCATCATGAGTGTTCTAGCAAGTCTATTATAGATCTCTTTCTCCTTTCAACTATTCCATTTTTTGGAGGGGTTCTAGTGGCAAATGTCTATCTTTTGATTCCTCTATTATTGCAGAACATCTAAAATTCACTTGATGTAAATTCTCCTCCTCTATAAGATCTCAAACATTTTAGACTTTTACCATTTTTCTTTTCAACTCTTGCCAAGTACCACTTAAACATTTGAAAATCATCATATTTTTATTTCAAAAATATAGTTGTCATCATCCTAGAGTAATCATCAATAAATAGCATTATGTATTTATCTCCCTTGTAGCTTTCAACCTCAATTGGTCCACACAAGTCAATATGAACAATCTCTAGTATTCCTTTAGAGGTATAAGTTTTACTCTTAAAACTTGAATTTGTCATTTTTTCTAACTAACATTTTTTGCACATTACATTATCAGGCTTCTTCAACTTAGGCAAACCTCTAACTTTCCTCATGTTACTAATACTAGCCAAGTTATCAAAATTAACATGACATAACCTTTTGTTCCAAAGCTATACATCATCAAATTTTACAACAAGACAAGTAGCATCCTCTATATCAAGATAGAATAGATTACTTTTAGTTTGATCACCTTTTCCAATTAGTTCCCCATTTGTGTCATATATCTTAGCAATCTTGTTTTCAAATTCAACCTTGCATCCCAAATTGTTCAATTGTGACACATTTAACAAGTTATAATTTAGTCCTTCAACATAGTAAGCATTATCACATGAAATCTTATCTATGAGTTTGATAGAACCTTTTCCTTTTATCAAACATGGTGCATCATTACCAAATCTTACACTATTTCTATCATAACAATTTAAGGTAATCAACTTACTTTTGTCTCTAGTCATGTGATGTGAGCATCCACTATCAATGATCCATCTATCATTTTTTTTCACACAAGTCATAAGTGTAGTTGCCTCATCTTCATCAAATTCATCCTTTATTGCAACATACACCACTTCATCATCATGTTCATTAGAATCATCCCTTGTTTCTTCTTCAACAATGTGGCATGAATTTTTGTCTTTATCTTTGTAATCTTTTCTATCATCTTCTCTTATGATCTTGTACTTATCACCACCTCTGTAGCTCTTCTTCTGTTTACATCTTGTAGCAATATGACCAACCTCATTGCATTTGAAACAAATGATGAGTAACTTACCTTTGAACTTGCCTTTACCTCTGTGGAATCTTTTTGTCAATAGTGCTTCTAGTTGTTCAACATCTTCCTCATTTGTATCACTATCACTATGCACATATTTTATCTTTCTCTTCTTCTTTTGCTTCACCTCATCAAAATCTTTCAATAATAGTTTAGCTTTAAAAGTAGATTCAAGACACTCAATTTTGTAATTATCAAAGTTAGATAGCTCAACAGAAATGAGTCTACCTACTGGACCTTCAAGGGTTAGATTATTACATCTTAGTTCTTGAATTGTAGAAACTCTAATAAATAGACAGTAGTGTTCTCAAGACTTTTCTTAATACAATATCATCATCTATCTTACCAGTAGCTCCTTTTATTGCACTAAGAACTTCTTTCATTTTAGCAACATATTGAGCAATATTCTCACCTTCTTCCATTCTCATATCATCAAACTTCCCTCTATGACACTCAAATTTGGCTCTTTGAATATTTTTATCTCCTCCATAGATGGTGGCTAGGGCATCTCACATTTTCTTTGCACTATCAAGACCTTTGATATCATCAAATTTGACATAGCTTAGGGAAGAGGTAATCTCCAACATCACTTGATTGTGTTCTTTCTTCTTCTTCATATCTTTAGCAGTTAAGACTCCAACAAGATCAACATGTTCCACTAAAATGGTAGATTGTTTGCATGATCTCTAAGCCCTCCAAGGTGTAGCTTCATAAAACTTTTCCATGCAGGAAAGTTATCTCTATTGACCTTGGGTACTTCTCTCTTAGACATCGCAATCTTTGTGCTTGTAGTACCTTCAAACTAGTCCTCTTAAGTAGATAGCTCTGATACCAATTGTTGAAATACTTTAGACTAACTGAGAGGTGGGGTGAATTAGTTATCTAAGGTCTAGATGTATGAATAAAACTTTTCACAGCTTAGTGAACTCATAAAACATTCATATATATGCATGCATCCATAAGATTGTGCAATCACTAAAACTTGTAGGTTACTATCAAATCAACTTGCAAAAATGTAAAGCATGAAACATAACAAATTCATCAACACACTTGACACAATAATTTACATGGAAACCCAATTTGGTAAAAACTACCAATAACATGCTACTCCTTTTCACTCTTCTAAAGTGATGTCTTGTGAAAGGCCAATCCTATTAAAGGTTAAAATACACACTGTTAAATGTGTCATGGTTAAGGGATTTCAATCACCCTATTATAAGTGAGCCTTGTTAGAGGACTTTAGGCCATTCACTTGGAATGCCACCCAGTTAAAGGATTTACAAATGACTATTAGGTCAACCATACTCCAAAGGATTTACCCTAGACTGAAACAATTGTTAGAGAGTAATCGTAGAGCTTTGATCTAATACAACTTACAACTTATCTTGCAGATTACAGATCTCTATTTATTCCTCAATTTTGCTTGGCCTTCGTACTTTGTAGCTCTGATAGCTTGTTCACCCTTCAAGCATTCATCTCCTTAAGCCTTCTTTCTTAACATGCCACTGTAGACTCTTCTCTTAGGTCACTTGATGAAGAAAAACCCTTAACTCCTTCTCTACCTTAGGTTTTTGCACATGAAAACTTTGTTTCATGACTAAACATTCCTATAAATAGGAAATTAGCATATTTTCCCACTCATTTTCCATCATCCAAATTAGAGTTCAGATGGATTAGGTAGGATATAATGTATCTACCCCATATCTCATATCTCTTGTAGAAACTTCTCCTAAAATCCATTTGAATTCACCTAAAATTGTTTTATCTCAAATTCTATGCCACTAGCTCATCAACCTTATCTTCCTCTAGATTCACAAAATTCAAGAAAATAAACCTGTTACCTTAGATTTAGTGAATCTTTGATCTTTAAAATAACGCAGCAACTTAGCATTATCAACCTTTTAATGCTCGACACATATTGCATTGCTCAACATCTACTATGAAATCACTCGGCATCAACTAAAGTTTTCTAATGCTCAACATCAACTAAACTTTACTCGGTATCAACTATCTTGCTTGGCATCCACTAGAATTTTACTTTTACTCAGCTCCAACTAACTTTTTGGTTGGCTTACACTAACTTTGCTTGGCACCTACTATCCACTCGGTCAAGCTTGGCAGACACACTTGATGTAACTTGTTCTTCTAAACTTTCTTAGTGTAGATAACATTTGTAACCTTAAGTAGATTATCAATACATCATGTCATCATTGTCTTAATTGATTGTTGCACTTTATCACATAATAATAACTCAACCTTTCCTCTAGGTGCTTTTGTTATGTCTTATTGATCAAATCCTCTTCATCAATCAACTAAGTGATAGTACTTGAATCTTATAAGTAGTTGTCTTACTATAAAATAGTAGGTTTGACATCAATGACAAAACAATTATTGAAACACATAGTCTTCTTCAACAATCTCCCTCTTTCAATGATCTCTTTCAATCAGATCTCAACAATCTTTACATAATAGAAGGCTGACCTTAAAATAGTCTACATACATCCCAAGATAATATCTTTACATTAATTTTATGATCCAAATTAAATACTTAAGTTGGCTCACACTAGGAACCAATCACATACAAACTTGATACAAGAAGGAATTGGGCATCAGTAAATTTTAGGTTCAATTGGCACATGAAGGAACACTCAGCCAACTTTGAATAACTCGATATGTACATAAATCTTGGTCAACACTAGCTAGCTTGGCACATATAGCAACTTGGCAATGATTTCAACTCGATAATCATGGGAACTCGACATTAATAGGCAAAATGAAAAAAGATAAGGAGGATTACAAGGAAACCCATGATGCTCATGCATCAAACAATAAGGATAGAAAGAATTGATTCTCCCGAATCATTCAGATGTTAGAACCGAGTTGAATCCAACTCAGATTGAGAAATCTATGTAGCATCTTTAACTAGTATAGTCTTACACTCCACCAAATATTCATAGTATTTATTTCCTCTTGTGCTTTTACCAACTCTCTGGTCCAATATCTTTTAAACACCTTCAATCTACTTCTTGGTATAACCATCTAGTACAATGACTTTATTATCTAACTCATAGTACTTATGCAAATCAGCAACATTGAATATGGGATATACATCCACATCATCAGGTAACTCAACTTCATAAGCATTACCTCTGTACAACTTCCTCAAGATCTTACAAGGTCCAAACTTCTTCATCCTCAACTTACTATATGTTCCAACAAGAAATCTACCTTTCATCAAATAAACCATCACCTCATGACCAAATTCAAAAAAATGATGTCTCCTAGACCTATCTCTGTTCCCCATGTACTTATAATTACTTTGTTCCAACTTCAACTTCACTAACTTCAGCTTCACTTCCTCATGTGAAGACTTCATGAAACCAAAAAATCCTTCTTCATTAGCACTTTTGTTCTCTTTACCAGCAACATCTCTCAAATTCGATATACCTTAATGTTGCATTCTAGTAACAATCTCAAAATGTGGCTTCCCTATACTCCTATTCATAGAATTATTATATGAAAACTCAACTTGTGCTAATACCATATCCCAATTACTTGGCTTATCTCCAACTAAATATCTCAAAAAATTACCCAAGATTCTATTCACAACCTCTGTCTATGGATGGAATGCAGAACTAAAATTTAACTCACTATCCATCTTCTTCCACAAAGTCCTAAAAAAATAACCAACAAACTTTTTGTCTCTGTTAGAAATAATAATTCTTGGTACTCCAAGTAACCTAATAATCTCTTTGAAGAAAACCTCAACAACATGCACATCACCTGATGTCTTCTTACATGGTATGAGATGTGTCATCTTAGAAAATCTATCCACAACAAAAAATATGGAAGCATACCCTCTTGCTATCTTAGGTAATCCAAGAACAAAATCCATATTGATATCACTCTAAGGTTTATGATGAATAGAAATTGGTATATACAATCCATTATTCTAACTTACTCCTTTTGCAACTTGACAAATTCCACAACTCCTTACAAACCTTTGAACATCCATATACATTTGTGGCCAATATAATATTTTTTCTTAAGAAAAGTCATTGTCTTATCAATACCAAAATATCTAGCCAATCCACCACAATATTTTTTCTTAATCAAATTAACTCTCATAGAACTTATTGGTATACATAACTAAATTCCTTTGAACAACATACCTTATTGAATAAAATACTCACCAAACTTACTCAGTTGACTTGATAGTTTTTGTGCTCTACACTCTCTCCATCCCTTAGAAAAATCAAGGTTAGTTTAATAAAACTTCCTCATCTCATCAAACCTAGGAACTTCAAGCTTCATCTCAGTCAAAAAAGAATGTCTTATGATCAAAAGATATTCAAAATTTTGATATCACATTTGATATCATGAGTATTGGTCTTCCAAAATATCAAAATATGATATTCACCAATTACTCAAATAGGGTTTTGATATCACATCTAATATCAAGAGTAGTGGTCTCTCAAAATATCGACATCCGATATTCACCAAGTACTCAAATAAGGTGTGATATCACATCCAATATCATGAGTATTAGTCTCCCATAATATCATACAATATTCACCAATTACTCAAAATAAGGTTTTTTATCACATCTGATATCAAGAGTATTGGCCTCCTAGAATATTATTGATATTCACCAAATACTCTAAGTAATGGTCTCCCAGAATGTTTAGATGCAAGACATTCACCATATACTCAATTGGTTTAATCTTGTGATATAATTTATTGTAAGATCGTCACCTTAAAACAACTTCTCCAAATACAAGTAATGACCATGTGGAAGTTGTGACTTCCTCCTAATGTGCACGGTGGGTAGGCCTATTAAAATCACATGGTGACGATGTATGAATCACAATCCCCTTGACTGACTACGACAATTGATTGATCACTAAAGAATACATTTCAACATGGTTTACTACCTCTTAATCAATAAGACCAAGTTCATTGAATGTTGACTAAATAACATCCTTAGTCTTCTCCCTCTCTTTCAAGGTTGTCCCTAATAACATGTCAAGCTCCCTCTGAATCTCAATCTACCTCTTCCTACAATAACATTCTTAGAGGAAAAGATCAAGGCACGTGGCTCTTATAGTATATACAAAATAAAAATAAGATAGAGACTTAATTAATAAATTAAAATAATCAAGGATAATAAATAATTCTATATAATAATATAATATCAGTCCAATGTAATATAGATAAATATCTAATTTAAAGATATACTTTAATCTATATTTACTTATATTCGTAAGACATTATATCACTATCTTTTTGCACATCAACTAATCCTCTTACATTTAATAATGTCAAATTATTAAATTAAAGGATATTTTTATATTTTTAAATAATATAACATAATACATCTTACTTCTCATACTCTCATAATGAATCTCTCTATATTTGTCAATTTATTAAATATCATTTTTAAATGAATGTGTGTGTGTGTGTGTGTGTGTGTGTGTGTGTGTGTGTGTGTGTGTGTGTGTGTGTGTGTGTGTGTGTGTGTGTCTATACAAACACACACACACACACACACACACACACACAAATATATATCTATATATATTTCTATACATCAATTCATCATTTCTATTTAACAATGTCAAATTGTTTAATTTCATTACTCTTTTATTCTTTGTTCCACATCAGCTCCATCCAAATATGTTTCCTTGTGCTTTTCTCACTATTTCTACTCAATTCATCCTTTAATAGAGCACCCTGCCATGCCCTATGACCATTTAAGGTTATCATGCGAAGGAGACATCAAGATTCTCTCTAATTATAGATCTGGAAAACTTGACATTTTCTCGAGCATGACAGAGACATTAAGTTGAGTGGGTCAATTGTTACTAGAGATTGTCAACATTTGATCTTCCAAAACAAAAATGAAAACTCACTTGATATCTTGGGCATAGTAGACCCAAATTTAAGATCTACTACCATCAAAGGTGACTTGTGATCTGACAATTGGAGGTCACATCTGAACGAAAGTTTTGGAGATGCCCAACAAGCATCCTTCCACACATTAGAAATCTTAAGTTGACCTAAATTAGTGCATTCTTGAGATCAAACTTGGGATCTATCTTCCAATATGCCTAGATTTTGCCTTCACCTTGATACCATTTTTATTTATCCTTTGTTTGTTGATTGCTACATCTTCTATGCGATACCTTATTTCCAATGAGAAGACTTAGATTTGGTCTTCACCTTGATACCTTTTCAATTTAAATCCTTTGTTTGTTGATTGCTACATCTTCTATGCGGTGCCTTTATTCACTGGTTGAGGAAGACTTTGTATTTTCTTCATTATATTTGCAGTTGGCTCTGATACTATGTTTATTTTCTAGGTAATAGCAATGTCATATTTTTTGCTATGTGTGTTCCAAAGGCATCTCTCCTCATATGAATATGTGTAAGCCATGAATAGGCATGCCCCTTTAAGGGACATGCCTATTTTTTAATTGATAATTAATATTATAACCATAGTTAAAATATTTATAATAAATATAACTATAGTTATATATATTAATATTACATGACTATACCTCAATTTATTATGTCATCCATCCTTGGCATAGAAATCATGTATTTCATTGTGATCTTGTTAATAGCTCTAGAATCAATACACATTCTCCATTCACCATTCTTCATAGATGTCAATATAGCAGGTACAACACCTAGGCTCAAGCTTTCTTTGATTAAACCTTTTTACAACAACTCTTGCACTTGTCTATTAAGTTCTTCATTCTCTATAGGTGCCAATCTATATGGTGCTTTATTCAAAAAACTAGCTCTAGGAATTAGATCCATACAATGACTTACAATTCTTATTGGTAGTAAACCATCAAGAATATCTTCAACAATAATCCCCTTGTACTCTTTCATCAACCTTTCCATTTCTATTGTCACTCAACCTCCACTATTTTCTATTACTCGGCCTGTACCTATCACTCATCCATTGCTAGACTCTATTGCTTAGCTATTATGATCACAACTTGGCCCTCTAGGGATTATAGAAAAATATACTTGGTTCTTTTTCATTTCCTTCTCAAATTATTTTCCATTAAACATGCAAACTCTAACAATAGTGCAATTCACTTCATTAGAAGCTTCAATAAAAGGCAACAATATTTTCTTTTCTCCATTCACCCAAAGTGTATTTTGATTTAATTGACCATTATGCACAACATTTATATATCTTACTAGGTCAAGGCCTACCCAACAAAATATGGAAATAATCCATAGGCATAATATAACACAGAACTTCATCAAAATAGTTTACAAGCTTAAATTTCACAAAGCATAACTCACTTACCAATAATTTCACTTAACAATAATTTATACTCATCCTTGACCCAATAAACATGATATGGTTTAAAGTGTCTCAACCTCTACAACTATAACTTCGTAATCAACTCCTCAGATGCCAAATTCATTGAACTTCCATTGTCAATGATCACTTTACACCATTTTCCTACCATCTTATATCTAGTCTTGAAAAGACTTCTACTTAGGACAAGTTCCTCATCAACTATTTCATTACACAAAATTCTCCTTACCATTAGGTTTTCTCTAACCTAAGGTCCACAATGTGAACCCTCAAGATCTCCTTGAATCAAAACATTTCTATTAACTTTTTCTTTATCACCAGAGTGCCTACACTCAAAGGATCTATGACCTTCTTTTCCACATCTAAAATAATTACCACGAAAAAACTCCTCTAGAATAAGAATTACATCTTCCTTGGTAAGAACTACCACCTTTCCACTCATTCTTGCTTTTATCATCACTTGTCCACTCATATATACCCTTATCCTGTGTTGAATTGTCAGATCTTCCACCTTCCCCATAAGATCTACCTATGCCTCTCTAAAATCTCTCACCTCTACCTCTTAGTCTTTGTTCATGCTTCTTTCTCAAGATGTCTTCACCTTTTAAGAAATATTGGCATGATTCTTCCACACTTTCTAATTTCACAAAACTTATTTCATGTTGAATTCTAAATCTGAATCCATTAAGGTACCTTTGTACAACTTTCTCATTATCCACATGTCTAGATCTGATGTCCAATCTATAAAATTTCTCAATGTACTCCTTCACAGTAATGTTCTTTTGTCTCAAATTTATCATTTTCCTCAACAAGCTAATTTGGTAATCAACAAGAATGAACTTCTTCTTTGCTTTGTTCACAATTTTCAGCCAAGTCTTTGTCCATTAGTTTGCAAATGCTCCCACCATAGTGAGGCATGACCTTTCAACCTAATGATTGCAATTTTCACCTTCCTATTATTAGGTGTGACCTCAAACTCAAAGAACTTCTCCATATCAGAGATCCAATCCAACACAATAGTGGTGTCCAATGTTCTATCATAAGGAACAACTTCTATAGTAAGATTTGAATGTGCCCTAGACAACACTCCTAACAATCTTTCCTCATCTTGGTCTTCCTTAGGTCTGGATTAGGGTTCGGTGTCATTGCTTTATGATTAGTCACATGATCTAGATGCACTCCTCTCCTTTGGGATGTCTCCATGGCATCTAATATAGATGTAGTTTGTCTCAACATGTCCATAATAGCAATATTAACATTTCCTCTACCTTGAACCATCTTTACAAATAGTTTCTTACAAGTTATAGGTCAAATTTGTAGATCTTCCACCCTACAAACAAATAAAACTTAGGGTTCTACATGATACAATCTCCTCGAGGATGAACCTCAAGCTCTAATACCACCTACTGCAAGGAGGATGTGAATAGCTAGGGCTAGAGGCTCACCTAATTATCTAATCACCTTGTTGAATAGTCACAACAAAATCTAACAACATTGAGAACAACAGCATAGTGAGAAGAAACAAAAAACACTTTATTGATTCATCTAATTATTATCGTGAATGCCCATCTATAAGGCTTTCTAGGTTACAGCTAGCAAGATTTACAAATCCTAGACTTGGGTTTTTACAAGTCCTTAATTCAGACTTCCAGCTCTTTTCCTTCGCAGTCCCATCTACACTCTATCTAAGTGATTCCTAACCTAAGTGAACACATTTTTTTTACTTGCCAAAACATCTTACAAGAGATTTAGATCTTTACATAATAGAAGGTCACCCTTAAAATGGTATGCACACATCGCGAGACAAGATCCTACATTAAATTCATGATCCAAATTAAATACATAAGTTGGCTCACACTAGGAATCAATCACATAAAAACTCAATTCAAGAAGGAATCAAGCATTAGAAAATATAGAATTCACTCAAAACATGGAGGAACACTCAACCAACACTAGATAGCTTGACATGTACAAAAATTCTCAACCAACACTGGTCAACCCAATCCATATAGGAACTTGGCAATGATTGCAACTTGAAAAGTAGTGAAACTCAACATTAACCAATAGAATAAAAAATGGTGAGAAAGATTACAAGAAAACCCAAGATGTTGCTACATCAATCCTAGTTTGGGTTATGTCAGATATCTCTGAGGATTTTATTGAGGACTTGGGTGAGAGCGGGGAAATGGGTGCTAACCCTATTCATATCAACTCAAGTTCTATTGAAAAATGGAAATAAATATCCTTGACTTAGCTAAAAGAGGGTGGTTTGGTTCCATTCATGCAATGGATAGAGGGTTATGACGAAGTGGTATCCATGCAACTTTTTAACTCCTGGAATAATAGACATATGATTTTGAATGGGATCTCATTTGAGATCAATGAAGAGGTCATCGCCAAGGTGGGTGGTTTATCCTTGGAGGGTCATAAATGGAAGAAGAAAACTTGTGTTGCAAATAAAGCTAGCCTTAACCAATATCATGGTGGTTTTGTCAAAATGGAGCTATCAGACCCCTAGAAAAAGGTATGTTATACTATCATGAGATATCTCACCTTAGAGGGTAGATTTCATATTTTCTACTACTACCATTTCCCTATTTTAAACTATTTTTGTAATCATGACGTCATATCCTTCCTATTTTTCTCATGTATTCCATGGAGGATAACATTCTTAAAGTTAGGAAGAAGATTAAAAAAGGTTGACCCTATAATATCTTGCACCAAGCCTTTATGTTTAAGCTTTATGATTTCCATAGGAACCTCTATCCTATCCAACCTATCAATGTGTAGATAGTCCTTCCCAACCTAGCCCTTTCAACATCCACCCCTCGAATCTCTACAAAGATAACATCCACAAGGGAAACCAAACCTCTGAAACCCACCTCTCACCATATTTTGAAGAAAATCAAAATGGAGAAAAACATCCAAAGAAACTCTCACCTCCCCCCTATGGCTAACTAAAAAAGGTGAACAGACTCATAGAAAGGACCCCCTATGGCCCCTTCATATGAATCAGAACAATCTTGAAAGGTTGAGGGTCATTAATAGGGATCTTTAAAAAATGGAAGAAAGGTAGGAGATCTTGGAGCAGAGATTCATTGAGGTTACCAGTTTTGTAGTTAGGGCGATGCATTCGGTTGCTTCTACCCTCCACCTTCTGCATCTAGAGAAGGAAGAACTCACCTTGGCAATGAGAGTGGATACCACATGCTCTCTCTACAAGTTTCTAGTGGATGACTGGCTCCAAGTGCTACTAGATAAACCAGAGAGAAAGGAGAAGAATAAGGAGAATCAATTCTCCTTATGTTTTAAGTTTTAGTTTTTGTTATGATAATTGCTTTAACACTCAACCTTATTGGGCATTATTCATAGTATTTCTTTGGACTCTCAAATATTATGGTTATTATAAATATTTTTATACATAATGTATGTAGTTTTTTTTCTAGATCCGAGGATACTTTAATGCAATAATTTTTGGAATAAAAAAGGGGGGTAGGCTAAGTTTAGTCTCTTCTAACTTGGAGATATTCTACAACATTTTGTTCTTCCAAGTCCAGCCCCATTTTCAGGCTACTTTTAATTATTAAAAAATTTAATAGAAAATAAAAAGAACTATAACATAAAACCTAAACAACACACCAAAACACATTCAACAAATAAAATGAGACTTTTTTACATAAACTAAAATATGTACATTTACTTTTGTGGATTTCTTTCCCCCTATTTTCATTCTTTAATTGGTCTTTTCACTTGATATTGTGGCCTAGAATGCATCTTCTATTCTTAGCCTTGTACAAAATCTTTTCGCTCTTCTTTCATGACTTGATCATGCATGCATGTGATCCACTTAGTTCTTACTTCATACAAAAAACATGTAATACTACTATAACTAAATATTTTATTTAACATAGTTCTATTAAAATGATTATATAAATTTCACTTCCTAAATATAAAAAATTACATTCAAAATATCTCACATAATTATTTTTTAAATTGAAGTTTTTGTGCAAGCTTTATCTTGAAATCCAATAAATTGACATAAGTACTAAACAATATAGTTCTATGTATACTATTTTTGATATGTTTGGGGAAAAACTTTGAGGTTGCTAAGGATGTTATTAAATATAGTGGATGAAAGTTTAAATGGTGCATACACATTTGTGTAGACACTTAATATTTTTTCTCCAATTTATAATACACATATTAAATTCATTAATGTAAAAAATAAGCAATATGATCCATATTAATATCACATATAGAGTATGAAAAGTACAAAGTGTGTTTATGTCATTGCATAAAATCTGCTCATAATTAGTTTTTTTAAATAATTGATAGCACTGTGTACGGTAAAATATCGTGACAAGGATAATGATTGTGACAATGTCTCAGTTTAATCAAACATGTGCATGAACATGATAGAGATTGGAAAGTGTATCCATTAGTACCTCAAGAAAAATTATGTCTATATATCATAGACATATTATTACATGATCCTCACACTATGCCAATGATATATAAGTGGTTTCTATATATAGAAGACATATTACTACTTGCTTCTCACAACTTACCAAAGATGTATTAGCCTCGACTTTGGCTCTCCCATCACTTCTAACTAGAATGATTTGTCTCCTATACCTTAAGAGGTAATTTTATTGTTTACTTGTTCATAAGCTTCAATTCATTGGATTTATATATTATGTATAGTTACATTTAAAAGAATTCTTCAATTGATCATCTTCATATTTATGCTCAGGTTGATACCGTTACAAAATAGTTGAACATAGCATCATTCTCTTTTGAAGAGAATAATTATGTTTTATATGTAAGTTTGAATTATGCTTCTCATCATCTTTGTGAATTATATGTTAAAGAACTCTTTTACCAAAACCATCTCTTCCTTGGCCCAAAATGCTCACCAAAGAAGAAGATAAGCAATCTCAATGAAGCATCCTGCTAGATGATGCAAAAAATGAGTAGGAGAGTTGAGAAGAAATTAAGGCTCAACGATATGGATTGCAAATGAGAATGGTGCAAATGCTCCTAGATGGAAATTGTCTTTTCAAAATCCTAGTAGATCAACTTGAAGGTGACCAAGATCAACACGTAAAATATTGTTGTTTGGTAATGGAGTACATTATGGAGCATCATTAAGACTTTGAGCCTTTCTTTTTTTTCTTCAGAAAAATGAAATAAATTTTGAAGACTACTATGAAAAAATGGCAAAAGGTGGAACTTGGGCAGCCCATTATAAGATTTATGCAACCTCCATGGTGACTTAGACTAACATTCTTGTGCACCACTTGAAGGGTCAAGTATCCCGGATCTACAATTTTGATAGCCTGAAAATCACTACAATAATTTGTGCTTCATTAATAACAATGTCAATATACCTGTTGCACCCATTCTATTGGAGGATGATAATAAAAGCACAAACCGTTATGACCAAGAGCATATAAAGTTTACTATGGATGAAAAAGGGTGAAAAGATGCTACCCAAACTTGCAAAGAAGATAAATTCTTGAAAAGAGAAGAAGAACCTCGATGAACGAAAAGTCTAATAGGGTGTATTCCATGGGTGTCAACGAAAAGAAAAGAATAAACATAAAAATTACTTATCAATGGCTTACTGCGTACACAAAAATGTTGTAAGCAGGCTTCCATATCAGCGCTACAGTGGCATTATTTGATATATAGAAAACTATCAAAATAACCCTTGCACCCTTCAAAAGTGCAAGTGCTAGTATGTAGAAAGGTTGATACTTCAAGCTCCTTGTCCATTTCTCAGTTGCTTTTCCATCAAGCAAAAGATCAATCGCTTATAATAAATTTTGTAAGGATAATCTAAATATATAATTAAATTGAATGATTGTTCAGAAGAAGATACACAACAAACAATTTTATTTTCAAATACTAAAAAGAAATCAATATCCTTCAACAAAGGAAGAAGGAAAAAACAAATTAAAAAAACACATCATTTCTTTGAATGATTATTTACAGTTTATAAAATTGTATGTCAAGAACCACTAGTTGTGCTTTCCCTAACTCCTTCCTATGCATTATTTAGTACCATTGCACTGACACCGATTTACCACAATAATTGTCCCACAGGGTTGTCAAAAAATTGGTATAGCGATAACTGATTTATCACAGAAATTGTCAATAAAAAAGTTCAATACTTTTTATGGGAAACCAAATTCGAAAAAAGTAGACGAAACCCTAACTGTTATTTCCCTATTAGGGTTCAACATGACACGATTTCTCTAACATGAGCGGTCACATAGAAACATATTTCTTCAAATGAAAGGGAAAGCAAGGAGAGTTGCACCAGCTCACTGCATGCAATTTGAGTACCTCTTTTGCCTTGTGCTTGCTCTTCACTCCTCCCTCCATCTGCAACACAATGCAAAGCTTCGAAACCCCTCCAAACTGGATCATGTCCCTCAGAAGAGAAGCGCTCGGTGCAAAACTACACAGCGACCAGAGGATTCGAACGGCCTTAAACCTCCCATTCTCAGAAACCCTAAACATCTTCTTTGAAACAGCAGCGACACCCATCGCATGATCTCCCATGGCAGCCCTTCCTTCAGCACAATCAACCAACTTATCCAAAACATCCAGAACCTTCTCAGCCTTTGGCCCCTCTGCCTCTGGCAGAAGCTCTATCAATACATACACCAAACCAGCCTCTACAGCCTTCAGCTTGTTCCTCCTTGAGTACCTACACATACCCTTCAATACATCCAAGGCAGAAAGAGTCAACTGGTGAGAAAACTCATCATCATCTCTCAACATCTCCACCAACCCATCCAAGACACAAACATTCTGCCTCACAATCATTTCCCAATCAACCCTCTCCCCTGCAACGTTCTTCAGTAGCATGGCAGCATGCAATCTTGCATGGCTGCTCCCACGTTGTAGAATCAAGCCTAGGCATCTCATTACCCTTGGCTCACATACCAACCTTGCAGAATCTTGTGAGAGAGGGATCAGATGGAGGATCCCCAATGTTTCCTCACATATCTTAGAATTCTCATGAATCTCATCTGGGCATGACCACTTTGCAAGAAGAGATGTGAGAATGGGCACTGGCTCAGCAGCCTCAATGCATCTCAGATTACTCTGGCTCTCCCTAATGAGCAAATTGAGCTTCTTGAGCCCTTGAATGGCCTTGAGAGGATTCGACCCGGCGATCTGTTGTAACAGATCCGAGAGTTGAAGAGGATGAAGGGGGGGCCTTGGAGTAGGAATCCGGTCGACCCCATTGGAGCTGTTGGCGACACACCAGCCCTGAATAAGGCGGCGCAGTGTGTGATTGGGCGTCACGTCGAAGTTGTGGATAAGTTGCATGGTAGCAGGGCACGTGTTCTTCTTGCAGGTGTAGAACCAGTGCTCAATGCTCTCCCTGTCGTATGTCATCCCTGTTGATATCGTTACAGGGTCTCTCATCAGCTCCATTGATATCGGGCACCTAAAATAGGAAGGCACTTCCACCACATTCGGATCCATTGTTTCCAATCCTCCTCCACACAACAATTCAAAATCTTATCTTTATTTCTATTTCTGGACAGTATTTCAATGCTTTTTAAACCTTTGGCGTTCTATTCAGCAAACGAACAATTTTTGGACAATATTTAAATGCTTTTTTGGCGTTTGAACAATTTTTTCCAGTACCCAAAACGATAATGGGGAACTTATATCATCACATACTATGAATCTGATTTGATCTGTGTGCAATGTCAGCGGATTCTGAGCTTCTCTGATGTATCGCACGTTAAGTTTGACCTTGTATTGTTGTTGTTGTTATTTTGTTTTGTTGTTGTTTACTATGTTATCAACCAAAATAGAAAAAGTCTAAAAGTAAAAGTCGGGTAACGTTTTAAAACTATATATTTTGTATAATAACATAAAAGTATTCATATTTCATGTGGACAGTAGTGCTTTGCAATTTTGTGGTCATTGCGATATCGTCAGTCATTGGATTTAGCTTTTGTAATATATTATATGATGATTCGTAATTGTAAGGTTTTATTTAAACCTAAATGTAAATAGAATCAATTTTCTTTCAGAAGAATATTTTCATAGTCAATGCATCTACATTAGATAAGAGTTATGTTAAAAGGGTTTTTGTTTTTCGGAAGGGCTTAGTTATTTGTTTATTTAATGAAAATATTATATCTTAACGAAAAAAAGGTAAGGATACATTTCAAAAAACGTATTATAATTAAATAGATTTAAAAAATTAAATATATAAATCTACATGTATATATAATATTTTGAATTCATATAAATAATTTTTTTTGCAATAAATATGAGTTTAAAGGTTATATTCTACTATTCAAGTAATTAAGATGTTCTAGAAGCTTTTTCTAATTAAATATCAAAAAGATTTTTTTATTATATTTTGAATGATAAGTTTAGGAAATGAGGTGTTGGTTGTAGATTATAGTTGGAAATTTCTTTATCATAATAATGTCTAGGAAGTTGTAGAATGAAGAAAAACAAAGTATTTAAAAGATGAAGTCAAAAAGGTGGGAAGACTTGATGATTTGGAAACTTTGAGGTGGGAGATACTTAGAAAAGTTTGCAAAATTTTTAAATTATATTTATTGTTGATATCTTTTATAGATGTTATTGTTCTTAAGGAATTTTATTGAATGAGTTTATATATGAAGATCGAAATGTGTGTGTGTGTTTCAAATTTTTATCCATACTAGATGTCATATTAAGGTCGCAAGATTGGATAATTCGGTAATAGGGTGAGTGCATATACATCTGTCACATTTTTGGTTTATTCAATATTCTTGATGAAAAATGTTTTGACTAATGTTATTTTAGGAAAAAAACTTTTGACCAAAACCATGTGTCGCACATGTGGCATCATCGTGGTAAGGGTTTTTGATCAATTGGGTTTTGACATAAAGATACTCCTGGTCAAACATTTTTTGTCAAAAAACCATTAATATATAAAAGAAGTTATTTCTAATTGCTAGTAGAATAGTTTTTGTCTCAAATCCATTATTATATAATAATAATTTAGGGTCCAAACAGTTTGTTCAAGCATAGCTAAAGTAACTCTAATTGGTATGAAACTACTCTTGGTCTCTTGTAACCATAACAAAATTATTCTTGTCCCTTCAAAATATTAAAAATATGAGTAATTTGAGAGGTTTTTTTCCCCAATTAGGACTGGCTTGTATTTACGATTGTCCTCATGTTTGTTTTAAATGAAGTTACTTTTGTTGCTTGAGTACATGAAATTTTGGGTTTTAAAATTTGTGTTAGTTTCTCCAATTTTTTAATACAATAAGGAATATATGCAATTGGAACTATCTATATAATGCATGTGAAACTATTCATATGCTTTACAATAGCTATATGCTTTAGCATATCCATAGCAGGCTAATGAAAATTTTGAATCATCAAAAGTTAACAAAGTAAAGTTATTAGCATGTCACTTCTTGATAAGCTCTAAATAATTTTTTACAAATTTGTGGTCTTTCTTACATTATACATACAAAATTAAGGGATATTTTTTACTTTCCTATCTAATGGTTATATGAGAGGGCCAATCAAGAAATAATTTGAATATCCCTTAAAATCTAATTAAAATTACTTCTTAAATGAACCTTTCATATAATGACTAGAGAGGAAAGTTAAAAAATTCCCTTATTTTTGTATGTATAATGTAAGAAAGACCACACATTTGTACAAATTTATAAGTAGACCTTATTGTGAGAAACATAAACAAGTGGAACAATCCATATAACTACCAAATATGGAACAGGACACACCCCCTGCCCTCACCCCAACCCATGATGGATCAAATAGAATTTGGATGATTCATCTCTTGGTAATCCTAGTTGAGTGAGAGGGGGTGGCTTCATAAGAAATTCAAGTGACAGTGTGCCGATGGCATATGTTGTTAATATGGGAGTCCAAACTACTTATGTGGCAGAGATTTTAGCACTTTTTTATGGGGTCATGATTGCACATGAAAAGGGCTATAAGAATCATGGTTGAAGGTAATGCCCTTAATGTTATTAATATTTTAAATAAAAAAAGTTGATGTGGGCTAGTAGGGTAGAGATGTCATCACTAAAATAATGAGTTTTCTTAACATGGAAAACAAGGTCAATTTCCAACATTTTTTTTGTGAAGGCAATAATTTTGCAAACAGGATGGCAAGTGGTCTACTCTTGGTAAGTACATAGATTTTTTTAAATCTGGGAAGATATTAATTCCATACCCACTGAGGCACCTACAATGATATTGCAAGAGATTACAACATCTTCCATTAATGGTGATAAAATCAATGGATGTATGGGGATCACTAATTATTTTTTATTTTGGATTTGGGAATTGGGTTAGTGTGCTTTTTCAACTTCCCTTCTAGGTTTATGTTGGTTCTATTTTGGATTTGGCAATTGGGCTAGTGTGCTTTTTCAACTTCCCTTCTAGGTTTATGTTGGTTCTTTTTTGTGTGCAATATCATCTCACTTAACTATTTCATAGTGTTTCTTAGTTACTAGGTCTCTATCTTTTGGTATAATTAAAGAAAAGTGTTGTGGTTAGCTATGGGTGATGAGATAAATTAAATTGAACCTAATATGTGTGATGAGTTTAAGAGTAATAGAAGGGTCTAGAAGACTATTGAGGATGGGCACATGGAAAAATATGTGGAGGTTATACAAGGCTAAAACTCAAATTTGTCCCATAAGCTGATTGAATCTTGGGAGAATGACAAAGTCACCTTTGTGGATATTTCTTTTGTGGTTATGGTACAGACCATTGTTGTTGTTATGGAGTTGAGCATGGAGGGTTCTAAAATTCCTTAGAAGAACAAATCTTGCTTTTAAAGAAGACTTTTGGCTTTTCCTAAACCGCAGTGAAAACATCTTGAATCTCCAAAGAAGTTTTAGTCGTAAACAACTCTTGGTGGATTGGAAGATGGTAGAAAAGATCTTAATCAAGTTCATTACTATTGAAGGAAGGTACAAGAGCTTCAATTCTCATCTCTTCCCTATGCTTAATCATTTTTGAAGGAATGCTAAATTCTATTTTCCTTTCTAGATTTTCTCATCTCTCTCTCTCTTTAAGTTGACAAAGCTAAGGTCAAGGTTAGAGCCCCTCTTTACTAGAGTTTGATTGTCTAGCTCTATGATTTTCAACATGTTTTGACCCCTCAGACTAGGTTGGCCCCTACCTTTTCCATTGAGTTAAACAATTTGGTCATTACCCCTATTTTTTCCTCATCCAAACTGTTTCCTTCTCCGCCAAATATCCCCACTATTTCTAGCACGAGGGTTAACCCTACATGCAAAGTCAAGTTTTAAAATGTCTTGTAGAAGGAGCACTAAGAAGAAATCGGAAAGAATGTTTTTTGATGATTCAACCTTTGGTTCTTCTTGGCATACAAAATCATCCTAGACCCCTAAAAAATCTATCCCTAATTCCATCCCCAACATGCCTACCACAAATTTTTCTACACCCTCCCCTAAAATCTGGCTCAATTATCCTAAGGACCCTCATATTCCTCTATATGCTTTCCCTACTCTACTCCTTAAGGCTGCAGATGGTGATATAGATCTGGAGGCTCTAGATCTCAAATTTTATGAATTGTACATATATTATAATATACTTAGAGAAATTATTAAGTATCTACTTTACCAGCTTCAAATCATAAAAAGAAAGGTCAATAAATTGAAAGCCCTAGTAGAGGATGAACACAAGGATAAGGATTGGATCAAATGGAAGAGAGATGAGGCCCTATGGGAGGTGGGGAAAGACTTCAAGAAGAAGTTTCATAACTATGAGATGTTGGAGGAACGTAATCTTGGAGCTCAGAGCTCAAGTGCCTTTAGAGGAAGAGAAGAATGAGATTCAAGTTTCCCTTGCATCTATGAAAGAGTCCTAGGTTTGACTTGGGAATAAAATTAAGTACTTGGATATGAAACAAAGGAAAGCTCAAGATAGAGAAGAGAAGGCTATTGGTTGTCCATTCAAGATGAGCTAGAGGAAAGAAAACAAAAAAGTAAATGATAACTAGGAGATTTTTCCATAGCAAGTCAAATTATGATATTGATATCAGGATTTAACTATGTAGTTTTTTAGTCAAACTCATTGACTCATTTTCATGAGTAGTGATTCACACATGAATCCATCTCTCATGAGAATAAATGGAAAACTTATCACTCATTAGATCTAGGTGATGCTCAAAGTTGTGAAGCACCGAGATTTCCCAAGTGGTCACCAGTCTCAATACTACTCCAACTCAAGCATGCTTAACTACAGAGTTTCCTCCATGGTTAAACCCACTCTACTTACAAATGGGGTTGCAAGAGGAATTGAACAAGTAGCAATCTTGGTATTGGTTTCTAGGTAGGTTGTTTGTGTTGGTGTGTGGTTACTAGTCTTGATGTTTTTGTTGGTGGCTATGTTTTTCCCAGAGGCTCTTCTTTTTTTGGTTTAGTAGTATAATTTTGTTTCTATTTTATTGTGTCTCAGTTCTTGTGAACCCATATCTTTATGTCCACTAGACTTGTTATTTATTTTTGTGTAAGGATTGAGCCCTATCCTACTTTATCTAATTAGAACTAATAGATATGGAACTATCCATCTACTTTCAAATATCATTTTTTTGTCATATATCTAGGGTAGACTAATGAAAATTGTGAACCATTAAAAGCTTCTAGAAAATGTTATTAATATGTCACTCCTTGATAAGGTCTTTCTTATGTTATAAATAAAAATATAAGGAAGTAGATTTTACTTTCCTATCTAGTGGTTTTATGAAAGGGTCATTTAAGAAAAAAAATTAGTTTTAAAAATTTTTGGTAAGAGGCCAAAGCCAATGTTAATTATTATTATTTTTTGTGATTAACTATTATGATTATTAGTTAAGCTTGATTAGATTCAAACCCAAGACCTCCTAGATAAGAGGCTTACAGTTTACCATTGTGTTGTAGGCTCTTGTCTAAGAAATGATTTTAATTAGTTCTTGATACTCAGTATAAATAAATTTGTACAAATTGATGGGCTTTCTTACATTATACATACAAAATTAAGGGAAAGTTTTTTCTTTTCTATTTGGTGGTTATATGAGAGGGTCATTCAAGAAAGGCTTTTAACTAATTTAAATACTTTCTTCAATGATCATTTCATATAACCACCATATAGGAAAGAAAAAAAAAATTCCATTAATTTTATATGTAGTATGTATTAAAGGCCAAAAATAATTTTATCAAGAAGTGACATATTAGTAACTTTTTTTAAAAAAATTGATGATTTAAATTTCTCATTACCATGGATGTTTGGTCTCTAACTTTTCATATCATTGTAGAAACCATGTGAGATTAGTATTATTCACATTAAAGATGCATTGCATTGATTAGTGACTTAACTAGTATTTGATCATAGACTTGATAGTTGTTTAACTACCCTTAATACGAATCTGAGCACTACTTAGACATTGATTTGATGACTTCCCTTTATAAAAGTCTAATAAGTTTTAGGATCTTGGTCATCTAATATTTTATCTCAAACTTAGATAGCTTTTTGATCTCATATAAGTTTGCATTCAATAAGTCTATGAAGTAAATAAGATCAAATATTACGAGGCTTTACCAAGGGAATGTTACCAAATAATTGTTTAAGTCTAAGATCAAATATTAGCTAGGTATATGCAATAATTGAGATTTAAAAAGTTATCATATTTTTTAAGTTGTTTGTTCATCGATTTAAATTTTCATTAGCCTAATAGATGTTTGGTCTATGAATTTTCCTATTTGTGTAGAAATACAAGAAATTAGTATTCTTCATGAAAAAGATGATTTATATTGATCAGTGACTTAGCTAATATTTGATCCTAGACTTAGATAATTGTTTGGTGATTGCACTCTTTAAAAGCTTAATCAAAGTTTAGACAACTATTTTGTGATTACCCTCTTGAAAAGTGTAATCAAAATTTGGAGAAATCTATTACAAAAGTACAAGAAGAACTAAGAGTAATTGTGGCTATTAGGCACACGACCATGGAAAATAGATGAAAAGGGCTAAAGCATTTGAATGCTTACGATAATGCTATATAAGGTCTATCAAGTGGTGCTTCAAGTTGCCCTACAGGCATTGTGAAGTTAAAGAAGCATTTTTCTATTCAAAGAGTGACTTGGATAGTTGTCTCCCCAATTCGACTACCAAACTCCACAGTAGAGGCAAAAGCATTAGTCTCATTAACAACATTGTCCACAAGGTTCATAGTATTAATGAAGATTTGTTCAAAAGAATGAAAATTTAATAAAAATTATGTAAAGTCTATAGAAATTTTGATCCTTTATTTTATTAAATTTTGTTTTGTTGATGTCCAGTAGTTGTTTAGTATATAATTTCTTTTAACTAAATAATATTATAAAAGATTTTAGATCTCTTCAAAACTTATTTTCCTCTAACAAAAAACAAAAAGATCCATAAGAATAAATAATTACTATTATACAAGAGATACATAAACAAACAAAAGACAATATATATTTTTGTAATACACAATTGTCATAATTTTTAACTCCTAATATACACATATAGATATAACACATAACAAATTTTAGGTATCAGTTGGATTTCCTATGTAGCCAACGAAGAAGTAAGAATGTATAGGGTCACTTTTGATGTCCTGGATAAGAAGAGCCCACATGGCTGATCTTCAGGGTTATCCAAGTTAATTTAATCATATGGGATTTTATTTGCATGTCAAACCTGGAAACATATTAACTTTGCTTAATATGGTGTTTTATTTGGGATCAAATCATGTGGTGTTTTATTTGCCTGACGAGGAAAAAAGCAGGCTGTCGTTTGAAATTTGATGCATTGTATAGAGAGGCATACAACAATTTCGCTCAATTATCTTAGCTATATCATGAATTAATGAGTAACTTTTGGAGTCTATCAATGACGTTAGTTTTCTTAATTCATGCATGGCTGTTCAACGTTTCTTAATAAAAAATACATTGTTTGACCACAGCCCAATTACTATCATTTGATTTCCTCTCATATTCCCAATTACTATCATTCAAAAGAGCATCTTTCTTAATAGAAGGTGAGCCGGAAATAATGGAATGGCTGAGAAAAGATTAATTTAGTCAAAAAAAACGGCGCATTAAAGCTCGTGAGCGGACGAGAAATGGTCGACACTGAATAATTTAAGTCTTTTGATTGAAACGGCGCCCACCTTTTACGTAGGGTCTAAGCTATGCTTGGCAGATGTAGATGAGGTTGATGCATTTCATTTAATGCTTGCCACTATTTTGAATTTTCTAATTCAGGCAATTTTGACTTCTTAGTTTGAAGCATCTAGATTTCAAATGTCTACGCTCCATTTATTAAGTTTGGTTTCTATTTCGGTGGATTTTGTATGCTGGATCATTATCTTTATGCAAGTTGTGATATGGGTATTGACATTAGGAAGAGGTATTTAAGTAAAAAGATGACTTGGTTATATATACTTTTTAAATTTATAATTATTGATAAGTGTATTGGCATTAAGAAGAGGTATTGTATTATTGACTTATTATTTTAAATAAAATTTGTTGTTTTGATCATTTTGATAAATCTAGTTTTGACAAAAGTAGATAGACATGACTCTAGTTATCAGAAATAATAATTTATTTTTTATTGACTGTATAATGTTCTTGTGAGAAATGTAAGCCTAACAATATGTATAGTAGATAGTCAACTCAATTTCATTAAACAATTTTGTTTCATTGAATAGAGGAGCTACAAGACAAAAGGGTGGGACAAAGTCTATACCATCACCTCTAATGACTTGATACCTTCTAAGTTAGTACTCATGAAAAGATTATTCTTTGGTGCCTCCAAATTCTATGCAAGGCCATAACCCTCTTATCAATTTCTAGAAGAAGCTCATACACACTATTTTTTTGAAATCGACATGACAAATATAAACCTCATCCATATGCATATTGAACCCAAGTTCTATTATCTCCTCAAAATCAACCATGCATTTTGGGTACACTAAACATTTTACCATTCTTTTAATTACTTCCTCAAATTTTAAATACAAACGAGTGTTCGATAAAAAATATGTTATCTTGGAATTCACATGGATCCTCGTGCTAAGATCCATATAGTCTATATTGCTTCAATAATTTGATAAAGTATCTATTGTCACACATTAAAGGCCAATTTTGTCTATGTGGAGACTACTAAAATCAACAACCTTGTGCTAGACGTAGGCATGTCAAGATTCATAAACATCACAAAATAAAGTGGAAGCATAAAACGCTATTAAAAATGATATCACACTACATGTGTTATAACATATCATATAGCTTATAAGAATATTATCCTTTGCAATTCCAAAAAAAATGAGCAATTATTATTTCATTTCCAAACCTTTCCGAACCATCTCTAATCATCAAATCATCATTATAACTAATTCCAATGTTTGCAAGAAAATATGCAATAATATTGGTTTCATTATGGCAATACGAAACATAACTAGAATTGAATTTGGCCAATGAAACTTTATGCTTACTTAAAATATCACTAATCTTTCAATTTATAAAAGAATTGTTTGATAGAGTATTACTAATTTGTTAAGAGTCACCCTCTAGACCAAGTTGATTTAACTCACAAAGAGAAGTTATTTTCATAGTCAAAGTGACTTTGTAAGTCATTGCTTTAGTGCCAATTATATAGAGTGCTTTTGAAGAGTTATTATGATAAAAGAGATCCTCAATTATATCTTATGGCACAATCAAGACCTAATTTTCTAAGGTTACTACTAGAAATAATGTCAAAACTTAAATTTAAATATTCAATTAAACAAAAATCTAGAATACTTTAATTGATTGAATAAAAAATATTATTTTCAAACTTTTATTTTATTTTAAAATATACATAGAAATCCGTATAACTAGTCAAAAAATCAACAATCAATTTCCATACAAAATCTAATTTAAAAATATCTCAATCCAAATATTTTTCCTCAACATAATTTATTTCTTATAAAAACTACAATAAATTAGTAATAACTATATAACTCTGACCTAATGTAAATGCTTTGACTATCAAAATATTCTTCTCAAAGGAATTTGATTCTATTTATCCTTTAGTTTAAGGATAACTTCATCTAGAATCATTATTTGAATAAATTACAAAACCTAATTCCAATGACTGACGACACTGCAATCTTAGATGTTCACAAAAGTGTAAAGCCCTACTGACCATATTAAATACTCACACTTTTTATTATTTTAAACAGTTAACCGACTATTCACTTTTAGACTTTTTCCATTTGGTTGATATGGTAAACGATATAATAAAATTACAAGGTCAAACATAACGTGCGATTATCAGAGAAGCTCAGAGTTCGTTGATATTGTACAGGGAACAAATCAGATTCATAGTATGTAATGATATAAGCTCCCCATTATCGTTTATTGGGCAGTTGAAATTTGTTCATTTGCTGAATAGAACGCCAAAGGTTTAAAAAGCATTGAAATACTGTCCAGAAATAGAAATAAAGATAAGATTTTGAATTGTTGTGTGAAGGAGGACTGGAAACAATGGATCCGAATGTGGTGGAAGTGCCTTCCTATTTTAGGTGCCCGATATCAATGGAGCTGATGAGAGACCCTGTAACGATATCAACAGGGATGACATACGACAGGGAGAGCATTGAGCACTGGTTCTACACCTGCAAGAAGAACACGTGCCCTGCTACCATGCAACTTATCCATAACTTCGACGTGACGCCCAATCACACACTGCGCCGCCTTATTCAGGGCTGGTGTGTCGCCAACAGCTCCAATGGGGTCGACCGGATTCCTACTCCAAGACCCCCCCTTCATCCTCTTCAACTCTCGGATCTGTTACAACAGGTCGCCGGGTCGAATCCTCTCAAGGCCATTCAAGGGCTCAAGAAGCTCAACTTGCTCATTCGGGAGAGCCAGAGTAATCTGAGATGCATTGAGGCTGCTGAGCCAGTGCCCATTCTCACATCTCTTCTTGCAAAGTGGTCATGCCCAGATGAGATTCATGAGAATTCTAAAATATGTGAGGAAACATTGGGGATCCTCCATCTGATCCCTCTCTCACAAGATTCTGCAAGGTTGGTATGTGAGCCAAGGGTAATGAGATGCTTAGGCTTGATTCTACAACGTAGGAGCAGCCATGCAAGATTGCATGCTGCCATGCTACTGAAGAACGTTGCAGGGGAGAGGGTTGATTGGGGAATGATTGTGAGGCAGAATGTTTGTGTCTTGGATGGGTTGGTGGACATGTTGAGAGATGATGATGAGTTTTCTCACCAGTTGACTCTTTCTGCCTTGGATGTATTGAAGGGTATGTGTAGGTACTCAAGGAGGAACAAGCTGAAGGCTGTAGAGGCTGGTTTGGTGTATGTATTGATAGAGCTTCTGCCAGAGGCAGAGGGGCCAAAGGCTGAGAAGGTTCTGGATGTTTTGGATAAGTTGGTTGATTGTGCTGAAGGAAGGGCTGCCATGGGAGATCATGCGATGGGTGTCGCTGCTGTTTCAAAGAAGATGTTTAGGGTTTCTGAGAATGGGAGGTTTAAGGCCGTTCGAATCCTCTGGTCGCTGTGTAGTTTTGCACCGAGCGCTTCTCTTCTGAGGGACATGATCCAGTTTGGAGGCGTTTCGAAGCTTGGCATTGTGTTGCAGATGGAGGGAGGAGTGAAGAGCAAGCACAAGGCAAAAGAGGTACTCAAATTGCATGCAGTGAGCTGGTGCAACTCTCCTTGCTTTCCCTTTCATTTGAAGAAATATGTTTCTATGTGACCACTCATGTTAGAGCAATCGTGTCATGTTGAATCCTAATAGGGAAATAATGGTTAGGGTTTCGTCTACTTTTTTCGAATTTGGTTTTCCAAAAAAAGTATTGAACTTTTTCATTGACAATTTCTGTAATAAACCAGTTATCACTATACCAATCTTTTGACAACCGTGTGGGACAATTATTGTGATAAATCTCTGTCAGTACAATGGTACTAAATGATGTATAGGAATGAGTTAGGGAAAGCTCATCTAGTGGTTCTTGACATACAATTTAAATTGTAAATATTTATTCAAAGCAATATTTTTGAACGATACTGATTTTTTTATTTAGAAACCATTCAATTTAGTTATAATATTTAGATTATATCAGTCAAATTTATTACAAAGGATTGATCTTTTGTTTGATGGTGAAGTAATCGAGAAATGGACAAGGAGCTTGAAGTATCAACCTTTCTACATACTAGTACTTGCACCTTTGAAGGGTGCAAGGGTTACACCAATAGTTTTCTATATATCAAATAATGTCACTATAGTGCAAATGTGGAAAGTTTGCTAATAACATTTTCTGTACACAATAAAACATTGATAAGATCATTTTTATCTTTATTAGTTTCTTTTCATTGACACCCATGGAATACACCCTGTTACACTTTTCCTTCACCGAGGTTCATCTTGTCTTTTCAATAATTTATATTCTTTGTAAGTTTGGCTAGTATCTTTTCACCCTTTTTCATCCATAGTGAACTTTATAGGCTCTTGGTCAAAATGGTTTGTGCTTTTATTATCAGCATCCAATAGAATGGGTGCAATAAGAACATTGGTATTGTTATTAATGAAGTATAAACTATTGTACTGATTTCCATCATGATATAAGACATGGAGTGTAGGAGTATCTGAGCTATCAAAATTGTAGATCCAGGATACTTGGCCATTCAAGTAGTGCACATGAATGTTAGTCTGACCCACCATGGAGGTTGCATAAATCTCACAATGAGCTATGCCCAGATTCCATCTTTTGCCATTTTTCATAGTATTCTTCAAAATTTAGTTCATCTTTCTAAAAAAAAGAAAGACTCAAAGTCTGGATGATGCTCCATAATGTACTTCACTACCAAACAACAATACTTTGAGTGTTGATCTTGGTCACCTTCAAGTTGCTCTGCTAGGGCTATGAAAAAATTTGTTCCATCTAGGAGCATTGCACCATTCCCATCTGCAATCCATTCTATCAAGCCTTCATTTCTTTTTGGCTCTCTTCCTCATTTTTTGCACCATCCAACAGGATGGTTAATTGAGATTGCTTGTCTTCTTCTTTGGTGGGCATTTTGGGCCGAGGAAGAGATGGTTCCAGTAAAAGAGTTCTTTAACATATAATTCAGATACATGATGAGAAGTATAATTTAAACCTTTATATAAAACGCAATTATATATTTCAAAAGAGAATAATATTGTATTTAACTATTATGTAATGTATCAACTTCTACATAAATATGAAGATGATCAGTTGTAGAACTAATTTAAATTTAACTATACATAATATAAATCAAATAAATTGAAGCTTAAATCAATAAGATTTTCACATCCATCTGATTTGTACAAAATGCTTATGGTTTTTTATTGTGTGTGAGTTTTTAAAACTCACAAACAATAAAAAACCATAAACATTTTGTATGAATTGAAGCTTATTATCATGTAAACAATAAAGTTACTTCTTAAGGTGTAGGAGACAAATTGTTACGATTATAAGTGATGGGAGAGAAAAAGTCGAGTCTAATACATACATCTTTGGTAAGTTGTGAGAAGCAAGTAGTAATATGTCTTCTATATATAGAAAACACTTATATATTATTGGCATAGTGCGAGGATCATGCAATAATATGTCTATGATATATAGACATAATTTTTCTTGAGGCACTTACACATGTTCAAGTCAATCAAGGCATTGCCATAGTCGTTATCCTTATCATGAGATTTTACCATACACAGTGTTATCAATTAAGTAAACAAACTAATTATGAGCAGATTGTATGCAATGACATACACACACTTTGTACTTTTCATACTCTATATGTGCTATCAATATGGATCGTATCGATTATTTTTACATTAATGACTTTAATTTGGGTATCATAAATTGGAGAACAAAAATTAAGTGTCTATAAAGATGTGCATGCACCATTTAAACTTTCATCCACTTATTTAATAACATCCTTAGCAATCTTGAAGTTTTTCCCCAAACATTTCAAACATGGTATACATAGTTATATTGTTTAGTACTTATGTCAATTTATTGGATTTCAAGATAAATCTTGCACAAATACTTCAATTTTAAATTATTTTGCAAGAGATATTTTGAAAGTAAATTTTTTATTTTTATGAAGTGCAATTTATCTAATCATTTTTAATAGAACTATGTTAAATAAAATATTTAGTTATAGTACTATTACAATTTTTTGTATGAAGTATGAACCAAGTGGATCATATGCATGCATGATTAAGTCATGGAAGAAGAGTGAAAAGATTATGTACTAGGCTAAGAGATAGAAGATGCATTCTAGGCCACAATATCAAGTGAAAAGACCAATTAAAGAATGAAATAGGGGAAACAAAAATCCACAAAAGAAAGTGCACATTTTAGTTGATGTAAAAAAATACTCATTTTATTTGTTGAATGTGTTTTGGTGCGTTGTTCATGTTTTGTGCTATAATTATTTTTTATTTTCTATTTATTGTTAAGTACATTATCTATATAAATGGGTGAAATCTAAAGCTGTAGATTGTCATTAATTATAAGTCACAAAAGATTAACCTATAATGTAATAGAGACTTCTTTGTGTCCACTAGATATGTGCAAATTTTTAAGGTTGTATACCATCATTTTGATATCAAGGAGTCCAAATGTACATCAAATTAATTCAATTATATATTGAGTTCTAAACAAAAAGTATAAAAATAAATGCATTTCTACAAGGAAAACAAATACATATTCATTGTACTCAGCCATTTGAAATAATCTAATTTTTTTTATCTCTCTCGCTTTAAAGATATAATTAAAAGAAATAGCTAGTTATTTAACAAGCATTCTTTTAGAAACTAAGTAATAAACATTTTGAATAAAGATTTTTTAGATCACATATTTCTATTATAAGAATTTATACATGATTATTTTTAAAAATGCCTACTTTTGACAAATTTATAATGTGAAAGAAATTTAAATTAACATAAAATCTTCTCCAAATTAAATATATATATAAACCTCAATAATGAAACAAAAGATTAACTCTTTTTCTTTGAGAACCAAAGAAACATTTGAACATTAAAAAAATCATTAAATGGAAGTACATATTACATGGCTCTAAAGTATGGAGTGACTCGTAAGAATTAGACAATATAGATTTGTGTGCACTACACTGCAACCTAAAGCATATATTTCATAGGATAAGTTGATTAGACTATAGTATAGGTAACCCTTTATGAAATATCTCCTAAAAACTCATTCATCACAAAAATTAAAGGCTGAGAGTTTCAATCAGACTTTTCATTCTAATAGTTGAACATTCTTTGGATCTTATGTTGTGTGGGTATAATACAAATTTGTATAAATGCAATATTTCTTCATGCATTAGAATTGAGAGAATGTTTGATTTCTTCTTTGTTGTAATACTGATCACTGTCAACTACACCACAAATAATTCTTACGATGAAGATTTTTCAATTTGGTTATCAATTGGCCAATAATATGTTTTTTCTTTATAAGGGTTGTAAAACTTCCTCAAGTTTCTTTCTTCCCAAGATTCATATTTGCACCAAATATGACTGAGTTTCATTTGAGTGATTACAGATTTAGCAAATTATAGAATAAATGATTTTCATTTGAAGGTAATTTTAATGGAAATCGCAGTTGTCCAGATATATGCTAATGGTTGGCATATATTAACACGTGAACATACAAATAAGAGAGGAAGCAATAAGTAATGATTATAAATAAATTCTCATTCTTCCTCTGTTGAGAGGTTCTGAATTTTCTTCTCTCAAGTATTTGCAGAGAGACAAAAGGTTGTTCCTGCTAAGAAAAAGGTTGGTGTATTCCCTGTATAACTCTTCTTCAATTATCACCTCGAGAACGCTCTGCACAAATTAGATCCAACGCTCCTTGTTGACACATAATCTACGTCCACCCAAGCCTCTAAATCTGCCACGAGCACCTCTTGAATTTCATTCCTTTCGTACTTGTCAGTGCGGTCCAACGAAGAGGCTTGCTGAACTTATACGAATTATGCTCCATTGCATAAGCATAATCCCTACCTCACATCTGTCAGGACTACCAAAGTTCTTCGTCATATGGCTCATATCTGCTGCTGTAGAAGCTTTACTACCGAAAATGATATCCTCTGACAGAGTGAACTATAGTAAGCATCACAGATTGGATTCAAAAGTGGCAGAATGATTCGACTATCATCATCTTATTACGTAGCATGTTCCTCCATGAACTCGAATAAACCCATGCTTTCTTTAAGCATCTATTTATTCAATTGAACAATATCATTGAACCTTTGATGTCGAGAGGCATCATATAGAATTACCAGACCAACTATAATTCTGTTTCTTGGTGGTAAGCTGTGTAAATGTATCTGGTCTGATAGATCTTAATTCTTAAAAAATCTTCCACTATTTCCTACATCGTCTTCTGGCAATCTAATTCTCATCGGGCGGTGACCATGATGGTCTTTGAAGGTTTCCAAATGATCCAACTTTCGAACGTAGGAGATAGTCTAGAATAGTAAATAGAGCTCAAAATGCTCTTTCTGCTCCATATTGGAACATTCAGACCCCACACATAGCATTGGCTAGCGGTCTACAGGTGTAGCCACATGTTTCATGATATGACAGGAACCAAATCTATATTTATTCAAATGTAATAGTGATACCCGATTCTGATTCTCACGGGAAGCATCAACGGGATCATGGCTCCGCCCCTTCTATTTCTCAATTCTCAGCTTGACCCCAATATGCCAAGGATCGGGTGTAAGATTCCTGTTGTGTGTTGGATATTGCAAGAAGAAAAATCAAGAATTAATCTGGATTACATAATACATCATTGCCATGTCAGTCATTGTGTTCACTAAGAGAAAGTGTGCCCCTGTTAATATTTTGAGTATTTAATTTGAACTCTTTCATAACTCTGTGATAATAATTTCTCTATTCTATTTGGATGACCATATGTGTTCGGGTCGAAAGATTTCACTGACTCCAGAAGGGAGAACAAAGCCAGGAGAAAGAAAACATATTATGACTCATGCCTTCAATCTGAATGATTCATGGTTGTGGAATGAATCTTATTTTCCTCTCTTTCAGTGTTAAGCTTGACTGATATTTTTATGACAAACGCTTTGTGCATTCAAGATCTTTGCATTCTGTGTTTGAAAGTCAACATATTGATCTTAGAACCTTCGAATTCAGCTTCATACTGGGAATTTTGACTTTCAGAGATAGGCCCTTGATGAATCCAGAATCTGTACCTGAACTTGTTTCATCTTTGTGAACTATTGAACTTCTGAATCTGAGTTCACAGATTGGAACTCTGAACTTCGAACCTTTCAACCTTGAGTTTCGGGATCTACACATTGAACCCCAAACTTTGAACATTCATTTGAACTTTGAACTTGAACCTCTGAGGTTCAAAGTTCAGGTTCAACATATCCCTGGAACAGTCTTCTTCACAAGTCACAATCTACAAACCATCATTACCAATAAAAATCAACTAAAACATTAGGATGATACAGAGATTCTTCCCATGGAACTAATTTTCAAAGTTTAAAAAGCATGTGCTAAAAACATGTTTATAATAATAATGAAAAAATTTTGCCCAGAAATGCAAGATATTATTTTAGAAGTTTAGGTTTTTGAGAGATTGCTTCCATGATCAGAAGAAATGGAGCAATTCAACTAATTGATGTTGAAAAAAAGAAAATTGTATGGTTTATGGATTTCAGAAAATCCAAGTCGTATCAATCAAGTTGCTAAATCTTAAATTTAAGGAAGAGTGATAGAAAAACTACGAATCTGCTCAAAGAAACTCTTAAGGAAATGTGAAATTTTGCCAAACCAAATAAATCATGTGTTGAAACTCATTGAAAAATCCACCAAAAAATCTATATTGAATAAATTGATGAATTGAAGAAACTTTTCATCTTCAGATTTGTACAAAAACAATTGATCCATGAAAAATCATCAAAGCAAGCAAGCGAATCAGGGAATTTACAAGAAAAAAACAAAGCATTTTCATCCTGCGGCCAAAAGACCTACAAGCTTCAAGCCACAATCATTTATCAAATTTTTTGCAACAAATGGGGTAAATGCATGCGTGCAACTAACCTCATTCACAATCAAGATCTCCATTGAAAGGGAGAGATAAGCCAGACTGTAAAGAGCTAGAAGAGGATAGAAGCTTCTATATCTTCATAATGGGAATGTCTTTGACACAATTCACGAAATAAAAATAACAAAGTAGTATCCATTATGGTGAGTGAACTTGAAGCACCGTGTATTTCCATAGATTTTAAACGGAGGAGAATTTGTCAGCCACCATAAGCACGACCCAACAATCAAAGGACTGCCAACAGGGATCACAAGAGCATGTGACATGGAAGGATTCTTGCTTCATGGTATAAGTTTTTGAGATTTTGTGGCATATGATCGTACGACTGTTTCCTTCCGTATACAGTGTAAGAGTGTGGATTTTCAACTAGAGGCTTATCGAATTTTATTTTTTAAAATGTTATTAAAAAATATTACTTACGATTCATTTTTAACTTCTCCCCATCCCTAAAATTATGTTATTCCAAATTATATATATTATTCTATTCTTCTTTTCTGTTAAAATTTTATTATATATTCAAATAGCCCTTTGATTAAATGTCAAGGAATATACCTTATACTAACCTATGCTACTACCATAGATTAGATTTATCCCTATTCATCATTGGTTAGTGAGACTTGATTGTGGCATAAGAGACTGAAATAGTGTTGTTAATTGTGATTGCGGGTTTTAAAGAAACAAAATCTATTAAGTTTTCTACATTCACATTATTCATTTCTCTATGAAAATAATTCAAAATGCCAATAAAAATTACATAGATTTACCTAAAACTTGTATCTACAAAATCCCATCTATCACAAGAGATCGACGTCTCAAAAAGATTGCAATCACCCAAGAAAAGAGAAGTTGCAGTACTCTCTATTGCCAAGTTTGGAGAAATTACTATTGTAGCAGTTGATTGAAGGAGTTGTTCCCAACAAAAAAAAATAAAGAGTATACAAAGGATATTGAAGGAGTGAGAAGGCATACAAATTTTTCTAAACAAAATAAATAAGTGTAACAAAATCAAGCATAAACGAGGTGAGTTCTGATAGTTTATATCAATGGGGAATGTAGGTAAAAGTGTGAATATAGTTTGTTTCAATGGGGGGAAATAGGTGAAAGTGTGAATGTGTAAGAATAATTAATGGAAGTTAATAATTATAATTTAAAATGATAATAATGTTAATAGAGATCTAAAAAAAAATAGATGAGACGGATTATTTTGAAAAAGAATTGGATAACTAGTTAAAAGAGAGAAGTGAAGAGTAAGAAGAAAGAGAAAATTTATTTGATGTGGTCTAAAAGATGAATGATGATCTAGAATAAAAGCTAAAGAGATTGGAGTACTTCTAATATTAACAACCATAGAAATTGGAAGAATCCAAAAAAGACATTGTTTATTAGAAAAGTCATGAAGATTTTAGAGATTGTCTCAATCTATATCTTAAAGCCATTTACACATACATAATCACACAATGAATTTTACAAAACATTTACAATGTCACATAACTACACAATACTCCCAACGAGGCCTTGCACAAGTAGGATCACTATTGATCCATTCAAAGGGTGAAAGTGGAAATGAACAAGTGGGGAGAATCCACTTTGCATATAACAAAATATGCCTTCACAAGGCTACACATACCCCTTCACATGCCTTCACAAGGCTTCCACATACACTTTCACATGCCTTCACAAGGCTTTTATTCACAACCTTTATGTTCACCAAGAAAATGTGGCATATGGGGCCAATAACACCCATATAGAATCCCTCTCCTTCACAAGGAGAGACTTTCCACCCAAATGCATTCCCCATACACCATTCACCCAAAAAGGTTCTCTTCCCTTCCAAGGGTGAGGCTCACCTTAAAACTTCCATACACAATTTATCAAAATCAAAGAAAAACTCAAGAATCTCACATGAACACCATAAACATTACACAACACCAAAACATCACAAAAACATATCTATGATACACAAAATTGTAAAACTACACCAAAGAACATAACACATCATGAATAAGCATTTGATACAACATTTTACATAGACAAAAATTCATAAGATATGGTTACCAACCTTACTTCGAAGCTTGCACAAGGCTGATTTGAGCTCCTTCCCTCCTACCAAGCTTCATCTCCTTCCTTCCTAAGATCTCCTTCTTTCCCTAGCTAAAATCTCAGAGATGCCTAAATTCTACCAACTCTACTAGTGATCTCTAAAATTGGAGAGTGGGCATTGGCATGCCATTTTCTCCAAAACTCCTCTAAGAATATTGTTACCAACTACTCCCACCTACCACTCACCATGATGGAAGATCTTGTGAGTGCTTCTCTTCTACCTTTGTCTCCTCATCATGGGGGTAGATTTCTTAATCTTTTAAAAATGAGAACTTTTTTCCTAACCCCCAAATTCATCGCTCCCTTTCAAGGAATTTTTGAAGGGTCATTATTAGGTTTTTGGGAAGCTCAATTGGCCTATAAATACTCCCTAACCCATAGTACACCCATGGGGCAAGTCAGTTTAAGCCTAAACTACCCCCTAGAGTCACTTTTTACCCTCCAAAAACCCACCAAGAGGTGACCTTATCTTGAAGGCAGTCTGCCACTCATCTTCTTTTTTGATGTTAAGCTGATGGTCCCACTCTTCATATCTAACTTTGTGAAATACACATCTCCCCTCAAAAAACCCATAATATTATCCATTTGTTGCAATGGAAATATGTATTTGATTGTGATCTTGTTGATAACTCAACATCAATAATTTGTGTAAATCCTCCATTGTCCATTCTTCTTTAGTGCTAATACTATTAGTAAAATACATGGACTCAGAATCTCTCGAATCAACCCCTACTACAGTAACTCATAGACTTGTCTATTCAACTCCTCACTTTCTATTAGTGTCATTCTGTACTCTTCCTTGTTTGGAAAAATGGCTCTTGGAATCAAATTCATCTTATGACTAATCTTCCTCATCGGTGGTAATCTATTAGACACATTATCTAGAAATTATTCCAAAAAATCTACAACTTTTTCAGCTCCCTCCTCTACTTCTTATTTACCATATTTTGGAACTAAAGAAAAACACATATGCCCATCCCTCATACCCTCTAGGAACTTCTTTCCATAAACAACACATAATCAAGGAGCACTACATACCTTTTTATATGTATCCTTTAATGGTTGCAACTTATATTTCACTCCATCCTTTGTCAAAGTGTAGGTACTTGCATGACTATCACATACAACATGCATGTCAAACTACCATTACCTACCCAGGAACATATGGCATATGTCCATCGATATGATATCACAAAATACCTCATTCTGGTAACTTAGTCTTGAACTTCACTAGGCACTGCTCATTGACCATGACCTTATGGTCATCCTGGACCTAGGTTATACAATATGGACACAAATATTTCTTCCTCTTGAGCTTTAACTTTGTGACCATCTTTTCTAACACTAAATTATCAATACTTCCACCATCAATGATCGCATCAAAACACTTATCTTCAAATTTACACCTTGTGTGAAACAAGCTCCTCCTTTGACTAGGTTCATTCTCACTACTCAACAAGACTCTTTTGTTAACTAGGACTTCTCCTCTTTTAGCATCTTTAAAATGTGATGATTTGGTATCTTCATCAACATGTGCAACTCTAGAATGACCTTCAATTCTCCTATTTGTCCTTCTTTGACATTGGGGGCATTCAAAGTCCCTATGCCCTTCTTCTCCACTGTGAAAATAGGTTCTACAAAAACCTCATCTTCTAGATCCTTACCCTCTTCCTTTTCTTCTCTAATCTATATTATTTTGATCATGGAAATAATTTTTTCCCCTCTTGTTTTGATTGCTACTGCTAGCCTCATCCTTCTTCTTCTGATCATCATTTTGTTCTCCATAAGATCATCTACTAGATCTTCCACCACGACCTCTACCACTATTCATGTTATCAAACTTTTTGTTTAGCTTTTCCTCAACTCTTAGGGAAAACTAGTATTCCTCCTCAATACTGGTAATTCAAACCAGACTTAGCTCCTCTTGAATGCTTCGCCTCAACCCATTAAGGTAGTGGGAAACTTTCTCCTTGTCAACTTCTACATGGCTTGTTTGGATGAGAATCTAGTAGAACTCTTTAGTATACTCCTAAACATATCTTTCTGCTTACTTCAACCCTTGCATTTTCTTTTGTAGATCAAGCTCATAATTGACGAGAATAAATTATCACTTCAATTTATCTATCATTCAATAACATTTGGTGGTTTTATCTTTCCCTCTTCTATTTCTCTCTAATTGAATCTCATGTCACCAAATCTTTTTATGGCCCTTCAGTTTGGCCTTTGTAAAATTGACCCTATTAGGATCTTCAATATCTTCATACTCAAAGTACTCTTCTAACTAATTGATCCAATCATCCAATTCCTCTGGGTTAAGATTTCCCAAAAAAAAATTGAACATCAAACTTAGGTCTTTTTCCAATCTTGGAAATGGCCCTAAAAATATTTTCTTCTTCTCAGTTCAAAACTTCCTCTTCTTCCTAATCAACTTTTCCATCTCCTTCTCTTTCATCATTACTCACATCTCTTATGGTGATATTCATCCCTCTATTTATATGTTCTTTCAATACTTTAATTTTCCTCTAGAGGGCTCTAACCTTAGGTATAACACCTCTAGCACTACACTCTCTTTATGGAGGCATTTTCGTGCTTCTGCTAAAACCCTAGTGCAAAATACCTCACAATCGGTGATATTTCTACATGCTCAACCTAAACCACAGTCTTGGTGCAAACTTCCTCACAGTTGGCAATCTATTTACACACTCAAGAACTTGTCTCTAATACCACTTGGTGAAGCGTACTCCCCTTAATTCTACAACACACAACAGAACTAGAGAAACAACATAAATTGAGAGAACAAAATAAGGGCTTCTTATTATTGTTACAAGTGCGAAATTATAAAATTATAATTTACAAACCCACATGGGTGTCTTCCTTACAACAGTCTATAAGACATAGCTACAACTATAACTCATAACTTCCCTAGAAAACCTATGAGTCTTTCTTATATAGGTAATTTCACCACTTGAGAAGGTTCTAGAGACTAATCCCTAACCCTTGAGGTTGACCAACCTCATATTATAATATTTTATTGTACTTTATTACATAGGATCGACTCAAGACAATTTACAAATTATATTTTCAGATGGGTCCACTTCTGGAGAGCATAACTAGAAAATGGTTGACTTAATGGGCTACTATACTAGATTCTAGAATCCTCAGCTAAAGTTATACACTAATTGATATCATAAACATCCATTAGTTAAGGTTTGACCTCATTTTAGAGTCATTTAGGCCTTCATCGTTGGACCTAGATTTTGGATAGCCAAAATTCATACTGAGAATCTGCAATAATTGTGATTGAATACATATGATATGACAATAAAATCGTATGGCAGCTCAATGTATCTAAGATGAACCTCCACATATGATATTAGAATAATCTAACCACATAATACCAACTTACTAAAATTAGAAAGCTTCCACAAATAGTAACTCTTCACTAGAATAGCCTTGATTGAAAAGACAAAACTAGAAGTAGACATATTTTCGGTAATGCAAGATTTCCCTTACACCTAGGATGCTCCTGCATCAAAGAAAAGAAAATATTTGAACAAGAAAGGTAGTGTTAAACCTAAAAAATCATTTCACTATTACTCTCTAATCATTGTAGTAGAAAAGTCTCTTAATCGAGTGGACCTAACAGTCTTTTGAAATCCTATAAGGTAACATTATTTTGAGTATTTTGTAAGTCCTTTAGAGTAGGCCATTCTTTAGAAGTGTCAAAGAATAAACAAGGTCTAGATGATCTTTATTGAAAAACCTGTAACAAGGTCACACTAACTTGATGTATATGTAACCTTTAACAAGGTTGGCCCCTAACAAAGCTCACTTCAAAAGAGTGAAAATGTTGGGTTGTTAGTTCCCAGGTGGTTTTTTCCTTTGCAAGGTTTCCACATTAAATACTTTTGTCAAATTGTGTGAATACTTATGAAGTTGCAAGTTTGTCTCATGTTTATTGTTTATTTTTGCAACTCAATATAAGGTGAATAATTACTCTAATACTTGATATGTTAAGGTATATATTATTATGCTAGATCTGGTTACCGAGTTAATGAGCTAAAAGGTTTAAGAAGTGTTTTAAGGCCTGTAGGATAACTAGTTATAACTTAGTCAAACCCAACCCCCTCCCCCCATGCCCCCCTCCCCACCCCAACCTTCTCATTTATCTAACAATTACATCATTAATAGCTATGAAAGACATGTTGACAACTTCTTTCAATGCAATGACAACATTGGCACTTTATAAACAATTTACACCAAACTTTAACAAAAGACCCCAAAATACCATCTCTCACTGTTGACACACTAAAAACAACCCAAAATGAATTTTTACATCCCTTCTATCGATATTGGGCATATTTTGAATACTTTGACCCAATTAGACCACTTAAGAACATATAGGTCAAATGGTAATTTGGCGCAGAAGGGCCAAGGCTCCAAAGAGACCATTGAGGAGAAAAGATTCCCTCTTGAAATAAATCCATTTCAAGGCCATGGGCATCATTTTTATTTTATTTGATGTCATTTTATGCATTAGAACATAAATGCAAGGCCTTTTGTGCCATAGTGTACCCATTTGGCCAATAAGGCTCTAAGGTGGTCAAAATAGTCAAAATGCTCAAAGTTGGGAGGTCATTAGAATATTATGATAGGTGATTACAATAATATTGATCATGTTTGTAAGGTTTTCAAGGTCATTGAATGCAAACATGTTATTGTTGCATAAATATTGCAAAAGTTGTCAATTGTAACTTTGCAACTTTTGCACTAATTATGGGGTTAACTGTACACCAACATCCAACTTGTTTCAAATTGGATCTAAAATATCTCAAACCACCTTAGTAAAATTCAAATAGATCATTTTCATCAGTGACTTATTAAAATGGAGGATGATTACAAGTTTGAATTAAAACTATCCCCTTTTTAATGTCATTTTTTGCAATTTTGCCATAACAACCACGTGACATGTTATTATCCCGATGTATTTTAACATGAATTCAATCTGGGATAAAAGTTTTGAGATTTGGCTTCCAAATGAAACAAGTTTCAAATATTTTTGTGCTTTGGGGAGAGAGACCCATCAATTATTTTTAAAATCACCTTGAAACCCTCACTAGCAAGAGTTTCAATTCAAATGGTTTGATATCTCTATTAATAACTAGTTACCAAATTTAAATGTTCTTTATTTGCTAGAATATTAAATGATATTTCCATTGGTTGAAGTCTCACTTCAAATGGATTTGTACCCAAGGAGAAATATTAGGCCCTAGTACATTAAATTGGAGGAAAAATTGTAACTATGATAGTCTTGATAAGTAGGAGATCATGGGGTTGCAAGCTTTGGGTTTAACCATGGAGGAAACTTCATAGTTAAGCATGCTCAGGTTGGAGTAGTACTAGGATGGGTAACCTCCCAAGAATTTTTGGTGCTTCACCCCTATGAGCATCACCTAGATCCAATGAGTACTAAGTGTTCCATTTACTCTCATGAGAGATAGATTCATGTTGAATCGCTACTCATGAAACATGGGTCAATGAGTTTGACTCAAAATCACACAGTTAAATCCTGATAGCAATATCACAATATGATAGTCTTGTTTAATATTTTGACAATATTCAATTGAAAGAGTGATTATAATGAAAAAATTGATTGAAGGAAGGTCAAAGGGAATTTTTTTTCAATCTAATAATTGTTCCTTACCTAATTTATTCTTCTTGGTTTTACTTATAAGGTAGTGATTGCATGAAGGAAGACACAAGCCCAAATTTTGTGATAGAGACAACAAGGAGTAACATTCTACTAAATTCCCTTTCATGAATATTTCCAAGAGTAAGTAGGATGAAATTACGTAGTAAGGATAATAGTTTAACTTTTCAAATTATGTACCAAAAATAGTAAGTCCATTTTGATCCATATTTGGTGGCACCGTCCTAACTGTCTACTATAGACCAATAATAGCTCATTTACTTGTAAGGTATGATCTTATGGTTAATTATTGTGATTATTGTCATTAAAGTTGGTATTTCATTATCATGAACCTCTGTATCCACTCCTTAGGGAAACATTAAATTTTTTGGATACCATCACACACTATTATAAAGCATTGTTTTATTCTTTTTCTCTATCTTGTCTTATTATTGTTGTCAAATTAGTTCTCCTTGTCATTGTAACCTCATTGCATACTTGTGCTCATTTAAGTACTTAGGCTTGGTTAATTTTGTATTCATCTCTGGTCTCATTATTTAGGGTTTGTAAGGAATTTAAGTCAATAGTACCCTATCTACTATCATAACTAGGATTACCCATATCCTAGGCATTCCATTTATCAAGTTTGTTGATACATCATGTATGGTGTTGTTTAGGGTCCCTTGACATGATAATGGTGATGTTACAAAAAAAAAGACTAATGTTGAAGGATCTTACCTTATTAAGATCTTGGGAATCATCAAGGAATATACCATGGTGGATAAGGTCACTCAAGGACAAAAGAATTGCATCAAAGGAGGTCAGTGTGTATCATTGAGTAATATTTAATGGTTTAGTAATTGAGAAGACGGTTTCTTTATTTTAGGGCATGTTCCAACATAAAGAATACCTATGGAGGATAAAGAATAGTTGTTGAAGAATTCAGGCATGATGATGATACTTGTATCTAGGATGGCATAAGAGAGCATTTATGGGAGACATTTTCTTCCTCTACATCATAATTAGGCCCTTACTCAACATAAAAAGAACACAAATGACCTTATAATTTCCTTGGGACATCAATTTACTCAAAATACCACAATGGGTATTGATTGCTTCAAAGAGAGTTTAGTAGTCCTGCACCATGCCTTCATTTATGACTAACACTATTTTGCGAGAGACATCTAAATTCATAGCCAAAATCAAACACTTGATTTGGGTAGTAATGTTCTAGCCTTTTTGGAAATTTAAAGGTCCAAACTAAGAGCACCATGGTAGGCAACACTAGGGTGCTAGCCTTGCCTTTAATGTAACAATTCAAATGGAAATACATGTTGGAATTTCATAGAGTTTTTTGATCCAATACAAATAAATGCATATTATCCTATGATAAATCATAATTTAAAATGAGTTATAAATGCTACACTAAAATATAAGGGCTGAAAACAAGTTATTTTTCAACATATGTTTGAATTAGGATAGTACCAATGCAAACATGTTCCCTAGGATTTTTGGCAATTTGAGGTTTGAACTAAGCGTACACTAGTGCCCAACACTTGGGCACTATCATACAATAAATTTTAACAATTTGAAGGGTTTGGAAATCTAGTCTTGATCTACATAAATCATAAAACATTATAAAAAATTGATGGCAAACCATTGCATGTTTGGGAATGCCTTCTAAATTCTTCAGTTGATTTGTCTTGAATTCTCAAGATTAGAGAGGAAGAGACTCTTTGAAACCATTTAAAATGAAGGAAGTTTCCTTCATTTCAAATAACACCATTTCATAAATAACTTAGAATTTGGGGGAAAATTGGGATCACAATAGTGTTGGGTACTAATGTCCTAGACATTTGACAACTCAAACATCTAAATTGAAGGACAAAAATAATAAGCAATAGGAAATTTTTGTCAAGATAGATTCAATAATTTGAAGTGTCAATGAATCCATAAGGTTATGATGTTGGAGAAACTAGCCCCCATAAATGTTTCATATTGTTGGCTCCTAATTTGATAGGATTTTAATAACCTTTTGGGATGTCAAAAATACATAGGAATTAGCTACAAACCATGATAAGTATTACCAAAAAAATCATTAGGACCAACGAACAAGACATTTTAATTCTTCTTTGCTTTGAATTATACAGGATTCAGGTGGGTGTACCTTGGAATTAATCACCACTTCCCTTTACAATAGTATTTAACATTAATTCTCAATAAGAAGAATATAGCCATCAATTCTTCTAATTTAGAGACAACAAAAGGAATGCAAGACAACCAACCCTACATATCCTGAAGCTTTCTAAATCAAGTATGGGCTAACCATTTCAGATCTACAACATAACATGAAATATTAAATAATTTTTATTAATGTATTTGACACTATGTAGGTCTATCAATGCTTAGATTCATGACATGACCAGTGTTTTATCCTTTGGGTTATTTATTCACAAGATGGCACTACAAGTTCATATATGGTTCTTCACCTTGTGAAAAAAATCAATACACAATATTGATCTCATACTTATCACAATCTCCACATGAAACCCCTAAATTCTCATAGCACATTAAGAATTTACTTAATCATTTTGATTAACAACAAAATATGAAATGGGATATAATTCAAACTGAACTACAACTAAAACTAAACATACTTGTCATTAAATCACAAAAAAAAAAAAAAAAAACAACGCGAGAAGTGTCAAGATTTGAATTGATCCATTCAAAATCCTTCTTCATTTGTATTAATTTTCTTGAAATAATACAATTGGAGTATCAGATCTTGTGAAATAAAATAACTCAAGATAGACTTAGAACATTGGAACTCTATTTTCCTTTCTTATGAGCCAAATCAAAATTACAACACTACACAATATTTGGAACGACTAAAAAATATGAAATAATATACATTCTCTCAAAATTTGGACCCCTAATCCTAGTCTTGGAAATCCTTTTATATGCAAGGATTGCAACATGCTTTAGACATGGGAGACAAAAGACACATGTCACATTTTCATTTGACAACCACTAGTTGTTACATATAAGAAAAAATAACAAGAAATAACATTAGAGACAATTCCAAAATGAACAACTAGCAAGCTATGTATTCAAGATCATCTCTCTATTTATAATGTAGGTGTATCCATAGCGAGTAAACTGAAAAAATAAAATAAACTATTCTTATGAATGTCCTTTCTCTTCTTGTTCTTCACATTGATCTAGTTTTGTTCTCTAACCGACTCCATCTTGAAGGGCCTCAATTTTTGCTATGACTTCCCAAATAGTGATGTCCATTTCTATATCTGGCCATGTAGCATCCCTAACTACATTCAATTCATTTAGGCTCTTGTTCCATCTAGAATTTGTTATAGCTTTTGCATCAGTGACAACCGTTTTCATATCCATTTCAATTTTATACAATGTATCAATGAACTCATAAAAGGTTGATACATTTGCATCTCCATTGAAATAAGCTACAATCCTTTCATTATCCAAAATATCTTCAAAATATACAAACCATTATTTCTAGTCCTTTAACATCCCTTCAATATCCATAATAGAAAATATGAAGCCAATTACACCTTCAACAATGACCATTTTCTTTTGTATTAATTATATCTTACTAATGAAAAATGTATATATTTCCTTGACTCTGCCAAGCATTCTTATAGTAGAAAAAAATGATCTCTCTTGGCAATTTTTTCTTTTGAATCATCATGTGAATTAATTAATTTAATTATTGAGAGAAGGGCCCCACTAGTTAAACAAAGGAGTTAATAAAGAAAGAGCCTCGGAGCATTTGTGCTCTGCACCTTGTAAATAAATGAAAATGTTGTGAACACTTTATATATATTTTTTCAATACATTTATTTTATGGTACAAAAATTTTTCATCACATTTACTTCACTATATATGTCTAAGTCCTTTTCATCAATATCCATACTCACTTGTTGGTCTACCATCACAACGGTCCTCAAGTTGATCCTTCTCCTTCTATATGAACCTCTTTATCACTTAACTAGTTTACAAGCCTAGTAACATTTTTTAAAGTTTTCATTTATGTTTCCAACTCTTTGATTTTCTATTCCATCACATAAATCCTCTTTAATTTCTCCTCATACTACCTTCTAGAAGCAACATAATTCATGAATGTTTGAGCCAATTGATCTTTAATCTGATCTAACTTGTCTTTCCTCAATGTTGCCACTACACTCAACAAGCCAAAGACCTATACACCAGATGTGGATTGCACACTTCAAAGGATCACACTCCTTTGAGGTATGTCTTTTACCTCCATTAGTTTTGTCTTGATTGACTCAGGAATTATACTCCATATAGCCATGGTCTATGCATCTATTGTAGTTAAATCCTCTTTGTAGTCCTCCTGTGCCAAAAGATTCAAAAGAAATTGATATGTCATGTTTCCTAATTTGGTCCAACATGAAGGAAGAGCTTAGATCCCACTCAAAGAGAAAAAAACATCCCACTCCTCTTCATTATATCTCTAGCCTCTTCAATAGAAAGAGTTTCACTATTAGGGTCATAGGCTTGCCATTTATCCATCGATTCGACAGTCATTTCATTAGAATCACCAAGTTGCAATGTCAAAGTCAGTTCATTTTATTTCAACTTGAATAAGAAACTTTTAAACTCCTCACTTTTCACAAAGTCGTCATATTTCAAGAATTCTTAGGCCCAAATGATACTATCATCCAACATCTTAGTAGCCACCTCTAATTCACTGTGAGCCTTTTCACTTTCAATAGCTCAATTTATTAGAAACTTTTGCCTCAAGTTAGCAAAATATTGACTCTTCTCATGCAAGATTTGCAAGGCTTTCCCCCTAGCCTTCTATGGAAATTCTTTTAGTTTATGTTTCTTCCTTCCCCCTTGTGTCCATCATGATGTTTTAGTTGCTTTTTATGCTTCTTCTACTTCAAGGAATATATTAGGCTTAAGTGATGTATGGTTTATTCTTCATTCTCTTTCTCTTGAACTTCATAAGGCATGTGTGACATGATTTCCTAATAGTTCTTAATGTACTTGGTGAATCTCTCCAAATACCTTGCATCGCTATAAAACCCTCAAAAAGAACCGTCATTTCTTTTCATCTCTTTCTCAACCCTCATGATGTGTTTCCATTTTAGGGTTCTATCCGTGAAGATATCTTCAAATAAAAAATTTATGATTGCATCCTCTTCCCACAAGGGTTTGTTTGGAGATAAATTATATGCTCTCATTTGTCTTAATGTGGTCCTAACTACATCTTCAAGATCATATGTCTTGGCAACTAAAGCTGGCAATTTGTAGTGTCTAAGGAATGCATAAATTTCATCTATAGCATCATTACCAATGTTGAAGTCCCCAACCTTAAAATTTCTACACAAACAGGTCCCCTTCCACTTAAGAGGCCCCAGGTGTTCTCAAAAGAATTCCATAATTACTAATCTCTCAATTAAAAATTTAGGCAAAACATAGGGTGGCTGTGGGCATCCATAAACCCTCATCATAGTACAACTTGCAAACAAAAATGCATCCCCCCAGTTATGTTCTAATTTAACATCATCATCATAGTATAAATTTGGCCTAAGAAACTTTCTCACCACTCATTGAATTCTCTCCAAATTACTTCCTATAATATTTGTTATTGGAAATATAAAATCATTATAAAATGAAATGATATTGGCATAAGGATAAAATATGTTCCATACTCTAGTCCACCATTGCACAGGGAGTGTCTCCCCCATCTCTTTAGTCTACTCAATAAAATTTGGACTGATATTGCCAATATGTTTGTATAGAATTAGGTGCATGAGCAATGAATAATAGTGAAATCTGAAATTTCATATTTTTCCTGATTGTGTAGCCATAATCTCATTGTGCAACACTATGACTATGTGCTTGACATAATCATATCCCACATTAGTGTACAAATATTAAATATTGATATCCATCACATATGTAGCACTAGTGGCATTCTTAGTCCCATCAACTCATAACACCTTGTTTAGACCAAAGACTGTCTTTTGGAAATATCCACAAAAGTTATCAAGTGGCATGAGTTTATCAACCTTCTTCAGAATATCTCCCAGCTATTTGTTTCTCTTGGGAATGTGACACCTCATAACCCTACTAGTTTAGAAACTCCTATGTGATTGGAAAGTATCTTCAAACTTCTCCAATTCAATTTCTATACACATTGATCCCTCAAGACCAAATACATAGATAAATATTTCTCTATCCTTGATATAAATAGCATGCTCCTATCCCATTTATGAAATGATTTGGGATTAACTTACCCAAATTCATGTACCATGGGTTAGAAGTGGGATGGTTTTTCCACCTATTATCATAGAAGAACTAGAAGAGTTCACTTTCATTGGTGTCAACGAGTGTAGCATCTCTACAAAAATTATATGGGTCCCTTAACTCATGTGCATTTGTAGACTATGCATTGGAAGAAAGAGGGAGAAATTTTAAACATTCTTCAATAAAAGGGCTTGGATTCTTAACTCTAGTTTGTGTTGGACAACTAGAACTTCTTCAACCTCTACCTCTACAATTAGTGCACCTTCTTGTCCTACCATTTCTAAATTAGCAATCAACTCTACAAATCTTTGTGAAATATTTTCTCTACAAGTTAAAGTATTGCAATGGCTTTTGTTATGAATAATTTAATAACCTTTACGAGTTAGAAATGACATTAAAATTCCACATGCATGAATTCTTTTTAATTCCTAGAAGAACACCTTTACTTATACTTTACAGCATTTGTACAACTTTGTCATCAATTCATCCTTTTTTAGCATAGTGCTAGCTCATTCATCTAGACCCCAATCTATCTATCTTTATAATCAATGTATAGTGCCTCTCCCATTAGATTTATATAAGTCATCCTGATAGATGCAACCTTGTTGATCTCTCCTTGAGAAGGGATCATGATTGGGACCATGAGTGGTCTACAACCTTGAGGTGATTGGATTTATGTTACTATATTAGTTGCTTTGATTATGCTTATGGCCGATTTATGAGATTATGATGTGTCGGATGGTTTCATTGAGGTTTATGCTAGTGGTTACCAAGATTGATGTGGTATCATGATTGTTGAAAATACAATAGAGAATTTAACTATAAATTCATTCACCGCACATCCATCTCACAATTCTCATGTAAACTGAAATAACTAGCTAAACATATTCATCCATAGTATGATAGAAAATAGCATTCAATACATATGACACAAGATATGATTACCCATAAACCCTCCAATGAGAAGGTAAAACTGGGGTGGGGATGACACCGACAAATCTTCACTACTGTGATTTTAAAGTGTATCCAATGAAGGCTACAATGTTTGATCATAAACTGCTATCTACCTTATGAAAGGTCTACCCTATTAAAGGCTTACAAGATTGTTAGATCTTACCCTATTAAAGGATTTCAACACCCTATTAGAAGTGTGTCTGGTAAAAGGATTTTAACTTACAATGAAGTAAGGATGCTATTAAAGGATTTACAATAGCCTGTTAGGACTACTTTGTTAAGAGATTTAACTGATTCACCTGCTAGAATGTATCAACAATGATCTTGTAGTTAGCACTCTACTACTAGATTATTGATCACCTCTTTGCATGTATTCTTGATCCTCCTTTGATCAAATGTATCTCTTCTATCCTCTGATCTCTTTTCCTCTATTCTCCTCTAACTAAATCTACAATGTATCTCAATTAACAACTCCTTAGTCACCATGAATGCTCTATTTGTGCATGCAAACTCCTCTCTTTTCTCCTTCCATATTCATATAAAGTTTAGGATTTTTCCTCCTTAAGAAGAGTTAGGTGTGAATCAATGATTGTAATTTTTCCATCTAGCCACTCAAAACATCCCTTCAATTGATTGGTTGTATGTACTGCATAGGGATCCTCACTAAAGATTCATCCTTATCATCTAAAATCACAAAAAAATTCTTAAGTCAGCTAAAAAATGATTTACATAGAGGTTTGTGCCATTACAAACAACTATTTACTTGGCACTTGAAGTGTCTAATTCTTAGCATCCATTGTATCTTCAATACTGTAACTTGGCCTCTAAATGACTCGACATCTAAATGACTCAGAACTTACTATCTACTTGGCACTTCAGTGACTCACTACTTACTAGTTACTCGACATTTACTATATATATCTTGCTTGACATATACTATCTGGAAGCTTATGCTTGGCATATATATTACTTCTTCAACATGAACTAAGTAAATGACTTAAGTATATTGTCAGTCATATGTTAAAACCAATCTGAGATTAACAATCTCCCCCTTTGACATGAGTGGAGAAATATTTGATCATGCATGAATATCCTTAGCCTTTGAAGCATAACTTAGATAATATCGATTTACATACATGATTTCAAAAGTTCAAAATTTTTCAAAACTTATGCCTCATTAGTCATACTTCAAAATTCAATAACTCCCCCTGATTTGATTATTCTATTGTGATTTTGATTCTAAAACTCCTACGAAGTAGATTTGTTGTGTTGACTCTATCTCTGTTTGATCTCCCCCAAAACTTATCTCTCCTTTCATGCATTCTCCCCCCTTCATTTAGTCTTCCCCTTTTGACACTTATGTCATGGGTTGTACGCAAATAGTGTGTTTGTCCAAGAAACTTTTATAGACCTTAAGTATTATCTTCAAAGTTGCATCCCAATTATCACAAGCTACTTCCAATGACTTGATTTGGATAGATGACAACAAGGTGAACTAATCCATTATGTGTAGAAAGATGGGTATCTTTCTTCATCACTATTTCTACAAAGGCTAGTTCCTGGTGTAGTATCTCCATGTGTGTAGTATCTCCATGTGTGGGGTCAACATGGATTGGATATTGATTAGTTTTGCATGAATTTTTTTATCTTGAGTATGCAAGGTAGCCAAGTGACCTAAGGAATTCATCAAATTCCTTAAGTGCTTTTGACTCTGAGCTAGAGAATTAGGTAGAGTAGTACATGTTAGCTTCATATATCCTTGTAGAGTGTCAATATGTTGCTGCACTTCTTGTGTGAATAGAGTTGTATCACACAACTTGATCTAAAGAGAGAAAATATTCTCTAAAACTTTCTTTACACTATCAATCTTGGTTGCTAACTCAACCTAGTGTAGTGTAATGCCACTAGATATTTATCCATCCACCTTAGTTTGAAATTTCTTCTTAGACCATTCCAATAATTTGGCATTGGTATCTAGGTCTCCATCATTGATTTTCTCTACAATATTTGCCAACTGCTTCATTAGGTGTAGGGAGGTTGAATACATCAAGAAATATGTCCTTGATGTCATGAAGTGCTTATTTTTGCCTATGCTCCCTTCTAATTAATTCTTGGTTTTTCTTCCTTGCTAGAGCATCCTGCAATATGCTCATTTTCTCTATTGTGATTGTTGTAAGATCATAATCTGGTAACTCAATCACCTCATCTAAGTTGATGTCACCTCATCAACCTTAGATGTGTTAGGATTTGGCCTTGATGCTTGCAATGGTGTAGCTTCTACACTCAGCTTGTGAAGAGCTTGACTAGGAGTAGGAGTATCAGTGTCTAGTAAGGTAACCAGTGTCTATATTTCTATTACTCCCTCTAGATTTATAGTCAAGACTAAATCTTCAATCCTATCCTTCTCCACCTTGTGCTTGTGGTGTAGGTATAGGACTAACTTCCTAACCTATTTGGACTGGTGTCCTTTCTTTCTCAATTATTGTAATTGCTGGTACTAAAACATGTTGTACCTTAGTGATGATATGTGAAGGCATGGTGTCCTTTCTTTAGTATACTACCATATGTATGGTAGGTTTCACTTCTACAGATTGAGTGGGAGCAATGGATAATGCTTGTGGTTTCTCCTCTACAAATACAATTCTGCCTTCTCAATCTCATCCACACTCACCAATAGAGGATGAATACATAATTGTGCCTTGGTGATAGAACTAGTCAATATCTTCTGCATATCCTCCTCTATTAGGGGATTGATATTCTAAATGGTGGTGTCAAACACATCCTTAACCTTTACTATAGCTGCTTGCAGACTGGCACTCGACATTTGTATTACTGGTACATTCTGGTCTATCTATTGCTCTTCTTCAACTGTTGCCTCTATAGTGCCTTTCCCATGTACTTCCATCAAAAATTCATCATTTGTTGCTTCAACTACCTCTTCCTCTACTTTGTCTTCACATACTTCCTTAGGTGCTTTCTCAATAGCCTTTTGTGTTGTCATCTCATAGATCACCTTTCATATTTGTCTACTTTGTTGAACAACAGCTTCAATTTCATTCTATAAAATGTTAAAAGCTTGGTACTTTGGAGAAAATCTTCCCTTATTCTTATTAATAGCTTTTTTCATCTCATATTTTTCCAAATCTAGCATCACTCTTGCAAGTGTAGTCTCTCTAATATTTCTCTCTATCGCAAGACTATATTTCCACCTTTTCTCAACTCTATCATATAGGCTCTTTGGTAGAGAGTTGACAATCTCAATTGGATTCGTCTTAAAAGTTGCCATCATGACATATACAGACTCTTCTACTTTGTCCATATCTAACTTCCCAAGTGTATCAAACTCAACATGTGTGAATCCACTTAAATCGACATTATTCTTAATATTTTCACACAAGTTATCCAAATTAGAAGAGGGATAATGACTTACCACTTTAAATTAGTTGTTATCATCTTACTTGGTCCTCTCCTCATCTAATTTAGTTGGGGCAATATACTTCCTTCTTTTCTTTTGCTCTGGTTCATCTCCTTATGTAAATGTTCTAGCTCTCTTGCCTTTAGGCTTCTTAACCTCTTGAGTCTTCTTGGTAGTAGCTCTTGTGCTAGCCCTGATAATAAGAACTATAGGCTTTTGTTGTGAAGATTTCACAACCTTTTTAGGTTTTCTTATTGCTATCTTCTTTGTTTTCCTCTTCTTCTCTTCTATGGAAATGGGTGCTTCATTGCCTTCTTCTCCCTCGACACCTTTATCAATTTATGCTTCTTCTTCTCCTTGGTCCTCACCTTGACCATGTGTGATAGCAAGTGGTGCTTGGGCAAGTGCATTTTCATCATCTTCATTATCTTCTTCTTCCTCATCTCCTTCTACCCCTTCACCAAATTGTTCTTTGATTTTCTTCACTAGCTTATTCTTTTTCCTCATCACAGAAGTTGTCTTTAAATCCATTGAGATCTTTGACTTTGTGACATTATAGTTTCCAAAAATAGTAGCATCTTTATCTACTTCTTTTTCCAATAAAGTAGTGATGGTTGTAGATGCCTCGTCAATATTAATCTCATAAGGTAGTGGTCTAAGCCATCTCACCCTTGGAAAAATAGCTTGAACATAAGTGTACTAGCACCTTACATCTTGTATCATCAAAACTTGTGGTGGTATCATCGATAGCTCACCAGACGGGTCTCCTTTATATGAAATGTCAAGAATTTCCTAGAAATGTGGTTGTTTGACCTCATTACTTATCAATTGAACATTTGAAGCTTCCTTTCCTTCCCTAATCGCAGCAATAGAAAAACTAGACAACATAACAACTCATAGGGTTTGCAAAAATTCAAACATTGTAGCTCGGCACATGATAAATACCTTGAAAAATCTGATGACTGGTGTCAAGTAGCAGTTGAATTCAGTCTATAAATTCTTGGAATGATCTCTCCAGTTTTCCTTAAGCTCTTTTTTCTATCTCCAAATTCAAATCATGTCAAATAATCAAAAATTGACCATATAGCCCTTAAAACTTCACAATAAATGTTTAGTGCTTACATAGTTGTAAGCTTAGCTCCAATAGCAATTCTGACTCACTCGGCTTCCATGTAATTTCCTTCATGCTTGATAACTACTATGAGCTCAACCACCACTATCACCTTCGATAGCTCGGCAACAACTAACTTTCACTCGGCAACCATAATGAAACTTTTCATGCTCGGCAACAACATGAAAACTCATAGATTTCTTCTAAGCTCTAACCAATACTTTGCATCTTACTTCATTCATATATGATCTTAACTCAATCCTTTGAACTGATGTGTAATTCAACTTTGCAATATTAGTCCCATATATACATCTTCATTGCCTAGCTGGGGATGGTGTGATCACCTGATCCATTGGATTAAGTGATCCCATCTAAATTTGATGTGCTATAATCTTCCTTCTTCTTCCATGTCTTCTTCATTTTCTCCTTGACTTCTTCAATGTCAACCTTTCCTTTTCCTTTATTGAATTCACTTCTTGGTGCTTTTGACCTTGTTGGACAAATTCTACTTATGTGACTAGTCTTTAAACAGCTAAAACATGTAGTTTGACTCAACCATCTTTTTTAGTCACTTTTGAAATGTGTTGTAATGAAATTTTCAGCAACATGTCCATATTCTTGACAATAGTGACAACTATACCTTGTATTGTAATTCCAATTGTAGGATCTTCCAGTATGGTTTACCTTAGCTTGCTTGACTAGTTAGGCTTTGATATGAACTCATATGCTCTATGTCCATACTTCTTACAATTGTAGTATTAATCTTCAAATCTTTGTGTGCTTGATTTCTTGGTCTTACATTCATGTGCCTAATGTCCTTGCTTGTTGTACTTGTGGCAATGACTTATGAACTTCTGCTTAGGATTCTGATTTGTAGTCTTGCTCCTACAAACATTTGTTGTATGACCTATCTTACCAAAATTATGACAAGTAGGTTTGTAGTTCTTACCATTTTTTCTCCTTTGTTCACAACTTTTGGATGATTCTCCTTCTTTAGTACTAGTGTAACCCTATCTAGTAGTATCACTATTGGATCTAGGAGATCCCATCAATTACTCAAAGTACTTAATAGCTTCACTAGGTCTATTGAAACTTTTAGCAAATTCTTTTTCTCTTTTTAGATCATTTCTTAGTTGTTCATTCTACAATTTCAGTGTTGTGATATCAATATGTTTTCCATTCAATTCATGATTGGCAATCATCATTTGATTGAATGTTTCTAAATGCATGTGAGAAATCCTATTAACCGCTAATGTCTTCTATTCTAGTCTGTTGGTCAATATCCTTTTGTCATCTTCAATCATGACTTTGTACTCTTCATCTTTCTTTTTTTGCTCGATCACCTCACATAGCAATAATGATTGGACTTCTTGTTCTATCTTGATATTTCTGACCTCTTCAATTAGGGCTCCATTCTTTTCCATTAGATCTGCAACCGCAACATCAAATTCACTTATGTTTCCATTTGCAAATAATTTAGTAGTGTCTTCCTCTTAGTATTATGTGTCATTCTCTTCAATAGTTATATCTTTCCTTCTCTTCAATGAGCACTTTAGATCATCTCTTGCTTCATTTAGTTGATGTAGGGCAAGCTGGATTTCAATCTTCTAATTTTCAATATTCTTTCCCAACTTGTAGACTTCCATCTTCAAGATCTTTCCTCAAAGTTGCAAGGCTTTCCTTTCTAGAGAATCAAAGCTTTGAAACCAATTATTGGAAATACAATAGGGAAAGTAAACTTGGGGTGGGAGGTGAATCAGTCCTTAAAAATTTTAACCATAAATTCATTCACCACACATCCATCTCACAATTTGCATGTAAACTAAAATAACTAGCTAAACATTTTCATCCATACTATGAAAGAAAATAACATTTAACACATATGACACAAGTTATGGTTACCCAGAAATCCTCCAATGAGAAAGTAAAAATGGGGTGGGGATGACATCCACAAATCTTCACTATTGTAGTAATAAAGTGTATCCGATGAAGGCTACAATGTTTGATCATAAACTATGATCTACCCTATGAAAGGTCTGCCCTATTAAAGGCTTACAAGATTGTTATGTCTTACCCTATTAAAGGATTTCAACACCTTGTTAGAAGTGTTCCTGGCAAAAAGAATTTAACTTACAATGAAGTAAGCACCTTGTTAAAGGATTTACAACAACCTGTTAGGACTACTTTTAAGAGATTTAATTGATTCACTACTAGAATATATCAGCAATGATCCTACAGTTAGCACTCTACTACTAGATAATAGATCACCTCTTTGCATGTATTCTTGATCCTCCTTTGATTAGATGTATCTCTTCTATCCTCTAATATCCTTTCCTCTATTCTCCTCTAGCTAAATCTACAATGTATCTCAATTCACAACTCCTTAGTCACCATGAATGGTCTGTTTGTGCATTGAAACATCTCTCTTTTCTCCTTCCACATTCATATAAAGTTTAGGGTTTTTCCTCCTTAAGAAGAACTAGGTGACTTAGGGTTAGGTATGAATAAATGATTATAATTTATCTATCTAGCTGCTCAAAACACCTCTTCAAATGATTGGTTGCATGTACTACATAGGGATCCTCAATAAAGATCTATCCTTGTTACATATAATTGTAAAACAATCCTTAAGTTGGCTCAAAAATGGTTTACATAGAAGCTTGTGCCATTACAAACAACTATGTCTAAAACTATTTACTCGACACTTGAAGTGTTTGATGCTTGGCATCCATTATGTCTTCAATGCTCTAACTCAGCCTTTGAATGACTCAACATCCATTGATCACTTGGCATCTAAATGATTAGGCACTTACCATCTACTCAGCACTTGACTAACTTGGTACTTACTAGTTGCTTGGCATATACTGTATATCTCTTGCTTGACATATACTATCTAACAACTTATGCTCAACATATATATTACTTATTCAGCATGAAATAAGTAAATGAATTAAATATATTGTCACTCATATGTCAAAACCAATTTGATATTAACAATAATGTTGTACTAAAACCTATTTATCTAACCAAAAACAATAATGTTGTTCTGTGATTACCCCAAGATGTGTGCAGATTTGCAGTGTATATTATTATCCTGCTACACTGGACTAGGTTCCTATAGCAGTGGTTAGTCAAGTATTTGACCATGTTCACTTATGTGTTTTAAGTGTATTTTTATGTTGTTTGATCAACCATTATTAAATTTTTAAATAATTAGAAATGAATTGTCCATGTTAGATTACTATGATGCTCAGTTGATCATATGTGCATGATGATGCCTTTTTTGAGATGATAATATGTTTTATGATGATATTTGGTTATTTAGTATTTGGACATACCCTCTAATTATGTTTATATGTTGGATTTAATGCTATGGTTATTTACTTCATTCTTGCTTTGTTATGCTTTATGCAAAAGTGAGTGTTGTAAATGAATTATTTTAGTGTGATTAAATAAATGGTTAAATTAGGTTACTTAATGCATTTGTTGCTTTGGCTATGTTATTAAATGCAATTGCACTTGATCATGTGTTTTAATGTGCATGATTTATATTCCTGGCAGTGGCACATGGAGTTAGTGATTTAGTTGTTCATATTTAACCAATGTTGTCCCTATATGGTCAATGTATCCTATTTAATCTTTTAAATTAAATCCTCCAATGATTTAATAAATCTAGAATCATGTGCATTATGTTTAGACACGTGAGTGTGTTTGTGCATTTAGAGGTTTGCAATTGTTGTGAAAGTAATCAAGGAATTCTATGATTTTGGTTTAAGGGAATTTCATGCTTTATTTGATTTGATTTTTATTTCTAACAGATTTGCCATAGATGAATTCCAATTACTTGGAATAGCCTATTTTAATTTGGGTTGATTCGAGGTCTAACTAGGTTACTTGGTTATTTACCCTAATTGTTTATTCGATCAAAAAGTGAATAAGTATCAAAAGAGGAAATTTATTCTTCACTTCTCACTTTTTAGAATAGAAATTTGAGAGAAAATTCCAAATCGTCTTCATGAGGAAATATTTTAATGTTCATTGTGGGAGCTACAGGCATGGGATCGTTGCAAGATCAGTCTCAATGGATCCAACTCGAGGAGACCTTGGATTGCATGATTTTAGGCTACTTTTGCAGCATTTTTGTTTTATTGCTCATGTTTCTATATTTTCCCTGTTGGTTGCAAGGTAGGGCTCTCCCATTTTATTTTTTCACCTCTATTTTGCTTCAATCTTTGGTAGTCATTTGTTAGGAGGTTGAGAACTAGTGTTTCCCTTCATTTCTAATTGCTTGTTCTACCCGGTTGGTCGATTATGAATGTTTCCCCAATTTTTAGGATGAGGGTTTGGAGATTTTCACCCTTGTGTTGGCTAATTTTGCATATGGACTCCAACCCTAGATTTTATTTGATATTCATGGCTTTTGTACCCTAAGACCAAATGGGTTTTAATTTTGAAGTTTTTGAGTTTTGAGATCTTTACCTTGATTTGTGTGTCACCCAGTTTTCTTAGATTTTCTTGTCATGATGTTGGTTATGGACTTGGATTATCTGTAGGATGTCATTCAAGCCACTGTTGCACTTTCATGTTTGCAATGGGATGTGTGTCGCATCCATACTCCCAACTTTGTATTCAGTTGAGTGATTTTGTATATTGTGTTATTGTTATGTTTAGACCCTTGTTGTTTTTTCATGGATGCTAGGATTCATGTAGAATCCATACTCCCATATTAAGGCTAGTTAAGTGAGTTCACCTTGTGTGGTTTTGTTGTATCATTGGGATTCATGTAGAATCCATACTCCCAGATTGAGGCTGGTTCAGTGAGTTCATGTTGTATGGTTTTATTGTTCATTGGGATTCATGTTGAATTAGTCCTCCCAAACTTGTTTTTGGTTGAGTGTTATTTTGCTTGTATTCTCATCTAGCCCTTGTTTTATGATCTTTGTGATGGTGGTGCACCACACACAAGCATGTATACGTGCATTTGTCAAGTGACTTGCAAGGCCCAATCTCCCATTTGTATTTTAGTAGAGTTATGTTCATTTGGGGTTGGGTAGGGAATATTTATGCCTACAAGCACTCATCATTGGATGAGCATGGGTAGGGTAGGGTAGCACCATGGAGGGGGCTTCTATCTCATAGCTTGGTGACTATTTCCTAGAGGGTTGGCATGAAGAAGTTTTAAACAAGTGATAATTAAATAAAATACTTAGTAATAAAACTAAGATAAAAGGATACTATGTGAGAGCCTTCCATTGGGAAGTTGAGTTTACATGATACTGAGCTTAGGCTATCCAATGCCAAGAAACTCTTTATGTAGTGAGTCCCTACATAGTTACCCATTGAGTGTCTAACTAGGACCTGTAGTACTTGCATTGTCTCATGATCTTGGTTCCAGTCATCTTGCTATCAAGCATGAGTTTTAGCCATAGATGTTTTCTTTATGTGTGTTTTTGGTTGGGTCATTATCTCCATCAGCATGGTGGGAGTGGACCTTTGGATTCCACATGGTTGGGAGGCATAACTACCTATATCACTGATAGGGATTAACATACAAAGATAGTCTATTTCTAGTTGAGATCGATATTGGATGTTCACTTGGTATATTTGGGATTCTAGAGTATGCTTCCTTGTGATTCATGCTTTCATTAGAATGCTTGGATATCATGTTTATATGATGTTAGTTTATTTAATGCATTCCTATATAATGATTTTTAGCATATGATTATATGATGTGATTTACTTAGTTGGAGTATCTATTTCTTACTAGATTAGCATGTTATATTTCGTTGTGCTTATGATATTATCATGGTTTAGTAATGACACCCTCATAAGACAACTCTGACTATCTAGTTCATAGTTTGGGATGTTATGTACAAGGGATGGCTAGGATCTTTGAGGTCTCATGATACTATTATGGTTGGGAGGAACCATAGATGAGTTTTAGTTGTGTTGGTGCTTAGATTCTTATGCTTTTCTTCATATGATGTTTGGTTTATGAACCATGTATGTTCATTACGATGTTGCTTTCCACATGTTCTTTCATATGCTGTTATGGATTAGATGGATAGATTTTTTCTCCTTCCTATCATATGATGTCTTTTCTTTTATGCTCTTGAGTGATCATTTCTCAATTTACATGGATATGGTACTCCTTGGTGTGGAGATTTTATGTTTTTATGCATTTTCATCTTGCTTCATTTTTGCATTTTGGCAATCCTCTCATGGGAAAGGTAGTTCCTCATGTGAGAACATATTGTCTCACACAAAAATACATTCTCCCTCATGCAAGAATATCCTTCCTTATGCAAAGTGTGCACTTCCTCATGCAGTGTGATGCAAATCCTCATGTGGAGTGCACTTACTCACATGGAGTAATGCACTTCCTCGCATGTAGTGATGCAGTTCCTCACATGAAAATAGATGGATATTTAATTTCTTATACTTAAGATATATTTTAATATATGTAATTATTGATTTGAGATAGGTTCCAGACCTCTCCAAGTTAAGATGAAGATTCTAGGAAATTTCAGGGCTTCAGAAATTCTGACTTAGCCAATTTTTAGGGCTTCAGGATTTTAGGCTTAGCCAAATTTTAGGAGTCAACATTTATCTTTCAGAATGGTGTTTGGTAGATGAGTAGTGGTAAATTTGATTCCTTGTCATTCCACATGACCATTGTTGGTATTTGCTTGTGATTCTTGATTACAATATGTTTTTTGGATATAGATTTGTAAGTATAACCATGATAGGAGCCTTTAATTGGGGTTTTAAAGAGAACATCCCCTTGGTATATTATCATGATTCATGTGGTCTTGGTTTGTGAGTTGTGGTTTAGAGATTAGAGATCTTTGGAAGTAGTTGTAAGACTTTTGCTAGTGTAGGTGAACATGTGAGTCTTGCCATGTTTGCTATTCTCATCACCTTGTCCTAATGTTTCATTATTGCACTTGGTTACTTTATTTTTTTGTTAAGTAACTTATCTTAAGAAAAAAAATTATTTAGTGCATGTTTTATCCTTGTGTTCTAAGGATCTTTGGGCAGGGCAGTACACACTGCATGACTTTTCAATTGGGAGTTATGATTCTACGTTCAATAGTTCATTCACCTAAGTTGCAACCTCACAGCCATCTATCTCAAAACCCTTTTATTCTCTACGATGTTACGCTCTACTCCTTCAAATGTTCATCTTGACTTTGCAACCATATTTTAGTCATAATGCTTAACTGTTATGATGTAGCACTTGACTGCCAACCCTAACCACTTTAACTTGGTCAGAACTTTACAACCCTTTATGTTGTTATCCTTCATAATCCTATGAAGTCACACTACTTAGTTAATCACCACTTCACAACTGCTATGTGCAAATTGTATGAGGAAGCCACGAAAGCGTGCTTTATGTTTTCCCTTCATTGTGTATCATTGCAACCTATAACTTTAACTATGAGGTCTGGCCAATGATGTTGTACTCGATGCATTTCATAGCTCATCACAACTTCACAACTTAAAAATTTAACCATGTATATTAAATTGCAAACACATGCAGTTGCCAAGAATAATGGCCTACATGATTACCCTTATCTTTCATTCTAGCATTCCACATCAGCACTAAATCATCTACCTCAAACTTCATGCTCCTGGATTTCTTATCAAAAAGATGCTTCATTTGCAAAATGCAATTTAGCATTCCTAGTGGATGCTTCCCTTCTATTCTTATCTAATCCAATGACTTCATCCAACCTTTCCTATATATCATCAACTATATCATCATCATATTTTTGGATAAAATTGTACATTCCAATCAAATTATTCTGGGGCAATCTCACATGGATCCTATAAACTAAATCAAAAGAACCTAATATAATGGATTTATTAATTGTTACTCTATCTACCCATACTGACAATGGTAATTTAGAATCCTAAGCCTTTTTATTTTCTTCAAGAATCCACTTGATGATCTTCAAGATTCTCTTATTGTTTGATTCTACCTATCTATTCCCCTAAGGGTGATATGGAGAGGAGGTAGACCTAGTTATTCCATACTTACAAAATTGGGCATATTCTTTGGACACCCAAACTTGGTAATTATTTTATTCAAGAGGAAATCATTTACTACCTTATTGGATGATCTTCTTGTTGAGATAGCTTCTACCCATTTGGTGAAATATTTTATATAGGCATTAGTATCCAAGAGTGACCACCACTAGACTTGTTAGCAATCTCACCTATAAAATCAATACCCCACTATTGGCATGGTGCATGTACTTCTACTAGCTTCAGAGGTAAGTTTCCAAAGAATTTCAATATGTCTACAAACCTTTGACATGGATCACATTTCTTTACTAGCACATGAGCATCTATGAATAAAGTAGGCCACCAAATTCGAACCCTAATTACCTTATAAGTTATGGTATTTTCTATATAGTGACCCTCACATAAACCACTATGCATTTCATTCAAAATTCTTGTTTAATGTTCCTAATCCACACATTTTAATAGCACACCTTCAACATTACTCCACCATAGATTTCCATTAACAGTAATGTAATTAATGGCTTGAAGCTTCAATGCTCATTTCTCATTATCATTCATTATAGGTGGAGCACATATGTATTGTAAATAATGAATAATATCTTTATACCAATCATAGGGATCCATATCATAGACATTTGGTCTATGCTTATCATCTATTACATTTACTTGATTTGTATCTAGAGTTGACTATGACATTAGCTTTGCCAAACCTTGACCTCTGACTAATTTAGTAATATGAACATCAATATTGAATTCTTGAATCCTATTTATCCACCTACATATTGCAAAGAAAAAATTTCCTTGATAGTAGCACTTGGGAAAAAGGTTGCTACTATTACTCCCATCAAGTAGCATCTAAAAACCTTGACTACTTTCACTAGAGCATATGCTTGTTTTTCACTTATAACATATTTTAACTTTGTTGCCCGAATGTACTTACTGAAAAAAGTAATAGGCTATTTAAAACCTTCCTCATTTTTATGAAGTAACATTGCTACCACTATATGAAGTGAAGAAAAAGAAAATATGTACATGGGTTTTTCATAATTAGGTGTTCTCTATACAAGTGGATTTTTATTGCTTCCTTAATACCTTAGAATGCAACTAAGGGCTCTCCATCCCACCTAATCTCTACTCCTTTCTTGAGCATGTTGGATATGGGTCTACAAATCTCTACAAAATTGGTTGCAAATATTTGTAGAAAGTTGACTTGTCCAAAAAAGGATTGAATTCCTTTTACATTCTTGGGTTTAGGAACTTTATCTATTATAGCTACCCTCTCTAGATCTATCATAACCCCTTGTTTGGATACCAAGTGCCCCATAAGCTTTCCTTCAATCACACAAAAAGAACACTTTCTTAGGTTGAGAGAAACACCATATTCCAAAGCTCTCACAAAAATCTTCTCAAGGTGTTTGTAGTGGTCCTCTTCTTTCTTGGAGTAGGTAGTCAAATCATCTTGGTACACCACTATGCAATTTTCTAGAAAATCAGCAAAGGCAACATCCATGGCTCTTTGGAAAGTGGCCCCAACATTAGTGAGTTTGAATGGCATCCTCACACACACACACACACACACACACACACAAACATATATATATATATATATATATATATATATATATATATATGTACCTCATGTGGTGGTAAAAGTAGTTTTATATTGCTTAGCCTCAGCTACTAATACTTGGTTATAACCATAGAATCCATCCATCATAGACATCAATTTAGAACCAGTTACTCTATGCAGCATAGCTTCCATGTTTGGAAGCCCATAGTTTTCCTTTAGGGATAAAATATTTAAATTTCTAAAGTCCACACATAGTCTAATGTCTCCATTCTTCTTCCTAATAGGTGCTGGATTTGAGACACGTGTGGAATTTTCTTATTGGTTTTATAATCCCCCATCCCTAAGTTTCATCAATTCTTCTTGCATTTTAGGGGCTAGAGTAGGATTCATTGGTCTCTTCATTTGTCTAAAAGACTTGGCATCTTCCTTAAGATGGATAACATGTTTGAATAAATCTTCCCTATATGCCTTTAATTCATCATATGACCATGTTGTTAGGATTTAAAGAGATAGAAATAACAATTACATGCAAATATAACCAATGTCAATAAATAATAATGTACACAGAAGAGAACACAAGAAATAAAGGTTTAATGTGGTTCACCAAATCCCTAGGCTATATCCACCAAAAGAAATTCCAATATTGTTATGATTTGGTGATTACCACCTAATTACAATCCATAATCCCTTACAACTCAATACCATTACAAAAAGCTATTATCATATCACACATTATGAAATCCCTAACCCTAAGCCATTTTATACAATATTTTTGTCACTTTAGGGTTATAATTAGTTACAAAATATCAACCCAAAATTTGTTCATAAAATATCCCCCAAAAAAATCTCAAAGGCTATGCCCCCAAACCCCCAATAGCCCTGTCCTATTGGCCACAACCATATTGGGGATTGTCACCTCCAAACCCCACCAAGAATTGTGGAGAGTGTACAACACTTCCCTAATCAATCACCACAAACTAAAAATCTCCCACTTAGAGACTGATCAGGCTCTACCCTAGACAATAATCTCCCACTTGGAGACTAATCATGTAGCAATAACACTACTCCATGAGGCTCCCACTGGATTGAACCACCCTAAACTCAATTGTTCCTATATTTTGTTCAGTCTAAAAGACCAACCGAAGCTAAAAAAGAGTTCATCTTCTCTCTTGTTACTACTTTTGTAAACTTATCTGCAGGATTATCATTTGTATATATCTTTTCCAGCATTAATAGTCCATCATCCAAAATAGACTAAATAAAATGGTGCCACAACTTTATGTTTTTTTTCTTTGAATGCAGAGAAGAATTCTTGGCAAGATGAATGGCACTCTAACTATCTATATATAGATAATTATCCCTTTGTAGGTGTTCTAATTCTTTTAAGAAGAACTAAAGTGATATCATCTCCTTAGGTGCCTCTATAGAAACAACATACTCTACCTCTATAGTGGATAAAGAATTCACCTTCTATATTTAAGAAACCCAAGTCACTATTGCGCCACCAACAACAAATACATAACATGTAGTACTCCACTTGGTATCAATATCCCCTACCAAATTTGAGTCAACATAGCCATGTAAATTAGTATTAGAGCCCCAAAAATATAAACACTTACTGGATGTTCCTCTCAAATATCTAAGAATCCATTTGATTTCATTTCAATGCTCAATCCTAGGATGACTTGTATACCTACTAACAACTCCCACTGTATGTGCAATATCTAGCCTAGTATATACCATAGCATACATTAAGCTCCCTATAGCTAAAGCATAAGATACCTTAGACATCTTATCCTCCTCTTCTTGCCTCTTTGGACACACCTCCTTAGTCAATTTCAAATGACCAAGAAAAGGTGTGCTGACAACTATGGTATTCTCCATATAAAAATGTTGCAACACCCTTCTCAATATAATCAGCCTGAGATAATGTCAATATTTTGTTCTTCCTATCTCTAAAAATTTTTATACCAATTTTTTTTTCTTCCCCAAAACTCTTCATAGAAAATGAATGTGCTAACTGTTATTTTAACCCCTTAATATGATCCATGTTAAACCCAACTACAAGCATGTCATCAACATATGAACATAAAATAATGTAGTTGTCATCATCCAACCTCTTAAAATAAAAATAATGTTTTGAATGCCAATAAGTGTAACCATGCTCATTCATAAAAATTTTAAATTTAAGATGCCATTTTCGAGGTACTTTCTTCAAGCCATATAAACTTTTTTTCAATCTATACACTAAATTCTTCTTACCTTTGATCTCAAATCCCTATAGTTGTGTTGATATATCTCTTCATCCAAATCACCATGAAGAAAGGTGATTTTAACATCAAGCTACTCCAAATAAAAATCTTCAGTATCCACAATACTTAGAATAGTGTGAATAGAAGTTATTTTAACAACGAGAGAAAATATCTCATCAAAATCAGTTCCCTTTTTCAATGCAAATCCTTTTACAACTAACTTGGCTTTAAATCTTTTCTCACCTCTATCCTCTGAACTTTCAACCTATAAACCCATTTATTCTTTAAAGGCATTTTACCTACAAACAACTTACATAAATTCCAAGTCTTTTTTTTCAGCAAGGAGTCCATTTCTTCTATCATTGTTGACTCCCACTGAGTTTTGTGTCCATTTCTTCTATCATAACATTCAAATTCACCAACATCTATTAATAAAATAGAATACAAAGAGGGAGAAAATATTTTTGGAGGTCTAGTTAGCCTTATTGACCATCTAAAATTCATTGGGGTGTGTGGTATTTTTTGTTGCACAACATGAGGAACTATTGGAATGTCATCCTTTTGAGTATCATCTAGCACTACATAATCATTTTCTTTCTTCTCATGCCACTACAATAGATCTTTGTACAACACTTTCTCATTGAATATGACATCCCTACTTCTTACAACTTTATGATTTTCAAAATCCCAAAGCCTATAACTAAATTCATCAATGCCATATCCAAAAAATACACATTTCTTTAATTTAAATTCCAACTTGGTTTTGTTTTCAGAATATATTTGTGTAAATGCTTCACAACCGAATGTTTTAAGAAAAGAATAACTTGCCTTCTTACCAATCCATGCTTCCTCTAGAATACCAAAAGCCAAAGGAGTTGAGGGATCTCTATTAATCAAATATGCAATAATATTGATAGTATTTTCTATTAGAGTAATTAGATATTTTCTAATTAACTCTAGTCTACTTAAGCTAAACTTTAGGCATCTAATAATTAATTTCTTTTATTAATTATTATGATGCAACCTAGGTTAGACCTTTTTAGGTTTTTTATCTCCTTTATAAGGATGATCTCTCATTGTAAACATTAATTGATATTTGAGATTAATTCATTGTTGATAATAGCAATTTCTCTTTTTACTCATCAAGAATGTCTCATCTATGGATATGGCAATCTTTCTTCTCTCTTCTCTAATAGGTTTTTGCATGTAGGTGATTCTTGGGAGTTGTGAGGTTAATCTTTCATCAAATTCAACATGGTATCAGAGCTCTAGATCTTCATGCCCCTATTTTGTTATTGAGAGATTTGGCATTATTTTTTAGATCTGAGCTTTCAGCAGTTTTATATTGGATCTAGGGGGTCCCTAATTTTTGAGGCACTTTGAGAAAAATGGACATCACCATTAATCTTAGAGTGCTCGAAAACCCCCATTTCCATATAAAATACATCCAATTTGGATGTTATTGAAATCTGAGGCAAAAAAACTCTTGCACCCTAGGCACACAAACTAAGGATGATTATTTTTCCAAAGTCTACGTATGAGTATATTTTTATGGAGTGGCATGGATTTTTTTGGGTGCCACGTACACTTTGGAGGTCATGCATGTGTTTTTCAATTTGTAAGGAGCCATTATGTCATCTCCTCTCTACGTGTTGTATGCTCTCTTGGATTTGGGTTAGCATGAGTCAAAGAGATGGGGGAATTTTGATTTTGTAAAATCCTTCAACTTTTTGGGAATGTGGATTCAATGCAAAGCCCAAGTTTCTTCTCTGTACTCTATAGTTGGTCCTTTGAATTTGTTTGTTTGGGGCCTTATGATTTTTGGGGGTCTTTTCCTGAGTTGGCAATTTGGCTCTTTATGGGCTTGGCAATATTTGGGTGCTCCACCGATTTAATCCCTCTTCACAAGGAATTTTTTCCATGAGCGGAAGTACTTTATTGTATGGTGGTCATGTGGTTTCCATGGTGTACCTACACTTCAAGGCTGATCCTGAGCAGATTCTTTTGGGATGTTTCCACATTTTTGGTGTTCAAACCACATAATTAGCACATTGATGACATTTTCCCATTGTATGGGAGTAGTTCATGGCTTGTATGGTGGGATTTTACACTTTTTGAGCTATCTAGTAAAGCCTTCCATGTCTACGATCAAATCAATGACCCCTACTCCTTCAATCTCTTGTGCATTGGTTTTTTACCTCCAATTTTTGGAGTGCATCATATGTTTGGAGGCCATGCATGACCCAACACAACTTCATCTATTTTGGGAGGTAGTTTTTTTACTTTTTCCATTGTCTCCAAAGATTCTATTTTTCTCACATTATTCCATTGAGAAACACAGTTTGTGGAAGTGTTGGTTGGCTTGGGAGAGAGCATGTTTAGCATTTTGCTTTGGAGATGGTTGCACTAGATTTTTGTGGAGTATATTTTGGGGATGGTTGCACTTGATTTTTGACATGTGTGCACCTTTTTCTTCCCTATTTGGAGTTCCTTGGGCCTACATCAATCCTACGATGGTGATCCCTACCAATAATTTTGGCTCTCAAATGATTTCACATGGGATTACACTCCCAGTTGACCATGCACCTTGTTGTGAACTCCATACTCCATGCGATAGTTTGAGAAAACCCTAAGAATTTTTGGAGTTAATTTTAGCATTGTTGGCGGTTTGACTGGGTATCGCATGGAACTCAAGCTCACCAATGGCCTTTGCTTCATTCTCTGCTCCTTGGAGTGAGCCCATGCACGATTTTTCTTGGATTAGATCTCAGTCCTCAACATTTGTCAACACTATTACTTTTTTTTGGCTTCGCAGTTTTCTTGGTCTTTGCACTAGTATAGTTGAAGTCAATGTCAAAGATTCCTAAGGAGAGTGCATTATCGATATTGTAGATCTATGTGGATCACCTAGTCATTTTTCATTGCATGGCTAATTTTTTCCACCAAAAAAATCTTTTTTTGGCACATGTTTATTTTGGCCACCAAATTTTTCTTCCAGCATTGGCCCTTTGTTCAACATTGTGTTTCCAGTGGTTGGATTTTTTTTTCCAATAGGGGTCATATTTTAGGCATGTTTTTGCTTTGACAATTGTTTGACCATCAAATTTGGGCTCGTCACTTTCTAACATCAATGCCACATTAGCATTGCATCAACGTTCCTATCACCTCCTTAGACTCTATTTGGACCTACCTTTGCATTTTTGCACATATCTCAAGCATATAGACTTCATTTTTCAAAAATAAGATATTTCCAAAATTTTGTTTCTAAGCCCATCATAGTGGTATAGTTGATTTTTAGTTTTGATGCTTTTTTTATAGCTTTTTTTGCTATTAAAGTTAGGAGTTCCTTATTGCACTCTTGGAGACATATCTTGAGCATCCAATCTCTAATTTAAGAATTGTTTATATCAATGGAAAGGTCTTTCAAATCTCTTTCTAATGATGCTAGTTTTTTTTCTAGATTCTACTCCAAGCATATTCTATTCAGTCTTCTACTTTTTTTAATTCTAGTGGATATCTTGGTTGTTTTAGGTCCAAGGATCAATTTTTTTCCTTTAGGTGATTTTTCATGACTTGTATTGTCTACTATATTAGTCTTATGTCTCTCCTGGTCTATTTAGACATCATTTGTATGCATTCTTGCAAATGTACTAAGTTAAAGTGTCATATTGCATCTATATTTTCATTTTAGTTGTTTACCTTATTTTGCCTTCTAATTCAAGTAGTTTCATGAGGATACTAATGCAGATATAATGTATTCTTGGGATTCACCATATCTATGTGGATTGCCTAGTCATTTTTTATTGCACGGCTGATTTTTTCCACCAAACAAATCTTTATTTCGTACATGTTTATTTTGGCCACCAAATTTTTCTTCTAGCACTAACCCTTTGTCTGACATTGTGCTTCTAATGGTTGGATTTTTTTGCCAATAGGGGTCATTTTTCCAAGAGTGCATTATCAATATTGTAGATCTATGTGGGTCACCTAGTCATTTTTCATTGCATGGCTAATTTTTTCCACCAAACAAAGCTTTCTTTGGCACAAGTTTATTTTGGCCACCAAATTTTTCTTCGGGGACTAGCCCTTTGTTAGGCATTGTGTTTTTGGTGGTCGGATATTTTTTTCCAATAGGGGTCATTTTTTAGGCATGTTTTTGCCTTGATGGTTGTTTGACCATCAAATTTGGGCTCATCACTTGCTAACATCAGTGCCACATCAACATTGCATCAATGTTTCTATCAGCTCCTCAAACTCTATTTGGACCTACCTTTGTGTTTTTGCACATATCTCAAGCATACAAACTTTATTTTCCAGAAATAAAATATCTCTAGAAATCTTTGAGCCCATCATAGTTGTACAGTTGATTTTCAGTTTTGATGCATTTTTCATAGCTTTTTCTACTGTTAAAGTCAGGAGTTCCTTTTTGCACTCCTAGAGACATATCTTGAGAATCCAATCTTCTATTTGGGAATTCTTTATATCATTGGAAAGATTTTTTCAATCTCTTTCCAGTGATGCTGGTTGTTTTTTCAGATTTTGCTCCAAGCATATTCTATTTAGTCTTCTACTTTTTTGCAGTGTGGTGGATATCTTGGTTGTTTTAGGTCTAGGGATCAATTTTTTTGCTTTAGATGATTTGAAATGACTTGTACTATCTACTGTATTAGTCCTATGTATCTTTTGGTCTATTTAGACATTATTTGTATGCCTTCTTGCAAATCCATTGAGATAAAGTGTCATATTGCATCTATATTTTCTTTTCAATTATTTGCATTGTTTTGCCTTATGATTCAAGTAGTGTCATCTAAGGACACTCATGCAAACTATTATATTCTTAAGATTCACCATATCTTGTGCCCTATTGTACATGCACTACTCTAATTATAGTGCCATGGGGGGTTGATATTTACCTTTGTTTTCCATCTTGTTTTGTCCAATGAGTGTCCCTTCCGTGACATTAACCTCATACATGTCTAAGATTGATTACCTTAGTACACACATATGTACTCTTTTGTGCATCTTCATTTTGGTTCCTTGACATGTGATTATTTTGGCCCACTTTTTAAGTTACCTATCACCTCACCCTTATCTGCATTAAGGGGGGTTCTTCTATTGTTTCTCATGCTTCCTTGGTTCAATTGATCATCTCTTCAGGCTTTCATGTTTCATGCCATCTGTATCTTTGGGTTCAGTTGTTTGCTTTTATGTGCCTCCTGATTTGATGTAGATTACAATCTCCTCTACTTGGTCAGGTTCTATTTCAGTTGAGGTTCTTTAGATCAATAGTTACTTTTGACAAGGCTTTGCAACTTCTACATGTTTTAGTGGTGTTCTTTATGATCATCTTTTGTTCCTATCTTCTAGAACATTCCCCGATTTGTAGGCTTCGTTAGTCCTTCACTAGTTTTCTTTCAGCATGTTTTCCATCTCTTTTTGGAGTAGGGTTTTTCCCATGTGGTTTTCTCTATTTCTCCTCTTTTCAAAGATTTGGTTGTGCTTGGGTACCTCATAGGGCCTTTTTTTCTAGGACCTAATTCTACTTTCAGTAGTAGTTTCTAGGTTTTTAGCTACTCCCTAAGTTTATTTTAAGGGGGGCGTTAGAGTAATTAGATATTTTCTGATTAACTCTAGTCTACTTAATCTAAACTGTAACCATCTATTAATTAATTTCTTTTATTAATTATTATGATGCAACCTAGGTTATACCTTTTTAGGATTTTTTTATCCTTTACAAGTATGATCTCTCATAGTAAACATTAATTGATAATTGAGATTAATTCATGTTGATAATAGTAATTTCTCATTTTGCTTGTTAAGAATGTCTCATCATGGATCTGGCAATTTTAGCCTCCATGGCCTTTTGCTTCTCTCTTCTGTGATAGGTGTTTGCATGTAGGTGATTCTTGGGAGTTGTGGGGTTGATCTTTCATCAACTTCAAGATTTTCTCACATATTTAAGGGAAGCCCAACATGCAACCTCATACTCCTTACATGCTCCATTATTGTCTTGTTCATGCATTTAGCCACTCCATTTTCTTATGGATTTTTTGGAATAGGTCTTTTTCTATGAATATAATTAGTGGAACAATAGTCTTCAAATTTGTTGCTGAAACACTCACCACCATTATCATATCTAAGACATTTTAATCTTTTACTAGTCTCATTTTTAACCAAGCATTTCCATTTCTTCAAAGTTACAAATACATTAGATTTCTATCTAAGAAAATAAACCCATACTTTTCTAGTTGAATCATCAATAAATGAGACATAATAATGAGTCATCGAGGGAAGATACATGAGATGGTCCCCATAAATATATATGCACAAGCTCTAATTTCTCATTTTTCTTTTCCTTCCCACTCTTCACAAAACTTGCTCTCTTTTGTTTTCCATACACACAACTTTCACATGAATCTATATCCACACATTTTATTTTGGTAAAACATTCTTTGAATAGAGTAATTTCATAACTTTCTCACTTATGTGCCCAAGTCTATTGTGTCATAGTGTTGTTTCAAAATGTACAACATCTATTTTTTGTTCTTCCTACTCAACTACAGCAATTGCTCCTAAACATTCATTTTTCTCTAAAATAATTAAAGTAGAAGGAATAGTATGATTTATAAAAAGATATACAGTTCCCACTTTCACACCATTTTTCTACTACAAAGGAACCTTTTGAAGCCTTCCATTTTCTATCATTAAAAGTAATTGTGCAACGCTCATCACCCATTTGCCCTACTAAAATTAGATTCCTACTCAAACTTTGAACATGTCTTGCCTCTTGTAGTAGCCAATGATTCCCATTTTTCAACTTAATCTTAATTTTTTCCCTTCCAAAACTCTAATAGGAATCATTATCCCCCCCAAAAAAAATCCCAAAATCTCCTTGGACATAATCAAGAAAATAACTCTATGACGGGTAACATGAAATGAAGCCCCATAATCTAAAACCCATGAATCATCAATAATTTCTAAATAAAGAAGAAAAGAATCCTCTTTGGATTTATTAATTACCACATTTGACTCCTTGTTTCCATTATGTTTGTCTCCTTTATTATTCTTTTGAGTCCAACAATCTTTCTTCTTGTGCATGGATTTTCTGTAGTACCAACAATCTCTTGGTTCTCTTGATTGAGACCTCTTCCTCTTCGTTTTCCTTTTTATTTCCCATGATTTCTATAATTTTTTCCTCTCTTAGACATTTTGCCTCTACTTTTTGTATTCAAAATACGTCTTGATGTAGATCAACCTAAGATTTGCCTACAATTTTCCTCACTCGGAATAACACCAATCACATCATCAAATTTTAGGGTATTAGATCCAAAAATAGAATTACTCACAACCATGACCAAGCCATTCCATCTTTTAGGCAAAGAACACAAAGTCAAGAGAGCCCTAATTTCTTCATCAAAATTAAGGTTTACAAAAGATAATTAACTAGTAACTATATTAAACTTGTTTAAATGATTAGAAATAGATCCGCCTTCTTCCATCTTCATATTAAATAAACACTTCATGAGAATTACCTTATTTGAAGCAAGGGGATTTTTATAAAACCTTGCTAGGGTTTGCATCAACTATTATGTCATATTTTCTTTTGTAATACTGAATGTCACCAATTATGCTAGTCATAAATGAATGCTTCCAAGTACCTTTCTATCCAAAATCTCCAACTCTTCATCTATCATAGAAGTCAATTTCTTGGATTTTCCTTCTAATGGCCACCATAAATTGTTCTGATAAAGATAGTCCTCCGTTTACATTTTTGATAACTAAATTATTTTCCCATTAAACTTTTCAACCTTCAACTTACCTTCATCTTCCATTTATCCCACTCAATAGTGATACTTTCTTGTAGAGGATAATTGAAAAAATAAGGCTCTAATACCTTTTCTTAGGATTTAAAGAGACAGAATAAAAAAATTACATGCAAATATAATTGTTGTGGTCTCACAATGCATGCCCCATTTTGAGCCACAAAATCGTGACCCCCTAGTTTCAAAATTCTCTTTAAGGCATCTAGTCTAAAGCTTCCATCATTTTGGACTCTCCCCTAAGTTTAGGACAAAACCTAGTCTCTAATTGGGCACATACAAACAAGTCAGAAATGCTAAATCACAATCTAGGGGAGAAATTTGGCTCTACAAGTGAAGGTGCACACTTGTGCACCCTTTGAGGGTGCACTGGGGTCTATAAATAGACCCCACCCTCCCCCACCTCTCCACACTTCTCTCTTCAACTTTAGTCACTCTACACCTTCACACCTCAAATAACTCCACTAGTGCACAAAATTGGCTTCTTATTTCTTTTTTTTTTTTGGGGGGGGGGGGTGCGGGGGGCATTGGCTCTTATTCATATTTTTTACCAATTTAACTGGTTTTGGCTCATTTTTCACTCTTTTTTTTTGTTAGTCTAAGTCCTGGTTGAGTTTCATTTTTTTCTTCCAACATTCATAGACTAATATTTTCCTCTTGTGTGCAAATAAAATGGAATCATCATCATCCTCCATGGAAAATAAAATTACATCTAAATCTATTGCATTCAAATACCAAGGAGCTCCCAAGAAATCTAAATTCCAAGATGAGCATGTAGAGATATGGGATACCAAACTTAGTCACATTAATTGGAATTCATTTTTTGACAATATGCAAAAAAGTGAATGAAATGTTTGCAATGATATTAGCTTCGATGTAGAGTGGGTTGGTGAATGCCACTTCACACCCTACATCAATTCAATCCTCTAAACTGGTCATGACACTGGTAGAACACTATGTGACAGAGGAGAAGGTCATGAAGAGTGTCACAGGAGAGATAGTCTTCGACCTCTGACCATGCAATATAGAGAAAGTGTTCCACCTTTTGAGAGCAAACCAATACCTCCAAATATATTATGATGGAGCAAATAGATGGTATAGATAAAATGAGAAAGAGGCCAAGGAATCGGTGCAAACCTCATTTTTTATTGATAGGATACCTCTAGACTAGAGAGCAAGAAAAGAAGACATGACCAGAGGGTACATGAAGGATGACATTGAGTATTCAATTGTTCTCCTCAATAGAGCAATGGGCCTACCCATAGCAGGACACCTACAAACATGGATGATTTATTTCATTGAAACCATCAGGACCGCAAAGATGCATATTAATTGGGCCACCATCCTAAGTGACAACTTGGATGAGAAATTAGTCTTGGTCAAGACAGACCCTCACTTCTATATAACATCATATATGGTGTACCTACTAGTAGCCAGAAACACTAACTACCTAGGGCTATACAAGAAGGGAAGCATGCAAGATGCAAATGCTTGGCTCTATGAGGTATACGCACAATTGGTAAAGAAGAAGCTCCCACTAAAAAGTGTTGAATATAGGGTAGTTAATGATGGAATCATTTTTTCCATCATCAAGTTTATATAGGGATATTATGCTAAATGAATGTCAATAGAGGTAGCAGCAAGAATAACTTAAGTAGGGGCCTATTACATTTAGTTCAAGACATTCCCATATCTTCAGGTAGCTAGTACTCTTTTGTGCCCCAAAAAGCTCCCAAGGTACCCTTTGGATTGGCTAATACTTTTAGAGATAGCTTGTCAACTCACTTCTCTATATGATAGAGTGAGGAAACAACACAAGAAGAATTTGGTCTAGCCAATCACCATTGGGGTGTTTGAGATAAAGAAAAAACAAGATATTTCTACCTTTGATTCAGAATGGGATCAATATCCCTTGGAAGACTGTCAGGCTTCTTGCCCATATTTTGATAATATTGGAATGGTTCAGCATCTTGTGGGAAAATAGTTCATCCATGAGGAAGCCTTGGAAGACCACTGGATGAATGTGATAGATTAATATGATGTCCACATTAGGGACTATTATAGGATGAGTCTACATCTAGTAGAAAATGCACTTAAAATGAAGATTCCCCTAAAGTCCATAGAAAAGGATGTCTCGGAGGTAACGAATCCTTTGTATAATAGAGATAAAATCTATGATAGGCCACTTATGAATGAAGAAATAAGGTGTCAAGAGAATGATGATATAGATTATTAGGCCAAACATGTAGTAGATTTACAAAGGGAATGGATCTAGAAGCCATTTTGGATAGATCTAGTTCCCTAGGCCATATCTCTACAAGCTAAAACCAAGGCTCAAAAAGGTAAAGGTGCTAAGGTCACCATACCAACCTACCTCTCTAATCACCAGTGCAGATGCAAATGGTGCATCAACATGAGAGGGAGATTGATTATTTTGAGGCTAACAAGGGCAAAGGTAAGAGGAAAAGGGTATCCCCTAGGGAAAGGAAGAAAATAGCATGAGCCCAGCAAGAGCCAAAGCTATCTAACTAGCCTCAAGCTTAGAAAGAACAACCACAATAGCCATAGCTAGAGTAGTAAGAGGAGTAAGTTCTAGAGAAACAAGGGGTCTCATCACAAAGAACTTAAGAGGAAGAAACCTCCCCCTCAGTTCCAAAGAGAGCTAAAAAAGAAACAATTATAGTAGGTGTCTGAAGGAGGAGATTGAAGAAGAAAAATATTCCCTTCCTGCAAGTTCCAAAGATCATCCTTCAAGGGATCCTATCTAGGTAGAAACTTTAGAAGATGAACAACAAAAGTGGATAGTTGAGATAGAGAGTGAAGGGGTGGATATTTTGACCTCTTAGATTGTGACTTTATGCCCATAGGCATAAATATGGCAGGTGATAAGATAAGGGATACCCTAATAATTGAGCCATTAGAAGAGGATTTAGATCAATTACCTCCTCTACCTCAGGGATCACTTGACATACCACCACCACCACAGGATATGGCCACCATATTGGATAAAGGATCAGTAGCTCCACCTCCTTTGGAAATACAAGAAGAACCACAAAGTCAAGAAACCAAGAAAGGAGAATACTAACAACTTCATGTTGATGAAGTATTTGAAAAGGGGCAAATAGTAGAAGAAACTCAACAAACTCCCCTAGATATAGAGGCTAGATCCTTATCCAAGTTGAGCAGAAAAACTCCCTCTGAAGATCTCCCTCTACATGAGAAAAATCTAGAGAGGAGTGATAAGGGAAAGGAACCAACTTCTTCAACCAAGTATATGTCACAATGGGCACCACACCATCATGGCTAAAGAAGGAGGTTATGTTTTGACAGAAGAAGAAGATGGAGCTAATAGAAGAGGAAGGAATGAAGGAATTGATAAAAGTAATAAAGAAGCTTGAGCCACCTAAGGGTGATGCTAGAACATTTTCCTTCATTATGAAGAACCAAGATTAGGACCTTCTAGCTCATATTGTCATTCCTCCTCCTCCTGTCAATACAAAAAAATTGACTCCTAAGGCTTACTAAATGAAGGAGATCATACTGGGAAAGCCCATGGTGGACACGACCAAAGTATTGATCACGATAGACCTCAAGGAGGTGTTCAAACACATGGATCAAGATGAGTCTAAATTGATAATGTTGTAAAAGTAGAATGAGTACTTAGGGGCTATCTGAACAAATTTTTGGGACTTACTGACCTAGAAAATCTGGAGATTGCTCTTGTATATACATTGGGAAGGAAGTAGGTAGGGTCACAAATGAACTAATTTTTGGAAGAATGTCAATAATGGCATGACTTTTTTGAAGAAAGAGGAGTGCAGATAATACAGGTTTGAACATTTTGCACCATTTCTAGACTAAAGCCAATGAGTTGATTTAAACTGTAAACAAATATTTTGGGCTAATGGATGAAGTGTGTATATGAGATAATGATCTACAAGCACTCAAATCAATGAAGGACCAAAGGTACTGAATGTTAATGGAAGTATACTAAGTAGAGGAGCTAGATAAGCTCAATGATTGGATAGAGAAAATATCCACAAGGAATAAAGTTATGGAAGGATTACATGAGGGAATCTAGCAAATAAATGACAAAGCTCAAGAGTAATTTTTGGAAGTGGAAAAGTACTATAACATTGCAATCCTTGAGATTTTTTAGGATGAGTCAAAGACCAAGATTTTTTTGGTATAATCAGAGGTTCAAAAATTCATAGATACATTCAAAAATTCTTTGTTAGAAGATGATGTAAGATGAGCATCTATAATTGAAAAGGCATTATTAGAACTAGACACCAACCTTGAGGATTTTGTAGAGACGAGGATAGAAGTTAGTAACTACTGGCAAGTAGTAAAGAACAAGTATGATGCATTAGATTTACCAGAAGCTAGTGAGGTTGCAAAGATAATAGAGAAGTTCAAGACTAAACATCTAGACATCATTTTGGTATAAAGGGGAAGAAAAACTAGATGCTAGAAATTCAGTTTTGACACTTAGAATTTTTTTTGGATTTTTGAATCCTATGCGCAAGTGCATAGTTAAGAAGGGACGCAGGTAAGTAGGTAATAAGGTGTGATTTTCATAGAGGTGAACCAATAGTTAACTGCCACTTTCTATTTTAGAGCATTCCATGCGTCAAAAATGTATTTTGATGGCAATTCAACTCCTAGAAATGTCTAAAGAAGGACGAGCTTCCATTTTTAGAGCTTATAGAGACTACTACCTCATCTCATAGTTTCCTTCTTATTGGCTTCTCATTCTTTTATTCTTTTGTGTCATGTAAAGGCTCATGCACCCATTAATGGATATAAACAAAAGTGGAGACCAACTTAGCACCATCTAGAGAGTTAGTTTGTATAATTTTAGATGTGTTTTATTAATTTCTTAGAATAAGTTTGCATTTAAATAAATCTCACTCCTAACACAAAAGGAGGAAAGGATTTCTTTTAAATGCATGGATGCAATATGTACTCTAGGTCATTATTTTGATGCAATAATATATGTTATTGGTGCTCTCTTTATGAGCATAGTAAATCTTGTTAGAGTGTGTTATTTTTTTGAATGCATGTTCATGAATAATAATGGAGCCAATGATTTTACTATGTTATTATGATTGTGCGATCTTTTAGTTCTAGTTTTTTCCTTATGCTAATGAATTTCATTGTTGTGATGAATTGGAGAAAGGATCATCTTTGTTTGTGCATAGTGTTTTGTCTCATGTGAGTGTACTTTCTATGGCCTTATGATTTGATGAAGCATGAACAATATTTTGGTTATTATTGAAGTTCCCATCAATGATTATAAAGTGAAGTTGAGGAAACATTGCTCCTTATTTCATTGGTTTCCTGCCAAGATCCTTTTGATAATTTAATTCATAGACGTGTTGTTACTTTGGCTTATGTCTATTAGGAATTTCCCTTTTAGTTATTTACTTTAATCTCTCATTACTCTATCTTTGTATTTTATTTTCAAACACTTGGTTAAAATAGGAATTCATATAGTCACATTGATAAACTACATTCATCATAAAATAGAAAATACAAAAATATATCTCTTTCTGGTTACATTTCAGCAATAGGTTGTGTAGATTGGTTGGAACCAACAAAGGTCTCCTCATGAACATACACATTTATCTTCAATTGAGTTACCCAACACGTTGAAAAACACCCTCCAAGAACCTTGGAGTTGGTCATTGATTAGCTTTTCAAGAGAGGGATTTGAAAGGATCTCTATTGTTTAGCATCGTGCAAAATGACAACTCAACAATAAACAATATCAAAGAATAATAATACACATATAAGATAATAAAAGACACGAAGATTTAATGTGGTTCACAATCCATCAGCTACATCTACCAACATTGAGTCCAATATTCTTATTATCTAGTGAATACCACCTAATTATAATCCATAATCCCTTACAACTAAATACCACCACAAGAAGTTACTATCTCATCACACATTATGGAATTGATAACCCTAAGCCATTTTATACAAGATTCTTGACATTTTAGGGTTATAATTAGTTACAACATGTCAAAAGAGTAGAGGGAGAACCATAATCCAAAGGAGTAGAGGAACCTCTATTAATCAAATATAAAATAGTATTGATAGCCATAGCCTACATATTTAAGGATAGCCTAGAATGCAACCTCGTACTCCTTGCATGCTCCATTATTGTCTTGTTCATGTGTTCAGCCACTCCATTTTATTATGGAGTCCTTGGAACAATTTTATATCTATGATTATCATTAGTGGAACAATAATCTTCATATTTATTATTATAATACTCACCACCATTATTAGATTTGAGACATTTTAATCTTTTACTAGTCTCATTTGAACTAAGCATTTCCATTTCTTAAAAGTTACAAATACATCATATTTTTGTCTAAGGAAATAAACCCATACTTTTCTAGTTGCATCATCAATAAATGTAACATAATAATGAGAGCCACCAAGGGAAGATACTTGAGTTGTTCCCCATACATCTGTGTGCATAAGATCTAATTTATAATTTTTCTTTTTCTTTCCACTCTTCACAAAACTCACTCTCTTTTGTTTTCCATACACACAACTTAACACAAGGATGAATGAAAAGCTTGGGCCAGAGGCATGCCTAACTATCCAATCACCTTTCTGAGTAAACATAGCGAAATAAAATAACACAAAGAACAACACCAAGGAGAGAAGGAATGCCATATACTTTATTGATTCATCAAATTATTAGCATACATGCTTAGTTGTAAGGCCTTCTGGTTTATAGCCAATACAAAAAATTCAACTTCAAGATCCATGATCTATATCAACCCAGCTCTAAACTCGCTCCTCCAAGATCATATTCTCCAAACTCTCTAAGTTATTTCCTAACCTAAACCTAAACACCCCTATTTATGCTTGCCAAAATGGCTTATAGAAGTTTCTAGATCATTGCATAACAGAAGGTCAACCTCAAAATGGTCTATACACATCCCAGGACAAGATCCTTACATTAAATTCATGATCCAAATTAAATACACAAGTTGGCTCAAAATAAGAACCAATCATAGAAAAACTTGGTCAAACAAGGAACCAAACATCAACAAATATTAGGTTCACTTGACACATGAAGGAACACTTGGCTACCAAAGCACTCAATCAATACTGGACAACTCAACCAACACTTAACAAATTAGTAGCAATTGCAACTCGGTCATGACTAGAGCTCGATAATGACAACAACTCAGCACTTACAAGCAGAATGAGTAAAGATGAGTAGAATAGCAAGGCAACCTAGGATGCTCCTGCATTAGACAACTAGGGTTTAAATAAATGATTCTCTTGAATCATTGGGATGTCACAATCCAAGCTAAATCCAACTCAAATTGAGAAATCCATGTAGCATCTTCAACTAGTTTATTCTTTCACTTCACCAAATATTCATAGTAATATTTTCCTCTTGTTCTTTTACCAACTCTCTAATTCAATATATGTTCAACCTCTTCAATATGCTTCTTAGGATAATCATTTGGTATAAAAACTTCATCATCTAACTCATGATACTTATGTAAATTAGCAACATTGAATATAGGAGATATATCCATGTCGTTAGGTAACTCAACTTCATAAGCATTTCCACTCTCAAACTTCCTCAAATCTTTAAAAGGACCAAACTTCTTCATTTTCAACATATTGTGTGTTCCAATAGGAAATTTTTCTTTCTTCAAATGAACCATCACCTCACCACCAACTTCAAAAATATGATGTCTCCTAGCTCTATCAACATTCTTTTTATACTTATAATTACTTTGTTCTAATTTCAACTTCACTTCCTCATGCAAAGACTTCATAAGACCAGAAAATTCTTCCCCTTCAACACTTCTCTTCTCTTCACCAACAACATCCCTCAAATATGATATAACTCTAGGCTGCATTCTAGTAACAATCTTAAAAGGTTTTTCCCAGTACTCTGATTCACATAATTATTATATGCAAACTTATCTTATGCCAATATCATATCTCAATTACTCAACTTATCTCCAACTAAATATCTCAACAAATATCCAATCTTCTATTCACAACCTTTTTTTGTCCATATGTTTGTGGATGGAATGTAGAACTAAGCTTCAACTTAGTATTTATCATCTTCCACAAAGTCCTCCAGAAATAACCAACAATTTTTTTTATCTCTATCAAAAATAATACTTCTTGACAATCCATGCAATCTAACAATCTCTTTGAAGAAAATCTCAGCAACATTTGATTTCTTCTTACATGGTATGAAATGTGTCATCTTAGAAAATCTATCCATGACAAAAAATATGGAATCATACCCTCTTGTTGTCTTAGGTAATCTAAGAAAAAAATTCATACTAATATCACTCCAAGGCTTCTCAGAAACAAAAATAGGTGTATATTGTAGAACAAGATTTAGTATGCAAAGAACATTAACAATAAAGTAAACATTCACAAACCAAAACTAAATTCACATATATGTTTAGACAAAGAAAAGCAAACAAGAAGTGCAAACCTCAAAAGAGAAAACACTCCATGCTTTCTTGATTTTGTAGATGTGTCCTTTGATGTGGATGTATGCTCAAGATGCTCAAAGCTGCTTCAATGGAGATGGGTAATGGAAAATTGGTAGCTTTGTGAGCTCTCAATTTGGCATTATAAGGGTATGGGTATGGATTTTGGCTCTCAAAAGGGCATGATAACTTTAGCTCAAGGATTGTTGTTGAAATGGCTTGGGATGGGATTCAATTTATAGGCCAAGGGGTAGAGGGATGGAGGGCTTAGATGCAAGGATGGAGAGATGGTTAAGGAGGGCTAAGATGCACTCAAAGGGGAGCACATGGATTGTCCTTGTTTAGCACCAATGGGAAGGTGACACTTGTCACAAGGAGGATGAGTGTGAGAGGGTAGGGTAAAGGGTTGGTTAAAGGCATGATGAGTGGGGTTGAGTATGTAAGAGAGATGTAAGAGGAATGAGTGTGGAAGAGGGAAGAGTGTGGAAGATGGATGTAAGAGTCATGAGTGGGCTTGTAAGAGTCTTTTATGGTTTGTAAGAGCACTCATGACTTGGTGGTTGGGATTTTTGAGGGGAGACTTTGGTTTGGTTTAGGAAAGTCTTAAACTTGTTTAGGGAATGTGACAACATTAGGGGGTGGATTAGGCTTGAGTTTAGGATTATATTAGGGATGTTAGAGATGTGCAAGTGTATGGCATTAATGAGAGTGGGTGAGTTAGTGGCTAAGCTTGGTTAGTATGGGTGGATGGGGTGGATTAGGTTAAATGGAGGATTAGGGATAGGTTAGGGGTTTTTGGATTTGAGGATTTTATTTATCAAATAGATTTATTTAATAAATGGGGATTTTTGGAATTAGATAGAAGAATAGGATTTAATTGATAAATAATAGGTTTATTTGATTTATCAAATAGGACTATAGATGATTAATTAAATTAATCAGCTAGGGATGGCAAAGGATTAATTAAATAAGAATTTAATTAATGATACCTTTAGAGATGGCTAAATTAGATTATCAAAGCGATGTAATCAAATTTAGGTGTCTACATATACAATCTAGCATTTTGCCTTACTCATTTTGCAACTTGACAAATTCCACAACTCCTTAAAAAATTTGAAACACTCTTATACGTATATGGCCAATAATACTTATGCTTAAGCAAATTCAATGTCTTATTAATCACAAAATGTCTATCCACCACAATATTTTTCCTTAATCAAATTAACTCTCATAGAACTTTTTGGTATAGAAAATGGAATTCCTTTGAACAACATACCTTCTTGAATGAAATGTTGGAAAAAATTATTCAATTGTATACTGTCATTTATGTTCACACAAATATTAGTATTAACCTTGTATATCTCAGTATTGATCGAGCAATCAGGCAAAGAAGACTTTTCCAGCATTAACTAAGTAGTTGGTTAATAAAGGGATTCTTGCTTGTAGTATTGACCGAGTGGTCAGGCATCAAAAGACTCATGGTATTAATCAAGTGTTCAATCCTAGTATTGACTGAGTGATAGTAGAATGCAATTGTCTAATATTAAATTAATTAAGGTCGACTATTTGGATGTTTATTAATTATTTGTAAGGGTATTCAAGCTAACTTTTCCTAGCTTATGGTATATAAGAAAGGTCAAGTTATGAAGATAAAAAGAGAGCATTGAAATATGATATAAGAAGGATATGTAAGCAAAGGCAAAGGTAGAGTGGGAAAGTGTGAAAGATAAATTGCAAAGAATATTTGATTAGGAAGGATTTGTATATCAAGACAGAATAGAGATCTCAATCTAAAAAGGGAGTTGCTTCATAAATTAGGTCAAGATTGTTCTTACCTTCTAACCATTATAGCAATAAATAAATCTCTTAATAGAGTTGACTTAACAGTCATTTTCAAAATCCTCTAACAAGGTGACATTTCAAGATTGAGTTGTTTAAAGACCTCTAACTAGGCCACTCCTAATAGGGTGATATAAATCCTCTAATAGGGTCATACTTTATAGTATGTTTTTTAACCTTTAATAGGGTTGGCTCCTAACAAGGCTCACTTCAAAAGAGTGACAATTATTGTGACTAGTTACAAGGTTATTTTTCCCAAATTGGGTTTCCACTTTAAATCTTGGTATCATCTGTGTTCATGTTATTCTTTATGTTTGTACAACTAAGTTACTAAAGGATAAAACATATTAATAAAACTTAAGATTTCTTTATTAACTAGGTATCAATAATATTCTAGTGTTAACCAAGCTGGAAAGTATGGCATGATCAATTAAAGTCTATATAGACATTTCAGGGACAAGTAAAAGTTTTGTTGTAACTAATTCACCACTCCCCTCTTAGTTACACTCTTACATTTTCAACAATTGGTATCAAAGTAGTTGGTGCTTATAGGGAAAGGTTTTAAGGACCTAAGCTAAAGATCAAGATGTCTTAAAGAAGGGAGATTCCTAAGCTTAATAGAGATAACTTTTTAGCATGGTAGCAATTGATGAAGTTGCATCTATTAAGCATTAGTGATGTTGTTTTGTTCTACTTGGAGAATAAATATGTGCCACCACCCAAGTCTATGATTGTGGAGAAAATGAAAGAAGCAAAGGATCACAATATAATGATGATTAATATAGCTTCCTCTCTAAACTATTCTAAGTTTGATGAGGTCAAAGATTCTCCTACTGCATTTAATATGTGAGAAAAGCTGTAAAAATTTAATGGAGGTGATAAAAATGTGCAAAGAGCCAAGGCAAAAATTTTAAGAGGTAAGTTTGATCAATTGAAAATAAAAGAAGGTGAGAACATTGCCCAATACAGTGAAAGAATAAAATAAAGTGTGAGTGCAATAAGAGTTGAAGGAGGAAAAATTGATGATGAAACAATAATCAGCAAGGTAATAAGAACTATTCTTTCTATTTATGAAATTAGAGTTTCAGCTACTCAAGAGATGAGTTGTAATCCAACAAATGATTTAACCTTAGATTCTCTTATGGGAAGATTAACTACTTTTGATTTGGATAAATTTGATAACTATGCTCCTACTTCTAGCAATCTTGAATTTGCATTCAAATCCAAACTAACTCTTGGTAGAAAAGTAGGAAACTCAAAAGGAAAATAGATTGGTAGTGATGAAGAAGATGAGCCAGATGAATACCTTGAAGTCAATGAATCACTTCTAGCAAAAGGAGTAGCAAAAGGGAAAGGAAAATTTAGAGGTAAAATTTCATTGATTGTTTCTCATGTGAAGAGGTTGGTCACATTGTTGCAAGGTGTCCAAACAAAGAAGATAAAGATGAGAAAAGGTACAACAAGTTCAGAGACAAGAAAGACTTCAAAGGATACAATGAATACAAAGACAAAAGTAAGAAATTATGTTACATTGCAAAATATTTTGATAGTGATAATGATGAAGATGAAGTAGTCTATATTGTTGTTAAAGTTGAATCTAACAATGAGGAAAAACAAAAGATGGAACTTATCCCTCATGTTAGCAAAAATGATACATGGATCATAGATAGTGGTTGTTCTCATCACATAATTGGTGATAAAACTAAATTTGAACATTTGTAACCCTATGATGGTGGAAGTGTTAGATTTGGAAATAATGAACCATGTTATGTAAAAGGAAAAGGAGCCATAGAATTAACTAGTGGAACCAAATGTGAAAATGCCTATTGGGTTGAAAGATTTGGACACAATCTACTTAGTTTAGTACAACTGAAAAATATAGGATACATGCTAGAATTCATGAATGGCAATCCAAAACTAATCAATGTAAAAGGAAACCTAGTTGGAACTATCAATCAAACAAAAGGTAATTTGGTTTACCTAGATCTCATTGAAAGTACACATTTTCTAGCTTAGATAAAGGAAATTTGGTTATGCAATAAAAGGATGTGTCATGTTAACTTTGATAACCTAATTACCATAAGAAAAAACAAAATAGTAAGAGGCATACCTTATCTAAAAATACCTAAGATGGGTGCAAACAATGTGAAATTGGAAAGATGAGTAAAAGAAGTTTCAAAAGTAAGTCCTACAATTATGAGGAAGTTTTGGAACTAGTGCATAAAAATGTTTGTTGGCCAATAGGTGTGGAAAGCTACTATGGAAACATATATTTAATTCTATTTGTTGATGATTATTCTAGGATGAAAGATTGTAATGTTTTTAAAAGATAAGTTTGGTTCTTTTCAAAAGTTCAAATGGTATTTGGCTAGAATGAGAAAGAAACAAGGAAGAATCTAAAATGCCTGAGATCATATAAAGGAGGAGAATTCATCTCAAATAAATTCAATGAGTTCTACAATGAAAGAGGAATCAAAAGACGAGTATCAACACCTACAACTCCAAAGTAAAATGGTATAGTAGCAAGAAGAAATAGATCTGTCATGGAATTTGCAAGAACACTAATGACAAAGAAGAATGTTGCACCAAAATAATAAAGAGAAGCAATCAGCATAGTAGTTCATGCACTAAACTAAGTTCAACTAAAGAAATTTACAAACAAAACAAATTATGAATTATGGTATCAATACAAACCTAATGTTTGTTATCTTAGGGTATTTGGAAGAAAATGTTATATCTTAAAAGATGTAAGGAAAGGAAATCTTGATGCAAAAAGTGATGAAGGTATATTCCTAGGGTACTCCAATAAAAGAAAGGCATACAAATGTTTGAATCTTCCTACTCACAAAGTCATCGAAAGTGTACATGTGAAGATTGATGAGTTTACAAAAAGAAGTGAAGAACAAAGTAGCAAGGAGCTTGAAGACTACAAAAAGTTTTTTTATTATGAGGAATAACCTAAGACTTTAATGTAGAAAGTTGAACTCAATTAGCAACAAAGTGCACCTAGAAACTCACAAATAGTTCAACCTAAGTCATAGACGAAGGCATCTAAGTCACAAATAGTTCAACCAGAGTTGCAACCTTTGGTAGTTCAACCCAAGTCACAAGTAGTGCAAACCAAGTTATAGCCACATCAGCCAAAAGAGCCAAAGAAAAAGGATGAAGATCTTGAAGAACTAGGTGAACCAAGTTCAAAATCAAGGAAGAAAGACCCAAGACTTGAAATGTTTAATAGAAGGCATCATGCACCTAAAAAAGTAATTGGAGGAGAGAAAAAAGGCATACTAATAAGGAACAAATTGAAAGGTATACTTTTGCTTAGTGAATTTGAGCCTAGATCTATAAAAGATGCTTTAGAAAATGAAAGATGGATAGAAGTAATGAATGAAGAGATTGAGAAAATAGAAAAGAAAAAAACTTGGTCTCTTTTTCCTAGACCTAAGGATAAATATGTGATTTGTAAAAAAAAGATATTTAGAAATAAGTTTAATGAGAAAGGAGAAGTAACAAGTAACAAGGCAAAGCTTGTATGCAAAGGTTATTCTCAAGAAGAAGATATTGTTTATGAGGAAACATTTTCCCCACTTGCAAGACTTGAAGGAGTCAAAAAATTTCTAGAATCTGCAGCAAAAAAGGGATTCAAAGTATATTAGATGGATGTTAAATCAACTTTCCGAAATGGAGTCCTAGAAGAAGAAGTCTACACTGAACAGTCTGAAGGTTTCATTGATCCAAGCCAAAGAAATAGGGTATTTAAACCTCATAAAGCTTTATATGGATTGAAACAAGCTCCTAAAACATGGTATGAAAGACTACATGGATATCTAGTAAGAATTGGTTTTGAGAAGACAAATGCTAATAGCAATTTGTATATCAAAGAAGGACCATAGGACAAGATATTGCTTGCAGAAATATATGTGGATGATGTCATATTTACATGAGATGTTATGCAAGACACTTTTTTGAAGAAATGAGAAGAGAATTTTAAATTTCTATGTTTGGAGAGATTAAATTCTTTGCGGGTCTACAAGCTCATCAAATGAAGGATGGGATATTCATCGCTCAATAAAAGTACATCAAGGAAATACTATAAGTATTTGGAATGGAAGATTACAAAACAATTGGAACACCTATGTCTACTAGAAATAAAATATCAAAGAATAATGATTCAAATGAGGTAAATCAAACTACTTATAGATCAATTATTGGGAAACTTCAATATGTGGTACACACCAAACATAATAGTGCATTATCAGTTGGCATAGTTGCAATATTTTTCGCTAATCCTTAAAAAAATCACATGATGGTAGTCAAAAGAATTTTGAGATACCTAAAAGGGACTAGAGAATATGGGTTATGGTATAATAAATGAGGAAATCTTGAGTTGAGAGCCTCTACTAATACAAATTGGGCATAATTGATTATAAAAAAAGAACTAATGTAGGAGCATTCTTTCTTGGAAAGAGTCTAGTATCATGGACAAGCAAGAAGCAAAATTGTATCTCTCAATCCATAGCAAAAGAAAAGTATGTTGTTCCAATAGTCAATTGCTAACATAATATGGATCAAGTAGCTAATGTTAAGAATGAATGAAGAAATCAAGGAACCAGTGGTTTTCTACTTTAATAACACAAGTGCATTCAACATGTCCAAAAATCTTGTGATGCACACAAAGACAAAATACATTACAATCAAGTATCATTTCCTAAGAGAATTGGTTCAAAACAAATAGATGAGATTGGAATATGGGAATACCAAGGAGTAGATAGCAGATATATTTAATAAGGCTTTACCTAAGGATGCATATATGTATCTAAGAGGTAAACTAGGGGTTATTCCCCTATATGATGCTCACTAAAGCAAAAGATAGCAAGACATTGACCAAGCTCTATTGAAGATCTATCAAGTTGATGTAGTTTCTCACACTTCAAGTGTAAAATGTAGAGAATATTGCATATGAATCAATAAAAAAGGTAAATTATAAATTCAAAAACTTCTATCCTTTGGCATTTGATGTCAAAGTTGGAGAGTTCAGCAATGTCAACAAGGGAGAGCTGCAAGGGAGAGTTAAAAGGAAGAATTGAGAAGAGTTCAATGTTAGAATGAAAAGGGAGAGTTTTGTATCTCAAAAGGAAGATATTAAAATGATGTAATCTATATAGAAGAAGGAGAAAATAGCAGAGACAAATCCAAGAAAAATCTCAGAGGGAGTTGGTACGAGTGAGAATTAGAATGAAACTAAGGATATTATCTTATTGCTCATACTTTTATCAATGTATGGTTACATATTGTTTTACCATCAATGAAAAATAGGGAGTTTGTTGGAATAATCCTTGAATTGTATATTTTTATTGATGTTCACACAAATTTTAGTATTAACCAAGCAATGTATAGTTTGTAGTATTAACCTTGTATATCTCAGTTTTGACCGAGCAGTTAGGAGAAGAAGACTTTTCCAGTATTAACTAAGTAGTTGGTTAATAAAAGGATTCATGCCTATAGTATTGATCGAGTGGTTGGGAATCAAAGGAATTGCAGTATTGACCGAGTGGTTGGGCATCAAAGGACTCACAATATTAATCGAGTGTTCAATCCTAGTATTGACCAAGTGATAGTAGAATGAAATTGTCAAATATTTAATTAATTAAAGCCAACTATTTCAATGTTTATTGATTATTTGGGAGGGTATTCAAGCTGACTCGTCCTAGATTATGGTATATAAGAAAGTTCAATTTGTGAAGATGAAAAGAGAACAAGTGGAATATGATATAAGATGAATATGTAAGCGAAGGCAAAGGCAAAGCAAGAAAATGTGAAAGATAAACTACAAAGAACATCTTATCAGGAAGGCTCTAGAGATCAAGATAGAATAGAGATCTAAATTTGCAAAGGAAATTTCTTCATATATCAGGTTAAAAAAATGGTTACCTTTTAACCATTCTAGCAGTAAAGAAATATCTTAATAGATTTGACTTAACAGTCATTTGTAAATCCTCTAACAAGGTGATATTTCAAGAATGAAATGTTTAAAGACCTCTAACTAGGACACTCTTAATAGGCTGATCTAAATCCTCTAATAGGGTCATACTTCATAGCATGTTTTGTAACCTTTAACAGGGTTGGCTCCTAACAGGGATCACTTCATAATAGTGAAAATTATTGTGACTACTTGTAAGGTTTTCCCAATCTAAGCTTCCACATTAAACCTTGGTGCCATCTGTGTTCATGTTATTTTGTTATGCTTTATGTTTCTAAAACTAGGTTACTAAAGGATAAAATAGATTAATAAATCTTAAAAGATTTTTTTGTTAACCGAGTATCAGTAATATTCTAGTGTTAACTGAGTTGGATAGTATTGCATGATTAGTGAAAGTTTGTATAGACATTTAAGGAACAAGGAAAAGTTTTTTTGTAACTAGTTCACCCCTTCCCTCTTAGTTACACTTACATTTCCAAAAATTGGTATCAAAGTAGTTGGTTCTTGTAGGGAAAGCTTTTAAGGATCTAAGCTAAAGATCAAGATGTATTACAGAAGGGAGATTGCTAAGCTTAACAGAGATAACTTTTCAGCATGGCAGGAGTTTATGAAGCTACATCTATCAAGTATTACTGATGTTGGTTTATTCTACTTGGATAATAAACATGTGCCACCACCCAAGCCTATGACTATAGAGAAAATGAAATAAGCAAAGGATCATGATACAATGATGATTAATATTGCTTCATCTTTGAAATATTATGAGTTTGATGAGGTCAAAGACTATCCTACTACATTTGACATGTGGGAAAGTTATAGAAATTCTATGGAGGTGACAAAAATGTGCAAAGAGCCAAGGTAGAATTTTTAAGAGGAAAGTTTGATTGATTGAAAATGAAAGAAGGTGAGAACATTGCCTAATATAGTGAAAGAATTAAAGAAGTGTAAGTGCAACAAGAGTTGAAGGTGGAAAAATTGACAATGAAATTGTAATCAGAAAGGTACTAAGAACTCTTCTTCCTATTTATGCAATTACAGTTTTAACTATTCATGAGATGAGATGCAATCCAGCAAATGATTTAACCTCGGATGCTCTTATGGGAAGATTAACTACTTTTGAGTAGGATAACTTTGATAAGTATGCTCCTACTTCTAACCATCTTGAATCTATATTCAAAGCCAAACCAACTCTTGGTAGAAAATTAGGAAACTCAAAAGGAAAATAAGTTGATAGTGATGAAGAAGGTGAGCCATATCAAGACCTTGAAGTCATTGAATCCCTTATAACAAAAAGTGTAGAAAAAGGGAAAGGAAACTTAGAGGTAAAATTCCAATGATTTGTTTCTCATGTGAAGAGGTTGGTCACATTGTTGCAAGGTGTCCAAACAAATAAGATAAAGATGAGAAAAGATACAATAAGTTCAAAGGAAAGAAATACTTCAAAGGCTACAAGGACTACAAAGACAAAGGTAAGAAATCAAGTTACATTGCAAAAGATTCTAATAGTGATAATGATGAAGATGAAGTAGTCTATATTGTTGTTAAAGATGAATCTGACAATGAGGAAAAGGAAAAGATAGAAATTTTCTCTCATGTTAGAAAAAATGATATTGTTACCATTTTTTATCACTGTGCAAAATGTAGAGAGGTTGACCAGTATTTTCCTTCAAGATGGTGGCTATAATATATTTCACATTATTGTATCTGATTCATTAAATGCCATACAAATTAGAGGGGTATGTAAAACCATGCATTATTTTTCTAAACCCTAAGTTTGTCTAACCCTTGCATTTGAATGTTTTATGTTTACACCTTAAGTTTACTTAAAATTCTCTTAAGTTGTGACCATGCAAAAGATGTATAATCACATGATCATAGGCAGTCAAAGGATTTCTCACTAAATAGTGATGATAGTGTGAAATATATGTCAAATGATTAGATATTTCATGTTTGCATGATCACAAAAGTTTAATGCAAACCCATGGTTAGTGCGGTGATGTTGCAAAAGCCTCGTTCATGTAGTTATAGGAGTTAAAGTTTAATCATAGATTTATGTGGCGAGAGTGTGAAGGCTTATATCACTTGATCACAAGGGTTAAATATCCAATTAAGTTTTAATTTGTGATGATGCACAGGTGCATGAAATAGTCAATCAAATAGTAAATCGTAGTCTCGTAGGATCAAATGTTAAGAGCAAGAGCTAAGTTATGAAGAGGTGAAAGGATGACACCTGTACCCAGTGGGCCCAACTCACTTTTTCAAATAGTTTGAACAATTTTCTTGGGACCGTCAGATCGCAGAAGATCCATGATCGATGTATATCCACTTTCTCAAGATGATCAAAGTATAAACAATGTGGGGATACAAAGTATAAACAATGCAGGGATACGGCCATGCGATACATGTCTTGGTGGAGTTGGGCTAAAGGTTTGAGCCATAGAAAGAGAAATGTGTCAGAGATAAGTAATGATGTTGAAGTACCTGATTTGATGATGATGTTAGGTGAACTAAAATATGATTGACCTTGTAGCTATTGTCGAATCTCAACAGATCACCGTCCAATGTATGCCCACTTTCTCAAAATGATCAAAGTTTATGCAATGCAAGAATATGAGGGAATGACACTTGTCATGATGGGCCTAGTGTCTCAAAAAACCCTTTGGTTATAACTTCATAGGGTTAAAATATAGTTAAAATTCTAAGTTGTGACAATGTGTTGAAGGTAAAGAAATCAAGCAAGTAATTAAATTGCATGATCATGAGATTAAAGGTTAAGGTCAAGACACAAGTTGCAAAGTAGAAATTCCCATCTAATTGCAAGGTTTCCTGGGGTTAAGGCTAATCATGGGTTAAGCCTTTAATGATGTGTAAAGGGCATGTTCACATGGTTGCATCAAGTTAAGACTAACCATGAGTTAAGGTAGCGATATTGCATTTGCCTTATTACTCAGTCAGAAGGGTTAAAGATGAGTTATGATTTCAAATTGTGATGGAGCAATCAAAGTATAAGTCTTTCCTCAGTCACATGGTCACTTGAAGTTTACTTTAACCCTGGGTTTATGATGAAAAGCAATGAAATGTAATAAATTGCATGATCATCAGGGTCAAATATAGATCATGGGTTAATGCTCCAAAGGCATGATGGGCCACCATATAGGCAAAATTAGGTGATGTGGCAACTAGCATGTTAGAATGATATGGAAAAAAGTAAGCTTCTGATTGGTCAAGGCACTGACATAGATGATAAAACCAAATCTTGCAGTCATTGTTGGATCTTCAACAATGGGTGTATGCTCGCATTCTAGAGATGTGCATTGTTTAACAAAAATGAGAATCTACCAAGCTAACATGTGGACAAATTGGGACCTATTTTAGTTGTGGACCACAAATAAGAAGATGTTGAAGTGAGGTAGTCTACAAATGCTTCTAATTGGTCAACAAGGCTAATAGAGACAAAAGGGTGCTTATTTTTCCCAGTCGTGTAATGATGAGGATTGACGATCCGCATATACCCACATTCTGAAGGTGATTGACATTTAACTAAAGTAGGTATTGTATATGAGAAATATCTTAGCAAGAAATAATAATCTATTAAGAGAACAAAGCATTAACTAGCATAAAAATCATAACATATATGAGAGACAAAGTGAAACCCTCAAATGAGAATATGAGCCATAGAATGGCTCTCCCAATGAGGATGGTCACTTGATTTAGGGATGAGTCTAAGTAAAGGATTGGTATGTATGCTTAAACTTTCTCTATGCTTCAATGGTGGGGATGAGTAAATGGAAAATTGGTAGCTTTGTGAGCTCTCAATTTGGAATTATAAGGGTATGGTTGATGGTTTTTGGTTCTCAAACTAGCATTATAACTTTGGCTTAAAGGTTGTGATGAAATGGCTTGGGAGGGGATTCAATTTATAGGCTAAGGGCTTGAGGGATGGAGGGTTAAGATGCAAGGAGAGATGAAAGCTTAAGGACGGCTAGGATACACTCAAAGGGGAGCACATGGATTGTGCTTGTTTAGCACCAACCAGGGAGTGACACATGTCATAGGGTGAGTGGATGGAGGCAAGGGGATGGATGAGTCAACAAAGGAGGCTCAAGGGATAATATCTTTATAAAGACCCTTCATAATGACTTGTAAGAGCAATGAATGGACTTGTAAGAGTCTTTATGGCTTTTGTAAGAGCATTCAAAGCTTAGTGGTTGGGATATTTTGGAGGGAGTTGAGATTGTTGACTTTGCTTGGCTTAGGAAAGTCTTAAGATTACTTAGGGAATGTGACAAGGTTAGGGGGGGATTAGAGGTGATTTAGGATTAGACTAAGCTTGTTAGAGATATGCAAGTGGATGGCATTCAATGAGGGTGGGTGATTTAGTGGCTAAACTTGGTTAGTATGGGTGGATGGGGTGGATTAGGCTAAAAAAGGGGGTTTAGGATAGGGGTTATTAGATTTGAGGGCTTTATTTATCAAATAGATTTATTTAATAAATGAGGATTTTGGAATTAGATAGGAGAATAGGATTAATTGATAAATAATGGGTTATTTGATTTATCAATTAGGACTATAGATGATTAATTAAATTAATCAGCTAGGGGATGGCAAAAGGATTAATTAAATAGGAATTTAATTAATGATGCCTTTAGAGATAGCTAAATAAGATTATCGAAGCGGTGTAATCAAATTTAGGTGTCTACATTTTGCCCCTCTTTGACATAGTGTTGAGACAATACTATTTCAAAGAAGTTCGAATGGAGATGACATGAGGAAGATGTTTTAGCAAAAAGGTTGCCCTAGTCTCAAATAAGCAGAGGAGAGACTAGACATAGATATGCCCCTTCAAGAAGGCGACGAGGAGAGAAAATGAGGCTCGATGGCTTCTTGAAAAATATAAGAATTCGGGCTGGGAGGATGAAGAGTGGCTTAAGAGAAGAGGCTAAATTAGCTCAAACTCTCACTATGGGAGAATGATAAAGGGGAAAATCAGAGGCACAAGAGTAAATAAGCTTAAGACTTTCAGGATTGGGGGGAGGATGAAGGAGTGGAATGTTATAAAAAGGAATCCAGGATAGGGAGATGGATGAGGGGATTATAAAGCTGATGCAACAGGATTTCAAAGAGTTATATTAGTGGAAGATGGGTTTCAGAGATCCCTAGGACTAGGATTGTGGATCTCGAAAGATGAGGCTTGGTGGATCCCTAAGTCTAGGATTGTGGATCCCTAAAGCTAAAAGTGAAGATTGATTCAAAGAGATACTGATGCATAAGCTGGGGTAGGAGAGACAGATGCTGGATATGGATGGGGCGTAATGGAGATGAAAGGAAATTGTTGAAGCTTTTTGAGTGGGGGGATACTTCAAAGAGAAGTACCACCATGTAGTTGAGCACTAGATTTGCTATAGGACTGTTGGTTAATTGCCAAGGTTACCAAGAACATCAAATCCTTTTCACCAACTGTCCAAAGGACTGATGAACTGACTCAAAACAAACACGCAAGGATTGCCCCAGCATCATACATGAATCTCAAAAGAATCAGAGAGGAACCGACACTAGGTAACCCACAAGCAGAAAAGAAAAACAAACAAAAGACTTGATCAAGACCTTACGCTCAGATTGCCCCATTCATAGTATACCATGATATGGAAGATCATGGCAACCTGGAGGAGGGAACAAAAAGATTGTTTGGAAAAGATACTTCAAGACCCAAAAGGGAAGATTCCAAATCAAAAGAAAGTCAAAATCCAAAAGAGAATTGTTTTCCAATGAGATGGGTAGGATGAGGTACTAATAGACCAAGATCAGACATGAGGAAAGCTATATCCTACAAGGATCTATTAGAGAGCACCTAAGCTGATGGATTTGGATGAGTGATGCATCTGGCAAGCTAAACTAAGATGGATAACACGTTGGTGACAGGAGATCTAGCTAAAGGATGCATTGGAATAGCTAACCAAGGGTTGTGCGATGTGTGTGAGATGTTGATCAAGGAGGAACTGACATGAAAGTTGGATAGATACAATGGTACTAAGCTAAAGAGGATGTACAAGCTGACAAACAGATATTTACAAGCTGAAGCTGACCAAGATAGTTACAAGCAGGAAAAAGCTCAGGATGATAGGATAGTGGGATGGTTCGATGTTGTGCAAGATCTGAAAGCTAAAGATGGGGTGATAGCGAAAGGTATCGATTTGGCAGGATGCATCCAATGATGATGATAGATGTGCAACCAAGGATGGGGACAATGCTAAGGTTAGTGGTAGCTGAGCTGATAGATGGCGCTAGAGTGAATGGCTAATGAGAGGATGACATTGGATTTGTATGAGGATAGCCTAGAACAAGATACCAATGACAAGGGAGGATGGACAAGACAAGATCTCCAAGGAATACAGTGCCCCCAATCAAAAGATGACATGCGAAAGGAGGTCTTATGATTGATGTAATAGGATTGAAGCTAGGATGGAAAAGCTGAAGATGCTAGGGAGATTGATGATAGCTGGGATGATGGGGTGAGGTTGTAGAAGATAAGTGGATAGTGATAGATAAAAGCTAGAGGATGAAAGATAGGTGGATAAATTGGAAGATGTAGCTGGATGGCAAGATGTGGCCAAAAGCATGAGGATGATAGGCTAAGCTAGGGATGGCTAGATTACACATGACACATGTTTGCCAAGTTTTCTTCATGGTACTTGTCCAAGGCGTTTGAATTGCCAAGTTTTCACCAGTGGACGCTTTATTTTTCTTTATTTTTTTGACTTTTTGACTTTGGACTTAGCTAGAATGATTTTGGCTTTCTTCAGCTATTTTTGGCTCTTTTTTTTTGGATTTTTCACTGGCTGTTGGAATCTTCAATTTTGTTGCTAGCTATTGGTACACCGGATGTGTGATTTATGCAATAGATTGGATTAGATGGGATTGATGGTAGGAGATGGAGGGATGAAAAGGCTGGAAAGGAGCATGAGATGGGGATGCTTGCAGGATCAACATTGGCACATGTTGGGACAGGTGTGAAAAGAGCATATGGGGGATAGATGGTAGATGCGGGCTTGATGGTGGATTTGTGGAAGCGCGCTTGGGGATATAGGCACCCAAGATGGAGTTAGGAGATGGGGGATGTGAGTCACTGGATGGGGGATTAGCAATGATGGATGCTATTATGTATTGGGTTTCAACTTTTTTCTTTGGGATCCACATGGTTTTGGATTTTCTTTTCATAGGTTTTTGCATTGTTTTGCATTCTTTGATTGGATTTTGCCTTTTTGGAGTATGTCTTTTAGAATAGACATATGATTGCCTAGGATGTGGACTTTTAGCTTTATGCATTTTGAAGTTAGCATTCTCATTGCTATGGTAAGCTTTGGGAAGATGGTTAGGAGAAGCTATGTGAGATGGAGAGGATATGGAAGAGCATGTAGGGGGATCATGATGGATGATGTGCCCTAATATGTGACTTTGTTGATCTTGTGTATGAATGGAGGGAATAGGATTTTTATCATGGCTTATAGGAGAATGGAGGATGGTAGATTTTGGGACATATGGACCCAAAATGGATTTAGCGGATGAAGGGGGGATATGGTAGGTTGTTTTGGGTTGCAAAGATGGTGGAGGGGGGATGACATAAGATTTCTTAAAGGAGTGATGGGAGGCTGGCATGGTGGGCCTAGAGATAGGCTTGGTTTGGGGATGGCGTGTACCAACACTTTTAGATGGTGAGCCTTTGGATACATATCCAAGACCATGAAATCCTGGATTCTTTTGTGCAATAATAGGCTTTCTGATTCCTTGTTCTTGTGGTCCTAAACCTTGACCTTGATAATGCCATCGATTGAGCATTTGAACAAGATGTGGAAACTTTTTGCTTGTAGAAAATGGTAGAAGTGCTTTATCATAAGTACTACAATGGGGAGATATTGTTCTTAATTCTTCTATTGAGAGGAGGCCACCATGGATAGTAAGTGAACCAAGAGGGTAGATTATATATGGTGGAATAGCTTGGATAGGTGGTAAGATGGAATCATGGAGTGGAAGAGATGGTAGGATAGGATCTTGATTTAGTTGATGGGATGAAAAGATATCCTACAGTAGAGGAGGTATGGCTTGAGGTTTTGGAGATGGAGGGGATGGTGACTGCACTATGGATGGAAGACATGGTATGATGATATCTTCGTTTATGCTTTGGGGGATGTCAACATGCTTTTGGGTAGGATCTTGACAGGATTGGATTGGAGTGGATGGTACGATAGGAGGTGAAGGGATGAATTCTTCAAAGGCAACAGATGGATAGATGGGAGATTTGATAGTGGAGATGGGTGAGTAGAAGATGGATGCATAAGGGTCATTAAAGGAGATTTTAGAAATGCTTAGAGGTGATGTGGATAGGATTTGGATGGATTTGACAGGTGGTGGGATTTTGATGCTTATGGGAAGTGGAAGGATTTTAAGCAATTTGATGGATGGTATGGGGATGATAGCTATGGGAGATGGAGGTGATATTATAGATGGGAAAGATTCATCACTTACTACTTCACATGGTTGGATTAGATGACATGGCTTATCGACTTTTGGAGGCAACTTTTCTTGTATTTCCTCTAGGAGATTCCTTGGAGACTTGTGTGTCAGAGGTGGAGGTGGTGGATTGATAGGAATAGCTAGTGTGATGGGGGTGGAAGATTGGAAGCTTAGTTGATTGGGTGATGGAGGAGAAGTTGGGATATCAGATGGTATGACTAGATAGTTTGGAAGAATACATGGATTTTGGGGGATGCTTGGGGGAATGTTTCTAAGGCTTTCAATATACCCGTCATAGTCAACAAGATTTTCATCAACATTGGAATAGGAGGTGGCAGGAGCAAGGACAATACGATCGAACACATCATGATAGGTTTGGGATTTCATGTTTTGATGATGAGTCGAATGGGGACGGGGTCTTGCATATGGATGAACATGGAAGCTCATGGTTGGATTTTGATTAAGCGCAAATTTTGGATTGGCTGATGAAGGATTTCCTAGGGAAAGTCAAAGCTGTATGACAGACCTAAGGAGGATTGGCTGGAGATTTTTGGCTTTCCTGTGGATGGAAGACTTCAAGGGCATGCTGTCAAAAAGTGAGAGTTTTGCTTTCCTATGCACTGGATTGGTGGAGATTGTGTCAACTTAAGGATAGACTAATGATCCTATGGGCATGACATGAGATTGACCACTTGTGGATCCCAACCTTTAGCTCAAGGTGATGAGGGATACAAGTGACAAAGCTAGATTACCCTAGACAATGCTTAGTCAAAGGGATAACCTTGGTGAGATTAGTTGATTGGTAGGATTGATTGGATAGCAAATTCTGGCAAAGTGACAACAACTCTCTAAAGGCTTGGGTGTGATTTTGGATTGGGTTGCTAGCTAGCTAGGGGAGATGATTTGGATGGACTTTGGATTTGGGATTTTTCTAAAGAAAAGAACTAGATAGATTTGGTTGTGGCGGGGGAGCATGGATGATTTTTTGATGAGGCAGTGACTACGCTAAGTATGCCTTGAGCTGGGAGACTTCTGCTTTTTTGGGATTTTGACCAAAGTTGGCAAACATTCTTTCAAAAGCTATCAATAAACAAGCAGACAAAATTTTGGAGAAAGCACATCAAACACACCAACATCCTCGGAAGCATTCTACAAGGATGAAATTTGGTTTAGCTAGGGAGTCCTTGATATACGTAAGGTACGTGAGGCCCAAATCCATAGATGAAACCAAAAAGATGTCACACAGTCGGGAGGAGCGGTAACCCACTTCTCCTCTTTCACTTCTCAAGGGTATAAATTTCCTTGAGGCTTAACCCAAGTGACAAAATTTTGATCCCAAGAGAGGTGTCTTTGGATTCACCTCTCGATCTTTATATTTCGTCAGAACACTGGAGTTGAGGTCATCCAAGGGGTGATGAAATCCCCAAGTAGGCCTCCTAAAAAGAGAAACAAGGTTTTGGATCCTAATCTTATGTACCCAAGATGACCTCGAAAGATGACAAGGGGAGAGAAGACTTGGATGACCTTGGGCTAAAAAACACTTTTATTCTTTTACCAACTAACTCTTATGTGTGCTAATATAGACCTTGTAGTACTCATGTTTAAGATGCAAATGTTCAATTCTAACTTGAAATGCGCCAACAAAAGTAAAATCGATCGAAGAATGTGAACAAAAAGAAGAGTTAGGGTCAACAAGAAAGTAAACCCGCACACCCAGAGGCCCTCCACGTCAAGTATCGATTAATTTCTTTTAATGCATTCCAGAGTTGGTGTGATTTTATTTTAAGCCCAAAACAAAGATGTGTAAAACTCATTTTCAAGCGTGCACCCAGAGGCCCTCCACGTCAAGATTTTTTCAAATTTTAATACCCAAATGAAGTGTTAGTGAGCCTAATGTGCATTCAAGAAATTTTCTAAGTTAGAAAAACTAATAAAAAGACAAGTGAAGTTTGATCTTTGTGGAGCACTTAACACCCTCTTAGGTAGACCCATCCCCATAGATGGCGCTGAGATTGCAACCAATGGTTAAATTGATGGGTGATTAAAGAGGGTGAGTCCAACTACAAACTCACCTAGAGCGTCTTTATTTGGTTTTTATAATTTAGGAAGTTCCTAGAATGTAGATTCTTTTTATGCCTCAAAATTGAAGTGTGAGATATTGCAATTGTTAGTTGATCTTTTGCATTTAAGATTGAGTTTGATTGTTTTAGTCATGCATTCCAAGGAAAATTGATTTTAATCTATGGCATTCAAAATTATGTTTGAGCAACATTCATTCAAAGAAAAATGCTTAAACATTCAAGTTCATTTTAGCAATATGAGAACCTGCAAAAAACATGGTTAGTGGTTTCATATGTGCTCCAATCCTACAATAGCTACAAAAAAAAAAAGTCAAGTTGATTAGTAACCCAAAAATCTCAAAATTTGAAGCTTAACTATGGGGAAAATAAAATCAACTTTTTTTGTTCTTTTTTCTAAGCGTAAAAATGCTTAGAAAAACCTCTACTCTATGAAACCACCAAAAGTTAAAATAGAAAAAAAGTGCAGAAACAAAGATGTTAAAATAAAAATGAAACAACAAGTGAAGACGACAGTTCATCAGGCAAAGACGCCAAACTGTGGAGACGCTGATCTGTGGAGATGACAAAGAAAAAGGTGGAGATGTTGAACTACAGAGATGCTGATCTGTGGAGATGACACTTTAGGTTGGTGGTGCAAAAAATAGGAAACTAGGCAAAGACGTTGAACTGCAGAGATGCTAATCTGCAGAGATGACAGTTTATGTTGGTGGCGATGGAGATGACAGTTTAGGTTGCGGAGATGACTGTTTAGGTTGGCGACAGTGGAGATGACAAAAGACTTAGAGGCGACAGCGGAGACGAAAGAGTATCTAGCAGAGGCGTTGATCTATGGAGATGATAGTTAAGGATGCAAAAATGATAGTATAGTGGCGGCGCCAACAGCAGAAGACTAGGTGGAGATGCCAAACTATGGAGATGTCAGTTTGGTTGCAGAGATGACAAAGTAGCTGGCAGAGACGACAGTTTGCAGGCGCAAACACCAATCTGTGGAGATGACATTGTGTGAAAAGAACTGAAATGCGTAGATTTTTTTCAGAATTTTTAAATTTTTTGGTTATTTTCAAATTTTAGAGGGTATGTCTTCTTCCCAAGTGTGCCCTTCAACCTGCAAAAAAAAGTGAAACACCCTACAACTCACTCAAAAACCAAGAAACATTAGATTATTAGAAAAAACAACATATAGATAGAAATGGATGATTAAATGACCCATAGTGGGGTCCCATCGGGCATGCCAAAATGTATATGAGAAATATGTTAGCAAGAAATACTAATCTATTAAGAGAACAAAGAATTAACTAGCATTAAAATCATAACATATATGAGAGACAAAGTGAAATCCTCAAATGAGAATATGAGCCATAGAATGGCTCTCCCAATGAGGATGGTCACTTGATTTAGGGATGAGTCTAAGTAAAGTATTGGTATGTATGCTCAAACTTTTTTTATGCTTCAATGGTGGGGATGAGTAAATGGAAAATTGGTACTTTTGTGAGCTCTCAATTTGGCATTATAAGTGTACAGTTGATGTCTTTTGGTTCTCAAACTAGCATTATAACTTTGGCTTAAAGGTTGTGATGAAATGGCTTGGGAGGGGATTCAATTTATAGGCTAAGGGCTTGAGGAATGGAGGGTTAAGATGCAAGGAGAGATGAAATCTTAAAGAGGGCTCGGATGCACTCAAAGGGGAGCACATGGATTGTGTCTGTTTAGCACCAACTAGGGAGTGACACATGTCACAGGGTGAGTGGATGGAGGCAAGGGGATGGATGAGTCAACAAAGGAGGCTCAAGGGATAATATCTTCATAAAGACCCTTCATAATGACTTGTAAGAGCAATGAATGGACTTGTAAGAGTCTTTATGGCCTTTGTAAGAGTATTCAAAGCTTAGTGGTTGGGATATTTTGGAGGGAGTTGAGATTGTTGACTTTGCTTGGCTTAGGAAAGTCTTAAGCTTACTTAGGAAATGTGACAAGGTTAGGGGGGGGATTAGAGGTGATTTAAGATTAGACTAAGCTTGTTAGAGATATGCAAGTGGATGGCATTCAATGAGGGTGGGTGAGTTAGTGGCTAAGCTTGGTTAGTATGGGTGGATGGGGTGGATTAGGCTAAAAAAGGGGGTTTAGAATAGTTTAGGGGTTATTAGATTTGAGGGATTTATTTATCAAATAGATTTATTTAATAAATGAGGATTTTGGAATTAGATAGGAGAATAGGATTAATTGATAAATAATGGGTTATTTGATTTATCAATTAGGACTATATATGATTAATTAAATTAATCAGCTAGGGGATGGCAAAAGGATTAATTAAATAGGAATTTAATTAATGATGCCTTTAGAGATAGCTAAGTAAGATTATCGAAGCGGTCTAATCAAATTTAGGTGTCTACAGGTATATGCCATTTTGACACATGTCCTAGAGGGCTCAGATGGTGAGACCAAGGGAGGGAGTGAGAAAATTAGATGAGGACACAAGACACACTCTAGATGGTTGAATAATCAAATAGGAAAATGGTAGGAAGGTTTTTGAATGAGCTTCATGTCTGGTTAAATAAAGTATATTTTATGTTTATTAGATGCATTCATTCAAAGAATAGTTAAATTTTCAAGCCTACCACATGGTTGCACTAGTTTTATGATAATCATGGGTTAGCCATGTGAAGTTGCATTTGGCTTGTCACAAGATCATCAAAGTTAATAGTGGAGTTAAAACTTGAGTTATGAGCCTATGATGTCATGTCAAAAAGGTCAACAGTCTCTGGTGTAGTGTCACAACTTAGATCTAGCGGTTATCAGAAATGTTGCAAGTTTGCAATGTGGTTTGTGTTCTACCTATCACATGTTTGAGGTCAAAAATATTGTTAGGAGCTTAACAGTTGCAAAGGTATGTTTCTAGTTTGATCATAGCATCAGAATTTCACATGATTGCATAAATTTTTTTTCAAATGATCAAATGAATAAGGTCATCAATAAAGATAAGGTTGAATTCATTCAAAATTTCCTTCAACAGAGCTGTGAAAGAGCAAGTTATGATGGTGTGATCTCTTATAGCTTGTCATAGCTTTGTGCAGTAGTTATGTCACAAGGTGGGCTAGTTTCAAGTGATCGAATGAGTTTGATCAAATAAAGGGATGACTCATTCATTTGATGCATAATAGCCAAAAAAAGCATGGTTAGGACCTGATGAAAATGCCTCATGTCATAAGATCAAATGAAGGAAGAAAAAGATTCACAACCTTACAATGTTGTAAGATCGAGAAGACCAAGTGCTAAAGGTAAGATCTTACAACAAGGAAAAGGGGGCTACAATCTTACGATATGTAGTTTTTGTAGGATCATAAGGGTAAAACAAAGGAATCCTAAAGTTATGACACTACCTTGTTTGTGACATCATAAGATAGGAAGATGGAACTTGAGATGCTATGACAGTCATGATCATAAAATTGCAAAGAGAAATGATGGATCCTTCAAAGCCATGGAAAAAAAAGCATATCGTTTGTTCGTATCGTCATGAGATCATGTGGTTGTGAGATTGTAAGTAATATGATGCACAATGAATGAGTCCTGATCTTATGACAAATGAAGCATTGTAACATCATAGGGTTTGTTCAGCAAGGGTGCAAAGGTACAAAGAAAAGAATGATTGTAAGATCATGAGAAGGATAAATTAATCTTGTGATGTTACAATAAGGCTAAAGACTCCTGACACCCTGATGTTAAGATGCTATGACTGGGCCCTTTCGTTAGATCACAAGGGTCAAAAGCTTGGGCCCCGATGTTACGAAGTTTAGTTTTTTGACAAATTGTAAGGGTCAAATGTTGTGCCACCGAAGCTATGGACATGTTTGCTAAGTTACAATTGTAAGATCATAGGACATTTAGAAGGAAGATAAGATGCTACACCAGTAAAAGAAAAGGGTGACCATAGGGTCATATGGAGCTAGAAAGAATGTTTTGATGCTATGATACAAGTTTTGTCATATGGTCATAGGGTTGTTTCTATGGGCTTGCGACACTATGATATAAGGAAAATTTCTAACAATCATAAGATCATGAAGCTGTGATTCTCATGGTAAGATGTTACAAAGGGCCTTTCCTTTCCAGTGAGTTGTAAGGTCATAGTGTCATGAGATTGGGAGTCAAAGTATAAAGTTTATTTTTCAACTATTATATGACTTTGATGGATAGTTGGTTATGAAATTGACCAAAGGTGGTAGAAAATGATAGGATCAGGTTATAGAGATGGAATGGAAAAAGTAAAGATCTGATTTTGGATAAAATAGAGCTAAGGGATCGAAAGGATGAGTCAAAAAAAAATTTAATGGATCGAGATGAGAAATGGACATAGCACAAGTAGTTAGAGATGCCATGGTTCTATTTCTTGATATATTTAGAAGAGTTTCATGATGAAAAGGAAGTAGAAGAAATAGAATTAGTTAGAGAGTTCCTATAGCAAAATATCACCAAATGTATCATGATCATCTTTTTGGTTTCACCATAATACAAAAATGGTAAGTGTAAGGTGTAATTTCTTGGAAAATATCTATATTCTTCTGGTAGTTTTTGGACATGTACCCCTCCCATTTGAAGCTTGTTGCAATCCTTCTCTTTATAAGGATTTCCAAGATGTGGAAAAGAGGGTTGGCTAGTTGAATTCTTAGAAGTTCTATGCAAAACTAATATTTTCATGATCTCTTCTAAGTCCATAGTTTTTTCTACAGTTTTCTTACAATCAATCTAGAGGGATGTTATGGAACTACCTTTGAAATCTAAATAAAGGAATAGTTTATGAGTCCTTATTGTATCTCTACTACTTGAATTACTAATTTGATATAACTTTTGTGATTTATTCTAAATCCTTGAGTTTGTGTCTCAATTTTATTTGCAAGGAGAGTTTTGGGATGTTTTCATGTAGATCATAAGTTATGAGTCCATACTTTATCTCAGATAGTTAATTGTGAATGTTATCATTCCCCTTAGCCTCTTGTCTAAAGTGCTCTCCTCCTTATGAAATACTTATGTATGGATTCCCATTGATCAATATTATACTTGTTTCAGCTATTTAGAAGTGTTTCATCATGTTATTCTAGAAATATCCTCACATTAATGTTTGGTGCATCACCTCTTTTACTTTCAAGATTTCCTTCTAGGCATTCTTTCTATCCCTTTCCCCATCAATTTTAATTCTAATTTGAAGAAATACATAGGTGAACATCATAATGAATTGGCCTATAACCCAGAGATTCACTCCTAACCTTAGTACGCCCACTACCCAGGAGTGTTTCCATGTTACTCAAAGTTGACTAAGTTAGAATCCAGTCTAGGCACAACTTCTAGAGATAATAGAAACATGGATCATAGATAGTGTTTGTTCTCATCACATGACTAGTGATAAAACTAAATTTGAAAATTTGGAACACTATGACGGTAGAAGTGTTAGATTTGGAAATAATGAACCATGTTATGTAAAAGGAAAAGGAACCATAGCATTAACTAATTGAACCAAATGTGAAAATGCCTATTGGGTTGAAAGATTAAGACACAATCTACTCAGTTTAGCACAACTAAAAAATATAGGATACACAGTAGAATTCATAAATGGAAAACCAAAACTACTCAATCGAAAAGGAAACCTAGTTAGAACTATCAATCAGACAAAAGGTAATTTGTTTAACCTAGATCTCACTAAAAGTACATGTTCTCTAGCTTAGACATAGAAAAGTTGGTTATGCAATAAAAGGATGTGTCATGTTAACTTTGATAACCTAATTACCATAAGCAAGAACAAAAGAGTAAGAGGCATACCTTATCTAAAGAAACCTAAGATGGGCATGTGAAAACAATTTCAAATTGGAATGATGAGTAAAAGAAGTTTCAAAAGTAAGTCCTACAAGTATGAAGAAGTTTTGGAACTAGTGCATACAGATCTTTGTGGGCCAATAGGTGTGGAAAGCTATTGTAGAGACATATATTTCATTATTTGTTGATGGTTATTCTAGGATAATGACTATCATTTTTTTAGAAGATAAGTTTGATGCTTTTCAAAAGTTCAAATGGTATTTGGCTAGAGTTGAGAAAGAAACAAGAAATAATCTAAAATTCTTGACATCAGATAGAGGAGGAGAATTTATCTCAAATGAATTCAATAATTTCTACAATAAAAGAGGAAGCAAAAGATGGGTATTAGCACCTAGAACTCTAGATAAAAATGGTATAGTAGAAAGAAGAAATAGATCTATCATGGAATTTGCAAGAACACTAATGATAGAGAAGAATGTTGCACCAAAGTAATGGAGAGAAGCAATCAGCACAGCAGTTCATGCACTGAACTAAGAACTAAAGAAAGGTATAGACAAAACACCCTATGAATTATGGTATGGATATTGTTGGACTAACTACCAAAATTCCCCTTCAGGATTCATGACATGGCTTAACCACCTCCTATTTTCTATAATTCTAGTGGTTGTATCAAGTATTGATAAGTCGATCTTTTGGTACAATGACAACTCTAGCTTGTAACAAGTGGTATCAAAGCTTGGTCATAGGTTTGAATCTCCTTGAGTAATGCTAAGGGGGGATTATTGGAATAACCACAAACATTCCCCTTTGGGAATCATGATATGGATTAACCACCTCCTATGATCTATAAGTCTAGTGGTTGTATCAGGCATTGATAGGTCAATCTTTTGGTGCAAAGGCAACTCTAGCTTGTAACAGATACAAGCCTAATGTTTGTTATCTCAGAGTATTTGGAAGAAAATTTTATATCTTAAAAGATGTAAGTAATGGAAAGCTTGATGTAAAAATTGATGAAGGTATATTCCTAGGGTACTCTAATAAAATCAAGGCATGCAAATGTTTGAATCTTACTACTCACAAAGCCATTGAAAGTGTACATGTTGAGTTTGCAGAAAGAAGTGAAGAAAATAGCATCAAGAAGCCTAAAGACACAAAACTTTTGTTTATTATGAGGAGGAACCTAAGAATTTACCTCAAAAAGTTGAAGTGAATCAACAACCAAGTGCACCTAGAAATTCATAGATAGTTCAACCCAAGTCACTGACTAAGGTATCGGAGTCACAAATAGTTCAACCCAAGTTGCAACCTTGGGAAGTTCAACCCAACTCATAGGCAGTATGACCTGAGTTACAGCCAAATCAACCAAAAGAGCCTAAGAAAAAGGATGAAGATCTTGAAGAACTAGGTGAACCAAGTTCATAATCAAGTAACAAAGACTCAAGACTTGCAAAGTTCATTGGAAGGCATCATGCACGTGAACAAAAAATTGGAGGAGAGATAGAAGGCATACTAACAACGAAAAAATTGAAATTTATTTATTTGTTAAGGGAATTTGAGCCTAGATCTATAAAAGATGATTTAGAAAATGAAATTTGATAGAAGCAATGAATGAAGAGACTGAGAAAATAGAAAAGAATAAAACTTGGTCTCTTGTTCCTAGACCTAAGGATAAAACTATGATTAGTATAAAATGGATATCTAGAAATAAGTTGAATGAGAAAAGGGAAGTAACAAGGAACAAGGCAAGGCTTGTATGCAAAGGTTATGCTCAAGAAGAAGGTATTGATTATGGGGAACATTTTCCCCTCTTGCAGGACTTGAAGGAATTAGAATACTTCTAGCATATGCAGCACAAAAGGGATTCAAATATATCGGAGGGATGTTAGATCAGCTTTCTTAAATGGAGTCCTAGAAGAAGAAGTCTACATTGAACAGTCTAAAGGTTTCATTGATCCAAGCCAAAGAAACATGGTATTTAAACTTCATAAAGCTTTATATGGATTGAAACAATCTCCTAGATAATAGTATGAAGGACCACATGGATATCTAGTAAGAATTAGTTTTGAGAAGACAAATGATAATAGCAATTTGTATATCAAAGAAGGACCACATGACAAGATATTTCTTGTGGAGATATTTGTGGATGATATCATATTTGGTGGACATGAGATGTTATGCAAGGCATTGTTGTAGAAATGAGGAAAGAATTTGAAATTTCCATATGTTTAGAGAGATTAAATTCTTTGTGCGTCTGTAATTTGTTCAGATGAATGATGGGATATTCATCACTCAATCAAAGTACATCAAGGAAACACTAAAAGTATTTGGAATCAAAAATTTTGAACTAGTTGGAACACCTATGTCTACTAGACATAAACTATCAAGGAATGATGATTCAAATGAAGTAAATCAAACTACTTACAAGTCAATGATTGGGAAACTTTTATCTATGGTACACACCATACCTAATATTGCATTAGCAGTTGGCCTAGTGTCAATATTTTTTGCTAATCCTAAAGAAATTCACATGATGACAATCAAAAGAATTTTGAGATACCTAAAAGGGACTAAAGAATATGGTTTATGGTATAAGAAAGAAGGAAATCCTTATTTGAGAGCCTTTACTAATGCATATTGGGTAGGAAGCATTGATTATAGAAAAGGCACTAGTGGAAGAGAATTATTTCTTGGAAAGAGGCTAGTGTCTTGGACAATCAAGAAGCAAAATTGTATCTCTTAATCCATAGTAGAAGCAGAGTATGTTGTTGCAATAGTCAATTATTCTAACATAATATGGATCAAGAAGCTAATGTCAAGAAAGAAGGAAGAAATCAAGGAACCATTGCTTATCTACTATGATAACACAAGTACAATCAACATATTAAAAAATCATGTGATGCACATAAAGACAAAACACATTGCAATCAAGTATCATTTCCTAAGGGAATTGGTTCAAGACAAAGAGGTGAGATTGGAATTTGCAAACACCAAGGAGTAGATAGAAAATATATTTACTAAGGCTTTACTTAAGGATGCATTTATGTATCTAAGAGGTAAATTAGGGGTTATTCCCCTATCTGATGCTCACTAAAGCAAAAGATAGTGAGGCATCAACGAAGCTCTATTGAAGATCTATCAAGTTGATGCAATTTTTCACACTTCAAGTGTGAAATGAAGAGCATATTGCATATGAATGAGTGCAAAAGGTACATTATAACTTCAAAAGGTTGTATCCTTTGGAATTTGATGTCAAAGAGGGAGAGTTCAGCAATGTCAAGAAGGAAGAGCTACAAGGGAGAGTTGAAAGGAATAATCAGGAAGAGTTCAGTGTTAGAATGAAAAGGGAAAGTTTTGTATCTCAAATAGAAAATATTCATATGATAGAATCTATAGCAAAGAAGAAGAAAATAATAGAGAAAAATCCAAGAAAAATCTCAAAGGAAGTTGGTGTGGATAAGAATCAAAATGAAACTAAGGATATTATCTTATTGCTCATACTTTTATCAGTCTATGTTGACATGTTGTGTTTCCATCAATGCCAAAGGAGGAGTTTATTGGAAACAATTCTTCAATTGTTTATTGTCATTGATGTTCACAAAAATTTCAGTATTAATCGAGAAATGTATATTTTTTATTATTAACCTTACATATCTCAGTATTAATGAAGGAGTCAAGCAAAGAAGACTTTTCCAGTGTTAATTGAGCAGTTGGTTAATAAAGGGATTCCTTCTTGTAGTATTAACTAAGTGGTCAGGCATCAAAGGAATTATAGTATTGACCAAGTGGTTAGGCATCAAAGGACTCATAATATTAACTAAGTGTTCAATCCTAGTATTGATTGAGTGACAATAGATTGCAATTGTCTAATATTGAATTAATTGAGGCTGACTATTTTGATGTTTATTGATTATTTGGAAGGGTATTCAAGCTAAATTTTCCTAGCTTATGGTATATAAGAAAGATAAAGTTGTGAAGATGAAAAGAGAACAAATGGAATATGGTATAAGATAGATATGTAAGTGAAGGCAAAGGTAGAGTGGGAAAGTGTGAAAGATGAACTACAAATAACATGTGATTAGGAAGGATCTAGAGATCAAGCCAAAATAGAGATTTGAATCTGCAAAGGAAGTTACTTCATAAATTAGGTCAAAATTATTATTACCTTCTAACCATTCTAGCATTAAAGAAATCTCTTGATAGAGTTGACTTAACAGTCCTTTTGTAAATCCTCTAATAAGGTGACATTTCAAGATTAAAGTGTTTCAGGACCTCTAACTAGGCTACTCCTAATAGGGTGATCTAAATCCTCTAGCGGGCTCATAATTAATAGTATGTTTTGTAACCTTTAATAGAGTTGGCTCCTAACAGGGCTCACTTTAGAAGAGTGAAAATTATTGTGACTAGTTGCAAGGTTATTTTTCACAAATTCGGTTTCTACATTAAATCTTGGTGTCATTTGTGTTCATGTTATTTTTTTATGCTTTATATTTCTACAACTAAGTTACTAAAGCATAAAATAGATTAATAAATCTTAATATTTCTTTTTTAACCAAGTATCAATAATATTCTAGTGTTCATTGATCTAGACAGTATTGTGAAAGTTGATAAGAAGACAACTTCATAGATCCTGAAAATAACCTACAAGAAAATGCTTGTTTCAAGGAAGATGAAGCAAAGAAGAAAAGATATCTCTCAAAATTGAAAGAATATATTCATGTGAAAATGAGAAGTGTTCTCATGAATGAGAAATAAGTTCTCAAGATATGTATTTCAAGAGAGATGATCTCTATATAAAGGAGATCATGCAATCTCTAAGGAGGATAAGGTGATAAGGCTATCATTATCATCTAGTCCTAAAGAGATAAGGGGTCTATGAAATCCTATCATGGATTCTCTAAAGAGATAAAGACATTTAATAAATGAAAAACTTTTATTAAATGCCAACTATGCATAAAGGTGAAATCTTAAGAGAGGATAAAAGACGACTTTAGTAAAGTAGTTAAAGTTAGGCCTTTTCTTCTGACACCCCCCCCCTTAAGATGAGTGACAATGCATAAGAAAATTTGGGTCCTAGCAACATGGCCTAATTAGGTATCCAATTACAACCAAATCTCTATAAATGAGAGAAATAAAGGAAATCGCATAGGAAAAACTCTACTCCAAAGAGATGAAGAAATATGCTAAAAAAACATAAAAAAGGAAGGAAGGCCTAACTAAAACCCCCCAAGGACAACTTCCTTCACCCCAAGCATGGTGCACAACTCAAGATAGCATGGTGATGCAAATGATTTAGTGAAGATGTCAACAACTTGCTCTTCTATAGGAATATACTTCAAGATGAGAACACCATCTTGGATCAATTGTCAGATGAAGTGCATATGGATCTCAATATGCTTAGTATGTTGATGCTCTATTGGGTTGTGGGAAATATGAATGACGCTCTAATTATCACACCAAAGCATAGTGGGACTATCAAGAGGAAACCAAAATTCAATCATCAACTATCAAAGCCACAAAATCTCTTGACTAGCTAACATTGTTGCTTGGTACTCAACCTCTGTAGATAATAGTGCAATAGTAGATTGCTTCTTGTAAGACCATGTGATAGGACCAAATCCAAGATAGAAAATAAAGCCAAAAGTAGACTTCCTATCATCAGAATCACTAGCCCAATCTGAGTTAGTAAAGTTGACAATGTGTGGGGATTCTATAGTATAGTGAATGCCAAACTATGTAGTACTTTGAATCTACATCAAGATACATTTGGCATCCTACCAATGGTTCTCATGAGGATCATGGGAAAACTAAGGAACAAGACCGACCACAAAGGAGAGATTAAGACAAGTATGTGTCAAGTACAACAAACTACCAACCAATTATTGGTATAAAGTGGGATCTACTAAAGTCATAGGACAAGTGATAGACAAGACAATACCTGACTAAAATGGTGTAGGGGTAGGCTTGAACTCAAGCATGTTGAAGCATCAGAACATATCAAGAGAATATTTCTACTAATAGATGGAAATACCATTGAAAGTTTGAGTAACCCGTAGGCCCAAAAAGTAGTGGAGAAGACCAAGATTTGTCATCTCAAACTGCTCCATCAATGCTCTTTGAATACTTTGAATCATGGAGGATGAGCTATTAGTAATGATGAGATCATCAACATAGAGAAAAAGTATCACAATATCAACCCCCTAATGTTGAATGTACATTGTATGATTGAAATGACATCGGGTGAAGTTTGTAGAAAGCAAGAACAAGTACATCTTCTCATACCAAGCCCAAGGGGCTTGTTTGAGACCATAAAATGAATTTCAAAGCCTAAAAACTAATGAAGAGTCTTGCACAAATCCCTAAGACTACTCCATATACATCTCCTCTTGAAGATCACATGTACGAATGCACTCTTTACATCCATTTAAAAGACTAGCCATCCCTATGAAGTTGATAGTGAAAGGAAAAAGTGAATAGAATTTGTCTTGGTGATGGGGGAAAAAATCTCAGAGTAATCAATACCCTCAACTTGCAAGAATCCCTTTGCAACAAGATATGCCTTGTACTTATCAATGGTGCCATTTGCAAAATACTTGGTATGGTATAACCACTTGGACTAAACCAATTTTCTTCCTTTCAAAAGAGTACAAAGATCCCATGTGTGATTCTTCATCAAAGAAGAATGCTCCTCATCCATAGCCAAATCCCACTCTGGATGTCTAGTAACCTCTTAAAATATATGTGGGTCTATGAAAATATCATGACTCAGAAGACTAGAACCAGATGTCTAAGCTCAAGTATGATGGGTATCTATAGGATTTCCTACCAAAGGACCAGCTGACTTAAGTGTAACACAGACCCACCTAGTCAAAGGTAGTGCAACTAGTGGTAGTGGAGGAGGTAGATGTTGTGGATGAATATCTACATCATTGTCAGAAGATGGAACATCATTAAGAGATGAAGAGGAAGGAGTGGGAAATGAAAAGGAATCTAAGGAAGGAGAATCAAGAAGAGGAAAGCACTCATCAAACCAGAAATCTCATCAAAACAAGACCTCTCTAGACTCAGGATCAAACAACCTATATGCGTTCACATCCTCATAATAGCCAAAAAAATATGAGTGGTTGCCTCTTCTTCTCCATAGATTTCTTCTAAGCATCAAGAATAAAATCCCATGCCCCACTACCAAAAAATCATAATGTAGAAATATCAAGCCTGGCATGAGACCAAGCCTCTTCAGGAGTCATATGGTTTAATACCTTGTGGGACATTCAATTTTGAATAGTTGGCACAATTGACTACTTCAACCCAAAAAGAAGACTACATATCATGTGAATGAATCATACAATTTTCCATCTCTCATAGTGTTTTGTTCTTTCTCTCAGCAACACCATTTTGCTGAGCAGTATGAGGAACTAAAAATTGATGTAGTAAACCATGCATAGTGCAAAAGTCTTTGAATGCTAATTCACATACTTCCCCCCATTATCTATGTGTATTCATTTGAGAGAAAAAACAAATTACTTCTTCACAAATGTCTTAAAGATTTGAAAGGAATCAAAGACATTAGATTTGTACTTAAGAAAGTACACCCATGTACATTTGGAGAAGTCATCAATAAAGGTGACTACATAGCAAGCCCCTAAAAAAGGAGTAGTAAATGACATAAGATCACTATGGACCAACTTGTTCCTTAGCACATGTAGCTATTCCTATAGGAAAGGGATCTTGATGATGCTTTCCAAGAACACATTCATAACAAACACCATTAGTGCAGGAGATCTTTGGTAGCCCAGTAACAAGTGCTTGTGTACTCATATGTTTTAAATATTTGTAGTTGAAATGGCCCAAATGCTCATGCCAAAGCTTGCTCACTAAGTCTACATTAGCAATAAGAGAAGAATCCAAACTATCTAAACTCTTAAAGCCATCAAAATGATATAAGTGAGACTAAGGATCAACACTACTAGTAGAAATAATTGAATCAGGATCATGAATGTCTCGAATAACTACATCAAGTGGTGAGAACTCAACTATCTTACAAGAGCTAGAATGGAAAATCTAATAAATTGAAAGGAGGGTTGTCAAAATGTTAGGAATAAGAAGTACATCTTGAAGATAACCACCATCCAATGAAACTAAACTTGAACTAAGAACTGGGAGCTATTCTAAGTCACCAACTATAATATGTGAAGTATCACTATGGGAAAGGGTGGTGACCAAATCAAATGAATGTTTCATACGGTGTGAAACACCTAAATCAATGATCCAATAAGACCCTAAAGATAAGGCTTGTGCATGAAGAGCATGAACTTTCCCTATAGAAGGAGGTTGAGGTGGGGAGATATGATGTTGTTGCATGGCTTCCTCTAAAGCCTCTAACCATTTCCAACACCTAGAAATTGGATGTCCTTCCTTGCCACAAAAACTACAAGGATCACCTATAAACTTCTTAGTCTTGGAGGAAGACTCACTAGACTTAGAATATTTACTTTTTTTAGGATTGAAATGTTGTTTTGAAGTATTCTTCAAAGTTTGGTTGGAAGAATGCTCACTTCCGAAAAAAATCTTTCTTGGGCTTCAATTTCTTCTGTGACCTCTTTTTAGATGACTAAGAAACCAATGCCTTATTGATTGATCCTATTAGAGAGTCCAACTATGTAATCTTGGCCTACTCTCTAGTTAGTTGATCACAAAAAACATCAAGTGTAGGCATGGTGAATCTAGGACCCAAAGCATCCATAGTAGAGTGAAAAGTAGATGAGAAAATCTAAAAGTTTCCTCAAAGCTTTGAAAGAATAGGGTAAATGCACTCTTGATCAATCTTAATCTTTCCACAACCTTATAAAATAGATCTAATAAATTTAAATTTCATCAAGAAATTCTCAATAGAGGGAAATGAATTAGGAACCAAACAAGTCAACTCTACCTCAATTTGTAGTTCTCTAAACTCATTTATGGTGCCAAAAAGTCCCTCAAACTTTCTCCATATAGCTTGAGGAGTGAGACAACCATCTAGATGAAAGAGTGGACTCTAAGTGATATGCAAAGATAATAAACCCATACCCTGATCCATGTTATTCCTATGTTGAATGACCTCAAATGCATGTGTCAACTGAAGTTGAACCTCATCTAAATAGGACCATAACCCTCATGATCTTAGAAGCCTTGGCATACGAGCTTTCTAGAGATGATAATTGTGCAAAGTAAGAGACTCTAAAGATGAATCTACCATTTTTTTTAGAAGGGTTCAAAAGTTAAGAAGTTTGAGTTTTCTAATGTAAATTAGAGAAAACAAGAAAGAAACTTCCCCCACAATGTAATTAACCCAACCACAAAGTTAATTGTATATTTAATTATGTGGAATCAAGAGTTCAAATTGTGATTTCCCAATTAACTTAAGACACTTAATGTATTTAGATTTACACAAGATCACATCCCCCCTAGTTTCACTAAATCAGAAGTCACCCCCCTATAATGCAAATTTTTTGGCACTTCATAATGGAGTGTGGGTACTATTTTCCATTTGCATAAAAAGCAAAGTGGCCTTTTTTTTTTGTTATGATTACAACTTCCAATCTAAAACAATATCAAAATCATATAAAAAAAAAAAAAACACTTAGATCACAAAAGGATCTAATAGAGGATAAGTACCAAAGAGGTCAAATAAGGCCACTTTCTGAAAGTGCAGTTTCTCTTCAAAGAAGACTATCTTTTGATATCAGACCTGGATAGATCTAAAAAAAATACACTTTCAAAAAAAAAGGAACTTAAATATGTGTCTGTATCAGCTCTAGAATTTGTAAAAAATGAGGATTAAGTATGTATAGTCATAGAAAACTATTAATACCTCTAGATCTATACATCAAACTACAAAACTAATTTCACCATTGGAAGATTTGGAAGTTCCTAACCCCAAATCAAAAATAATTGCATGCAATTTGCAGTCTAGATGACCAAGTTATGGCCTTCTGAAGTTTGACTACCAAATCAAAATTTAAATGTGCAATTTGACAATGTGAATTCATTATTCTACAATGCAAATGCATTATTTGACAATAAAAATGCACTATTTCACACTATAGATGCGCTATAGAGGATAACAAAAGTGCTAAAACATTGTGCGAAAGTGTTTCAATATTATCTAAATGTGCTAAAACAAACTATAAAAGTGCTAGAGTTGAACAATTTTCTAAATTTGTTTTTGAATAGCACATAAGTTGCAAAAATCTTCAAAGAAGAACAAGAATCTTTAGATCTATGCCTCTTATACCATGTAGAAGTTGATAAGAAGACAACTTCACAAATACTGGTAATAACCTGCAAGCAAATACTTGTTACAAGGAAGATCAAGCAAAGAAGAAAAGATATCTCTCAAAATAGAAAGAATATATTCATATGAAAATGAGAAGTGTTCTTATGAATGAGAAATAAGTTCTCAAGATATCTATTACAAGAGACATGATATTTATATAAAGGAGATCATGCAATCTCTAAGTAGGATAAGGTGATAAGGGAATCCTTGTCATCCACCTCTAAAGAGATAAGGGGTACATGCAATCCTATCATGGATTCCCTAAAGAGATAAAGTCATTTAACAAATAATAAAAAATTATTAAATGCCAGCTATGCATAAAGGTGAAATCTTAAGAGAATATAAAAGACAACTTTAATAAAGCAATTAAAATTAGGCCTTTTATTCTAACAAGTATTGCATGATTAGTCAAAGTTTGTATAGACATTTAAGGGACAAGGGAAAAAATTGTAACTAATTCACCCCTCCCCTCTCAATTACACTCTTACATTTCCAACATGAAATACTCATCATACTTACTCATTTGACTTGATAGATTTGGTGCTCTACACTCTCTCTAGGCCTCAATAAAATCAAGGTCAATATCATACAACTCATTTATCTCATCAAAGACAAGAACTTCTACCTTCAACTTGGTTAACAAAGAACATCTTCTACTTAATGTATCCACAACTCTATTATCAACTCCACTCTTATGTTTGATCACAAATGTGAAACCCTACAAATATTCAACCCACTTCATATATCTCTAATTCAACTTATGTTGACTTCCCAAATATTATAAAGATTTATGATTAGTGTACAACATAAACTCCTTAGGAATCAAATAATGTCTCCACTTCTTCAAATCTTGAACAATAGCATAAAACTCTTGATCATACATTGAATACTTTCTTTTAGGATCATTAAACTTCTCACTAAAGAAAGCAACAATTTTATTTTCTTGACTTAACATAGCTCCTATTGTACTACCACTTGCATCACACTCAACTTGAAATACCTTACTGAAATTAGGCAAAGATAATAAAACTAACTCAACAACCTTTTGTTTCAAAGTCCCATAACTCTTGTCAGCTCCATGTGTCCACTTGAAATCATTTTTATCTCCTCTCATTCTCTTAGTCATAGAATTATAAATAGAGCTAAAATGCTTTATAAACTTTATGTAGAAACATTCCAAATCATGAAATGATCTTACCTAACCCAAATTCTCAAGTTTAGGTCATTCCAAAATTACTTTAACCTTCTAAGGATCTATTCTCAAAGCATTAGCTGAAACCACAAATCCCAAATAGACAATTTCCTCTTGCATAAAAGAACACTCTTTCAAATTAATCAATAGCTTCTCCTCTTTCAATCTCTACAATACTTGCCTAATATGCTCAAGATATCCTTCCTTATTCTTACTAAATATCATAATATCATCCAAGTGAACAATCACAAACTTACTCAAAAATCTCTTTAAGACCTCATTCATAAACCTCATGAAAATACTTGGTGAATTAGTCAAACCAAAAGGCATTACCAACCACTCATACAAACCATATTTTGTCTTGAAAGAAGACTTTCATTCATCACCTTCTTTGATTCTAATCTGATGATAACCACTCTTCAAATAAATATTTGTAAAATACTTTGCTCCACTAAAATAATCCATTATGCCATCCATCTGCAACATAGGAAACCTATATTTCATTGTTATCTTGTTAATAGCTCTAGAATTAGTACACATTCTCCATCCCCTATTCTTCTTAAGTGTTAATACATTAGATATATCACATGGACTCAAGCTTTCTCTGGTCAAACCTTTTTGCAACAACTCTTGCACTTTTCTGATAAGTTTCTCATTCTCTATAAGTGTCAATCTATATGGTGCTTTATTCAACAAACTAGCTCCAAGAATTAGATCCATACAATAACTTATACTTCTTAATAGTGGTAAAACATCATTTATGTCTTTATAAATAATTTCCTTATACTCATTCATCAAGCATTCAATTTCTATTGGCACTCGGCTAACATTACCAATCTATGTTGTCACTCAGCCCCTTCCATTTGCTACTACTCAGCCTATATCTGTTGCTTGGTCATTATTGTATTCTATCACTCATCCATTACTACCATAACTTGACCCTCTAAGAATTATATCAAATTAAACTTGGTTCCTTTTAATTTCCTTTTCAAATTACTTTCCACTAACCATGCAAATTCTCATACTAGTATAATTTATCTCATCAGGAGAATCAACCAAAGGCATCAATGTATCCATAACTCCATTCATCCAAATAGTATATTTATTGAATCATCCATCATACACAACATTTTTATCATATTGCCAAGGTCTACCCAATAGAATATGACAATAATCCATATGCATAATATCATATAGAACTTTGTCATAGTAATATCCAATGTTTAATTTCACAACACATTACTCACTTACCAATATCTTATGTGCATCCCTTATCCATGAAACATGATAGGGTTTAGGATGCTTCAACCTCTACAACTATAACTCTATAACCAGCTCCACTAATGCCAAATTTGTTGAACTTCCACTGTCAATGATCACTTTGCAATATTTCTCAGCTATCTTACATCTGGACTTGAAAACACTTCTTCTATGAACAAGTTCTTTATCCTCAAATTTCTCATTGCATAGAGTTATTCTCACTATCAAGTTTTCTCTAGCCCTAGGATCACTCTTAGGGTGCATAGATTCACCTTGTGTCACAATATTTCAGCTACCACTTTAATTCTCACTAGAGTGTCTACATTCAAAGGATCTATGTCCTTCTTTGCTACATCTAAAATAATTACCACAAAAAACCACCTCTAGAATAAGAATCACCTCTTCCTCAATAAGAACTAGTACCTTCTCAGTAAGAAATACCACCTTTCAACTTGGTCTTTCCTTTCTCATCACCTTTCCACTCAAATTTGCCCTTATCTTGTGCAGGACTATCAAATCTACCACCTCTACCTCTCTATCTTTGCTCATGCTTCTTAGTCAATATTTCCTCAACTTTTAACACATATTGATATGCTTCTTCCACACTTTCCAATTTCAGAAAACTTATCTCATCATGAATTCCCTATCTCAATCCATTCAGGTACCTTACAACTTTCTCAACCTCATCATCCACATTTCTAGATCTGATGGCCAATCTATAGAATTCCTCAATATACTCCTTCACATTCATTTCCTTTTGTTTTAAATTTTGCATTTTTCTAAACAAACTAACTTGATAATCAGCAGGAAGGAACTTCTTCTTCACTTTGTTCACCATTTTCAACCAGGGTTTAAATCTTCTCTTTTCTTCTTCTTTGTCTGACAGTTTTCAAATGCTCCCACTATAGTGAGGCATGACCTTTCAACCTAGTGACCAAAATCTTCACCTTCCTATTATTAGGAGTGCCTTCATACTCAAAGAACTTCTCCATATTAGAGATCTAATCCAATAAAACATTGATGTCCAACTTTTTGTCATAAGTAAAAACTTCCACAACAAGTTTTGAATGTGCCCTAGACAATACTCTCAATAATCTTTCCTTGTCTTGATCTTCTTTAGGCTCTAGATTAGGATTTGGTGTTGTTTCTTCATCATCACTCACATCATCAAGATGTGCTCCTTTTCTCTAGGCTATCTCCATAGCATCTAATATGGATACAATTTGTCTCAACATGTCCATAATAGAAGTATTAGTATTTCATCTACCTTGAACCATCATGACAAATAGATTCCTACAAGATCATAACCCTCTACAAGTTATAGTTCAAATCTGCAGATCTACCACCCTACAACCAAATACAACTTAGGGTTCTACATGATTTAATATCCTCAAGGATGAACCTCAATCTTAGATACCACCTATTGCAATGAGGAATGAAAAGCTAGGCCAAAGGCATGCCTAACTATCCAATCACCTTGCTGAGTAAACACAATGGAAGAAAATGACATAGAGAACAACACCAAGGAGAGAAGAAATGACATATACTTTATTGCTTCATCAAATTATTAACATATATGCCCAGTTGTAAGACCTTTTCGGTTATAGCAAATACAAAATATTCAATTTCAAGATCCATGATCTTTATCAATCCAACTCTAAACTTGCTCCCCTAAGATCATCTACTCCAAACTCTCTAAGTGATTGCCTAACCTAAATCTAAACACCCTTGTTTATGCTTTCCAAAATGGCTTACAAAATTTTCTAGATAATTTCATAATAGAAGGATGATATCAAAATGGTTTGAACATATCCCAAGACAAGATCCTTACATTAAATTCACAATTCAAATTAAATACACAAGTCAGTTGAAACTAAGAACCAATCATAGACAAACTTGATAAAAGAAGGAACCAAACATTAAAAAATATCAGATTCACTCAGCACATGGAGGAATGCTCGACCACCAAAGCACTCGGTCAATATTGAACAACTTGGCAACAACCTTCACTATGAAATGACTAGAGATCGACAATGACTATAACTTAGCACTTACTAGCAAAATGAGTAAAGTTGAGAAGGATAGAAAGGAAACTGAGGATGCTCTTGCCTCACAACTTTCACATAAATCCATATTGACACATTTTAGACCTAAACCTATGTTGTTTAAAGATGCACAAGAACTTGTAAAGAAGTGTGATGTATGTCAGAGATTCACTAGTAAGTTGAAATTTTCTAGTAACTTGCCATTAAGACCAATTGAGGTGCAAGAACCATTCCATCAATGGGGAATTTAATTTATAGGAGAAATTGAAAACAAAACAAGTGGAGGACATTCATGGATCCTAGTAGCAATTGATTATTTTTTAAAATGGGTTGAAGCAATTCCTACCAAGGGGTCAACAAGTAAGGTGGTAATGGATTTTATTCTAAACAAAATTATTATTAGGTTTGGATGTCCTAATAAGATTGTTACAAACAATTCTATGTGTTTTAGATTTGAAGAATATAAGGATTTTGTGAGAAATATGGTATCACCATATTTACATCATCTCCTTATCATCCCCAAGGGAATGGATAGGAAGAATCTAGCAATAAAAGATTGTTAAATATTATAAAGAGGATATTGAATGAAAAAAATGAGGGCTTGGGATGCAAAGCTACCCTTAGCATTGTGGGATGATAGAGTTACTATCAAGAAGGCAATAGGTTGTGCACCTTTTAACCTAGTTTACGGGATACAAACTAGAATGCCCAAAAATAACTTGAGTGAAATGTAAAAGTTTATCTAGTAATATAACGATGAAATAATAGATAAAATTCAAGTTAGGATGGATGATATTCCACAACTAGATGAAACTAGGAGAGAAGCTTCTGCTAGAAATATTAAATTTCAATTGTAGATAAAACACTTGTATGGTAACAAAGCACTTGCAAGAAATTTTGAGTCAGAAGATTTAGTATTATTGTAGAATGCTAGAATGGAATATTGACCTAATGGTCAAATAATTTGTTAGTTAGTGACTAAACACTTGTTACATTGCTACCAAGCTTCAAAGATTCTATTGAGATTCCCATGCAGAAAGTAGTGTAAGCTGAGTTTCACAGAGTCTACCAAGATTCTCAATGTAAACTAAGTAGGATGTAGTTTTAACCAAGCTAACAACATCTATCAAGTTAGCTGTGTTAACCAAGAAAAAGGAAGGTAGTGTTGACCAAGTTGCAGTGTCAACCAGGCCCTTTAATGTCAACTGACTTCTCTAGTGTTCGTTGAGTCATCAGTGCCAACCAAGCTCATGCCTACTCTTGATTGATCAATGTGGAACATGAACTAGTTTCAATTGAGTGCCAGATCTTGCTCAGTTGAAAATGTTGTTTAGTGTTAGAATATCACCCAAGTGGTCTTTAGAACCTGAGTATCAACAATGAGCTGACTTCATCAAGATTATTTGAATTTGGTGTTGTAGCCAACTCTAGAAGGTAATTAATTGGATTGGTATATATGTAATACATCTTTTCATATCCATGTTTGAATGAGTAATAAGTAAGAAGTAGAATGAATGTGAATTAGAAGACAAAAGGCTACAACTAGTATAAGGAAAAGTAGAGTCTCATCCATCACATAAAGGTGATCAGTTTACATCAAAGGAATCTCATACAAATAACCAAGTTTTAGAATAGAGATCAAATATTGGTTCATCCTAACAAGTGCATCAATAAAATCCTCTAACAAGGTGGACTTAAAAATCTTATATTGAATCTCCTAAATGAGTGCATACTTCATTGTATTGTATAAATCCTTTCACAATGTGGACCTAACATCCCTTTTGCTCCTAACAAGGTAGATCACTAGAAGTGATCAATTGTAAGCCTTAAAAGGCCAACTTTATACTATAGTCATAAAGCTTGTGGGTATCATCCTCACCCCAATTTCATTTTCTATTTGGAAGGTTTCTAGGTTACCAAATATTGTGTCAAATGTTATGAATGTTTTATTGCTTTCAGTCTTTCATGTGTGCAATTAGATCAGAATAGCTTATAAAGGATTAATTGGTGAATATAAGTTAAAGTTTTATTGATTCCTAATTCACCCCCCCCCCCTGCTCTCAATCACCAAGGCCCACATACATTTCCAAAAATTAGTATCAGAGCACTTGGTTCTCACATCATAAGTTTAGCAGCTTGAGAAAAGATCAGAGACAATGGAAGTGTATTGACTGGAGAAAGCTATTGAGAATGAAAATTTGGATCTGTAATTAGCCATGGATCAATTTAAGAAAATGGAGTAGCTCTCTCAATCCTTGAAAAGGATAAAAAACCTAGCAGTACAGATGAATGACAATCCCTACATTTAAGAAAGAATTGAAGACATTTTCCAAAATAGAAGTTCAGATAAAGATGATGTAGCAATCAAAAATCTACTTGAAAAGAATCTTACTCTTCATGAAGAATTCTAAAAGCTAAAAAGAGAACAAGAAATTCAATTATTCATAATGTGTGAAGACATGGAAAAAAAGGACAAAGCCAAAGAAGAGAAAAGATTGTTAACTAAAAAGATAGAAGAAAAGGACAATGAAATTCATCACCTATCTCTTCAGCAAGTAGATTTGATCAATTAAATCAATTGTACAAATCAAGTGCTTATCAACTTGAGGAAAGAGAATGAAAGATTTTAGAATGATCTCAGCATACAAAAGAAAACCAATGAGAGCATACTAAAATCTCAAGAAAGCATGAATCAATTGGACAAGCAAACTCAATTTAGACACAAAAGCAAAGAAGGATTAGGCTATACAAATAAAGGTGAATCATCTCAGTAAGGAGATCAAAAGAAAAAAAGATCTACTTGTAATCATTATGGAAAGATAGCACATACATCAAATAGATGTTGGAGTAATGGTAAAGAAAAATTTAGTGGAAAATGTTATAGTTGCAACAAGCTAGGACACAAAGCAAGTGAATGCATAGAGAAAACCAAGTTTGAAGGAAACTGTTTCAATTGCAACAAACAAGGGCACAAATATTTAGAATACAAAACCAAGAAATGGAATCAAGAAAAATAGATTATGAAAGCTATCTTTGGTTGGGATTATAATACATGGTGAAAATGTCACTTATTTAGTGAGTATGGACATATTGGAGAAAATTTCACAAGAACTCACATGAGGAAGAGAGACCCTACAAAGAGATGTTATGTATGCATAGAACTTGGACATCTAGCTAGAAACTATATGAATCAAGGTAAAATTGAAGATGAAAAGAAAGAAAAGGTTGGGAATATCAAAATTCAAATAAGGAAGCAATGGATAAATAAATCTCTAGAGAATGCAAGTCAAAGTCCTAAAAATGTTGATACCCAAGTCAATGAGTTGGTTGACTTAACCATTTAAAACTATTTATCCATGGTGATCACTGAAACTATGATTCAGAAGAAATACCTCATATCAATTCCAATCAGAAAGCAAGAAGATCCAAATTAGCATTAAAAATGCATTGGGATCACTAAGTTGGATGATAGTTGCAAGACCTTACCGATCAAGGTTAGATTGCAAGACCTTACTAAGCAAGGTCGAGTTGCAAGACCAATCAAGCTTGGATGCAGATGGTGAGTTCAAATTTCCAACCGAGTGTTGATGGCACATACAAAGTTTGAAAGACTAATCAAGCATCTTATGATTATTGATTTGAATAGGCTATCACCAAGCTATCTGGTGCACGATGCATAAATGGTGAGTTAAAGATAGATTTTTGGTTAAAAGATGAAATTGAAAGGTTTATTCTTCACCATGAATTTCAGAGCAAACATAGCAGAGCATTCTTGAGCCCTTGAGAGATTCATAGTGATTTAGTTCAAATTTTTCAAAGGTCTTATCAATTAGCTACCAAGTATAACAACATCTTCATCTAGTAGCAAAGTGAAGAAATGTTCTAAAATGTTGATCAGAGGTGTTGAATGTGGAAGCCTAGCATTCAAACTATGTCCAGTGATCATGGAGGAACTAGACCTAGTCGAAGCTCATTTGCAAATCCCTCTAAAGGTAATCTTGATTCATGACATTAGTTCATTCTATCATTGTTTAATTCTAGAATTGGGTACTTTTGAGATGAATCAAGCATATGAGGCATTATGTATGAATGGAAGTCTAAAACCTGAGCATAAGCATTTAGAGACAAAGGATTTAACTCGTATTTTACATATGCTAAGGGATTTCCAAATCAAATGGATCAAATTTATCCTAAGTCATCTCTATGACATGAAACTTTTGTTTGATCAACCTATTTAGATAACAAAGAAAATGATTCATAGGGTCACTAGGTTGTCAATGCTCAGCAAAGAAAAGACAAAAAAACCCTAGGTCGAGTTGAGCTACTAAAGAAGACTTTTTCTGAGTGGGATGGAAAAGGAATGAAGTTGAATGGCATTACAAAAATGAAAATTAAGTTTAAAATCCATGTGATTTCTCACAAAATTTATAGTTCTAGTAGACTGAATAGTGTTCTGTGTGAAGCTATGGACTTAGCATACAAAGTGGTCAAGAACAATCTATCATTCCACCTTGTTGAGCTGCAACTAAACCAACTAAGTAATAATATGGAGAGAATCTAAGAATCCAAGAAAAATCCATATAAGTTTGGTTCACTCTTGACATGCTTATTCTTTAATGTTCAAAAATTCTTCCCTTCCAAAGACATTGTAGTATGGAAGAAGGATATAACTATTGTATATCATATTAATGAGTTTATAGCTAAAATGGGAGATAATTTTGAGGACACCATGGATGCATACTTTGAGACATTCAAGGAGAGAATATAAAGTAGGTTCAGAATACCCAAGCAATTAGTTGATGATTATGAACAAGATATTTTTTTTCTTGTGGATTGTGACAAGGTGCATATTCAAGAAGTTAGGCCAGGAATAGCATGGGTAAAAACTCTTGGTTATGAGGTAAAAATTGATGACATAAGAGATATCATCAAGTCTCTTTTCAATGAGCCAGTGGACCCAAAGGTACCATATTTTGGCACCTATGAAGAAGTTAAGACTAGAATTTCTTTGGAAATTAAGCTACCTCAAGCTTTGAAGAGAGGAAAAAATAGGTTGAGAAAATTCAAAAGGAGAATAAGAAATCTAGTTCCCCTCTTTTGTTGATAGAAGGAAAGGGTAATGATATTGAAGAAGAGGAAGGAAAAGAGGAACATGTAGAAGAAGAAGAGCCTCCCAAGAAAAAGGGGAAGGTTATAATAAAGAAACCAGCCAAGTCCTCACCTACTTCCTTCACAAGGAAACCTACCAAATCAAGGGAAGAACTCCAACTGCAAGATGAAGAGAAAGATGAAGAAGAATAGTAGGTAACCTTTAAAAGGTTTGCTCTCACTTTAAGGAAAGACTAAGAAGACTACAAGATGGTGGAGCTATGGTTGACTTTAAATTTCTTAAGTATGAAACAAGGAGTATAGAAGAGAAAAAGAAGATTGAAGAAGCCGTAGTGGCTAAAATGGGTAAGTGGGAATACTCTCTGGAAGAACTAACCAAACAAGTTCCTGATATATTATTGAAGGTTATCGAACATCAATGGAAAAATGCAGTAAATGTTGCCAAAGATATTAGAGAATAGACCTTAAGAAAGGCAATTCCAGATCTTTTTGAAAAGGAATTAAAGGAAGCATTGTAAAAGAATGAATAGAAGCTAATTCCTAGATTCAATTGATTCCTAATTCTATCAAAAGATATTGAAGCTATGGTGCAATCAAATAAAAATACATGGAATAACATCTATGGATTGCATGATGTAAATCCTACTAAGGAGGTTGTACAAGTAGATGATGTTGATAATGAGGAAGATGGTGATGAGAAAGGTGATGAAGAAAATGTAGATGAGCATACAATCATTGAGGATCTACCAAAGATTCAGGATATACAAGATTCTGATACTAAGAATATAGTAGCAGAGGTAATGGCCTCCCTTCCTAAATCTTTGAGCAAAGCCTTAGTGTTATCTAGCTCAGAGAAGGTTGCTACCAAGTCATGATTAATTAAGGTAAACATAGTTCCATCAAGCACCCAATTGATTGTTGGAGTTGTTTCACCGAGTGCAATGATGAGTGTTGTTTTTGCCACTTCATCTACCAAGTAGTAGGCTCCACTCTTCATAGTAGCAAGCTAGACTGAGTCTTGGCAAGGAATAGTAAGTACTCCTACTATAGTTATTGTTTCTCCATTAAGAAATTTTGTTTCTATTGAAATTGCAATGACAATTGAGGTTAAGCCTCAACCGAGCATAGAGGATTTGAGTAAAGGAAAAGAAATCATTCCTTATAATATTCAAAAAGAAAAGGGTAAAGAGGTAGAAGCCTCCAATGATGAGATTAATCTAGAGGAAGAGATGGGCATACCAAATTGGGATCTCTCCAATCTATCTCCTGATCAGATGGACACTCCAGGAGAGTTTTGGAAGAAAAGAGAAAAATAGAAAAAGTTGAGAGAAGAAAGGAAGAAGAAAAATCAAGTGCTTGAAGACATTAAGGGTATATTTTTTGATGCACTAAGTATAGAGGTTGATGAGAAGAAACCTATTTTGGATCAACATGTTGACATAGTGCACAAGTTTAATGAAGAATTTAGTGGACAAGAAAAACTTCTGCAGAGGGTAGAAAGGAAATTTGAAAATAAAGTTTTGGAGAAAGTGGCACATAAAATTGCCATTGATCAAGTGGAATTGTCCACTATTCTTGTAAATTTTGAAAATTCTATTAATAATGTTATTTCATTATTTGTAAAGTTAAGTGACACTGCCAATTTTACAAAGGAAATAAATGAGAAGTTGTCAAAAATTGATGTTGATCTAAAGGAAAGTGTACACTAGTCACTTGACCCTATCACTAACTTTGTACACTCTATGAAGATCAGGTATCTAATAGATTTGTAGGTAGAATTATTGAGGGAAGAAACCATAATAAAGGCTACACTAGTAGATATTCATAATGTGATAATTCCCAACGCGGATGTAATGAAAAAACATATTGTGCATGCACAAACATTAATCCATGACAACAACTTTTCAATTGCTGATCACATGGGAATAAATTAAGATTCTTGGAAAGTTAGATGGTTGTCATTGGTGGGAAGAATTTTGTTGATCAAATTAGTTCTAGTTGTAATTCCTAATTATTTCATTGCTGTCCTCAAGATCCCACCTAAAGTTTTATTTACAATTCAAAAATTGATTAAGGGTTTCCTTTGGTCGGGTAATATGAATGAATCTTGTAAGATCCCACTTATTTCATTACAAGATATATCACAGATTTCAAGTGTTGGAGGGGTAGGTATTCATGATCTATCTATTAGAAATGAAGCATTTGGTGGTAAATTGATTTGGTACATGTACTGTAAGTTTCAATCTACATGGTGCAAAATTATGCAGCAAAAATCTATAGATAACAATTATCCTTCTAGAATCCTTACTATTTCAAACCCTCCTAAAGGCTTGGTCATTTGGGATTTCATGATAGCTTCGCACAAAATCATTGTAGACTAAATCTCTTGGGAAGTCAATAATGGCTTAAGTATTAATTTTTGGAATGATTCTTGGAATGGTCAAATTCTACTTTCTAAGAGTGGAATCGCATTGAATGTTATCCAAGTTGTTGAGCTTCACTGGGGATCCCAATTTAATCATTATGTGGAATATGTCTATGAATTTTCAAAGAAAATAGTTTGGAAGGATCCTACTAAATTACCTCTATCACTACAAGAAATCATTCAATTTCAAAATATTTTGAATTCAAGGCAAGTCTTTTTTTTTGAAGCCCATGATCAGATTTTTTGGGCTCCAGCTAAGGATGGAAATTATTCAGTAAAAGAGGGGTACAAAATTTTAAAATAGAATGGTTTGAATAAATCTACTTCCAGAGCTTTTTCATTTTGTTGGAATCTGATTATTCTTCCTAAAGTAGGTTGTTTCTCATGGCTAGCACTTAAACACAGGATTTTATCTAGTGATAGATTGAATAGACTACATATTGCTCCTCCTTTTAAATGTGTTTTTTTTTTTAGGAACAAGAAGAAACTATGGATCACCTATTTTTTACATGTTCATTTTCTTATCAATGTTGGTGCTTCATTTTGAGTAAACTTAATTACCTTACTCCTTTGCCAAACAATCTTTGGGATCTCTTTCAAGCCTGGCCACTTCTTTATCAAAAAGCACTGTTTGTAAATCTCTGGAAATGCATACCAGCCTTAGTAGTTTGGGCTATCTGGTGGGAACGTAATAAGCATATTTTCATAAAGGAATCCCTATGATTAGACATTCTTTTGATTGGTACTGAAAAATCAATCTTGAAAGTAACTAATTCTAGTCTAAAAGTGATTAAATTCAACCCGATTGTGACCCATTGGGATTCCCAAATTTTCCAACAATGGCAACAATTATTCATACCAAATGGGTGGAAATTTAGCCTCTCACCCACATATCTCTTACCTAGAAAGAATTTTTGGAGACCCCCTTCATATGGTTTTTAGAAGTTGAATTTTGATGGAGCTTCAAGAGGAAATCTAGGTCCATCAAGTTTTGGGTATGTATTAGAAATCCCTCTAGTTAGGTTGTGGCTATCATAGTTTCTCCTTTGCCCATTGATACTAATAACATAGTGGAGGCTCATGTCCTATTGCTCGGGCTTATTTTAGCTAAACAAGGTTGTTTCCATAGGTTACATATAGAAGGGGATTCTTCAATTATTATTGACGCTTGTATCCATACACGCATCATTTCTTGGAAGCTAAAATATGTTCTTAACCAAATTTGGAGACTTCTCGATGAATGTTTAGATATTTTCATTTTGCATATTTATCGAGAAGGGAATAAAGTTGCAAATTTTTTATCAAATTTGGATTGTGATGGGGTTACTACCTCTACTTTTCATCCTTTACCTTTTATTGAGAAATACAAGGTTCTACAAAATCTTATTCAAGATGACTTGGAAATCTCCATCCACTCGACATCTGAAGTTCATGCTTCAGGTGCCAAGTAGATGTCAAGTCCAATAGGAAGATAATTGATTAATATCAGATGTCAAGAAATTTTTTAGGTGTCGAGCTGAGCAAGTTATATTTTGGTGCGGAGTAAGCTATGTTATAGTGTTGAGTAAAGTAGAATTATATCAGGTGCTGAGTTGGTTAGTTCACACAGTTGGTTACTGAGTTCATCAAGAAGGTAATTGTAATGGAGTAATACTGATAAGTATTAGATGCATACGTTCAGGTGATGAGTGAAGTAGAATTGTATTAGGTGTTGAATTGTCTAGAAAACATAGCTGATCATGTTCTAGTTTGAATCTGATATATGCCAAGTGTAATATAATAGGTGCTGAGAATATTTGATATCCTTCAGGTGCCAAGTTAAGGTGTTGAGTTTAGGTGCTGATCATGTTCTAGTTTTAATGTGATATATGCTAAGTGAAAAGAGAATATTTGATATCCTTCAGGTGTCGAGTTTAGGTGCCAAGAAAGTATTTATGTGTCAAGTTGAGCAAGTTATATTCTAGTGCCGAGTAAGCTATGTTCTGGCACCGAGTAAAATAGAATTATATCAGGTGCTAAATTGATCAATATACATAGTTGGTTGTCGAGTTCAACAAGAATGTAATTGAAGGGAGTAATTGTAATAAGCATCAGATGCCTATGTTCAGGTGCCGAGTGAAGCAAAATTGTATTAGGTGTTGAATTGCCCAAAAAAGATAGCTAATCTTGTTTTCATCATATATGTTGAGTACACAATGGAAACCAAGATAGAATCCCTTTATGTGCTGAGTCACAGATAGTGCCAAGCAAGCTACAGTAGGTGCCAAGTAGATGAGACCAATATGTGCCGAGTAACTTAGGATCCAACAGAAGGTGAGCATTGCAAAGTAAATAGGTGCCAAGTAACACAGGAATTCTATAGGTGCCAAGTGACATAGTAATTCTATAGGAGCCGAGCAACTAGGAAACATAGTGGATGGTAAGAAATCTAGAATAGATGGTGCCAAGCATCAGTATTACTATAGGTAATTGAAGTAGAGTATTGCTGATTTAGGTGCCAAGTGAAGCAGAATGATATAAGGTGTCAAGTTAAGGTGTCGAGTTTAGAAGGATTGTTGCATGTGCTGAACAAAGTAGATTTTTTAGATGCCGAGTTAAGGTCATATGTATTAGGTGCCAAGTTTCCTAGAAATAGAGTACAATTCAAAGCTCATTAATTGGGATTTAATTGATGAGGTTAACTTGGATTTGGATTGGATTCATGGCACTTTAGAGTTATGTTCTGGCAGGGGACCTATTCCTGGTGGGCTTAGGTCAATTGAAGGTGGTTTTGTGTCTGATTGGGAAGATTTGTAAGCTAAGTGCTAATTGCTAGGATAAGTTTGTCATGAAGATAGTGCTTGGGACAGTCCAAAGAAATCAATGTCAAGGTACTCTCTAGTTCACCGTTGGGTGGTAGTTGATACACCCCTTGTAATTATTTGCTTAAACTATATAAATCTATGTATATATTAGGGATGATGCTAGGTTTTCTTTACTGATTCTTTCCCAGTTGACCTTGTTGAATCAGACTTAATAAAATATTACAATAGCTTGCCACTTTTGCCTTTAAAAAAAAAAAAAATTGCTGATCACATGATGGAATTATTAGTTGAAGTGTCGATAGCTTTGCATGCTTCAAATTTGTGCAAGAGAATTGGGACAAAACCATGTCCATAATTTTATAGGTATATAGTGATTTCCTTTCGTAATTTGGTATTACCTTGTAAATATGCATTTTTGGCATTTGTGTCAAAATCAAGGGGGGAATAGTTACTATCATACTATCACTTACATATGTATATATGGAAAGGCATCCAACTGGAAATACAAAAAGGGGGAATGTAGTTATGTACAACAAAGCTACAAAAACAATTTTGAAAATTCAAAAACAAAGTCAGTTTTTGCCGAGTTGTCAACACAGCAGTCAAAACTAAGTTGTATACCCAAGCATATTGATAGGGGGAGTTTTTTTACTTATATTTTGAGTATTTAGAATTTTGGTATGATAAGTGTTTTTTTCACTAATGCCAAAGGGGGAAATTGTTGACCTAATGAGAAAATAATTTTTCAGTTAGTGACTAAACACTTAATTATTTGGTTGGTTACATTGCTACTGAGCTTCAAAGAGTCTACCAAGCTTCACAAGTAGAAAGTAGTGTAAGTCAAGCTTCATAGTGTAAACCAAGTAGTATGTAGTGTTAACCAAGCTAACAGTGTCTACTGAGTTAGCCATGTTAACCAAATAGAAGGACAGTAGTGTTGATTGAGCTATAGTGTCAATCAAGCCCTTCAATGTCAATTGAATTCTCCAATGTTCATCGAGTCATCAGTGCTAACCAAGTTTGTACCTACTCCCAAGTGACCAATGTGGACTATGCACCAATTTCAACTGAGTGCCAAAGCTTGCTAAGTTGACAATGTTTTTGAGTGTCAGAATATCACTCGAGTGGTCTTTAGAACTTGAGTTTCAGCAGTGAGCTGACTTAGTGAATATTATTTGAATTTGGTGTTGTAACCAACTCCAGAAGGTAATTAATTGGATTGGTATATGTGTAATACATCTTTTCATATCTAGGTGTGAATGAGTAACAAGTAAGAAGCAAAATAAATGTGAATTAGAAGACAAAAGGCTATAAGTAGTATAAGGAAAAGAAAAGTCTCATCGATCACATTAAGGTGATTAAATTACATCAAAGGAATCTCATATAGAAAACCAAGTTGCAAAATAAAGATTAACCACTAGTTCATCCTAATAGGTGCATTAGTCAAACCCTCTAACAAGGTGGACTTAACAGTCTTATATTGAACCTCCTAACTGAGTCCATACTTCATTGTATTATATAAATCCTTTCACAAGGTGGAGCTAACAATCCTTATTGCTCCTAATAGGGAAGATCACTAAAAGTGATCAATTGTAAGCCTTAACAAGCCAACTTTATACTGAATTCATAAAGCTTGTGGGTATCATCCCCACCCCAATTTTATTTTCTATTTGGAAGGTTTTTAGGTTACCAAATATTGTATCAAATGTTATGAATATTTTATTGCTTTTAGTCTTTCATGTATGCAATTAGGTCATAATAACTTATGAAGGATTAATTGGTGAATAGAAGTTAAAGTTTTATTGGTTCCTAATTACCCCACCCCCCCCCCCCCCCCTCCTCCCACCTCTCAATCACCTAGGCCCACATACATTTACAACATGGAAGACAAGGGTAAATATGGAAAATTTGATTGTATTTGGCTAGGCCCATATCTAATACATGAGAAATAGGGAGAGGATTCTTATTTTATCAAAGAACTATTAGGAGATATTTTGGAATTGTTAGTTCATGGAAAATTCTTGAAGAAACACTTATGTTGTAGGTACTTTTTTTTTCATGAGCAGTAGTTTAGATCCCTATAAATTTATAAACTTTGTAAATCCCTCTATGTGTGTTGTGTTTTCCTTGTTTTGTTAGACATTGTTTTCTAAAAAATTTGTCAACTCATCAAGTATGTGGTATGCTCTCCAAGAAATATTGAACTCTTACATGAATTCTAGCTACTGATTATCCCCAAATAGAGCCACCAGTAGCCTATATTTTCACTATGCAAAAAAAAAAAATGGAAATTAAGAAAATAGTGTTCTACAATTAGGGTTTTCATGCATTTTATTATCTTTTTTCAAAAGGGAAATCCCTTGTGATTTTTCCAATATTTAGTTAATCCTTAGGGTTGCGAATGAATCCAAAATCATGTACCTTATGCTTTACTAAGAAAATTTTGTACCCTATGGTCAACTTTTAAATTACCCTAGATCATTTTGATAAGTTAGAAATCATAAGCTTAAATCAAAATTCTCTAACATGTATATGATCTTACAGTCTAGGGTTAAACACGGAGTCATAAGTTGATTTCTAAAATATCTCATAGCTACATCCAAAGGTCAAGTGTAAGAGCACAAAAATCATTCCTCAAGTATCTCAACCTTATGATTATGTTGAAAGTGTACCATTGTAAGTCTTTTTCTAAAAGTTCATTAGTGTTTACGTTCTTATGAAGAAAGGGTTTAGCATGCAAGCATAAGGAAATTGAGCATGTGATTGTAGGATTGAAAGGTGTTATATGAAAGCTTTCAAAGTTGCAAATTAAAGGTAAGCATAAGAATAGATGAGAAAATGAAAAGGATCTCCAATATTACACTAAAAGGGCTAGGCATATGATCAAGAGGTTAAGTCAAACGATAAGTTTAAGCTTCCAAACTTTTGAGAAGTGTTATCTAGCTATTAGCATATGATTGTGGGTGAAAGTAAACATGAATGGTTAAGGTTTCTGATCTTATGGTAAACTCAAGGGTGTAAGGTTGTAAGACATGTGATGGAATTTTTTGACACTATGGCAAGGGCTAATCATAAAAGTGTAAGGAGTATAAGGGAGATCTTTGATGCCATGCAAAAGGGTTGTAAACGGCCAGCATATGTTCACAGCTTAAAAGAAGACATAGAAAACAATATTTCTAATGTTACGATGAACTATTAAGTGTAAGATCAAATGGCTAAGTTGTTATTCATATGAGGTTACAAAAATCAAGTTTTTTTAATAGAGCATAAGATCAGAAACCCTAAGTTTACATAAAACACATGTTTGTTCTTTCTAAGGTAGAAAAGGACAATGATTTTAGCCAATCAAATCCTTGAAAAGATAAAATGAAAAGTTCTTAACTGGAAATTAAGTCTACATCTTAGAAGTAACATTTGAGTTGTAGATTTGAAAGCATCGTGCATGTTGATATTTAATGAAATAAATAGGGTTGATAAAGAACATATGCACATAAAAACACTATCTAAGAGATAATAAGCTACACACTGATGAGAAGAGAAAAGGTTTACTAAGATCCTAAATTTTCAATGATATTGGATTGCTAAAAGGTTTACTAAGTTGTTCTATAGTGAGAATTACAGAGTTTGAGCAAAGAAAATGTCTAAGATGGAGACAAAAGAAGTCCAATCCAAGAACACTAACGTTCCCGAGACTTTGACATCAAAGACCAAAAAGACTAGATAGAGAAAACCTAATAAGTACATTAACAAATGGATGAAATTATTCCCAAAGTCATCAAACACTATTTTAGAAAATGACCACAGTTTCAGAGATACATATGCATTTTGTAGAGATGCAATTTTTCCTGACACCAACGGGTATGATTTGTTCATGTTCTTCTACATCAACATATTTGAGAAAGTGCCAATTTCAAACCCATGGATGAGGAATCTTCCAAAACTTATATTTCTAGAGGTATATGTGGATGTGGATTTAATGAAAGCCCTAATAAAGTCATATAATCCTATGACCAAATCATAGGCATGACAAAAGTATTATGTGCACACTCAATCATTCTTCATTCATTGAAGCTTTTGGACTTGAGGGTCAAATGAGTGTGCCAATTGACATATATTATTTCCAAAGGAAATTCAAGAATAGTAAGAGCTTCTACACTAGAAAAGTGATGATCCATCATACCCCCTACAACCTCAAGTCAAAGGGAGATATTCCAAATAAGGTCTATAAGATGCTCCCTTTGAGAAAATTTAAAAACTACTTCCAAAAAATAATTTATGGTATGCATAAAGCATTAGAAAGTGATGGCTTTGAAGTGGTATTTGGATCAATATACATTATGGCCCTGGATGTACAAGATGTCTTTCATAACATGGAGTATGATTATGTAGGGTATATCATTGAAAAGATACAAGAACAAATTGAAGCAGCTCAAAAAGGAGACCTAGGGAATTTTAGGTTCCACCATTATTCATTATTGATGCATCTAACATTGTACTATAATGTTGGATACCTCAACCCAAATTTTATTGACCAGACATCAAACGAGAATGGAGCTTTTCCAATACAATTATGGACACAAGTATGGAATAGGCATTATCATTACACTGATTCATTGTCCTCCTTTAATAATTTTACTATTATGATTATGAGAATGTTAAACCATAGCTTAATTAGAGCCCCTAAGATCTTGAAAAGATTAATGAGGCCAGCCATTTTACCTGATAATGTAAAACTTGACCATAATTGGGGTGATGTATTTTTGTTCCAAGATTTTTCAATCTTGAGAGATTATGCCTGTCCTCAGCCTCCCCATGTATTACCAAAATTTATCCCTCCAAGGCTAGCTAAAATTATGTTGATATGGAAATTGATTTTGATAAATAGAGAGTACCTAGGCCCCAAATTACATATGGGAACATTCTTGTGTAGACATTTTAGGGTAGGGGATTTTTCAATTGGAAAGGAGTCTCTTCATCAAATTCATCAATATTTGAGACATTACAACTTATCCACTTCCCCTTATAGAATTTATGACCTTGAGGATTTTTTTAGGCATACTCTAAGGGAAATTAAGAATTTCACATTTCCAAATAACAAGGAGTTTCCACATTACGATTTGATCAAAAGCATAGTAGCTGAGGGGGAGGCTAATGAGAGATTAAGAAATTATGAAGCTATATTGAGGGTGGAGAATGAGCTAAAGAGGATAGAACCAAATTTCAATGGTTTTTACCTAGAAGTATCATACCCTAACGGACTCTACAAGATGCTTGAAAATTATACCCATATAATGTCACAAATTCCACAAGAGTCTAAGGGTAAAGAGGGGAGAATGAATCTTGATTCCCCAGAGCCTGATGTTGTCCTAGAAGTGATAGAAGAAGAGCCTAAAACTTCTACATGGTGGCAAACAGACATAAGAGATAGAGGGTTTCCTAGATGCTTGAGAAAATAAAGGAGAGAACAATACAATTAATACCAGGAAGGAGCCAATATTTTGTTAATATGAGGCAAAATTATTTACAGGATAGAGTGGCACCAGAGAATTCTATGAATGACTTGCAAGTAAAAATTGCTAGGTTGGATGACAGAATCATCCAAGGCAAAAAAATTATTGAAGATGATGAGTTCATCAAGTCCATAGAGTTTAAGAGCTTCCTATATAAAGTCAAGCAAAATGAGTTGATACTAACTCTCAAGCCAGGGGAATCAATGTAAAAATAGAAGGATCTTCTTGAAAAGTTGTTAACTTATGACCCTAAGAGTGAACTAATGACCCTTATTGAGGCCAAAGATCTCATACAAAGAAGTGGTAGGCTTCTAGTACCCAATTTGGATCTAGAGAAAGCCTCTGTGCTAGATCAAATCAGGAGGTAGGACAAAGCCATGTCTTATGAAGCATTAACTATTGAAGGTTTCTATAGGGGAACTAGTTTTAACATAGATTCAAAAAATCTAGTTATATAGAGCATGGCACTAGAGACAAATAAGCCTAAGCTAATGGATGTAAAAAATACAACACAAGGGAGTGCAATAGTGTGGACATTGGATAGTACCACAAGTGAAGAGATTTTAAGTGCTATGAAGCACTTTTCAGTCATGAATGAGGCCAAAGTTGATCAAATTGAAACAAGGCTAGCTCAAACCTTTAGGGATTACATTGATGTGAGAAAGCTCTATGAAGAAGAGCTTAGAAAGAGTTATGTGTTTGAACACAGAATAAAAGAGATAGAAGCAAAGACTCAGGGGTTGGAGAAAGAAGTTGTAGCATTGAAAGAGAAATTCAAATATCAATAGAGGCACAAATATAGCCTATGTTTCAAATTGTGTCCATGGAGATTGAAACTTTTCAGTCATATAATCAATTAAAAATAAATGTGCTAAAAAGTATAGTAATTCACACAAGATAAGTGTCTTGAAGAGAATTTCTCAGTAGGCACACAGTATTTTTATATCATTGCAAAATGTTGAGTATACTTGTAAAGAAGCATTAACATGGTTATCATCAATTTTCAACCAATAGGGACCATACATACAATTCTTTGAAAAAATGATTGTTTTAATGGCTAAAAAGCCAAATTTTCTAGATAAAATATTCACAGTAAAAGAAGAGCTAAAAGTTGTGAAAGAGTTAATTGGTTTTTTTACTGGTTAGCTATAGAGTATTAAAAGTAAAGTAAAAAAAATGACTAAGGGCATTGATTCTTTTGTTCCATAAATATTAGATAGTGATAATACATTAAAGGATTGGCAAGAGTGTTCAAATTCATTTGATCATATTCTAACAATGAGAGGAGCAACAGCTATATATGATGGAGATGTTGACAAGGTGGCTTTTAATGAGTTGATTGATTCTCTCTTCAAAGTGGAAATAGACATGAATCAATTTGTGACAAAATCAAAAGCCATTATAGATGCCAGGTGGAGTATAGCAATTAGTGATTTGGAAGTAGTTAGGGGCACTAAATGGCCTACAAAGAGAGAAATCAGCATGTGGGAAGCAATTGGGGAAATCAAAGCCTTACCCACAAGAGGTAGTTAGATGATAGTTGATGGATACAAAAAAGACAAAATAGAGGAAGGAAAACTATTTCAATGGGATACCTTATCTTTGCAGTTCACCTATTGTGGGTAGTCTCACATTACAAAATATCAAGTTGATCCTGAACATCTAGAATAGTATTTGTTCATCTTTAGTTATCTCCAGCATTTTCTCTTGTAACTAAATTATCTTATGTAAAATAATTTTATTGCAATTAATTTTTGGCATGGCCTCATGTCTGAATCTTGTTGCAATCCTTATTCTATAAAAAAATTCCAAGATGTGGAGTGAGGGTCTGAATTTTAAATCAAAATTTGATGATAATAATCATTTTGAGTCGGTATAGGTTTATTGCTTAGTTTATGATGTTATAGCTTGTGTTCTTATAATTTCAAAAATTAAATGAGAAAGTGTTCTTTAGTTCTTTGTTATAGTTTAGAGTCTTATATCAAAGAAATGTATTAGCCTCAAGAAGATAAATACAAAGATAGTTGCAAGATGTCTGTGCATTCTAAATTTTGTCTCCATTTTATGGGTATATGACATTGAGAGTAAATGAACAAAGTTCAAATTATTTGAATGGAATTTGGATGAGTTATATATTACTTCATTAGTGATTTTAATTCAATGAATTAAGTAAATACTTATGTGAAGTAATAGGGTTATTGATGTATGGAGGGTATATTATTGTTGGAAATGGAAAGGATTAACTAAGTGGGGAGGGGTGAATCAGTTGCAATAAAAAAAATCCAAAGACCCATTTAAGATGTCAACACAATATAAAACCAAATCTTGCTATAACTTGGTTAACACTGAATATATTACTATCACTTAGTTAGCATAGAGATCTTAAGATATTAATGTGATTAGCCTTTATTAAATTAGTTGTAGAAACATAAAGGAAATAACATGAACACAAGAGACACCAAGATTTAATGTGGAAACCCAATTTGGAAAAACCACCAATTGCAACTAGTTCCTATTTTTCACTCTTCTAAAGTGAGCACTATTAGGAGCCAACCTTGTTAAAGGATAGAAAACACATGGTTAGGTGTGACCCTATTAGAGGATTTAATTTGCCCTTTTAGGAGTGGCCTTGTTGGAGGTCTTTAGACACTTCAATCTAGAAATTCCACCTTGTTAGAGGATTTGTTGAATAGTTGTTAGGCTAACTCTATTAAGAGATTTGATTCACTACTACAGTTATTAGAGAGTAAAAATAAATTGACCTAATTTCTAATGCAATTGTCTTTGTTGATTCAAATTTCAATTCTAGCTTGATTACTTGATCCTCCTTGATCAGAATATTCTTTGTAGCTCAATCAACTTGGATGCTCTTCCCTTTATAGATATCCTTCAAACTCACTTTCTTAATTCATCTTCTTCAATTCCATATTCAATCCTCAATCTGACCTTTCATATATGATTCACCTTGTCAAGTCAGCTTGAATACTCTTTTAATCAATCAAATATCAACCCTTAAGTTGTCTTGTATTAACCAATAAATTTATCAAACTAAATACATTGACAATCGGCTAATACAAAATTGGGTATTCGATCAACACTGAGAACCCCTTCGTTAACAACCCAACTCGATGAGAATAGGAGTTCTAACATTAACCAACCCAACTCGGTCAATAATGACTTCATGCTAACTTTCCTTTGGTAACCAAGTGAGCTCAGTCAATATAGGATATACTTCATTAACCAACTAAGCTCAGTCAAAATTATCTCTAAACTTGGTCATAACTAAATGCTCAACATACACAAGAAACTACCTTCAATGCTTGAGTGAGCTTGGCTATCACCAACTACTTGGTAAAGGCTTGAAATTTTGTGTAACATTAAAGACAACATATAATTGAATAATTATTTTCAACAATTATAAGTATGGAATTTAGGATTTGACAGTTGATGTATTTAATTGCAAGACAATTAAATAGATCTAATTCAGTGATATGACTATATTGTAATAATGGATTAAGATACTAGTCAAAGATTTGAAAATCAAGCAAGATAGTCATAATTTGTGTTAAATCATTCATTTTAAAATCAAAATTAATTTACAAGTGTCTATGGAAATGAGATCCAATGTTGGTCATCACTTATTGCAAGAGTTTAGGAAGTTTTAGTTGGTTGTTGTGAGCTTGTTGTCAACTTGAAATTTCAAGAAGTTTTAGAGACCAAGTCTATTGGAAGGGATTTATAGTATGATAATGCTCAAAAATGGTTGAAGTCCCTAGGTTAACCTGCCTTAGTTAGCAGAACCTAAAGTGTAGAAGGCATCATTTGCCTTGTTAGTTGGTCCAAATCCAAAATAGAATGTGTCAATCATGGGAAGTAGCTAAACCCTAGGTATCATATTTTTTTGTTGTCTTTTGGTACTATTAAATTAGAACTCCAACACATCTCTTAAGATTCTAGGATCATTATCTCTCAGAATGTGTTCCATCTTATTGTCAAATACATTGAAATAGGTTGTAAGACACACATTCTCATCCAACTCCATTACTTGGAACAATTAACACATCCCCTTCTAAAATCTTACATTAAAATCAAAAGTGAATTTATTCTGGTTTTTCTTGATGTTATTAAATTCATTCAGTATGAAACCAACATTGTGTTATCACCATATTGTTCCTTAAAATGTTTTTCAAATTGTGCTAAGATGTAATACTATCATCAGGGAGTCTATTAAACCAATCTCTAAAATCTTTAGTCAGTAAATACAAAAATAGCTTCATAACAGCATCTTCATATTCTACTTCATAATCATTCAACATGTTTATAGAACTCCTGAGATGTTGCTCCCCACTTATTGCATTATTTCTAGTGAACTTGGTTACCTTGTCTCTTAACTCATTTGGGACAAGGTTGGGGTATCTTGGGATACCTATAATGTATATTTGTTTCTATATTTCCAAATAAACATGTCTCTTTTGGAAACCAACCCCCCCTTAATTGTTGACATTAAGTTATTATAGATGGAGTAATTGAGAGGGGGGGTGAATCAGTTATCACAAAAACAAGTCATAGATCCCTTAGATGTCTTTAATACTTATTTACTGATGATACTTGGTAAACAATGTAGGAATACTGTAACTCGGTAGATTAACTAGTTACTAATCATCTAGCATTCATAGTTATTAAGATGTATGATAAAGTTAAATAAAATGAACACGAGAGACACCAAATTTAACGTGGAAACCCAATATGTGAAAAATCACCAAGTAACTAGTCACCAATTTTTCACTCTTCTAAAGTAAGCCCTGTTAGGAGACAACCCTGTTAAAGGTTACAATACACACTGTTAGGTGTGACCCTGTTAAAGGATTTAATCACCCTATTAGGAGTGGCCTTGCTAGAGGTCTTTAGAACAATTCAACTGAACTATTACCTTGTTAGAGGATTTACAAAATGGCTATTAAACCAACTCTGTTAAGATATTTGAAATCATTGCTACAATAGTTAGAAAGTAACAATGAATTGACCTGAACAAGATGCAACTGAATTTGTTGGCTACAGGTCACTATTCAGCATCATTAGATCCTCCTTGATCAAATATCATTCTATTGCTCCTCAATGATCTTTGATCATCCTTCAAATTTGTTTCCACAATAATCAGTCTTCATACCACATTAATTCCACACTCTTCCACACACTTAGAACTCGCAACTTGACCTCTTACTTACACCATTCAAATTGTCAAGTCGGCCCATTTACATGTTACATTTACCAATAAACCATACATCAGTCGGCTACAGATATTACTCAAAACAAATAAATGTTATTTCATAAAATAATGAGATCCTTTAGTGGCTGACCCTACTTGGTAAATACTGCTTCCAAAAATTTCCTAAGTTAACCTTCTTGACTTGATTAATATTGCAATATCTATAAAATCCTTTGGCTGCCGAGTTTACTTGGTAAGAAATGAATTCCTTCATGAGAGCTCGGTAAGAAATACTTCTACCACATTCCCTTTGATGATCGAGTGAGCTTGGTAAGAACTATTTCTGTCACATTTCCTTTGATGATCGAGTGAGCTTGGTAAGAACTGTTTCTGCCACATTTCCTTTGATGACCGAGTGAGCTCAGTAGATTTTGTCATTTTGCCTCGCTGACAATCTAAGCTTGGTAAACACTGTCTTTTGCCTTGCTGACCTTTTGAGCTTGGTAGACACTATCTGATGATTGATATGACACTTGTGTGACATCAAAGACAACACACAATTTGAATAATTGTATCCAAAAATCTCCCTCTTTGGCATTGATGGCAACACAACATGTCATAGTATAATGAAATTTGAAAACAAGTTTTTTACTGACAGAATACTTCACTTTCTTCTTTAAATATAGCAAACTCTCTCTTTCATAATAATCTCTCCCTTCTTCACAAACTCTTATTATTTTGCAAATTTTAGAAAGATATGACAGTATACTCTCCCTCTTTGACAACACATGCCAAAGACAATTCAAAATAATTGACTAGCATTGTACCTGATGTACTGATTCATATGCAATGACTTCATTGGTTTGTTGCATCAACTGATAGATCTTCAATTATGTCCCTATTGATGCATCACTAGAACTATATTTTAGTGAGCTTCAGGTAGGGGAATGACCCCTAATTTACCTCTTAGATGCAAGAATGCATCCTTAGGTAAAGGCTTTGTGAATATGTCAGCAATTTGTTCCTTTGTATGGACATATTCCAATCTTATTTCCTTTTCTTGTACCAATTCTCTAACAAAGTGATACTTTATGACAATATGCTTGGTTTTTGAATGCATCACTGGATTCTTAGATATGTTAATTACACCTGTGTTATCACAAAACATAACAATAGGTTCTTTGATTTCTTGCTTCATACCTTCCAATAATTGTTTAAACTACACAATGTTTGAGCAATTTACTACTGCTACAACATATTCAGCCTCTGCTGTGGATTGAGATGTACACTTTTGATTTTTGCTTGTCCAAGAAACCAACCTTTTTCCAAGAAAGAAAGCTCCTCCACTTCTACTCTTTCTGTCATCAATATTTCCTACCCAATCTACATCAGTGAACACCTTTAAATCCATTTTTCCTCCAAGTTTATACCATAATCCATATTCTTCAGTTCTTTTTAAGTATCTCATGATCCTTTTGATTGCCATCATGTGATTTTCTTTTGGTTTTGCTGAGAATCTTGCTACAATTCCTACTACAAGGGCAATGTTTGGTCTTGTGTGCACTACATATTACAACTTTCCAATCATGGATCTATACAATGTCTAATCCACTTCCTTTGATTCATCATCCTTGGTCAGTTTTAATCCAGTACACATAGGAGTCCCAATTGGTTTGCAGTCTTCCATACCAAACTTTTTCAGTATCTCCTTGATGTATTTAGATTGAGTGATGTAGATGCCATTCTTACTCTGTTGAATTTGGAGACCAACAAAGAATTTGATTTTGCCAAACATTGACATTTCAAATTCCTTGTTCATTTGTTCTAAAAATTCTTTGCAAAGATCATCATTTCCTGTGAAGTATCATCTACAAATATTTCTGCCAAAACAATCTTATTATCTAGTCCTTCCTTTATGAACAAACTATTGTTGTCATTAATTCTTTGAAAACCAATTTGAATAAGATAGTTATGCAATCTTTTATACCATTCTCTAGGAGCTTGTTTCAGACCATATAATGCTTTATGCAATTTGCAGACCATGTCCTTCTTTTTTGGATCAACAAAACCTTCAAGTTGTTCAATGTAAACCTCTTCATCCAATATGCCATTGAGAAATGTTGACTTAATGAAAGTGTAGTGTTTACCAAGTGAAAGCAAGGTAAATGAAGGATTCAGTTTTTACCAAGTGATACTATATCTACTGAGTCTCCAATGGTTACCGAGTTTCAATCTATGTTGTGTGATTAGTATGGACCAAGCTTCTACTTCTACCAAGTGCATGATGATGCCAAGTAATGAAGTGGATGCTGAGTATCAGAAGGTTACCAAGTCAGCTTGAAGAATCTGAGTTTTCTACTATTTGGTTGACTCAGTAATATTTTGTTCACTTGTGTTTTGGCCAACCTTGCAATTATAATTATTGGAATGGTATATATGTAATGTATTATATCATTTACAATGTATGCATGAGAGTATCAAGATAGACATGTAATTTTTTGTGAAGAATGAAACTAAATCAGTAGCAGAGCAGAGTATTCAGCAAGGTCTACGAGGAGTAGTAAAGATTCATCAGTCACAAGAGGTGATCTATACTTCAAGGATCTAATTAGCAATCAAGTTGTAAGTAGATCCATTGTTTCATCCTAACAAGTAAATCAGTTTTGTAAATCCTTTAACAGGGTAGACTTATCAGTCTTTATATAAATCTCCTAACAGAGTGCATACTTCATTGTATGTTTGTAAATCCTCTAAAAAGGTGGACCTAGTAGTCCTTTGTGCTCCTAATAGGGAAGATCACTAGAAGTGGTCAATGTAAGCCTTAACAGGCTAACTTCATGTACTACAGTAATGAAGTTTTATGGGTACCATCCCCACCCCAATTTTACTTTCTATTTGGAAGGTTTCTAGGTTGGCAAATCACTGTGTACATGTGCTTTAAATGTTTGTTCTCTCATATATGCAGTAGATTAGATGAATGAATGGTGAATAGTATATATGGTTAAAGTGCTGAATTATTTAAAAGTTTTGAGGTTACTGATTCACCCCTCCCCTCTTGGTAACCTATCATATCTTGAATATTTCTAACATCATTATCACCAAGACCAATATGTGTAGCAATATTTCCCATACTAGCATTCATTGATTGTCTAGATGTAACATTACCAGTCCTAGTAGAAGATATGATAGGATTTACCTAAGAATTTCCCATATTACTAGTTATAGGACCATGGATGGGACCTAAAGACATACCTTGAGAAGATAGGATGGGGCCAACACCAAGACATGAGGTATATTTAAGGAATTGAATCTTCCTTCTCATTTTTTCAATATGTTCTTCATTTTCAACTTTCTCCAATTCTTTACTAAGATCCTCATGTTTCTTCCTAGCTCTGTCTAGCTCTATGTCAATTTTGGACATGGAAGGAACATCTTTATGGAATATTTTAGGTTCATTTATGTGAATACCAATTGTCTTTTGTTGCCTTTATCTACAATCTTAATTGTAGGATTGTAGGCACTCATAGTAACCTTGGTCTTTTCAATGGGCTCATATTGATGGATCTAACTAATGATTGACCCTTCCTTTTTAGACTCAAACTTATCATATAAATCTCATTCTCTTTCTATAAATTCATATCTTAAGTTTCCTATATCCCCAAAAGCATCTACATGTAACGATATGTGTCTCTCTTCTAGTCTCTTGTTTTGTTCTTTCAAAAAAGATATTCTCCTAAGAAAATTATCTCTCTCCATGAGGGAATTCATGGTTTCCACCTCTTTTTATTTCTCTAAATGCTTGCACTTGGCATCTTCTTCAATATATTTTCTCCTAAGGGTTTATAACTCAAAATATAAGTCATCAGTGTTTACTGCAGTTTCTTCAAATCTATTATTTTCACTGAGATCTATAATGTTTCTTTCAATGAATGAAATATTCCCTAGTTGTGGCAATTGTGTATTTGCTAAATTTTTATGCTAACTCATATTTATTGAGTCATTTAGCACATATCTGATGCATCTTATGGATGAGATACCTTTATCCTTCTATATTCCCTCTTCTTGTAGGGAGTGTTGAAAAGCCCTTCTAAAAACCTAGTATTCTCAGAGTCAAAACTCAAAGAAGAAAATCCCTTTTCTTCTATAGTTTCATGTTGCAAGTTTTTCCTTGTATTATTCCTAGCTTTCCAATTCTAGCATGGCTAGGCTCCCCTTTCTTCTTATGACAATTCCATTTATTTCCTAGGGATAATTTTGTTTTTAGTGGGACATTGGGAGGTAGCCTTGTGTAGGCCCTTGTATTCTTTCTTCTATTAGCCATTTATATATTGATAAATGTAAATTGAAACATTGGTTTAAGAAACCTTGATCAAGTTGCCACCCACTAAGGGAATGAGGTTTTCTTAGTGACAAAACTTGAGAATCTATAATAAGCTAAACCAATTAGAGAAGAGTGTGTATTCTAACCCAGTAAAGAATGCAAGGACTTAACTAGCCCACTTATCACATAAAATAATGCAAACTATTCCAGGAAATGAACCTAAGACATCAACCAAGAAATTGTTTTTTCTTTTTCAAAAGACTCAACTCTATGACACAAGAATGGACATTGATTTCACATATGCATTATATGCTTAGACACAACCCACATGGCATATACCTAGTAGAGTTGTCATTTTGTTGGCTCCTAATTTGACAAGATTTTAATAACCTTTTGGGATGTGAAAAATACTTAGGAATCAACTACAAACCATGACAAGTATTCCAAAATATACCATTAGGACCAACAAAGAAAACATATTAAGTCTTCTTCCCTTTGAATTCTGCAGGATTCTAGTGGGTACCTTGGATTTAATCACCAATCTCCTTTACAATAGTATTTAACATTAATTCTCATTAAGTAGAATATAGCCCTCAATTCTTCTAATTTAGAGACAACAAAAGGAATGCAAGACAACCAACCCTACATATCCTAAAGATTTCTAAATTAAGTAAAGGCTAACCATTTCAAATCTACAACATAACATGAAATATTAAATATCATTTATTAATGAATTTGACACTATATAGGTCTATCAATTTTCTCATAATCATGACATGACTGGTGCTTTATCCATTGGGTTATTTATTCATAAGATGACACTACAAGTTCAGATTTGCTTCTTCACCTTGTGAAAAAGATCAATACACAATATAAATCTTATACTTATCACAATCTCCACATGAAACCCTTCAATTCTCATATCACATTAAGCATTTACTTAATTAGTTACATTAACAACAAAATATAAAATGGGATATAATTCAAAATGAACTACAACTAAAACTCAACATACTTGTCATTGAATCATAGAAAATTAAAAACATGAGAAGAGTCAAGATCCAAATTGAGCCATTCAAAGCACTCCTTCATTTGTATTAATTTTCTTGAAATAATACAATTGGAGTATGAGATCTTGTGAAATAAAATAAGATAGACTCAGAACAGTAGAACTTTATTTTTCTTTCTTATGAGCCAAATCAAAATTACAACACTACACAGTATTTGGACTAATTAAAAAATATGAAATGGCATTCATTCTCTCAAAATTTGGACCCCCAATCCCAGTCTTGGAAATCCTTTTATATGCGAGGATTGAAACAAGCTTCATACATGGGAGAGAAAAGACACATGTCACATTTTCATTTAACAACCACTACTTGTTACATATAAGACAAAATAACAAGAAATAACATTGGAGACAGTTCCAAAATGAATAGTTGGCAAGCTATGTGTTTAGGATCAGCTCTCTGTTTATAATGTAGGTGTATCCATAGCAGGTAAACAACAAAAATAAGATACTCTATTCTCATGATTGTCCTTCCTCTTTTTGTTATTCACATTGTTCCAGTTTTGTTCTCTAACTATCCCTAGTTGGCAAGGTCTCAATTTTTGCTATGGCTTCCCAAATAGTGATGTTTGTTTTCTACATTAGGCTATGTATCATCCCTAACTACATTCAGTTCATTTTGGCTCTTGTTCCATCTAGAATTTTTTATAGCTTTTGCATCAATGAAAAACTTATTCATATCCATTTCAATTTTATACAATGTAGCAATGACCTCATTAAAGGTTGATATATCTGCATCTCCATTGAAATAAGATATAATTCTTTCATTATTTTGAATATCTCCGAAAGATATAGACCATTATTTTCATTCCTTTAAGTTCCCTTTAGTATCCATAATGGGAGATATGAAGCCAATTAAACCTTTAGCAATGGCCTTCATTTCATTCTGTATCATTTGTATCTTACCAGTGAAAAATGCATATAATTCCTTCTCTACCAAGTATTCTCTTAGTAGGAATAATGATCTCTCTTGTTAGTTATTTCTTCTAATCCATTGTGGGAATTAATTTATCTAAAAACTAAGAGTAAGGACCCCAGTGGTTAAACAAAGGAGTTAATAAAGAAAGAGCCTCAAAGCATTTGTACTCTACACCTTGCAAAGAAATGAAAATGTTGTGAACACTTTGAAAAATATTTTTCGAGACTTTATTTTGTGGTACAAAATACCCTTCATCACATTTATTTCTATATCTCTGCCTAAGTCCTTGTCATCAATATCTATACTGACTTGCTAGTCTACCATCACAACAGGAGTTGATCCTTCTCCTTCTACCTGAACTTCTTTGTCACTTACCTCAGTTATAGGCCTAGTAACACTTTTTTTTATGTTTCCAACTCTTTTATTTTCTATTCCATCACATAGATCTTCTTTAATTCCTCCTCAAACTACCTTTTGGTAGCAATGTAATTCTTGAATGTTTGAGCAATTACTCTCTAATCAAATCTATCTTGTCTTTGCTCGATGTTTTCACTACACTCAACAAGACAGAGACCTCTCCACTAGATGTGGATTTCACACTCCAAATGATCACACTCACTTATGGTGTTTCTATTACCTCCATTAGCTTTGGCTTGTTTGACTCAAGAGATATACTTCATATAGCCATGGTTTGTGCATCTATGTTTTAGTTGGATCCTCTCTGCAATCCTCCTAAGCCAAAAGCTTCAAAAGAAATTGATCTTTCTTGCTTCATGATTTGGTCCAACATGAAGGAAGAGCTTATATCCCACTCCAGGAACAACAACATCCCACTCCTGTTCCCTAGATATCTAGCTTCTTCAACAGTAAGAGTTTCACTATTAGGGTCATAGGCTTCCAATTTCTCCACTAATTTGGAAACATTTTCATCAGAATCACTAGGTTACAATGTCAAAGTCATTTCATTTTGTTTCAACTTGAACAAGAAACTCCTAAAGTCGTCACTTTTCACAAAGTCTTCATCTTGCAAGAATTCTTATGGTTGGATGATCCTATCATCCAACATCTTAGCAACCACCTCTAATTCACTAGGAGCCCTTTCACTTTGTGTAGCTTGATTTATTAGAAGTTTTTGCCTCAATTTAGAAAAATATTGAGTCTTCCCAAGTAAGATCTACAAGGCTTTCCCCCTAGCCTTCTCAAGAATTTTAATTAGTTTATGTTTCTTCCTTCCCCTTGTGTCCATGTTGATGTTTCAACTTGTTCTTCCTCTTCTTCTACTTCAAGGAATACATCAAGTTTGGGGGATGTAGGTTTTATCCTTTCCTCCTCTTACTCTTGAACTTCATTAGGCATATCTAACATTATTTCCCAATAGTTCTCAATGCACTTGGTGAATCTCTCCAAATACCTTGCATCACTCTAAAACCCTAGAAAAGCAAGGTCAGTTATCTTCATCTCTTCCTCAACCCTCATGATGTCTTTCCATTTCAAGGTTTTATCCCTACAAATATCTTCAAATAAAAAAAAATTGATTACATCCTCTGCCCACAGTGGTTTCTTCAAAGGTAAATTATACCCTCTCATTTGTCTTAATGCAATCCTTACTATATCTTTATGGTAATATGTCCTGGTAGCTAAAGTTGGAAATTTATAATGTCTAAGGAATGCATCAATTTCATCTACAAAATCATTACCAATGTTGAAGTCCCCAACCTTAAAATTTCTACATATAAAGGTTCCCTTCCACCTAGTAGGCCCTAGGTGTTCCCTATTCATCAAAATTAATTTCCAAAACAATTCCATAATTCTTAATCTCTCAAGTACAAGTTTAGGCAAAACATGGGGTGGCTATGGGAATCCATAAACCCTCATCACAGTATATTTTCCAAATAAAAATACATCCCACCAGTTATGTTCTAATTTAACATCATCATCATCATGGCATAAATTTGGCCTAAGAAACTTTCTCACCACTCATATAATTCTCTTCAAATTACTTCCTAGCATATTCATTATTGGAAATACAAAATCATTATAAAATGAAATAGAATTGGAACAACGACAAAATCTCTTCCATATCCTAGTCCATTGTTCCATAGGGAGTGCCTCTCCCATCTCTTTAGTTTTCTCAATAAAATATGGACTAATATGGCCAATATTTTAGTATAGAATCAAGTGCATGAGCAATGAATAATGGTGAAATTTGAAATTTCCCATTTCTCCCTTTTGTGTAGCCATAATCTCATTGTGAAAAATTGTGATTATGTGCTTGAAATAATGATATCCCACATTACTATATGGATCTTGAATATTGATAGCCATCACATATGTAGCACCAATGGCATTCATAGTCCCATCAACTCATAAAACATTATTCAAACCAAAGACTGTCTTTTGGAAATATCCATAGAAGTAATCAAGTGACATGATTTTATCAACCTTCTTTTGAAGCTCTCCCAACTATTTATTTTTGTTGAGAATGTGACACTTTATAACCCTACTAGTGAAGAAGCTCTTATGTGATTGGAAATCATCCTCAAACTTCTCTAATTCAATTTTTATAACCATTGGTCCCGCAAGAACAAATTCTTTGATAAATTTCTCTCTATCCAATGTACATAGCACACTCCTATCTTATCTATAAGCCTAATCAATTCCTTAACCAAATCTACATCAAAAAATAATTATGGTATGATTAACTTACCCAAATTCATGTACCATGGGTTAGAAGCGGGAGGGTTTCAACTTGTTTTCATAGAAGAACTGTATCACCTAGATTAGTAGTGCAAATTGAATACTAACTAATTAAATAGAAGCATCAACAATACTAAGCAAGCTAATACTTAAGATAGGACCTAGGGTTATCACCATGAAAAGGAAGCAAACCAAGAATGGTAGGCTCCTAATGGCATAACACAATGATGCAATGGATTTGTCCTTGATTTTTAGGAATGTATGCTCACAAGTTATGCTTCAAACTTCAAATGGATGAGTGGAGTAAGTGAAACAAGGTTTCAACAATGGAGTCATGAAGTGATTTTGCCATTATAATGGTATTTTGATAGTGTTTGTGCTCTCAAAATAGCATTATAACTTTGCAATGGAAGATGGATGATTTTGTGAAGAGAGGGGGTTCAATTTATAGGCTAAGGGCTTGAGGGATGGATGGCTAAGATGCAAGGAGAGATGAAAGCTTATGGAAGGCTAAGATGCACTCAAAGGGGAGCACATGGATTGTGCTTATTTAGCACCAATCAGAGAGTGACACATGTCATAGGGTCAATGGGTAGAGGAAAGGGCAAGGATGAGACAACAAAGGTGGCTCAAGGCCTTAAATAGCCCTCACAAGTGCTTGTAAGAGCATTCATTGGGTTTGTAAGAGAATTGAAGGCTTATGATTGGGATAAAGTTTTATGGTTAGGATAATTTGAGGGAGGAGACTTTGATTTGGCTTAGGAAAGTCTTAAGCTCACTTAGGGAATGTGACAAGGTTAGGGGGGTATTAGGCTTGGGTTAGGATTAGATTAAGGATGCTAGAGATATGCAAGTGGATGGCATTCATGAGGGTGGGTGAGTTAGTGGCTAAGCTAGGTAGTATGGGTGGATGGAGTGGATTAGGCTAAATGGAGGATTTAGGATAAGTTAGGGGCTATTAGATTTGAGGGCTTTATTTATTAAAGTTATTTTAATAAATTTGAGATTTTGGAATTAGATAGGAGAATAGGATTTAATTGATAAATGATAGGTTATTTGATTTATCAATTAGGACTATAGATGATTAATTAAATTAATCAGCTAGGGGATGGAAAAGGATTAATTAAATAGGAATTTAATTAATGATTCCTTTAGAGATAGCTAAATAGGATTATCGAAGTGGTGTAATCAAATTTAGGTGTCTACATTTTGCCCCTCTTTGACATAGTGTCGAGACAACGCTATTTCAAAGAAGTTCGAATAGAGATGACACGAGGAAGATGTTTTAGCAACAAGGTTGCCCCAATCTTGGATAAGAAGAGGAGAGAGTAGACTTAGAGATGCCCCCTCAAGAAGGCGGCGGGGAGAGAAAATGAGGCTTGATGGCTTCTTGGAAAATACAAGAATCCAGGATGAGCAAAGGCATAGATTGGCAAAGAGAAGGGGTTGAATTAGCTCAAATTCTCACTAAGGGAGAATGATAAAGGGAAATCAGATGCACAAGCTTAAGACTTTCTAGGATTGGGGGGGGATGAAGGAGTGGAGTGCTATAAAAAAGGAATCCAAGATAGGGAGAGGGATGATGGGATAATGGAGAGGCAGGGAATCCATTGAAGCGGGTTGAGTGGGGGTATACTTTAAAGAGAAGGACCACCATGTAGTTTGAGCATTAGATTTAATATAGGAAGGTTGGGTAATTGCCAAGGTTACCAAGAACAGCAAGGCCTTTGTTCCAACAGTCTAGAGGATGAAAGAACGGATGCAAAACAAATACGTAAGGATTGCCCCAGTAGCGCACATGAATCTTAGAGGAAGTAGTGTGGAGGCGATACAGGGAACCCACAAGAAAAAAAGAAAAACAAGCAAAAGATGGGATGAATACCTTGCGCTCAGAGTGCCCTAGTCGTAGCATACCATGATATGGAAGATCATGGCAACCGTGAGGAGGGAACAAGGAGATTGTTTGGAAAAGATACTTCAAGACCCAAAAGGGAAGATTCCAAATCAAAAGAAAGATAAAATTCAAAAGAGAATTGTTTGCCAATGAGATGGGTGGGACGAGGTACTAACAGACCAAGATCAGACATGAGGAAAGCTATATCCTTCAAGGATCTATCAGAGAGCACCTAAGCTGGTGGATTTGGATGAGTGATGCGCCTGGCAAGCTGAATTAAGAAGGATAACACTATGGGGATAGGAGATCGAGCTAAAAGGGTGCAGTAGAATAGTTTAATCAAGAGGGTGGAAAAGTGTACAAAGTCATGGGGATGGGTGGGAGAACCAAGAGGGGCAAGCAGAGCACCAGGGTGGGCTATAAAGGGAAATGAGGGGGCTAGAAGGGGTCATTTGCAGTCATATTGAGGAGGAGATATTGGTGATTAGGAGCTCTACAATGGAGATTACAATGGCGGGTATTGGGCAACCAGAGCACCAAGCGAACATAGTGCGATAAGTACGAGTACAAGGGATGCCTAATCGATCGGTAGGGTCTAAAACCTCTTTGCATTTGTTCGTTGCTTAGATTTTATTGTAGTCCCATGAAAGCTAGAACGTGATCCCACAGGAAAAGGTCTGGCAGGAACATGATAGGGATCAGCGGGATTGCGATCTCGTGAAATATGGAATCGGGTGGGCAATTATGGGGAGTTAATAGTAATGTTGCGAGAACGTGATCTTGAGATGGGAAATCATGCAGGAATGGGATATGGTCAACAGGATCGCATCCCCATAATGAGGAACGCGATTTAGGTGGCAGGAATGCATTTTCACAGGTTAAGGTCGATAGATAGAGGGAAAGGGGTTAAAAGGGGTCAAGATAGGAATGCAATCCCGCGAGATCAAGGGTTGGCAGGATCACCAGATAGAGAGATTGTGGGAACGCGCTAGCGGGAATGAGGGAGAGGGCAAGGGATTAATAGCATAGTCAACATTGCGATCCCGCGAGAATATAGTTCTACGAGAACACGGGAGAATGGGCATCGCGGGAACGCGAGATTCACAAAAATAAGGCAAAAAAAATTGGGGTGGAGGGAAGGGAGGGTGCAGAATAGAAAAAGAGATAGAAAACTGACGGTTGGTTTGGTTTTTGTTGTGTGCAGTGGTTTCTTGATCCACTAGTGTCATAGGAGCGATGAGCAGAAGTGTTGCATGTGGGAGAGATGCTGACGTTGACTGACTGGGCGTGAGTTGAGGCGATCGGGTTAGGCCACCTGGCAAGGTTGCCCCATACTCGCACTTATATGATGATGGTTACAGCACTGTGCGAGAGATGGCATAGTGAGACAGCGACATTTCACCTGCTGACAGGGGAGATGATGGTGACGCTGGAGGATGTACACCAAATATTTAGACTGCTAGTGCAAGGGATGCCAGTCATGGTGACCAAAGAGATGACAGTAGAGGTGACTTTGCAGAGACTGATTGGGCCGAGAGTGGAGTATAGGATTCGACGAGGGTAGTTTTCTCTAGACGAGCATTTAGATCAGGTGGCGATAGAGAGGAGGATTTACTTCTATGTGCTAGGGTTGGTTTTGGGGTACATTACCCCAGATACAAGGGGCACAGGGGTTACACTAGCACTGATTCCAGTGGTGATGTAGATAGTGGATATGGGGTGCCTAGCGTCGTGGGGTTCTCTGATGTTGGCGGAGCTATACCAAGACCTTCACCAGATAGTGTACTAGGGTGGTGGCCAACAAGGGAGGAGCATTGTGTTTTCGACACTGCTGTAGGTATGGGCATGGGAGCATATTGTAGTGCTTAGGCCATTAGGATGCAGGGATAGGTGGCCAGAGGAGCCAGTGGCATATAGTTAGGCTGAGCCCCTGACATACCATCATATAGACTTAGTAGATTACTGGAGGGTGGCCATTGATGAGATAATGGCAGTGGTATGTAGGCCATACATGGGCCTAGGACCGTGGGCAGAGGAGGGAGAGCATCTCCCCTACACCACTTCTCCATGCTTTGTGTTTGGGATATGGGAGCACATTGCAGAGCAGTACAGGCCGGACAGGGTACTATGACATTTTGGTTGGCAGCAAGTGGTAGTGGGAGATCCACACTGGTATCAGTGAGTTACACATGAGCCGGTATTGGTATATGGGCCATCATTTCGAAGGGATGGTTTATTGAGGGCATAGCAAGAGCTGGAGCTATAGCAGTGGGATTGGTTTGGTGGGGCAGTAGATGTGGGCTCCACACAGGAGTACCAAGACACGTTAGTGAGGCCTACACTAGTGGGGAGAGCACAGGGCATGAGGGCAGTGGTGGTGGCAGGGGAGCTAGCTCGGGCGGCCTAACAAGGGTAGTTTGTGGCGAGGGGGTTGCGACAGCGTGCAGCAGTGATTGCATAGGAGGAGGAGCTAGCTCAGCAAAGGAGGAGGGTTGTGGAGGAGGAGAGGAGAGCTAAGCCAGAGAGGCAAGCAGAGGAGAGGGGAGCGAAGGAGAGGGGATCCTAGCCAGAGAGAGGAGGACAAGAGGCATAGGGACGATAGAGGGCAGTAGGGGGAGAGGCAGGAGGATCGTCTGTCGGGGGAGGAGATGACAGGTTGGCAGGCCGATATGCCTCACTAGAGCAGGCACACATAGTGATGAGCTAGCTACTTCAGGATACCTAGTAGGAGAGAGATCAGCTCTGGATAGAGCGAGATCAGTTCAAGCATGAGCGGGATGTAGCATAGGAGCAGGCAGATAGAGGAGGGGTTGAGGTGAGTAGACTGCAAATGGAGCTGGGGCAGACAGAGGGTAGGCTGGAGGTGGTGAGCTGGGAAAAGGAGGCAGTGCAAGGGAGGTTGGATGCATTGGTGGTGGAGGTGGCAATGTTGAGAGCATAGGCAACAGTGGGAGGGGGCTTGGATGAGCTGAGGAGACAATGGGCTGAGGTGGAGGATCTATGGGAGAGGGCTAGATTTTATTGAGGCAGGTATCATGCAGCAGTGCCAGCATCCCAGATTGAGCATTACAGGTGACTGACTCAGTCAGGTACAGCAAGGATGCAGGGTGGAGGGGACATTGGATGGGGTACTAGGGGTTCACAGAGGATAGGTGGGTCTCAGCACATAGGGCAGAGTCATAGGATAGGACATAGCCAGAGGCGAGACATAGGGATGGGGAGGGATGAGGCAGAGAGCTCTAGGACAGGAGGGGGATTGATGAGGCCACCACCTCCACCACCACCAGTGTCAGAGGCAGGGGGGAGGTAGAGTAGTGACCAATGACAGGCTAGATTCGTGTTATATGATGAGCTTTTTGTGCAGAGTAGTCATGTGTGAGATACATGGAGAGTTTTTGTGCGGGCGCAGACCCGTTTGTATGATATGGACATTTGTACACTGATGGACTGTTATTCTTTCATTCTCTCATTGGTATATAGATATGATGATTTTGGTGTTTATATGTGTTATGGATGAGTAGAGTGTTTTTGAGATATGCTGGATAGATAGGGATGTTGCTGATATTGTTGACGGTTGGTGATGCAAGATGTGACATGTGTTTATGATCTTTTCATTGTGCTAACAATTTGTGATGCAGAATGTGATTTTTGATGACATCGTACATATGATACAATATGTTTTTGATGTGATTTAGCTATGATAGTGCAGATATGATGTGATGTGATTTTTGATCTATGGTAGCACAAAAGTGCTGTGATTTGATATGATGCTCAATGACATGATTTTCCTTATGATTTTCTTTATGATGTGATGATGATGAGATTTTGCTGTATGATAGATATCATGTAGTATGATAGGTTTTTTGATATGATCCTGATGATGTGATGTTGCTTTATGATAGATGTGAGGTGATCCCAAAAAATTGATTTTTTTTGGAGAGTATTAGATATGATGCTTGTATGATGATAGGTACAAAAAATAAGTGACAAATGTAAAATGGATCACCAACTAAAGGATAGACAATAGATTTATGATATGGAAAAATGAATATAATGTCATGACACTTAGGATATGTTAACACAAACTAAGGATGGATAAAAGTTTTAAAACAAAATGAATTCAAAATTTAAAACAAAATAAAGTACAACTTTTAATGATGAACCTAGATGCTAAAAATGAGACCTAACCTAATGAGAAAGGGCAATAATGCTAAAAAGGAAGCACAATTGACTGATGAATAACTATGCTAAAATGAACCACAGTCAATTGATGAATGACTATGCTAAAAATGAACCCTAAGAGAGAATAGTGAAGTTATGATAAGTAAAAGAACATAAACTAAAAGGTACATCTATGATATATGATAATCCCGCAAGAATAGCATAAAAAGATCAAGCATAATGCTATGTCATGATATGATAAAGGATACAAGTGATGATAAGATAACATACGAGATTTTTTAAGAGATGTAAGACAAACAATGATGGTGGAATAAGATAACCACTGTTTGGACTTATGATATGGAAAGTGATCATAGGAGATACTGACTCTAAGGAGAATAATGTTGAAAAAAGAGTAACCAAAAAACTCGCAGTGAGGAGGATAGCGGAGATTTTGAGAGCTAGGATAGTAATTTATGATAGGGATCACATCAGGAGATAAGAGTGCATGTGCGAGGCTTTTGAATTAAATGATTCTAAGGATGCAAAAAGTGATAGTTCAAGGGAGAGGGGTGATGACAAGGAGGAGGATACCAAGGAGGGAGATGTAGGGGAAACTTTGAGCATGGGGTACTTTGTGAGGAAGTACCATGATGTAGTGTAAACACTTAAGTTGATATAGGATTTGTTAGGGATCTGCCAAGGTTACTAAGAACATCAAGGCCTTTTCCCCAAAATTCCATAGGACTGACTCAAATAGGCACGCAAGGATTGCCCCAGCATCACACGTGAGTCTCGGAGAGATCAGTGTTGGAACAATGTTGGATGATCCACAAGCAAACGAGATTACCCAGGTGCATCATGTATTATTGAAAGATGAAAACATGCTTGAAATATGCAAGGATAATATCAACTGACTCTCAAACAAAAAAAGACTGTGATCGAACAAAAAAAAGGTATGTGGAAAAAATCAACCAAAAGGAGAAACAAAAAGATTTCGTAAAGTGAAAAAGGAAATGTTTGCCAAAGAGATCAACTGATGAGCTTCTAACAGGTTGTAAACAAGACCAAGATAGTATGTACAAGTGAGATCAGTTTAAGGATATGGGAACTCAAGACTTGGATAGCAAAACATAGTAGGTATATGCATGATGGGGGAAAGCTTAGGATGAGGAGATAGCATTGTTAATAATACATGATTCGATAGAGATGGGTCTATGTGAAGCACGATTTATGTACACAGGTCCGGATACTATTGTATTCACTTAGGTATGGTATATGGGGGACATGGGTTAGTGTAGGGGGATATGGGACATGTGTTATATAGGTCATATATACTACATATGGTATGTGATAGGGTAGATCCGATAGAGTACAAATGGTAGGATACGTCAAGTAAGGTACATAGTGCAAAGTGCTAGAGGATGATGTTTGCAACGTATGGCAAATAATGATAAGGAACACCTTGAAAAAGTGGGTGGGATGAGTGACAAGATATGGAGGGGTGATTATGGGGTGTGTGTTGGTAATAGATAATGGAAGAGTTACAGTATACCTGGTGCCTATTTGCTAGGTTTTCACCAAGGACCTTTCCAAGGCACTTGAAGTGCCAAGTTTTCACCATTGGACACTTGATTTTATGCCCTATCCTTAGGCATAGAATTTCCTAAGGTGAATAATGTTGGTAGGATCATTTAGGACTTCACCTTCAAGGGTAGATAACTGGTAGGCTCCTTAGCCGAAGGATGTTATGACCACATAAGGACCAAGCCAGGTGGGCTCGAACTTGCCCTTCTTTTCTCTGTCGGCTTGAACCTTCATATTCTCTTTAAGGTGTTAGAATTCTTTAGAATAACTAAGAGGGGGGGGGGGGGGGTTGAATCAGTTATTCAAGGTCCAAATGCCCTATTAATACCTTTTTCATATGTTCAAACTTAAATCAATCATATAAGAAAATTACTGTAAATCAACATACAAAAATAAAACATTCAAGATCAACACATGACACAATGATTTATGTGGAAACCCAATTTGGGAAAAACCACCAGTAACATGCTACTTGATTTTCACTCTTCTGAAGTGATGCCCTGTTAAAAGCCTACCCTGTTAAAGGCTTACAACACACTGTTAAATGTGACCTTGTTAGAGAATTTCACCAAACTATTAGGAATGGGCCTGGTTAAAGGTCTTTTAGAACATTCACTAGGAATGCCACCCTGTTAAAGGATTTATCTAATGGCTGTTAAACCAACCTAAGTCCATAGGATTTATCTTACTGTTACAATTGCTAGAAAGTAACGATAATGGTCTTTTGATCTGACATAACTTACAACATACTTTGCAGATTTTAGATCTCTCTTTCAGTTCAATCCTTATGCTTGGCTTCAATCACTTCAGCTCTGACTGCTTGTTTCCCTCTCAAGCTTTGTCTCCTTGAGTCTTCTTACTCATTTTTCCAATGTAATCATGCTTGTGGTCATCTATTGAAGTAGAGTTCCTGTGCTTTCTTCTCCTTAGCACATTCTACAGCACTTCATGCTTTTATGCTTAACCACGGCTCTCTCTCTCACTATCTCCCTCTTTTTCACACTTTAATTATTAACTTATGTCTTCTTATATAGAAGTCTAATTTTCCTTTTTCCACTCAATTTTTCCTTTCCAATTTTAGAGTTTCAAAATGGATTAGGTAGGATACAATGTATCTACCCTATATCTTGCTCTCTTCTAGAAACTTTGCCAGTTGTATCTAAAAAAAAATGTTCTACATGGTGTTCTATGCCACCAAATCATCATTCTTATCTTCCTTTTAATTCACAGATTTCTAGATAACAACTTTGTCAGCTTAGATCTGACGAATCTTCAATTTTCAAAATAATGCAGCAACTCGGCATTATTGAGTTGTTGGTGCTCAGCACCTCTGTGTTACTTGGCATTATTGAGTTACTAGTGCTTGACACCTCTGTGTTACTCAGCACCTATACCTACTCGGCACTTGGTTCTACTTGGCACTTGATTCTGCTCGGCACTTAGTTTTTCTCGGCACTCGAACTTAGTTTGAGCTTTACAAAAGACTTAGCTAAAACCTTAGATCTTTGATATGTTTCATTGTGCTCATTCTTCGTATCTTTTAGTATGTCTTCCAATACACTTTTTCATCAATGGCTTAGCTAATCCTTGTACTTCATTATAACATCATAACTTCAACCTTTCTCTAGGTGTTCTAGTTATATCTTATTGATTGCCTTCACCTTGACAATCAACTAATTGATAGTATTTGGATCACTAAAGCAATTGTCATCCCTACAAGTAGCAAGTTTGACATCAATGACAAAACAATGATTGAGGACATTCTTTACCAGTTCCATAAATTATTTCAACAACTTTTCTTATGATCATTTCAATCATTTCCAACAATCTCCCTCTTTGGCATTGATGGCAAACCAAACTGATCAAGTAATCAATTCAGTTACCACCAAGATTGTATACATTGGTTTGCTGCATTTTTACTACTAATCTCATATATCTCCCTCTTTCATATATATCTCCCTCTTTCTTTTTGTATTGATCAATTTTCTTCATATTTCTCCCTCTTTGACATAAATGTCAAAGATGTAGCATCTTTATCATGCAAAATATAAGCTTTTGGCTTCTTGATGTTTTTCTCCCTCTATCACCATGCTTATGACTAATTTGGAGTTTATGTTCCTACTGTCATCCTTTGCACCAACCTGTTAATATTTCAATGATTTATTCCTATTGATTCAAGGCAGCTTCCTTCTTGCCTTAAACTGCTTGAGTTAGGGGTATAACCCCTAACTTGCCTCTAAGATATTCATAGGCATCCTTGGGCAATGGATTGGTGAAGATATCTTCAGTTTGTTCCTTTGTGTGAATGTATTCCAACTTCACTTGTTTGTCTTCTACCAATTCTCTGACATAATGATACTTGATTGCAATATGTTTTGTTTTTGCATGCATCACTAGATTTTTGGATATGTTTATAGCACTTGTATTATCACAATAAAATATCACTGGTTTTGTTACTTCTTCTTTCATTCCATTCAATAGATGTGTGAGCCATACAATGTTTGTACAATTGACTGCAGCTGTCACATATTCTGATTTTGTAGTGGACTGAGATATACATGTTTGTTTCTTGCTAGTCCAGGTAATCAGCCTTTTGCCTAGAAATAATGCACCTCCACTTGTGCTTTTTCTGTCATCAATGTTTCCTCCCCAGTCTGCATCTGTATATGCATTAAGTTCAAATTTTCCATTCTTTTTGTACTATAGACCAAAACCATCAAGCCCTTTGAGATATCTCATTATTCTTTTTACTACTATGAGATGATTTTATTTAGGATTAGCAGAGAACCTAGCCACTATTCCAACTGCTAATGCTATGTCTGGTCTACTATGTACAACATATTGTAGTTTTCCAATCATGGATCTGTACATTGTTTGATTGACTTCGGCTGACTCATCATTTTTGGATAGCTTATTTCCTATGGCCATTAGTGTGCTGACTAGTTTGGATTCCTCCAATCCAAATTTTTTAAGAATTTCTTTGATGTATTTTGATTGTGTAATAAATATTCCATGTTTGAGTTGATGTACTTGCAATCCAACAAAAAAAATGATTTCTCCAAACATAGACATCTCAAATTCATGTTTCATTTTGTCAGCAAAGCCTTTGCAAAGTACTTCCTTACCACCAAATACTATGTCATCCACAAAAATTTTAGATACAATAATGTCTTTACCTTCTTCAGCTTTGATGTACATGTTGTTGTTATCATTAGTTCTTTCAAATCCAATTTGCACTAGATACTTGTGAAGTCTCTCATACCATGCTCTAGATGCTTGTTTCAAACCATAGAGTTCTTTATGTAACTTACACACCATATCCCTGTTGTTTTCGTCAAAAAATCCTTTTGGTTGTTCGATGTAGACTTCTTCTTCTAGTATACCATTTAAGAAAGCAAATTTTGCATCCATCTGATAGACTTTAAAATCTTTGTAGGTAGCATATGCAAGTAAAGTTCTTACTCCTTCCATTCTTGTAACAGGAGCAAATGTTTCTCCATAGTCTATTCCTTCTTCTTAAGCATAACCCTTGCATACTAATCTGGCTTTGTTTCTGGTAATCTCACCATTTTCATCTAGTTTGTTTTTGAATACCCATTTGGTGCCAATTACATTCTTGTCAGTTGGTCTGGAAACCAAACTCCAGGTTTTATTTTTTCTTATTTCATCAATTTCTTCTTCCATAGCTTTATACCAGTCATCATCTTGTAATGTGCCATGTACTGTCCTGGGTTCAGATTGGCTAATTAGACATGATTCATGTCTTAGTCTATTCCTTTTCATTGGTCTTACATCTTTGTCACCAATTATTTGTTCAGCAGGGTGATGTCTTTTTACATATTTGGATAATCTTGGCTCTGTCCTTATTTCCATGTTTGATCTTTTGAATTCAGGATCACTATGTTCTTCATTGTCAGGTTGTTCTTCATCATGTATGCTATCTTCAAAATCAAATTGTGCATTTTCTTCATTCTGTAACTCGGCTTCTGAATGCAACTCAGCATTCACTGGTTGTGAATCGGCTGAAACTGACACTTTTTGTTGATTTTCAATTTGATTGACATCATCTTCATCAGCAGTCATTCCTTCATAAGAATATACAAAGGTTCTTTATTCTTCCATTTTCTTTGGTATTTCAGCTTGGACTTCTGTGTGCTTATCAAAATTTACATTTGCACTTTCCACAATTTTGTTAGTGTTAATATTCAAACACTTATATGCATTACTTCTAGTGGAGTAACCAAAAAATATACCTTCATCACTTTTTGCATCAAATTTTCCATTTCTAACATCTTTAAGGATAAAACATTTTCAACCAAACACTTTGAAATGTTTTACATTTGGTGAGTAACCATACCATAATTCAAAAGGTGTTGTATTTGTACCTTTCTTAACTTGTACTCAGTTCAGTGTATGAATAGCTACGCTTACAGCTTCTCTCCAGTATTTTAGAGCAACATTCTTTTCCATCATTAATGTTCTGGCACAGTCAATTATAGATCTGTTTCTTCTCTCAGCAATTCCATTCTATGGGGGAGTTCTAGGAGCTGATGTTTGTCTTTTGATTCCATTTTCATTACAGAATATCTCGAATTCATTTGATGTAAATTCACCACCTCTATCTGATCTTAGACATTTCAAGCTTTTTCTAGTTTCCTTTTCAACTCTGGCCACATACCACTTAAACATTTGAAAAGCATCAAATTTTTTTTTTAAGAGCATAACAGTCATCATCCTGGAATAGTCATCAACAAATAACATTATGTATTTATCTCCTCTATAGCTTTGTATTTCCATTGCACCACATAAGTCAGTGTGAACTAACTCAAGTATCTCTTTAGATGTATAGTTTTTGCTTTTGAAACTTGATTTTGTCATCTTTCCTAGCTGACATTGTTTGCGCATGATATTATTAGGCTTCTTTAATTTTGGTAAACCTCTAACTTTCTTCATTCTACTGATGTTGACTAGATTTTCAAAGTTGACATGACATAATCTTCTATGCCATAACCATTCATCATCAAATTTTGCAAATAGACAAGAAACATCATCCATATCAAGGTAAAATAAATTACTCTTTGTTTGATCTCCTTTTCCTATCAGTTTACCATCATTGTCATAGATTTTTGTAGTTTTGTTTTCAATTTCCACTTTGCAACCTTCATTTCCTAATTGTGAGACACTCAATAAATTGTATTTTAATCCTTCAACATAGTATGCATTGTCACATGAAATTTGGTCTATGAGCTTAATGGAACCTTTTCCTTTGATTTGACATGGAGCATCATTACCAAATCTAACACTACTTCCATCATACTGAGTAAAGTTAACAAACTTACTTTTATCTCCTGTCATGTGATGTGAGCATCCACTATCTATGATCCATCTGTCATTCTTGTTTATACATGTCACCAGTGTTGTGGCTTCTTCTTCATCAGATTGGTCCTTCATGGCTACATAAACAACTTCATCATCATTGTCATCAGAATTTTCTTCAACAATATAACACTTCTTACCTTTTTCTTTGTAATCTCTCTTGTCATCATCTCTTATGTTCTTGTATTTTTTGCTTTCCTTGGAATCCTTTTTCTGTGGACATCTTGCAACAATATGACCTACTTCATTGCAATTGAAACAAATGATAGGCATCTTACCTTTGAATTTTCCTTTGCCCTTGTGAAATCTTCTAGTGAGAAATGCTTCCAATTGTTCCACATCTTCCTCATCAGTGCTACTGTCACTAGATACATACTTCATTTTTCTTCCTTTCCTTGATTTCACCTGTTCGACATCTTTCAGTGATAACTTGGCCTTAAAAGAAGATTCAACACTTTCAGGTTTGTAGTTGTCAAAGTTAGATAACTCAAATGCAGTAAGTCTACCTATTATACCTTCGAAGCTTAGATTATTTCCTGGTATACATCTTAGCTCTTGTATTGCTGATACTCTAGTAGCATAGATAGGGAGAAAGGTTCTTAAGAACTTACTATTAATAGTATCTTCATCCAGTTGACCATTCAAGCATCTTATTGCACTTACCACTTACTTTATTCTTGCAGCATACTGAGTAGCATTCTCATTTTCTTCCATTTTCATGTCATCAAATTTTCCTCTGAGACTTTCTCTTTTTTCTCTTTGTACATTCTGATCTCTTCCATAGATGTCTGATTGGGCTTTCCACATTTTGAATGCAATGTCACATCCTTTGATATCATCAAATTCAGCATAGCTGAGTGCAAAGACAATTTCCAGCATTGTTTGGTTGTGTTCTTTCTTGTTTTTCATGTCTTCGGCAGTAGGAACACCTGTTGGATCTACATGTTCAGTGACAATTGAATTTTGAGCATAATCTCCTATGGATCCAAGATGTAGCTTCATCAAAATTTTCTATGCAACAAAGTTGTCTTTGTTGAGCTTGGGAACTTCTCTCTTTCGCATTTTGATCTTTTCTGCTAGTAGTCCTTTTAAACTGAATCAACAGTCAACTCTGATACCAATTGTTAGAATTCTTTAAAATAACAAAGAGGGGGGGGTGAATTAGTTATTCAAGGTCCAAATGCCCTATTAATACCTTTTTCATATGTTCAAACTTAAATCAGTCATATAAGCAAATTACTGTAAATCAACATAAAAAAATAAAACATTCAAGATCAACACATGACACAATGATTTATGTGGAAACCCAATTTGGGAAAAACCACTAGTAACATTCTACTTGATTCTCACTCTTCTAAAGTGATGCCCTATTAAAGGCTTACAACACATTGTTAAATGTGACCTTGTTAGAGGATTTTACCAAACTGTTAGGAATGGGCCTAGTTAAAGGTCTTTTAGAACATTCACTAGAAATGCCACCCTATTAAAGGATTTATCTAATGGTTGTTAAACCAACCTAAGTCCATAGGATTTATCTTACTGTTACAATTGCTAGAAAGTAATGATAATGGTCGTTTGATCTGACATAACTTACAAGATACTTTGCAGATTTTAGATCTCTCTTTCAGTTCAATCCTTATGCTTGGCTTCAATCACTTCAGCTCTGACTACTTGTTTCCCTCTCAAGCTTTGTCTCCTTGAGTCTTCTTACTCATTTTGCCAATGCAGTCATGCTTGTGGTCATCTATTTAAGAAGAGTTCCTATGCTTTCTTCTCCTTAGCACATTCTATAGCACTTCATGCTTTTATGCTTGACCACGGCTCTCTCTCTCTCACTATCTCCCTCTTTTTCACACTTTAATTATTAACTTATGTCTTCTTATATAGAAGTCTGATTTGCCTTTTTCCACTCAATTTTTCCTTTTCAATTTTAGAGTTTCAAAATGGATTAGGTAGGATACAATGTATCTACCCTAGATCTTGTTCTCTTCTAGAAACTTTGCTAGTTGTATCTATAAAAAAATGTTCTACATGGTGTTCTGTGCCACCAACTCATCATTCTTATCTTCCTTTTAATTCACATATTTCTAGATAACAACTTTATCAGCTTAGATCTGATGAATCTTCGATTTTCAAAATAATGCAGCAACTCGGCATTATTGAGTTGCTGGTGCTTGGCACCTCTGTGTTACTCAGCATTATTGAGTTATTAGGGCTTGACACCTCTATGTTACTCAGCACCTCTGTGTTACTCGGCACCTATACCTACTCGGCACTTGGTTCTTCTTAGCACTTGATTCTACTTAGCACTTAGTTTTTCTCGACACACAAACTTAGTTTGAGCTTTACAAAAGACTTAGCTAAAACCTTAGATCTTTGATATGTTTCATTGTGCTCATTCTTCGTATCTTTTAGTATGTCTTCCAATACACTTTTTCATCAATGGCTTAGCTAATCCTTGTACTTCATTACAACATCATAACTTCAACCTTTCTCTAGGTGTTCTAGTTACATCTTATTGATTGCCTTCACCTTGACAATCAACTAATTGATAGTATTTGGATCACTAAAGCAATTGTCATCCTTGCAAGTAGCAAGTTTGACATCAATGAAAAAACAATGATTGAGGACATTCTTTACCCGTTCCATAAATTATTTCAACAACTTTTCTTATGATCATTTCAATCATTTCCAACATAAGGACCATATCTCCTTCCTCAAAACTACGTGGATGGACTTTCCTATTGAAATTTTACTTGAGGAAACTTTGATAGACCATTAGATGGTCGTAGACCTATTGCCTTCTTTCATCAAGTAAATCAAGTTGAGTAAGTCGAGCTATTCTATATTCCTCATTAGATATCTATCCTCGGAGAGAAATGTGGAGTGATGGGAGTTCAACCTCAATAGGTAGGACCACTTCAGCACCATAGACCAAGGAGTATGGAGTTGTGTTGGTGGCTATATGGAATGAAGTGTGGTATGCCCATAGGGTGGGATTAATTTTCAAATGCCAATCATGGTCGGAGTCATTGACAACTTTTTTGAGGATTCTGAGGAGGGTTTTATTAGTTGCCTCAACCTGACCATTACCTTGTGGGAAATATGGGCTAGAAAAGTGGTGATGTATGCGAAGAGAGGTGCACAATTCCTCCATATTTAGGTTTTCAAAATTACCTCCGTGGTCTATGAAAATTGTAGTGGGGATGCCAAAGCGACATATAGTATGATACAATATAAACTTGGACACCTGAACTCCCGTGGTAGTAACAAGGAGAATTGCTTCGACCCACTTAGTGAAATAATCAGTGGCAGTGATTATCCACTTGTGCCCTTCTAAAGAAAGTGGTGCAATAAGACCAACAAGATCAAATCCCTAGTAGGCAAAAGGTCATGGTGGTGCAATGGGTTGCAAGTCCTATGCTGGAGCCCAGATTAAATTAGCATGTTGTTGACAAGGTAAACATCACTTCACAAATTCAGATGAATCCTGTTCTAGAGTAGGCCAATAATATCCAGCCCGAAGGATCTGCTTTGCTAGCACCATCCTACTCGTGTGAGCACCACAAAGTCTAGCGTGTACCTCTTTGAGAGCCATCGTAGCCTCATTTTGATCTAAACATCGAGAGAGAGTATCATGATAACCACGATGATATAAGGTTTGGGTGATGGCAGTGTAACAGGAAGCTTTGTGCATAAGGTTTTGGTGTTGGGTTCGTGTGAGGTGAGGAGATATGATACCATTTAGTAGGTAAGCATGAATTTCATGGTACCATGGAGATTGGGGACCAACCAAGATACAGACCCATGTTCAGTCATCATTCTCATATGCAGGTTTGTACAGCTGCTCAACCAAGAATTCATACTGCGTAGCTTCATGTGGTATTTCTAAGAGAGAACTAATAGTAGCCATAGCATCAGCTACCTTATTCTGGAGTCTAGGTATCTGTATGAACTAGATCTGAGTGAAATGCTCCTTTAGTTGATCAACTAGGTCTTTGTAAGGTAGTAATTTCTCATCCTTGGTTTGATATTCATCCAAAGCTTGTTTGATGATAAGCTGAGAATCACCATAGACCTGAAGCTCTGTGATATTCCATTCAAGGGCAATTTTGAGTCCTGCCACAAGGGCCTCATATTCTGCAATGTTATTGGTACACCGAAATTGTAGTTTGAAAGATTTAGGGATATAATCACCTTGAGGTGTTACCAAGAGTATGCCCATGTCGAAGCCATGAGAGGTATAGGAGCCATCAAAATATAGCTTCCAAAGTGATGGTGTCTCTATCAAATAGAGGTGTTCGTCAGGGAATTCCATGATGAGTGGGTGATCTACAATAGCTTGGCCTTTGATGGCCTTTCTGTCAATATATTGAATGTCAAACTCACTAAGAAGCATAACCCATTTTGCCAGGCGTTCGATGAGTACTATACGAGAGAGCATATATTTCAATGGGTCAATCTTTGACATGAGTTGCACAGTATGATTCAACATGTAATGACACAGCTTTTGGGTGGCAAATACCACTGCTAAGCATGCCTTCTCCATTTGTGTGTAGTTAAGCTCATAGCCTACTAATGTTTAGCTAATGTAATAAATAGCTCTTTCCCTTCCCGCATCATCAAGTTGTGCTAGAAGAGCACCTAATGTTGTGGGAGTAGTTGTGATGTATAGGATAAGCGGGTGCCCTGCAACTAGAGGAACCAAAATAGGTGGATTAGCTAAGTATTGCTTGATGAGCTCAAAATTGTGCTAGCAAGCTGGGTTCCATTTAAAATTTTGATCTTTCTTAAGCAAGTGAGTGAAAGGCTGACACTTATCGACAAGCTAAGAAATGAAGCGTCGGAATAATTAGAGTTTTCCTTGCAAAGAATGAAGGTGCTTGAGTGTATTAGGAGGAGCCATATCCATAATGGCTTTGACCTTCTTGGGGTCGATCTCAATACCGCGTTGTGACACAATGAAGCCCAGGAGATTTCTTGAAGTAACACTGAAGACACATTTCTTTGGATTTAGCATGAGACGATATTCTGCCAGTCAGTTAAACACTTCCTCGAGGTGAGATAAGTGATCCAGAGCATTGAGAGATTTGACTAGAATGTCATCTATGTAATCCTCCAATATTTTATGTATTAGGTCATGGAAGATGGCTTTCATTGCACATTGATAGGTTTCCCCGGCATTCTTTAACCCAAATGGTATCATATTGTAGCAAAATGTGCCCCAAGGTGTAGTAAATGTTGTTTTATGCTGATCTTCCTCTGCTATACGAATCTAATTATATCCAAAGAAACCATCCATTAGTGACAAGAGTTCATGACCTACGGTGAGATCCACAATCATGTTGATATTTGGCAATGGAAAATCATCCTTTGGATAGCCTTTATTAAGATCCCTGAAATTAGTGCAAATCCTGATATCACCAGAGGGCTTGGTAACAGGTACCATTTTAGAAATCCATTCAAAATAATCTATTGGGTGAATGATTTTGGCCTCCAATAGCTTCTCTAGCTCTGCTTTGACTAATAAAGCCACCTTGGGGTGCATTTTTCAAAGTTTCTGCTTGATGGGTTTGGCCCCTGGATCTATTGCCAGATGGTGTACAACTAGTTTGGGGTCCAACCCTGGCATATCCTGATATGACCATGCAAAGCGACCTATATTTTCACTGAGGACTTCAAGAAGAAGTTCTACTTGTTTAGGTGGTAAAGAGGCTGCGATGTATGTGATATGTGGTATCTCTATCAGACTGATATTTAGAGGCCGAGTTTCTTCTGTCAAAACTGAAGATATAGGAGGTCGATGCTCCTGTGGGGGGAGGATGAAATCTCCATCCTCATGTGCCTCTGAGAGGTTTTCACCATTGGATATGTCGTTTATTTTTGTTTCATTTTTTGAGTCACCCAATGGCACTCCAAAGGAGTTTTCACCATGGGATATTTTTCTTTTATCTTTTTGCTTTTTTGTTTCTTTTGGAACTTCATTTTTGCGACTAGAGATTTCCTCCTCCCCGAAGTAACCTGCTGGATCTAGCTTGTAGACATATACCAATGGTGGAGGTGGTCATTTATGTGGCATTTCTACCCCCATGAATTTAGGGAGTGTGTTCTTGGTAGAGAACTCGTCAACATGAACGATACTTAGTTGGTCCCAATCTATGAGTTCGGGGTGAGCGAGGGGGAGTTCTATGAGGTTCAAGGATAACTGGAAGAGCACAGAGGCTCCAAGGATTATTTTGTCAAGGAAAATATCATTGTAAGCTTTCTTTTCAACTTCCTTAGGGATGTCTTCAACCTCAACAAGCATGTTTTGGATGTTCGTAAAGGCGTGGCCTTCCATTGTAGTGCCCCAAGTTGTGGGGAGTCCATAGCCCAAGCCTTTGGTTTTCTACCCTTGGTGTGCTTCTATAGGATGTCACATACCTAATTCTTGGCAACCTAAACCACCTCCTTGATAATCCCATTGCTCTGTGGCCAAGCGATGTGACCAGGGATATTTTTGTTTAAAGTGATCAAGAAGTGCTTCACTTTTAGGAGGTGGCTCCTTGTATAGCCATGTGTTAATGTCTGGTGTATTTTTTGATCCATCAAGGATACTTTTGGTGAAAAAAGTAGTAGGGCCTAACTAGTGAAGCCAAGAGGTGGTTTTTGGTATAGGTCCTTAATGTATAGGGTATCCTTGAGTATGTGGGTCAAGTGGTAGAGCGCCAATAGCAAAAGCATCTGTGAGACTATACTCGCCACAACCTATGTAGTTGATCTTAACTGTGGAGATAGTGAAGGCTAAAATGGTGTTTGGATCATGGCAAGTGCTAGAGGAGCTAGCCATGGTGGTGCCAATTTTGATGCTAGGATAGTGATTGGTGTATGAAGCTTAAACTACATTGCAATAAGCAAAGGGTTTAGGATCTGCATGGATGGTTATCTTAGTGCCATTATGCAAAAATTTGATGCACTGATGATATGTGGATGGAACGGCCTTCATGGCATGAATCCATGGGCAACTAAGGAGGATGTTATATGGAAGATTAAGATCAACTACATGAAAAAGTGTTTCCTAAGTGACTAGGCCAACCCTGATAGGGAGCAAGATGGTTCCTTCAGTAGTACACTCCAAATTGTCATATGCCTTGATGGTGATTACATCATTGATGATATCTGCCTCAGTATATCCTACCTACTTGATGAAATTTAGAGTACATAGATTGAGAGATAATCCATTATCTATCATGACATGCTTAACTGCAAAGTCTGAAACCATGATAGCTATGTGAAGTGGGAGGATGTGATCGGGGTGAACTATTGGGATATCAGTGGCTTTGAAAGATAAGGCACATGAGACTAAAAGATGGCCAACCAAGTTGTAAAACGTAGTGTCATTTATGTCAGAAGGGACACGTGACTCACGTAGAGAGCTATCAAGGATCTCTTGATAAAGTGGGCTTGTTTGTAAGAGATCCAGGATGGAGATCTGGGCCGGCATATTTCCAAGGTGTTCTAGGATGTTATACTGTAGCCCTAGTGAAGGTGATTCTGATGGAGATGTTCAAGATTGAGGTGGTCATGCTAATGGTGGTCTGATTTGTGTGGATACAGATGGACCAGCTATATTGAGCCATGTCTGACAGGCAGTAACTGCACATGGAGTGTTTGGGCCTTTGATATTGATGACATTGACAGATGGTTCAACTTGGGATATGCAACCAATTAAGCTACCATAGTCTAAGTATGCTGAGGTATAATTTTGAGACGTGTCTCGATTATCACCTTGTTTACCTGGAGCATTGTTAGGTTTGTTGATAGGAGGGTTTGCAGGTGCCTTTCCTAGGTTGGTGTTATGAGGAGGGAAAGCATTTTGATACATCATTAATCACGCATTGGGTGAGGGTTGTGCCCCCACTGTGATCTCTTTTTGGTCAATGAGGTCCTATACATAATCCTTAAGCTACATGAATTTAAGGGTAGTGTGCCCTTTGACACGATGGAATTTGCAATATCTGTTATCTTTGTACTAGGATGCTCTAGACTGATTGAGTTCCAAGGGTTGCATTTGTGGATACTGAACAAGGTTGTCTTTGGCCAATTTCTCAAAGATAGTATCAAGAGGTTCCCCTAATGGGGTGTATGTTCATGGTTGCCTCTGAACATGGGGTTTACTACCTACCGCCAGTGTGATAGCATTGGTTTGATTATGAGGAACCTGTATTTGTTGATGAGTTTGTACAGATGACGGGTGATACGTAGGAGGTTTCTATTGATAAGTTTTTTGTTGGAAAAATATGGTGGGAATATTGGTAACCACCCCAACAATATGGACCTGTCGAGTGTCAGTGGCACCATTTGTCACCGTATTCTTGTTTTTGTTCTAGTATCAAGTTTTGTCATTGCTCAAACCACGGTCTTGGGTGTTTTCCTTGTACAGTCTGATGACACCGTCCTTAATGAGACCTTGCTTGAGGCCCATTCCTTTTTCTTTGATGTCTTTGTATGTTTGCAAATAGTTCATAACCATGTGATGGGAGAGGCTAGGGTGTGCATTGTTTATGAACATCTTGACAAGATGGTGCTCAGGGATGGTGCAAGAGATCCTTGTTGTGAGGATTTGCCAACATTGTAGGTACTCTGTAAGACTTTCTCCTCCTTTTTTTTTGGTGTGGAAAAGGTCCACCATAGATAATTTAGTTTCAACGAGATGGGTATATTGAGCAACAAACGCCTCAGAAAGTTCTGCAAAAGTTTTAATAGTACCTTGAGGGATACGAAAAAACCACTCCAAGGCTGGTCCTGCTAGGCTTTTGGGAAAGAGCCGCATGAGGAACACGTCACTATAGGCTACCTCCTGAGAATGCATATAGAATTCCTTAACATGTGTGACTGGATCACTTTTCCCCCTAAATTTGTCAAACTTGGGGATCTCAAAATGTTTAGGAAATGGAGTCAACGTGATAGTCTTATCAAAAGGGTATGGGCAATCATTTTCAAATTTGAAATTCTTGGTGTCTGTCCCATCTTTGAGGGCTTTGAGGGCATTCTTCATTTCTTCCCATTCAAATTTTACAGGTGGAGGAGTAGGTGCCCTTGATCCAGGTGCCCCTAGTGGAGTGGATGCCATGGGTTGTTGGAATGTGCATTGTGCATATTGTTGCATCTGCAGAGGTGGGTGTGGTAGGTAACTATGAGGCTGCTACCTTATGAGGTAGTTCTGTGTGGGTGCTTGGGCATACTACTGGTGTGAAGGCTGTGGATGGAATGGTGGTAATGCAGATGATGCTTGTGCCATGCTCTGGGAATATATACCATGTCCAATATATGTGGGGTGCGCGCCTACTTGGGAGTAGGACTGATGTGGAGTAGGCACAAGGTAATAGATATGCGGCAAAGGGTTTACTGTAGAGAACTATAGTGGCAGTGGATTTGGGCTATTTCCTAAAGGTGGCATGGAGAAATAGTTGGTGAGGGGTGGAAGAAAATAGCTATGTGAAGCAGTGGATGATAGTGCAGAAGGTGTGAACGTGACTATAGTGCTAGGGGGAAGACTAATGATAGGTGTCTGTGTTGCAAAAAAATTCCAAGGTCCCAAAGGAAAAGCATCTAAAGAGCTTTGGCTAGTTACAAAGGGGTTGATAGTAATGTTTGGTGGGATAGAGGATGAGGTATTGGACCCTAATGGTGGTATTTGAGGAGAAAATGGACTAGATGTGATATGGGGTGGGAATGAAAAGATAGTGCTGCTAGATGCAAATGAAGGAGTTGGTGGAATAGAAAAATGAGTGGTGGAAGCAGATATAAATGGTATACTTGAGGTTGGTTGGGATGTAGTATGCACCAATGGTTGAGTGGGGATGGGATGAGTGTTCTGTAGAATGGGAACTGGCACCTAGGTCAAGGGGATATTTGGGTCTGTTGGTTCTACCTGAGGTAGTTGCCATCCAAACAATGGGTGAGTAGGATATGCTATGTTGATAGGTGGTGGATGTCCAAACTCAAAGACACCAACAATGTCTTGTAAGAAATTTGCCATGATGGTTTCCTTGTTGCGATCTATAATGGGATTGACAATAGTAGCATGACTAGGTTGGTTCATAAAAGCCTCAATATCTATGGATGATCATGGTTCCTCTAGGATTTGCGGTGGTGGATCTGATGGCGTCATGGAAACCACAGAGTATGGTTGAGCTCAAGATGTGTTACCACTGTGATCAGGATCCATGTCTCTTTTTCATGTGTGCCTACCAAAATGTGTGGTGGGTGGCATGAAAGAATTCTTCTCCTAAATGTGGCGAGGGATGATACTAAGGGTGTCCAAATGATATGATGCCAAGTGCAAGAAGCTTGTGTGTTCCTAAAATATGATTGCGGGAAATGTGATGGTGATGCAAAAGGTGCGACCCTAACCTTTGGCTCAAGGTGATGTGGGACACCAAAAGAAAGCTATTCATAACAAAGTGTTGTGTTTTGAGGATGCTCAAGATGATGAAAGATGTGATAAAAATACTTCTAAATGAGTGAGGAGATGACGCTGAGATTTTAACAATGCAAGCAGAGGGTTTTTCTCTAACAGCCTAAGATGAGAGGAGATGGACTGACTTCAAATGCTTAGATGGGATAGTGCAATTCCTAGATGAGAGACTAAACCTACAAGTGTGTAAGTGTGTGTGGAAAAAGGAAGGACCTAATCAGAATGAGTAATGGTAGAGTTATCAATAAGGCTCATCTTAACACCATGTCAAAGGGTTAGGTTTTGGATTTTGTTGTCCCATTCTATTTGCAATGCTACTTCAGCTTCATCTTTCTCAATCTGATCCAGTTTGGAAATCCTGGGGTTAGGGGTATGCTTCTTATGCTCTACTTTGATTTCCTTGTAGGCTAGTATTTGAGGAAGCTTAGCCTTCTTAAACTTAGTCTTGGGGTGGCTTGACATGAGATATTTTCAAGGGGTAAGATCACAAGTGTGGGTTTTTCAGGAGGCAGTGACTATGCTAAGTATGCCCTAGGCTAGGATTGACCACATTTGGAAAACATTCATTAAACAAGTAGAATACCAAGCAATAGATAAGAACAACCAGATAGAAGTTTTGATTCCCAGAATATGATACTTGCGCCAAGGAGTGTGTATGTTCTACAAATGTTTTGATCAGTCACTTCAAACACATTAACACCCTAGATGGTTGTCTACAAGGTTGACAGATTTCTTTAGCTAGGGAGTCCTCGATATACCCAAGGTACATGAGGCCCAAATTCATAGATGAAACTAAAAAGATGTCACACAGTCGAGAGGAGTGGTAACCCACTTCTCCTCTTTCACTTCACAAGGGTATAAAGTTCCTTGAGGCTTAGCCTGAGTGACAAAATCTTGATTCCAAGAGAGGTGTCTTTGGATTCACCTCCTGATCTTTATACTCCACCGAAATGCTAGAGTTGAGGTCATCCCAAGGGGTGATGAAATCCCCAAGTAGGCCTCCTAAAATTTAAACAAGATTTTGGACCCTAATATTATGCACCCAAGATGGCCTCGAAAGACGACAAGGGGAGAGAAGACTTGGATGATCTTGGGCTAAAAGACAGAATTTTTTTTTTTCAACTGACACTTAAATTTTTTTGATCTAGACCTTACAAACACACATGTTTAGGATGCAAATGTTTAATTCCAACTTGAAGCATTAACAAAATTAAAATCGATCGAAGAATGAATACATCAAGAAGATTTAGGGTCAACAAAAACAAACTCGCGCACCCGGAGGCCCTCCACGTCAAGTACCGATTGATTTTCTTTAAGGCATTCAAGATTGATATGTGAGTTTATTTTAAGCCCAAAACAAAGATGTGTGGAATTTGATTTCAAGTGCGTGCCCGGAGGCCCTCCATGTCAGTTGATTCTTGTTCAATTTTAAGGTTTAAACTTGAAGTGTGATCGATCTAATCTAGATTTGTGGACATTCACGAAATCTTATAAGTTAAGAAGAATCATCAAAAATCTAATTAAGTAGAATCAATTTGGAACACTTAACACCTTTTTCAAGTGGACCCATTCCCATATATGGCGTTGAGATTGCAACCAATGGTTAGAATGATGGGCGGTTAGAAAAGTGGTGAGTCCAAATGAAAACCACTTAATTTGATTTTTGTTGATTTGTTTTAACTTAACAAATTTTGTAAATGTTCAAAAATCAAATTTGTCTAACTTGCACGCAAAAGAGAGATTTGTTTTGTTCATTTTAAAGCACCAAGGTAAAGTGTTTGATTTGTGGGGTTGTTATGCATACAAGTTCATTTTTTCCAATTTGAAAGTGTGAATGAGAATGACTTAGACTCGACCAAAAAAAACTGACAATGGTCCCGTAGAGAAAATACAAAAAATGCATTCTCGCAATGGTAGCATTCTCACAACGTGGGTTCGTGATCCTACTAGAGTTTGTCTTCACGGGGATGTGTTCCTGCTGACCTACCAAGGCACAAGAATGCAAGGAAAAAACTGGCAGAAGATAAAATAAAAACCAGGGAGCTCATTTTGAACAAAGCGATCCCACTGGTTTGTGATTTTACAACGTTCCCACGACATGGGAATGACAGTCCCGTGAAAGATAAAATTATTACAACTTTACAAAGTTAAACAAGACAAGGTTGCATTCCTGCAAGTGAGAATGATGATCCTAGTTTCTCTAAGCTGTGTTCTCACTGGAGGATTCATCGACGGGGATGCAGTGAAAGTTTTAAAGCCACTTTGCAGCTGTCTGTTGAAAAACTACGAACTCGTTGTCGCAGGTTCACATTCCCGTTGGCAAATGGCCTCATTCTTGTGTCACAAGAATGCGTTCCTGTGGTTGAGGGTTCGTAGAAAAAGCTAATTTTTTTGAGGTCTCAAAAATGGAAAATAATGAGATGGTTGGGAGCGCATTTTCCCAAAAGTGACCTGCATACCTGCAACAAAAATAGCAAACAATGTTAGTTTTGTTAGTTTATCATTAAAAAGCCCAAAAACATGATTAGATTGACCCATATGTGAGGTCCCATCGGGCGTGCCAAAATGTATCAACTAGATTAGTAGTGCAAATTGAATACTAACTAATTAAATAGAAGCATCAACAATACTAAGCAACCTAACACTTAAGATAGGACCTAGGGTTATCACCACAAAAAGGAAGCAAACCAAGAATGGTAGGCTCCTAATGGCATAACACAATGATGCAATGGATTTGTCCTTGATTTTTAGGAATGTATGCTCACAAGTTATGCTTCAAACTTCAAATGGATGAGTGGAGTAAGTGAAACAAGGTTTCAACAATGGAGTCATGAAGTGATTTTGCCATTATAATGGTATTTTGATAGTGTTTGTGCTCTCAAAATAGCATTATAACTTTGCAATGGAAGATGGATGATTTTGTGAAGGGAGGGCATTCAATTTATAGGCTAAGGGCTTGAGGGATGGATGGCTAAGATGCAAGGAGAGATGAAAGCTTATGGAAGGCTAAGATGCACTCAAAGGGGAGCACATGGATTGTGCTTATTTAGCACCAATCAGGGAGTGACACATGTCACAGGGTCAATGGGTAGAGGAAAGGGAAAGGATGAGTCAAAAAAGGTGTCTCAAGGCCTTAAATGGCCCTCATAAGTACTTGTAAGAGCATTCATTGGGTTTGTAAGAGCATTGAAGGCTTATGGTTGGGATAAAGTTTTATGGTTGGGATATTTTGAGGGAGGAGACTTTGATTTGGCTCAGGAAAGTCTTAAGCTCACTTAGGGAATGTGACAAGGTTAGGGGGGGGATTAGGCTTGGGTTAGGATTAGATTAAGGATGCTAGAGATATGCAAGTGGATGGCATTCATGAGGGTGGGTGAGTTAGTGGCTAAGCTAGGTTAGTATGGGTGGATGGGGTGGATTAGGCTAAATGGAGGATTTAGGATAAGTTAGGGGCTATTAGATTTGAGGGCTTTATTTATTAAAGTGATTTTAATAAATTTGGGATTTTGGAATTAGATAGGAGAATAGGATTTAATTGATAAATGATAGGTTATTTGGCTTATCAATTAGGACTATAGATGATTAATTAAATTAATCAGCTAGGGGATGGCAAAGGATTAATTAAATAGGAATTTAATTAATTATGCCTTTAGAGATAGCTAAATAGGATTACCGAAGTGGTGTAATCAAATTTAGCTATCTACAAGAACTAGAAGAGTTCACTTTCACTAGTGTTAGGGATTGTAGTATCTCTACAAAAACTATATGGGTCCCTTAACTTGTGCATTTGCAGAATATGCATTGGAAGAATTGGGAAGAAATTCTAACTATTATGCAACAAAAGGGCTTGGATTCTTAACTCTAGTTTGTGTTGGACATACTTAAAACTTCTTCAACCTCTACCTCTGCAATCAACTCTACAAGTATCTATGAATTATTTTCTCTACAAGTTAAGAGTGATGCAAGAGCATCCTAGGGAAGTCAGCAATGTTATATGCAGGGGCTTTGTGCTCAAGTTTGTGGAGTTATGATTCACACAGTTGGGGATCTGGTCAAGGCATATTGGGGAACCTTTCCTTAAGTTTGTGTGATGTTTGGAGTTATAACCTTGGAGTTAGAGTCATTTTATTGGTTTTTAGTAATGTGTTCCTATTTATTGGTTGAGCTTTGGAGATAATGTTTGTGAGCTTTGATCTAAGGTATTTGGTGTGTGCACTCTTATATTTGGATAGTTGGTTGGCATCTAGACCTATTTCTAAGTGTGTTTATTCTTATGTTATCTCATGAGTTAGTTATGCATTGTAAACTTGGGGCATGTCCTTAGTATTTAATTGTATGCCATGTATTTAATATCTATTGCAAGTTGACTTATGGATTGAAGGATATATTTAAGATGGGTATATGTAATAAATTTAATTGCAATAGGTTGACCTATGGCCATGAAAATATTTAAGGAGAGATTGGGTAGTGTTCTAGGCATAATTTTTTAGGAAATTCAAGTGGAAGAAGAGGAGTAGCTGAGATAGAAAAGTTTGAGCAAAGCTAGTAGCTAAGTGTGGCTTGGGAAATAAGAAGGTTTTTTGGTGGTGTGTGAGTACAAGTTGAGATTCTTCTTGGATTTCTCTACCAAGTTGTAGATCTAGGCTAGTTAGTGGTTTGGATCTTGCGAGATCTGGATGAACTTTAATTGTAATTGTTGATGTATTTGGTCATAACCTAGAAGGCCTTATAACCAAGCATGTTGGGTGAAAATTTTATTATGAGAAATGGAATTGTGTGGATCTAAATCTATGTTATTGTTTATATTCTACTTTGTGGTTGTTTCTTGGGAGCTAGGACATCTCCTTTGGGGAATCTTCTGCCTTGCACTATGTTAGGGGATATCAGAGAAAAGGTTGGATCTGGTTGATTTTTTATAGAAGGTTTGCAAAGATCTTGGAAGATGACTCTAAGACAATCAGACCCTAGGGAAATTGAAGATCTCTGTAATGTTGTGGAAGTGAGGATCTCAAAGAATATTAAAGTAGAATTTAAATATGAGATGGCACTAATGAAGAGTGATATGATCACTGAGATCATAAGTGCTATAGGTGGTGTACCTTGGCATATGGGTACCAAAGATGGTTATGAGGAATCTATTGAAGACTTTAAGGTTGTTGGATTAAGTGCTGAAGGTAGAACTAATTGTATAGAGAGACCTATGGAAGATAGGGTTGGTCATTTGGGTAGATCTAGATCTCAATTGAAGCTAAAGTACAAGATGGATGTTTCTAATTTTTTGGGTACTTTGAATCCTAAAGAACTTATTGATTGGATTGGTGATTTAGAAAACTACTTTGAGTTAGAGGATATTGTTGATCCTGTTGGTCTGATTTTTTTGCAAGATAAAATTTCCCTAATCTAGGTAAAAAAAATTAGAATTGAATCCATTAATGGAGAATAGGGTTTCTTGTCTTTGGTCCTACAAATTTGTTAACCTTTGAAATCATTTGTTAAACCCTAGGTCTCATTCCTTTTAAATTTTTTGGGCATGAAACCTTTTTTAAATGTGAATATTTTGTGTCTAGTTCAAATCTTTCATGCCTCCAAGTACCCTTTTTTCTCTTTTGTTCACACCATCCAATCCTTGTAAGATCTATAGCAGTTGCATTGTCGCTATCAAAATATGCAAGTGTTTTACCCTATGCGATATAGTGACTACTGCAAAATTGAGAGGCAATATCATAAAATAGAGAAGCGGTGCCTAGAAAGTGTTCTACTTCATAAATATTTAGTCACATGTTTTTGTGTCAGAGCTATTAGAACCAAAAAAAGGAACCAAAATAATAGAGTACAAAAGCATCAATAGAGTTCATTTTTCTGATAGGTCGCTATGTCACTGTCAAAAAAAGTTTGAGCTTTGCCATTAATGATATGGCACCTTAACAGAAAGTAAATATGACAACAATTTTTAAAAGTTCTCGGTGACCATAAAATTCCCAAGTTGCATGGTGGACGTGCAGCTTTATTGTCTTGTCAAAAGCACTAATTAGAGTAATAATGATTTTACATGCATTTATCCTTCTAGCACAAGATTTTAACAAGGCACCAGAGGTTTCTATATCATGATCAAAAAATAAATGATCTTTGTTGCTAGCAACATAGTGCCTCGACAGAAAATGATAGCACAGCAATAGTTTTAAAGGGTGGGTCCCAAGCATTTGCTTCATCAAATATGAGCCAATCAATCTTTGGACACAGTGACATCTAGTTGGATATGTGTCATGCACTAGAAAAATTGAGGACATTGGAGGTTATTATGTCGCTATCAAAAAATCTTTGCGCCTTGCCATTAGTGACATAGCACCTAGCCAAAAAATGAGTATGTGGTGGGACATAAGCTATGAGGTGATATAACAAGGATTAAAGTATTAGCTTATGAGCCAACTAGATAGTACATTCTCATGTTAGCAATAACTTAAATCCATGCTCCAGTTAAAGACCAAGTGAAGAATTATGATTGTCAGATTAAGATGAGATCAATGATAGTTTCCTTGTTACTATAAAAAGATGTCCACTATTTACTCTATGCGACATAATGATTGGGGACCCACATAATGTATGCATGTCATGCAGTTTCCTCACCATCAGATCAAGCCCATATTTATGGCTATCGCTATGTCACTATGACGAGTTGCTCAAATTTTATGTATAGTGATATAGCAAAAAAGGAGGGACCCACCACTCTAGTAATCAAAATACAGTAAAATTCTTGCCATCAAATTAAGATCAGATCAAGGGTTGTCAATTCCTCACTATAGCAACATGCTCACTCTTTATGTATAGCAAGGTAGCGACTCAATGACATGTGTCCTCAAAATTCAATGGGTCAAGTTTGAAGTACCAACAATGAAGGAAAGATACACATGGTGAAATGTCTTTGGATTGACTACCAACATGTTAAGAAGAATGTCAGTCATCTTTGCTTGCATCCCTAGATCATAGGATTTTTCAAAGATCAATAGCATGAATTTGAACATAGAAGGTGATGCCACTCTGTGCATTTATGAGGAATAAAAGCTTCACATGTGAGAAAAATAGAGTATAATATAAGAGACTTCACCAATACCATCTCATGCAAAAAAAATATTTCAAGTTTTTCTAAGCAAAATCCATTACTGAGAATATTGTGTTGAGCTTGAAAAAGAGCATGAAGTAGTTTACCATCATTTGCGAGCTACTACAGAATTATAGAGAACAAGTAGACAAGAAAGTAAGTACCTATACACTATAACCTCTATAGCATTTTAGTTTCTATGAATTATAGTCAAGATGGCTCTGAAGAAGGTGTTTTCTGGGCAAGAGAATTATTTGGATAGAAAGATCCATGATGACCTGCTAGAATTGCTTCCTGAATCCACCACTGAAACTATACAAGTAAAAAAGATAACTTCAATAAACCCTAGGCTGAGAGTTAGAGATGGGTTATATGATAAGGGAAATTGGGTTTGGGATGCTAACAATTCTTAGATTGGTTTGGATTTTTTTAAGAAATGGTTTTTAGAGAGGAACTTGTTTGGCCCACATGCCAATAACTAAAATTTTGATTTAGGGAAATTGGTGGTTCCTAGTGTCTTTATGGATTATGACCTCCTTGAGACTATGGAAAAAAACTATAACCAAGCCATTAGGGTGGTGAGAAGAACTGATGGTGAAATACTGATCATAATTAGACTAGAGGAAATTAGGGAAGTATTTGGTTTAGGGCCTTTCACTGACTACAATGTGCCAATTGATTTAAAAGGATTAGAAAAAGAATACATGTAAAAGAAGGATGTTGTTAGACAAGCTGCATTGAGGGCACATATAGGTGAGATTGGAACTCTACCAGCAATAACAGCAGCTTCCAAGGAACCCTTCAAAAGGGCATACTTCAATGCCAAGGTTGTAGATGCATATAGGACTCTGTGTAGAGTTTTTGGAAAAGATGAAGAGGAGTTTATGCCTGTGGAATTTATGTACATGATTACTCAGATTTCCTCTTTTGGTGTGGACATAATTTTTTATTTTTCTTCTTATTTAGTTGAAGAAATTCATAATGACCTATTTGGGATTGCTAAGGGCAAGGTGGAAAAGATTTTCGGTCACTATTCTTTGATAATGCACATGTTTTTGTCCAAAGGAGTAACATATTTTGGAAAAGAGATGAAGTTGAACAAGGAACAAGATGGGAAGCACTACCAGACCAATTATGGAGTGCAAATATGACCTGGGAAGCAGAGAAAGCTAGTTTTGTTAGATTTGATAGATATTTTACTTCAAAACTAAGATGTTTATTATTGAGTGACAATCCAAGAATACACAAGGCATTGGTGGTTCTTAATAGGCCCCTAGAAAATCCTATTTGTTTGAATGTTTCACACAATTGGGGAGACATCATTCCGTATTCAATTTTAATTGTCATCAAAATTTATGGTTTCAGAGGCACTCCACATGTGTTAACTTACCAAGTGCCATTAAAAGTAGGAGTAGCTGAATTCTTGTGGTAGCTAGGAGGACTAGAGGAAACTTATTTGTTGAAAAGATCAAGAGGGTCAATCTTCTCCACTTACACAGTGGCCCATCAATTTGTAATTACAAAAGGGGGTTGGCTCTCTTTGCACAAAATTTTAGATCCATTTAAGATGGTTGTTTCCCACCCTTATTTTTGTGACACTGAGGGATTTTATCATTTGGCTTTCAAACATAGAATTAAGCTTGGTAAAATTGAGCATGAATTCTATTTTCCTGAGGATATAATAAGAAATGAATACTCCTTGCAAGAGTAGGAGACTAAGAAGGAAAAGTGGAGAGTTTTTTCAAAAGTTTTGGATTTCATTCATTGTTTTGATGCAGATTATAGCCGTTTAAGTAATGTTGTTACAACTACAGATAAAATAAATAAGCCTATGCTCACTTTTCCAAAAACAATGGAAACCATGAACAAGAAAAAGAAAGTTCTTATTAATTCTTTCCCAAATAAGGCTAGGGAAGCAATGAGGAAAATGGGATTTACTCCCAACACAAGGGCAGGTCAATTAGTTGTCCAAAAGAGGCCAGGTTATACTATAATTCAAAATAAAAGGACCATTTTGGAAAAATGTAAACAAATAATTGGGTCCACTAGTGCTATCTAGGAAGAGAGGCCTCCTGAGCCCTCCCCTAAGATGAGGAAAATAATAAGGGAGGAGGATCCTCATGTTGAGGAGTATTCACCTTCACAAATCCCTTTGAGAATTGAGGAAGAACAACTCACTAGGGAGAAAATTGAAAAATTAGGATCCCAAGAGGGAGTTTTTGTCATTCAATCTGAAATAGATGAAGGAAACCCCTAGGAGCCTCTTGTGCCAAGTTTTGAGTTGATAGTTGCAGATTATAAAGGAAGGGAACTAGACCCTATTTTAGAGCAAGCAAGTCAACAATTTTTGTTAGATGATAATTTGTTAAATCTAGAGCCTTTTACTAGTTTGCATGGAGAACCAACATGGACAAGTTCGAGGAAAGATGCAATAAATTAAGAATAGAGCTTCCTAGGCTAGAGGAGGTGGCCTTGCAAAATCAAATCAAAGAAGAGATCATGCAAGAATTTCAAAACATAACCCCTGAAGAGGGGAGAAAAATGGTAAAGGCCTCAAATATTTTATTATTACCCGATTGGGATATTGTTGATGCCTTAATTTTTAATTCTATTTCAAATAAGTTGGATTTGCAAGACCCAAACACGAAGGAATTCATAGGGTCTGCATTCAGTGAAGACTAGGCTGCCCTAGTTATATGGTCATTGAGAAAGGGATCAAGAGCCACCCCATCACATCTAGATGAGTCTGGATTGATGGGAAATATTGTTGTAAGAAGAGTAGCTAATACTTCCCATGTGCAGGCTACACACTAGGGTGTAGATACATCTCTTTTTTTTTTGGCCACTGCTAAGAAGGAAGAAAAGGCCATGTTTGAACTGTAGAGAAAATATGAGAGTGTTTTGGAAGCTTACAATAAAGAAGTTCAAAAGAGGATTGAACTTGAAAATAAAGTAATGGGGAGGTCTACAAGACCAAAAATAACATATCCCCATCATCCAGTCAAACCTTTTAAATCCACTCCTCTCATAGAATTGCCAAATACCCCACAAAGGCCACAGTATTATACTGCTAAAGATTTTGAAGAAGAGAAGAGCAAGCTATGGGCCTTACATGTAGAACTGAATGTATAGTATGAAGACAAATTGAGGAAAGCTCTCACATATTTGGGGGATAAAATTGAGTGGCCACTATTTTATGATCAATTAACAAAGACAATAAACATATGGGATGAATTGAAAGCCCATGATGATGCTCTGAAGCCTATTGTGAATAAATGGGTAAAAAGAAGAAAAGAATTGACATTCTTGTGTTATTCTATCATAAAATTTTCACATGATCAAATTGAAAAGACTTATGGTATGGTTACTAATCTTCTAAAATTTGATAATAAGAGAATTCACCTATAGAGAAGAGTAGTAGGTTACTCAAGTAAGTATAAAAGTCAAAAAATTTATTTATTCCCTCATGCCCTAGATAGAAAAAATAAGTTTTAAAAAAAGGATGAATGGGCTAAGAAATTAGATGATTTATTTTGTTTGAGAATGAACAAAATCATCAATGAGAGAGGGCATGCATGGTGGGCTACCACAACAGAGGAAATTCTGAAAGCCTAGATATTCTTTGATTCTTTAAAACAAGAATTTGTTGATATTGACAATGAAGTTGAATATGTTATCAGAAAGCAACAAGACATTCTACATTTTGATTGCCCACATGATACACTTTATGACAAGTGGATAGCAGATATTGCTTCTAGCGAATAGTTAGAGGAAGTTGATTCTAATGATGAAGAGATACATGAAGATGAATTAAAAATCATCGATTTACTTCCATTAGCACCTAGAAATGAAGAAGAAAAAATAGGGTAGTTGCTCTCAACAATGGAAACAGATCAACCAGTTATGACTGCTAATTAGGAAGAAAGCCAAGTGGATGACACATCAAGACATGCAGGGTAGGACAAAGAGGAACAACCAACCCAAGAAGAAGGCATCATGGTCCCAACTAATGATATGGAAGAAGAGGATTTGTAGATAATGGTTGTTTTGACAGTTCATGATGGCGACAATGAAGAGCCATGAATTGAAGTAAAGTTACAAACATTACAGCAAAATTCATCATTGGCAAGCCTGATGTCTACATACTCTGATGAATTAGAATGACAAAGGAGCCTATCATAGAGTTTTTAATATCCAAAAAGATGTAATAGAAAAGGGGGCCTACCAAGAGAATGATATGATGTTATCTTTTTGTTATATAAAATTTTTCCTTTTTCTGTTAAGAAAAATGTAAATATCTTTTAGGACACCTGTCAGTTCTCTAGACTTGAAGCTTGTTGCATCTCACATTATATAAGTGATATTCCAAGGCTCAAGAAGGGTCTAATTTCTAATTCATTTTTAGTTTTATACTTAGGATGTTTTTGGTCCAATTTTTTAGCAAACTTTATGATTTATCTTCTCTACAATTTTTTTTAGAATACATTGATGTGGAGTGATCTTTGTGTTTCTTTCTAAGGTCATTCTAAGTTTACTACAATTGTATACAATTTTCAAGGAAATTTAATACAAATTTTGAGCTGTCCCCATATCAATTCTTATTTAATTTTGTCTCCTTCACTGTTGCCTAGTTACTGTGAGATTGTATGAGTAAAGCTTGTTCAATTGAATGCAATTCATTTAGGTTGTATGTCAATTCATTACTGCTATTAATTCAATGAATTAAATAAAGGCTTTGATGAATTTGATGAGATCACTATGGTAATAGAAAGGATGTCTGTAAGTATTAATTCTAGTAAGAATTGATGATAATATTTGTTGTAATGCAACAAGTTAGATCTATAAATTGGAGTAGACTCTAAATCCCAATGGAATAGGCACTGAGAAAATTAATTTAGTTTGTGGATAAGTAGACCATGAAGAAGCATCAAATATAAAATCATAATCAGCTTTATTTTACTTTTCTTGGAGATTTTCAAAGATGGTTAGCACTTGTTTGCATGAAATGTTTTAGTCTTAGTTAGCCACCATTGTTGGGAATACTTGTAATCTTATAGAAGAATTGTGACCAAATCTATTATATGGGATGTATTTTATCTAAAAATGGCAATATCATGTATGTGTCTCAAGGTAGAAGATGAGAATTAGAATGAAACTAAAATAATTCTCATATAGTAGCATCCAGCCTAAGTCATCCCTTGGGTATACCCACCCTAGTTTTGCAGAGCCTAAAGAGTAGAAAACCATCCTTAGTTTTGTTGAAGTTGTGTCCAAATGGTTTTCATATATAATTATTAATAGGAATTGGCTAATCCTTAGGTTGTGTAAGTAATATCAATTTGTTATTGAACATTTTTTTTGTTTAGTAGTTTTCAAACACCAACAAAATGGTGACTCTACTAGGGAGTTATCCAACACATCTATGAAGAGTACTACAGTTTCTTTGGTCCTATTGTGTACGTGTGTGTTAGATATTAAAATTACTACTTGTGGTAGTATTTGGCATGTTATAGTGAAAAACCTTGAGAATTTAAAAAAGAGAGAAACAAAAACCAATGCCACAGAGACACACTGATATATCCAGCCTTTCCAAGTGTCTTATATATCAAGCAAGAGTTGTAGTCTTATGATCTTAAGTGATTGGTCCATCTGTGTCAAATATTTCCATATTAATTTGTGTCTTTTCTTTGAAGATAGGAGTAATTGTAATTGTGTATTTTCCCAAGAAAAAGGTGGTGATTCAGTCAAGGTTTTGAAGCTAGTGCTTATTGATAGATAATAAAATGGCTAATAAAAGAAAAAACACAAGAGCTTATATAAGAACCAATCCTAATGTACCAATGTATACTAATTTGCCTAAAGGTGGTAGGAAGAACCTGAATAAGAAAAAGACAAACCCAAATCCCACCTAGAAACCTAGAGGTAGTGTATCAGTTAGTTATCATTATCAATTAGTGGTAGGCAGAGAGTCTTCTTCACCTAGCTCTAAATCAAAAACTACAAGACTCTTAGGAAGGATATTTAGTACCCCAATACCAAATGAAAGAACATACCAAGATAAGGATATGTCACTAGTAGGGAATATATCCCCTAGACTAGATCTGATAACTGAGATGAATCATAGGTTAGGACTCAGAAGTTCATTTGGAGATCCTTTTAATCCCAAGGAAGTCCCATACATGGAACCTAATTTGATAGACCTAGATGATCCTACTGATTTAGAAGCCACTTATGTAGACCCTAAAGAAGTGCAATCATAAATAGGAGTTTCGAAGAAATGGATTGTTGAGGAAGAAGCCTAGTGTATTTGCCTAGAAAAAGAAAAAAAGCAAGCCACCTTAGATGCTATAGTGGAAAGAGATAATCTACTTAGAAGGATGGTTTCCTTAAAAGAACAAAATAAGAAGTTAGAAGAAAGAATGACAACCCTTCATGCTGATGTCTTTGGAGATGTAGATATTCTAAGAACTAAAGTTCAAGAACAAGAATAACTCCTGAGTCAAAACCAAGAACCTGTCATTACTCAAGTCCAAGCTTATAAGCTTGTCCAAGTAGATCCTGTAGAACCTACTATGAAAGCTATAGATAAAGGAAAGGGCAAAGCCATAGGAATCCAAATAAATGAACCTCAAGCTATACCAAGCAAATCCATAAAACCTTTCATGTCAAAATTTGATCTACATCTGGAGAAGGCCAGAAAGGAGAAGGAAGATCTTGCAAAAGAGCTTGAGAAGGTGGAGAATGAAGCTGAAGCTACAGAAACTGGGAGGAAAATTTAGTTCATTAAGTCTAACTCTGCATTAGCCTCATGGCCAAATTTTTCCACTCTAGCTTCAACCTCTATATCATTTTGTGGACCAGTAGTTTCAATTCAAGGAATATCTCAATCTTCCCCTGCCTCATCATCCACCATTATTACTCAAGCCCCTGTTGTCCAACCTCAACAATCCCAAAGTGTTCAGTTTAACCAAGCCAATGTAGCAAGCACTTCAAATGTTCTTTTTTTTTAAAAGAAACTTGTATACATGGAAAAATATAGACAAATATCATTTGTAGGTATTCTTGGTGCTCCACATCCCATATCTTTTGATTTAAGAGATAAAGTTGTTAAGTTTTCTAGAAATAATATTGTTACTGGTGAAAAGAATTTGAGAATTTTCATAGATATGCTAAATGACTATGAAGTTGAACATGATGATGTGGTGATGAAGTTATTTGTTCATTCACTGACTGAGGATGCATGGGATTGGTTCAGAAGGTTACCTAATGATATCATTAGTTCATGGGGTGATTTAGAGAAGTTATTCAAAGAATAATATGGAGACAACACTAATGTTGGATTCATGTTAAATGAATTCAATAACATCAAGAAGAATCCTAAAGAGTCCACATTTAATTTCAATGTAAGATTCCAAAAAAGTATGTACAAACTATTTCAGGTTATGAGGTTGAATGAGGATTTTTTTCTCACAACATATTTTAATGCTTTTGATAGAAAAATGGCTTATCATTTGATGGATAAAGATCCTAAAACTTTGAGGGATGCTTATAAGGTTGTAGTAAATATTGAGAATAATAGGAAGGCATCTAGTAACCTTGGTAGGAGAGATGAGTCAAAGCTGTTCAATCCCAAGAACAACAACAAAAGGGAGGTTAATAAAACTCTTGCAGGAAAGAAGCTAGAAGAACCTACAATAGGTCGAGTGTTGGAATTGCTAAAAAAGATGAATCCTACTAGTCTCAATACCCAAAAGCCAAATGTTGCTGATAAGACCCCTGTGAACAATAGCAATTTCACTAAACAACCTAGAATGCAGAATTACCCTTACACTACCCAATGGAAGGATGGCAAGCCAATCCCTAACCATACCCAAAATGTAAAAGATAAGGGTACACTAGATCCTTTGTAAAGAAGTTCAGTAAATATGAATGATAATGTGTCATGGGGTATTATTTGTCAATCACCTCATTCTACAAAATATTGTGTAGTTACTCAATCATTTTCTTTTGATCATAGTGTACAAACTAAGGAGGAGGAAGAAGAAAAAAGCCATGATGATGTAAGTTGTAATATGGTGAGCATGTGCAATGATTGTGTGGATTATGATTTGGAAGAAATAGAAAGTGATCTAGAGAATAAGAAAATTGCTTATCAGTTACATCATCAACAAGTCTTTTTAGACAATGAAGGGTATGATGAAGATTAGGTATGTGTTACATCTTCTAAAGTTGGTCATGTGAATTTTAGAATGCCCTCTAAAGAGGAAATTGATAGAATTACTACAGAGATGATCTCCCAAGTACATAGTAACTACAATTTGAGAAACTGAATAGTTAACAATGATGTTGGGAAGCCTTCTGGTATATTTATAAAAGATATTACACATAAGATGAAAGATGAAGAAAAGAAGACTAATGTAGAGACAATCAAGATTAAAGAAATAAAAACCAAAAAGTGGGAACCCAAGAAGAAAGTTCAATTCCAAGCAAATGAAACAAAAAAAGAAACTGTGCAAGAAAAGGGATTAGGATCTAATACTTCCAAGCAAATAGTAGTCCTTGCTACTCAAAAGGTTCCTATTCTAGGTATGACTATGAAACCCACTATATCTAATCCTTTTGACATGATATCCATGTTATCACAAATTATTGTTAAGGTACCCATGTCTAAAATATTTAAAATTGAAGAGGATAAGAGCAAAGCCTTGTCATGGTTGGGAGGGATAGGAAATAATACCAAAAATGTAGAAAAAAATGCTATTCAATAGACCCCTTAGTAATAGAAGATAGTGGTATCATGTCCCAAATTCCCTAAATGTTCTTGGATGATTCATTAGTAGCATACATAGAAGATATTGACCCATTTTTTCTCAATCTCATTATAAAAGGAAAGACCCTAAAAAATTGCATGATAGATTCAGGAGCTTCTAACACCATCATGCTTTTCAAAGTAATGGAAGTCTTAGGGTTGAAAGTAGACACTAAGCAAGGCAAATGCAGAGGTATGGATGCTAGAGAAGTCCCAGTCATGGGTACTATATATGCTTTACCATTTAAGCTAGCTGCACATCCTGAGGTAGAATTGACCATGTCAGTCCTTGTAGTTGATATTCTTCCACACTATGGAATGTTGTTTTCTATAAAATAGAGTGTTGCTATGGGAGGTAGCCTACAATGTGACTTAACCTATGCAACTTTTTACATAGGTGACAAGGCTATTAAAGTAGACAGAGAGACAAGGGTTAGTCATATTTTGGGTGAGGAAATTGACAAAGATGCTACTTGATTTTTAGATACCGGTGTGAATGCATTTATAGTTGAGTTAATTATCCAAGAAGTTGAGAAGTTTCCTACTATGATTGAACATGAAGTTGAGTGTTGCATGGACTCACCTATATTATGGATAATGTTCTTTGATGGGGCCTATTCAAAAGAAGGTGTAGGGGCAGGGGTAGTTTTTGTTTCTCTAGAGAAAAAAAATTTTAGATATTCCTTTACCTTGAACTTTTCATGCACTAACAATATAGTTAAATATGAAGCCTTGTTGTTAGGATTGAAGGTTGCTACCCACCATCAGATCAAAAAGTTGCAGGTTATAGGTGATTCTGAATTGATTATCTCATAGATAAGAGGAACATATGCTTCAAAGAATAGAAGGTTGAAATAATATAGAAATGTTATTTGGGATTAGATTAAATTTATATCATGGAGAGATAGAACTCAAAATAAGATGGCTGACTTATTAGCAAATGTAGCAATTAAACCCCAGGAGATATCATTTGCAAGAATTTCATAGATTGAAGTTCAAAACAAGGCATCAATACCTGAAAATATTGAACATTGGCAAGTCTTGGAAGATGACAAAGACATTGTCAATTTCTTGCTAAATGAAGATAAATACCACGGTCAAGAGTTCGACTGTAGTGATTTGGTTCAAACCATAGATGGGAAGGAAACTATTTTTGGTCAAGAGGTTATACAATTAAAAACTAATAAAGTACCTAAAGTTTTGGTTGTTTTGGAGAACATGTTTGATAACCAAGATAGGGTAAGGCCTGGGGCTAAAGATTGTAAACCTCAAGAGCTAGAAGAGATAAATTTGGGTACTACTGAGGCCCCTAAGAAAGTTTATATTGGCCAAAATTTGTCAGCTAAAATTAGAAAGCTTTTTATTGATTTACTAAGAAAATATAGACATGTATTTTCTTGCTCATATGATGACCTAAAAGCCTATAGAGAAGATCTCTTTAAACATGTCATACCTTTGAAGGAAAATGTAAAACCTTTTAGGCAGAAATAGAGACCAGTTAATCCCACTCTAGCCCCTAAAATGCAAGAAGAATTAGTGAAGTTAATGGATGGGGGAATAATTAAACCTATTAGACATTCCAGTTGGGTCTCTAATCTAGTACCTATCAGGAAAAAGAATGGAGATATCAAACTGTGTGTAGATTTTAGAAACTTGAACATTGCTTCCCTAAAAGATAATTATGGATTACCAAACATGGAAGCTATGTTGCAATAGGTAACTAGGTCTAAACTTATTTCTATGATCGATGGATTCTCAAGATATAACTAGGTCCTAGTGAAAGAAGAAGAGAAATTTAAGATAGCATTTACGACTCCTTGGGGAACTTATGTATACATTAGAATACCTTTTGGATTGATTAATGCTACTGCCACTTTTCAAAGAGCCATGGATGTGGCTTTCTATGAATGCATCAATAAGTTTATGGTTGTTAACTAGGATGACCTCATAGCTTATTCTAAAAGGGTTGAAGACCATTGTAGGAAATTAGAGAAGATATTTATCAAAGCCCTAAAATATGGAGTATCATTAAACCCTAAGAAATGTACATTTGGGGTAACTAAGGGAAAATTGTTGGGACATATAGTATCAAAGGATGGAGTAAAGATAGATCCTAAAAGAGTAGTAGCCATTGATAAGGTCCCTAAGCCAAATAATGTGAAAGGAATCAAATCTTTCTTTGGGAAAGTTAACTTTCTAAGGAGATTTGTTACAAACTTTGCTAAGATTAGTAGGCCTATTTCTAAAATGCTCAAGAAAGGAGCTGCTATTAACTGGGATTGTATATGAGCAATGTTAGTATGCTAATAGAAATCAAATTTAAATAAAGCTTCCACAAACTAAACAAAATTTATAAACTTCAAGATAGACTAAGATGAGCTCTTAATTGAAAATATGAGCCATTAAGGGGCTCTCTCAATGAGAAGCTCTCTTGTTGAGTGGCTTTATCTAAATGGATAGGATGTATGCTCAATATGCTTCCAAAGGCTTCAATGGATGATTGTGGATTTTTGGTGTGGATAGATGGCTTTAGTATGGATTTGGCTCTCAAAATAGCATTATAACTTTACTTCATGGATTGTGTTGTTTTACAAAAGGGAAGGATCCAATTTATAGGCAAGAGGCTTGAGGGATTGAGGGCTAAGATGCAAGGATGGAAAAAAGCTCATGGAGGGCTCAGATTGCATGAGAGGAGAGCACATGGATTGTGCTTCTTTATAACCAATCAAGGAGTGACACATGTCACATGGTGAGAGGATGGAAGAAAAGAGAAGGATGAGTCAAAAAAGGAGGCTCAAGGGATAAAATCTTCATAAAGACCCTCATAATGACTTGTAAGAGCAATAAAAGGGCTTGGAAGAGTCATTTATGGCCTAGTGGGCTTCATAAAGTTTTATGGTTGAGATATTTTGAGGGTGATGAGAGAAATTTTGACTTGGACTTGATTAGGAGGGTTTTAAGCTTGCTTAGGCTTGTGCAAATGATTAGAGGATGGATTAGGATGGTTTAGGATTAGCTTAGGGATAGACAAGTGGATGGCATTTAATGAGGGTGGGTGAAGGAGGAGATATTTGTTAACTTTGGCTTGAGTTAGCAAGTTTTAACCCATGTTTAGGGAATGTGACAAGGTTAGGAGGGGATTAGGATTAGGGTTAAAGACATCTTCTAGAAGAGTCTAGACTTTGGATGAGGATAAAGACTTTCTAGAATAGTCTAGAATTTCCTAGGATGAGGATGAAGACTTTCTAGAAGAGTCTAGAACTTCTTAGGATGAGGATAAATTAGATTTTTAGGAAATAAATAAAGTTTTATTTATTTCAAGGGTTTGGGTTGAGGAGATATTTATTAAAACTTTATAATAAACATGAGGATTAATATTTAATCTTAATTAAATATTTTGAGTTGGGATTAGGGGTAAGAAATGATGGGATTAGCCTTTAATTAAAATTAAAGAAGGATTAGAAGATTTTGGAAGAGGTTAGTGGTCTTAAGGAAATTGGCCAACTTTTGGGGAAAAAAATTAATTAATGATTTATTTTGAGATTTTTGGTCAATTTATTAATTAAATAATTAATAAATAAGGAAATAATGTTTAAATAAGATTTAAACATTTTTGGGAGGGATTCCTTAATTAAATATTTTTAATTAAGATAAAGGGATTTAATGGCATAAAAATAAATTAAATAATTAATTAATTAATTAATTAATAAATGATGATGTCATCAGGACTTTTTTCAAAAAATAAAAATACTTTATTTTCTAAAAGATTTTTAGGTGTCTACATTTTGCCCCTCTTTGATGTGATGTCGCAAGTGGCATGGCATCAAAGATAAGAAAATAAGATGCCCAAGGCTAGAGCAGAAGAGGAGAGAATGGACTTTGAGATGCCCCCTCAAGAAGGCAGTGGGGAGAGAAAGCGAGGCTCAATGACTTCTTGAAAAGTACAAGAATCCAAGATGAGCAAGAAGACTCAGATTTGCTGAAGAGAAGAGGTTTGGTTAGCTCAAACTCTCACTAAGGGAGAATGATAAAGGGAGAATCAGAGGCACAAGAGGAAGCAAGCTTAAGATCTCAGGGATTGCAGAGGATGAAGGAGCGGAGCGCTATAAAAGGAATCCAGGATGGGGAGATGGATGAGGGGATTAAAAAAGCTGATGCAACAGGATTTCAAAGAGTCAAATTGGCAAAAGATGGGTTTCAGAGATCCCTAGGACTAGGATTGTGGATCTCGAAAGATGAGGCTTGGTGGATTGATTTGGATTGGTGGATCCCTAAGACTAGGATTGTGGATCCCTAAACCTAAAGGTGATGATTGATTCTAAGAGATACGGTTGCACAAGTTGGGGTAGGAGAGACAGATGTTGGATATGGATGGGGGATAATGGAGATGAAGAGATTCCATTGAAGCTTTTTGAGCAGGGGGATACTACAAAGAGAAGTACCACCATGTAGTTGAGCACTAGATTTGCTATAGGACTGTTGGTTAATTGCCAAGGTTACCAAGAACATCAAGGCCTTTTCACCAACTGTCCAGAGGACTGACAAAATGACTCAAAAAAAACACACAAGGATTGCCCCAGTATCACACATGAATCCCAGAGGAAGCAGTGTGGAAACGATACTGGGTAACCCACAAGCAAAAAAGAAAACAAGAAAAAGATGTGATCAAGACCTTACGCTCTGATTGCCCCATTCACAGTATACCATGATATGGAAGATCATGGCAACCTTGAGGAGGGAACAAGGAGATTTCTTGGAAAAGATATTTCAAGACCCAACAGGGAAGAGTCCAAATCAAAAGAAAGTGAAAATCCAAAAGAGAATCATTTGCCAACGAGATGGGTAGGACAAGGTACTAACGAACCAAGATCAGACATGAGGAAAGCTATATCCTGCAAGGACCTATCGGAGAGCACCTAAGCTAGTGGATTTGGATGAGTGATGCGTCTGGCAAGCTGAACTAAGAAAGATAACACTTTGGTGACAGGAAATCTAGCTAAAGGATGCATTGGAATAGCTAACCAAGATGTGCGATGGGTGCAAGATGCTGATCAAGGACGAACTGACATGAACGCTGGATAGATGCAATGGTACTAAGCTAAAGAGGATGTACAAGCTAACAGACCAAGATATTTAGAAGCGGGCTAATCAAGATATGGTACAAGCTAACAGACCAATGATATGTATGATATAGATGGATAAAAGGTCAGGATGAGAGGATAGCGGGATAGCTCAATTTTGTGTAAGATGCAAAAACTAAGGATGAGGTGATAACGTAAGATATGGATTTGGAAGGATGCATCCAATGATGATGATGGATGTGCGACCAAGGATGGGGACAATGCTAAGGTTGGTGGTAGCTGAGCTGATAGATAGTGCTAGAGTGAATGGCTAATGAGAGGATGACATTGGATTTGCATGAGGATAGCCTAGAGCGAGGTACCAATGACAAGGGAGGATGGACAAGACAAGATCTCCAAGGAATACAGTGCCCCCAGTTACAAGATGACATGCGGAAGGAGGCCTTATGATGGATGTGATAGGATTGAAGCTAGGATGGAAAAGTTGAAGGTGCTAGGGAGATGGATGATAACTAGGATGATGGGGTGAGGTTGCAGAAGATAAGTGGATAGTGATAGATAAAAGCTGGAGGATGAAAGATAGGTGGATAGTGATAGATAAAAGCTGGAGGATGAAAGATAGGTGGATAAATTGGAGGATGGAGCTGGATGACAAGATGTGACCAAAAGCATGAGGATGATAGGCTAAGCTGGGGATGGCTAGATTACGCATGATGCTTGTTTGCCAAGTTTTCATCATGGTACTTGTCCAAGGCAATTGAATTGCCAAGTTTTCACCAGTGGACGCTTTTTTCTTTTTTTTTTGACTTTTTGACTTTTTGACTTTTCGACTTAGCTAGAATGATTTTGGATTTTTTGGGATTTTTCACTGGCTATTGGAATGTTCAATTTTGTTTCTAGTTGTTGGTACACCGGATGTGTGATTTATGCAATAGATTGGATTAGATGGGATTGATGGTAGGAGATGGAGGGATGAAAAGGTTGGAAAGGAGCATGATATGGGGATGCTTGCAAGAGCAACATTGGCACATGTTGGGACAGGTTTGAAAAGAGTATATGGGGGATAGATGGTAGATGTGGGCATGATGGAGGATTTTTGGAAGCGTGCTTGGGGATATGGGCACCCAAGATGGAGTTAGGAGATGGGGGACATGAGTCACTAGATGGGGGATTAGCAATGGTGGATGCCATTATGCATTGGGTTTCAACTTTTTTCTTGGGGATCCACATGGTTTTGGATTTTCTTTTCATAGGCTTTTGCATTGTTTTGCATTCTTTGATTGGATTTTTCCTTTTTGGAGTATGTCTTTTAGAATAGACATATGATTGCCTAGGATGTGGATTTTTAGCTTTATGCATTTTGAAGTTGGCATTTACATTGTTGTGGTAAGCTTTGGGAAGATGGTTAGGAGAAGCTTTGTGAGATGGAGAGGATATGAAAGAGCATGTAGGGGGATGATGATGGATGATGTGCCCTGATATGTGCCTTTGTTGATCTTGCATAGGAATGGATGGAATAGGATTTTTATGATGGCTAATAGGAGGATGGAGGATGGTAGATTTTGGGACATAGGGATCCAAAATGGTTTTAGTGGATGAAGGGGGGATATGGTAGGTTTTTTTGGGTTGCAAAGATGGTGGAGGGGGGATGACATAAGATTTCTTGAAGGAGTGACGGGAGGCTGGCATGGTGGGCTTGGAGATAGGCTTGGTTTGGGGGTGTGGTGTACCAACACCTTTAGATGGTGAGCCTTTGGATACATATCCAAGACCATGAAATCCTAGATTTTTTTGTGCAATAATAGGCTCTCTGATTCCTTGCTCTTGTGGTCCTAAACCTTGACCTTGATAATGCCATCGATTGAGCATTTGAACAAGCTGAGGAAACTTTTTGCTTGCAGAAAATGGTAGAAGTGATTTATTAGGTGTATTGCAATGGGGAGATATTGTTCTTAATTCTTCTGCTGAGAGAGGGCCACCGTGGATGAATGTAAGTGAACCAAGAGGGTAGATTATAGATGGTGGAATAGCTTAGATAGGTGGTAAGATGGAAGCATGGAGCAAGGGGGATGGAAGGATAGGATCTTGATATAGCTGGTGGGATGACAAGATATCTTGTAGTGGAGGAGATATGGCTTGAGGTTTTGGAGATGGAGGAGATGGTGACTGCACTATGGATGGAAGACATGGTACGATGATATCTTCATTTATACTTTGGGGGATGTCAACATGCTTTTGGGCAGGATCTTGATAGGATTGGTTTGGAGTGGATGGTGTGATAGGAGGTGAAGGGATGGATTCTTCAAAGGTAGCGAATGGATAGATGGGGGATTCAGTAGTGGAGATGGGTGAGTAGAAGATGGATGCATAAGGGTCATTACGAGAGATTTGGGAAATGCTTGGAGACGATGTGGATAGGATTTGGAGGGATTTGATAGGTGGTGGGATTTTGATGCTTGCGAGAAGTGGAAGGATTTTAAGCAATTTGATGGATGGTATGGGGATGATAGCTATGGGAGATGGAGGTGATATTATAGATGGGGAAGCTTCATTACTGACTACTTCACATGGTTGGATTAGATGACATGGATTATCAACTATTGGAGGTGACTTTTCTTATATTTCCTCTAGGAGATTCCTTGGAGACTCGTGTGTCGAAGGTGGAGGTGGATTGACAGGAATAGCTAGTGTGATGGGGGTGGAAGATTGGAAGCTTGGTTGATGGGGTGATGGAGGGGAAGCTGGAATATCAAATGGAATGACTAGATAGTTTGGAATAACTCTTGGATTTTGGGGGATGCTTGGGGGAATGTTTCTAAGGCTTTCAATATACCCGTCATAGTCAACAAGATTTTCATCATCATTGGAATAGGAGGTGGCGGGAGCAAGGACAATGCAACCAAACACATCATGATAGGATTGGTACTTCATGATTTGATGATGAGTTTGATGGGGATGGGGTCTTGCATATGGATGAACATGGAAGCTCATGGTTGGATTTGGATTAAGCACAGATTTTGGATTGGCTGATGAAAGATTTCCTAGGGAGAGTCAAAGCTGTATGACAGACCTAAGGAGGATTGGCTGGAGATTTTTGGTTTCCTGTGGATGGAAGACTTCAAGGGCATGCTGTCAAAAAGTGAGAGTTTTGCTTTCCTATGCGCTGGATTGGTGGAGATTGTATCAACCTAAGAATAGACTAATGATCCTATAGGCATGACACGAGATTGATCACTTGTAGATCCCAACCTTTAGCTCAAGGTGATGAGGGATAACAGGTGATAAAGCTAGATTACCCTAGACAAAGCTCTGTCAAAAGGATAACCATGGTGAGGCTGGTGGATTGGTTGAATTGATTGGATAACAAATTCTAGCAGAATGACAACAACTCTCTAAAGGCTTGGGTGTGATTTTGGATTGGGTTTCTAGTTGGCTGGGGGGGGATGATTTGGAGAGACTTTGGATTTGGAATTGTTCTAAAGCAAGGAACTAGATAGATTTGGTTTCAGCGGAGGAGCTTGGATGATTTTCTGATGAGGCAGTAACTACGCTAAGTATGCCTTGAGCTGGGAGATTTTTGCTTTTTTGGGATTTTGACCAAAGTTCGCAAACATTCATTCAAAAGCTATGAACAAATAAGCAGACAAAATTTTTGAGCAAGCACGTCAAACACACCAACATCCTAGGAAGCTTTCTACAAGGATGAAATTTGGTTTAGCTAGGGAGTCCTCGATAAACGCAAAGTACGTGAGGCCCAAATCCGTAGATGAAACCAAAAAGATGTCACACAGCCGAGAGTAGCGGTAACCCACTTCTCCTCTTTCACTTCTCAAGGGTATAAAGTTCCTTGAGGCTTAGCCCGAGTGACAAAATATTGATTCCAAGAGAGGTGTCTTTGGATTCACCTCCCAATTTTTATACTCCGCCAGAACACTGGAGTTGAGGTTGTCCCAAGGGGTGATGAAATCCCCAAGAAGGCCTCCTAAAAAGTGTAAAACAAGACCACATACATGATCTTGGGCTTTAAAAGACACGCATTTATTCCAATTGATGATTTAGATTTTGTAAGCTATGATTGAAGACACTTGTGATTATGGCATACAATGTTCATTCCAATTTGACAGCATTGTCAGCATAATGAAAGTTGAGAGATCGTCAAAATAAGAAATGCGAGCATCATTGAAAATACGTCCAAACCATGCAATGTTCATTGATTGTTCGGCATTCAAGATTGAGTGTGAGTTTTTTTTTTTTAAGCCCAAAACAAAGATGTGTGACACTCGATTGCCAAGCACGTGCCTGGAGGCCCTCCACGTCAAGATTTGTCCAATTTTTATGCCCAAATGAAGTTTGAGCAAGATTAATGCGCATTCAAGGAATTTTCTAACTTAGAAAAACCACTAAAAACCCAAGTGAGTGGAGTTTGATTTGCGTGGAGCACTTAACACCCTCTTAGGTGGACCCATCCCCATAGATAGCACTGAGATTGCAACCAATGGTTAAATTGATGGGTGATTAAAGAGGGTGAGTCCAACGACAAACTCACTCAAAGCATTTTTATTTGTTTTTATAACTTAGAAGATTTCAAAAATGTGGATTCTTTTTATGCCCCAAAAGATGATTATTTGATCTATGGCATTCAAGATTGGATTTTTTGTTTTAATCATGCATTCATAAAAAAACAAACTTTGATTTTAATCCATGGCACTCAAGATTGATTTTAGCAACATGCATTCAAAGACAAGTGATTAAACATTCAAGTTTTTTCCTTTGAGCATTCAAGATTGAGATTTTGTGTGTTTTTTTAAGAACTTTGAAGTGCTTTGTTTTAACCTTAGATCATTCAAGATTGTTTTTGGACTCAAAAGTGAAAATGACTCTTTGGACTTTTCTTTTCATTCAAGATTTTGTGTTCTAGTTTGCATGTTTTAAGCCCAAAAATGATATTCCTAGATTGTTTTGATGCATAAAAAATCTAAGAAACATTCAAGATTTTGCAACAAGACATTTGTTTGGAACAAATAACAAAGCTTTTTCAGACAATTTTGGCAACCATTTAGGACTCTTAGTTTTCATGAGATTTTTAAAAGAACTTTAACATATTTGCAAATGAGGTTCATTTTATCCTTGATTGATGCTTTGAGTTTGATTTAGATTTTAGTGTGCACTTAGTGTTGATTTTGAACCTTTTGAAATGGAAACTTGAAGTTCTTTTTAAATTCCCAAAAATGAAGTGTTCCTAACTTTGCATGAATGCATCTAAAACCTTGATGTTGCAAGGATGCAAATGATTAGATTGGTTTAGTTTCACTTGTTAAAAGATTTTTTCTTTTTTGCAAATTTTTAATTTTTTAATGGATTTAAGTATGATTTGGGGGTTCGTTTTAAGCACTAAAAAGAAGTGTGTATGATTGTGCTTCCTTAAAAAAAAAATGGCCAAGATCTCCCACAAGAAGAAGAAGAAGAAGTAGATGGAATAAGAAGAATATAGACAAGAAGAGAAAGAAGAATTCCAAGTGCTTTGTCCACCTATAAGCTTGAAAAATCTGCAAATACTATGAGATAGACTATGAGTTCCTTTGTCTTCTTCATGCTCATGTGGACCTACAAAACCAATTTATACAATCCTACCAATCACAAAAACAAGTAAAATTAGTCAAAATCAGCAAATGACATACAAAACTTGACTAAAAAAGCTAATGAAGATGACCCATGCGGGGTCCCACCGGGCGTGCCAAAATGTATATGAGCAATGTTAGTATGCTAATAGAAATCAAATTTAAATAAAGCTTCCACAAACTAAACAAAATTCATAAACTTCAAGATAGACTAAGATGAGCTCTCAATTGAAAATATGAGCCATTAATGGGCTCTCTCAATGAGAAGCTCTCTTGTTGAGTGGCTTTATCTAAATGGATAGGATGTATGCTCAATATGCTTCCAAAGGCTTCAATGGATGATTGTGGATTTTTGGTGTGGATAGATGGCTTTAGTATGGATTTGGCTCTCAAAATAGCATTATAACTTTACTTCATGGATTGTGTTGTTTTACAAAAGGGAAGGATCCAATTTATAGGCAAGAGGCTTGAGGGATTGAGGGCTAAGATGCAAGGATGGAAAAAAGCTCATGGAGGGCTCAGATTGCATGAGAGGAGAGCACATGGATTGTGCTTCTTTACAGCCAATCAAGGAGTGACACATGTCACATGGTGAGAGGATAGAGGAAAGGGGAAGGATGAGTCAACAAAGGAGGCTCAAGGGATAAAATCTTCATAAAGACCCTCATTATGACTTGTAAGAGCAATAAAAGGGCTTGGAAGAGTCATTTATGGCCTAGTGGGCTTCATAAAGTTTTATGGTTGAGATATTTTGAGGGTGATGAGAGCAATTTTGACTTGGACTTGATTAAGAGGGTTTTAAGCTTGCTTAGGCTTGTGCAAATGATTAGAGGATGGATTAGGATGGTTTAGGATTAGCTTAGGGATAGACAAGTGGATGGCATTTAATGAGGGTGGGTGAAGAAGGAGATATTTGTTAACTTTGGCTTGAGTTAGCAAGTTTTAATCCATGTTTAGGGAATGTGACAAGGTTAGGAGGGGATTAGGATTAGGGTTAAAGACATCTTCTATAAGAGTCTAGACTTTGGATGAGGATAAAGACTTTCTAGAATAGTCTAGAATTTCCTAGGATGAGGATGAAGACTTTCTAGAAGAGTCTAGAACTTCTTAGGATGAGGATAAATTAGATTTTTAGGAAATAAATAAAGTTTTATTTATTTCAAGGGTTTGGGTTGAGGAGATATTTATTAAAACTTTTTTAATAAACATGAGGATTAATATTTAATCTTAATTAAATATTTTGAGTTGAGATTAGGGGTAGGAAATGATGGGATTAGCCTTTAATTAAAATTAAAGAAGGGTTAGAAGATTTTGGAAGAGGTTAGTGGTCTTAAGGAAATTGGCCAACTTTTGGGAAAAAAAATAAATTATTTATTTATTTTGGGATTTTTGGTCAATTTATTAATTAAATAATTAATAAATAAGGAAATAATGTTTAAATAAGATTTAAACATTTTTGGGAGGGATTCCTTAATTAAATATTTTTAATTAAGATAAAGGGATTTAATGGCATAAAAATTAATTAATTAATTAATTAATGATGATGTCATCAGGACCTTTTTCAAAAAAATAAAAATACTTTATTTTCTAAAGGATTTTTAGGTGTCTACAGGGATGGTGAACCTTCACAGGCATTTCAAGATATTAAGACTACTATAAAGAATACCCCAATCCTTAGGACTCCAGATTACACAAAACTAATGCATATCTTCTCTTTTGCATCTTTCAATACTATAGTTGTTGTCTTGTTGCAAAAGAATGAAGAAGGATATGAACAACCCATTACTTTTTTCAGTAAGTCACTGTAGCCTACTAAATTAAAATATTAGATAAATGAGAAACAAGCATATGCTTTAGTAAAGTTTGTTAAGGCATTTAGATGCTACTTGATAGGTGCTATTATCATTGCATTTGTGCCCAGTGCTGCTGTAAAAGACATATTTTCTCAACAAGATATCTCAAGGAGAAGATGTAGATGGATCAAAAGGATCCAAGAATTTAACATTGAAATATAGATAACTAAAATAGTAAGAGGTCAAGGTCTTGCTAAACTCATGACTCAATCTAATTTGGATCCTAATCAGATTAATATGGTAATTGATGACCTCAAATCTAATTTGTGTGACATGGATCATTGTGATTGGTATGCTAATGTTATCCATTATCTTCAACATATGGAAGCTTCTTCCCATTTGACTGAAAATGAAAGGAGGAGTACTAAATTACAAGCTATCAGGTACATAATTGTCAAAGGTAGTTTATGGTGGAGAAATTTTAAAGGTATACTATTAAAATGTGTTGATCAAGAGAGATCAAAAGAAATCTTGATAGAAATGCATGCTAGAATTTGTGGAGGGCATTATATGGCCAAGACTACTACACACAAGGTGATGAGAGCTAGATTATGGTGGCCATCCCTTTTTAAAGATGCTCAAATCATGGTTAGGAAATGTGATGCCTGTCAAAGGTTTTCTACAAAACTAAAATTCTTAGGTAATACTCCATTAAAGCTAGTTGAGGTTCAAGCACCTTTTCAGCAATGGGGTATGGATTTCATAGGTGAGATCTCTCCTAAATCTAGCATTGGCTATTACTAGATTTTAGTTACTACTGATTATTTCACAAAATGGGTAGAAGCAATCCCTACAAGAAATGAAACTAGTAAAATTGTCAACAATTTCTTGCTAAATAACATTATATCCAGGTTCAGTTGTCCTCTGAGAATTGTAACAGATAATGCAATGTTCTTTAGGTTTGAGGAATTCATAAAAAAATTTGACAAATATGGAATTACCAGATCGAAATCCTCCCCATATCATCCACAAGGAAATGGGTAAGTCGAATCCACAAATAAAATCTTGTTAAAAGTTATAAAGAGGACCTTGGATGATAACAAGAAGGATTGGGATTCTAAGTTATAGCTAGCAATATGGGTTGATAGGGTGACTATGAAGAAAGCTATTGGAGTAGCCCCATTTGATATGGTATATGTAATTTAGGCAAGGATGCCTCAGAACAATCTAATAAGCTTGTATAACTACATTCAAATATATGATGAGGATATTATTGATGACATGCAAGAAAGGATGGATGAGCTAGTAGGATTAGTAGAAACTAGGAGAGAAGCATCCCTCAGGAACCAAAAGTTGCAATTACAATTCAAGACATTATATGACAAGAAGACAGTAAGCAAAAATTTTGAAGATGGAGATTTATTCCTTATGTGGAATGCTAGAATTGAGGGAAAAGGAAAAAATGGTAAGTTTGATCCTATCTAGTTAGGTCTTTATTTGATTGAAAACACTTGGGGAGAAGACTCTTATGTTCTCAAAGATTTGTTAGACAACATTCTTGAACTACTAGTTCATGGACAGTTCTTGAAGAGGTATTTTTCTTGAAAAAATACTTGTTTCTTCCATGAACAGTAGTCTAGGGTTTTTCTATATATTTGTAAATCCTTTGGTCTTTGTGTAGCTTCGTGTAGATAGTTTTTCCCTATGTTTTTTGCTCTCTCCAAGTTGTCAGTTTTTAAGACTCAAGTGTGTGGTCTACTCTACCATAGTTTCTAAATTCTTGTATAAACTCGAGTAGTCTATCATCCCCAGAAAAAGCCATTGTTGGTTTACTTTTTGCAAGATAAAATTTCCCCAATCTAGGTATAAAAAATTAGAATTGAATCCATTAATGGAGAATAAGGTTTCTGGTCTTTGGTCCTGCAAATTTGTTAACCTTTGAAAACATTTGTTAAACCCTAGGTCTCATTCCTTTAAATTTTTCAGGTGCAAAACCTTTTTAAAATGTGAATATTTCATGTCCAATTCAAATCTTTCACACCCCCAAGTGCCCTTTTCTCCCTTCTGTTCACACTGTCTGATCCTTGTAAGACCTACAACAGTCGCATTGTCGCTATCAAAAGATGCAAGTGTTTTACCCTACATAACATAGTGACTACCATGAAATTGAGAAGCGGTGTCATGAATTGGAGAAGTGGTGACCAAAAAGTGTTCTTCTTCAAAAATATTTAGTCACATGTTTTTGTGTTAGAGCTGTCAGAACCGAAACAATAGAGTACAAAAAGCATCAACAGAATTCATTTTTCTGATAGGTCACTATGTCATTGTAAGAAAAAGTTTGAGCCTTGTCATTAACAACATGGCACCTTAATGCAAAGTAAACATGACAAAAAAATTTAAAAGTTCTCGATGACCATAAAATTCCCCAAGTTGCATGGTGGATGTGCAATTTTATTGTCTTGTTAGAAGCACTAATTAGAGTAATTATGATTTGACATGCATTTATCTTTCTGGCACTTTATTTTAACAAGGCACCAAAGGTTGCTATGTCATGATCGAAAAATAAACAATCTTCACCATTAGCGACATAGTACTTTGACAAAAAATGATAGCGTAGCAACAATTTCAAAGGGTGGGTCCCAGGAATTTTCTTTGTCAGATATGAGCCACAAAACCTTTGGACACTATAGAATCTAGTTGGATATGTTTCATGCACCAGAAAAACTAAGGACATCAGAGGTCGCTATGTCACTATCAAAAATCTTTGCACCTCACCATTAGTGACATAGCACCCAACTAGAAAATGAGTATGTGGTGTGACCTAAACTATGAGGTGATATAACAAGGATTAAAGTATTAGTTTATGAGCTAGCTAGATAGTACATTCTCATGTTAGTAGTAACTTGAACCCACGCTCCTATCAAAGACCAAGTGAAGAATTGTGATTGTCAGATTAAGATGAGATCAACAATAGTCACCTTGTTTCTATAAAAAGATGTCTACTATTTACTCTATGCAACATAGCAACTAGGGACCCACCATAATGTATGCACGTCATACAATTTCCTCACCATTAGATCAAGCCCAAATCTATGGTTGTTGTTGTGTCACTATGATGAGTTGCTTGAATTTTATGTATAGTGACATAGGAAAAAAGGAGGGACCCACCACTCTAGTAATCAAAATATAGTAAAATGTTTGCCATAAGATTAAGATTAGATCAAGGGTTGTCACTTCCATGCTATAGCAACTTGCTCACTCTTTATGTATAGCAAGGTAGAAACTCAATGAAACGTGTCTTCAGAAGTCAGTGGATCAAGTTTAAAGTGCCAACAATGAAGGAAAGATACACATGGCAACATGTCATTGGATTGACTACCAACATGTTAAGAAGAATGTCAATCATCTTTGCTTGCATCCCTAGATCATAGGATTTTTCAAAGATCAATGACCTGAATTTAAACATAGAAGGTGGTGCCACTCTGTGCATTTATGAGGAATGAAAGCTTCATGTGTGAGAAAAACAAAGTATACTACAGGAGATTTCACCAATTCCATCTTGTGTGAACAAAGATTTCAATTTTTTTTTAGCAAAAGCCATTACTAAGAATATTGTGTTGAGCTTGAGAAAGAGTGTGAAGTAGTTTCCCATCATTAGCGAGCTATTACAAAATTATAGAGAACAAGCAGACAAGCAAGTAAGTACCTATACACTATAACCTCTATAGCATTTCAGTTTTTGTGACTTATAGTCAAGATGGCTATGAAGAAGGTTTTTTCTAGGCAAGAGAATATTTTGGATTGAAACATCCATGATGATCTGCTAGAATTGCTTCTTGAATCCACCATTGAAACTGTACGAGGCAAAAAGCTAACTTCATTAAACCCTAGGTTAAGAGTCAGAGATAGGTTATATGATAAGGGAAATTAGGTTTGGGCTACTAACACCTCTTAGACTGGTCTGGATTTGTTTAAGAAATGGTTTTTAGTGAGGAACTTGTTTTCCCCACATGTCAATATTTGGAATTTTGATTTAGGCAAATTGGTGGTTCCTAGTGTCTTTATGGATTATGACCTCCTTGAGGCTGTGGAGAAAAAATATGACCAGGCCATTAGGGTGGTGAGAAGAACTGATGGTGAAATATTGATCACAATCAACTTAGAAGAAATTAGGGAAGTATTTAGTTTAGGGCCTCTCATTGACTATCATGTGCCAATTGATTTAAAAGGATTAGAAAAAGAATACATGTCAAAGAAGGATGTTGTTAGAAAAGGTGCACTAAAGGAACATATAGGTAAGATTGGAACTCTACCAACAATGAAAATAGCTTCCAAGGAACCCTTCAAAAGGGCATACTTCAATGCCAGGGCTGCAAAGGCATACAGGACTCTATGCAGAGTTTTTGGAAAAGTTGAAGAAGAGTTTATGCCAGTGGATTTTGTGTACATGATTACTCATATTTCCTCTTTTGGTGTGGACATAATTTTTTATTTTGCTTCTTATTTAGCTGAAGAAATTCATAATGGCCTAGTTGGGATTTCTAAGGACAAGGTGGAAAAGATTTTTGGTCACTATTCTTTGATAATGCACATGTTTCCATCCAAAGGAGTAACATATTTTGGAAAAGAGATGAAGTTAAATAAGGAAAAAATGGGGAAGCACTGTCAATCCAATTATGGAGTGCAGATATGACCTGGGAAGTAGAGAAAGCTAGTTTTGTCATATTTGATAGATATTTTGCTTCAAAACTAAGATTTTTATTATTGAGTGATAATCTCAGAATACCTAAGGCATTGGTGCATCTTATTAGGCCCCTAGACAATCCTATTGGTTTGAAGGTTACACATAACTGGGGAGACATCATTCCGTATCCAGTTTCAACTATCATCAGAATTTATGGTTTTAGAGGCATTCCTCATGTGTTACCTTACTAAGTGCCATTAAAATAGTAGTAGAATTCTTGTGGTAGCTGAGAGGACTAGAGGAAACTTATTTGTTGAAAAGATCAAGAGGGTCAATCTTCCCCATTTGCACAGTGGCCCATTAATTTGTAATTACAAAAAGGGGTTGGCTTTCTCTACACAAAATTTTAGATCCATATAAGATGGCTATTTCCCACCCTAATTTTTGTGACACTAAGGGATTTTATCATTTGGCTTTCAGACATAGAATTAAGCTTGGAAAAATAGAGCATGAATTCTATTTTCTTGAGGATATAATAAGAAATGAATACTCCCTGCAAGAGCAGGAGACTAAGAAGGAAAAGTGGAGAGTTTTTTCAAAAAAATTGGATTTCATTCATTGTTTTGATGTAGATTATAGCCCTTTAAGTAATGCTATTACCACTATAGATAAAATAAATAAGCTTATGCTCACTTTTATAGAAACAATGGAAACCATGAATGAGATTAAGTAAGTTCTTATTAATTCTTTCCCAAATAAGGCTAGAGAAGTAATAAGGAAAATGGGATTTACTCCCAACATAGGGGTAGGTCAATTGACTATCCAAAAGAGGCCGGGTTATACTATAATTCAGAATAAAAGGACCATTGCAAACAAAGGTAAACAAATAATTGGGTCCACTAGTGTTGTCTGGGAAGAGAGGCCTCCTGAGCCCTCCCCTAAGAGGAGGAAAATAATAAGGGAGGAGGCTCCTCATGTTGAGGAGTATTCACCTTAACAAACCCCTCTGAGGATTGAGGAAGAATAGCTCACTGGGGAGCAAATTGAACAATTGGGACCCCAAGGTGGAGTTTTTGTCACCCAATCTAAAAGAGATGAATGAAACCCCTAGGAGCCTCCTGTGCCAAGTTTTGAGTTGACAATTATATATTATAAAGGAAGGGAACTAGACCCTATTTTAGAGTAAGCAAGTCAACAATTTTTGTCAGATGATAATTTTGTTAAATCTAGAGCCTTTTACCTATTTACATGGAGAACCAACATGGGCAAGTCTAAGGAAAGATGCAATAAATTAAGAATAGAGCATCTTAGCTAGAGGAGGTAGCCTTGCAAAATCAAATCAAAGAAGAGATCATGCAAGAATTTCAAAATATAACCCCTAAAGAAGGGAGACAAATGGTAAAGGCCTTAAATATTTTATTATTACCCAATTGGGATATTGTTGATGCCTTAATTTTAATTCTTTTTCAAATAAGTTGGATTTGCAAGACCCAAACAAGAAGGAATTCATAGGGACTACATTTAGTGAAGACCAGGCTGCTCTGGTTATATGGTCATTGAGAAAGGGATCAAGAGCCACCCCATCACAACCAGATGAGTTTGGATTGATTAGAAATATCATTATAAGAAGAGTAGCTAATACTTCCCATGTTCAGGCTGCACACTAGGGTGTAGATACATCTCATTTTGTTTTGGCCATCGCCGAATAGGAAGAAAAGGCCATGTTTGAACTATAGAGAAAATATAAGAGTGTTCTAGAAGCTTACAATAAAGAAGTTCAAAAGAGGATTGAACTTGAAAATAAAGTAATGGGGAGGTCTACAAGACCAACAATAACATATCCCCATCATCCAGTGGAACCTTTTAAATTCACTCCTCTCATAGAATTTCCAAATACCCACAAAGGCCACACTATTATACTGCTAAAGATTTTGAAGAAGAGAAGAGCAAACTATGGGCCTTACATGTAGAATTGAATGTACAATATGAAGATAAATTGAGGATAGCTCTCACATATTTGGGGGATAAAATTGAGTGGCCACTATTTTATGATCAACTAACAAAGACAATAAACATATGGGATGAATTGAAAGCCCATGATGATGCTCTAAAGCCTATTGTGAATAAATGGGTAAAAAGAAGAAAAGAATTGACATTCTTGTGTTATTCTGTCATAAAATTTTCACATGATCAAATTGAAAAGACTTATGGTATGGTTACTGATCTTCTAGAATTTGATAATAAGAGAATTCACCTACATAGAAGAATAGTAGGCTACTTGAGTAAGTATAAAAGTCAAAAATTTGATTTATTTCCTCGTGCCCTAGATAGAAAAAATAAGTTAAAAAACAAGGATGAATAGGTTAAGAAATTAGATGATTTATTTTGTTTGAGAATGAACAAAATCATCAATGAGAGAAGGCATGCATGGTGGGCTACCACAACAAAGGAAATGGTGAAAGCCTAGATATTCTTTGATTCTTTAAAACAAGAATTTTTTGATATTCACAGTGAAGCTGAATATGTTATCAAAAAGAAACATGACATTCTACATTTTGATTGGTAAGATGATACACTTTATGACAAGTGGATGGCAGATATTGCTTATGGTGAATAGTTAGAGAAAGTTGAAACTAATGATGAAGCGATACATGAAGATGAATTACTAATCATTTATTCACTTCCATCAGCACTTGGAAATGAAGAAGCCAAAATATAGTAGTCACTCTCAACAATGGAAATAGATCAACTAGTTATGACTGCTAATTAGGAAGAAAGCCAAGTGGATGACACATCAGGACATGCAAGGAAAGACAAAGAGGAACAACCAACCCAAGAAAAAAGCATCATGGTCCTAGCTGATGATACGGTAGAATAGTATTTGCAAATAATGGTTTTTTTTACAGTTCATGATGGTGACAGTGAAGAGCCACAAATTGAAGTAAAGCTGCAAACATTAAAGTAGAATTCATCATTGGCAAGCATGATGTCTACATACTCTAATGATTTGGAATGACAAAGGAGCCTATCATAGAGTTTGTAATATCCCTAAAGATGTAACAGAAAAGGGCGCCTACCAAGAGAATGATATGATGTTACCTTTCTATTATATAATTTTTTGCCTTTTTCTATTAAGCAATATGTAAATAACTTTTAGGACACATGTTAGTTCTCAATGCCTAAAGCTTGTTGTATCTCATATTATATAAGTGAGATTCCAGGGCTAGAGAAGGGTCCGATTTCTAATACATTTTTGGTTCTATACTTAGGATGTTTTCGGTCTATTTTTTGGGAAAACTTTATGATGTATCGTCTGTACAAATTTTCTAAGAATACATTAATGTGGAGTGATCTTTGTGTTTCTTTCTAAGGTCATTCTGAGTTTACTACAATTGTATACAATTTTCAAGGAAAATCAATACAAATTTTAAGCTATCCCCATATCAGTTCTTATTTAATTTTGTCTCCTTCGTTGTTACCTAGTTATTGTGAGATTGTATGAGTAAAGCTTGTTCAATTGAATGTAATTCATTTAGGTTGTATGTCAATTCATTACTGCTATTAATTCAATGAATTAAATAAAAGCTTTGATGAATTTGATGGGATTGCTATGGTAATAGAAAAGATTTCTGAAAGTATGAATTCCAATAAGAATTGATGATAATATTTGTTGTAATACAAAAAATTAGATCTATAAATTGGAGTAGACTCTAAATCCCAATGGAATAGGCACTGGTCAAATTAATTTAGTTTGTAGATAAGTAGACCATGAAGAAGCATCAAATCTAAAATTGCAATCAAATTTATTTTTCTTTTCTTGGAGATTTTCAAAGGTAGTTAGCACTTGTTTGCATGGAATGTTTTAGCCTTAGTTAGCCACTATTGCTAGGTATACTTGCAAACTTATAGAAGAATTGTGACCAAATCTGTTATATGGGATGTATTTTATCTAAAAATGTCAAAATCGTGTATGTATTTAAGGGCAAAAGATGAGAATTAGAATGAAACTAATATAATTCTCATACAGTAGCATCCAACCTAAATCATTCCCTAGGTATACCTACCCTAGTTTTGTAGAGCCTAAAGAGTAGAAAACCCTCCTTAGTTTTGTTGAAGTTGGGTCCAAATGGTTTGCATATATAATTGTTAATAGGAATTGGCTAATCCTTAGGTTGTGTAAGTAATATCAATTTGGTATTGAATTTTTTTTGTTCAGTAGTTTTAAAACATCAATAGATATGCTCAAAGTGAGGTTGGCATAGACTAAGCTAAAAGGACATGTTGCTTTATGGTGGAAGCAATTGTAGCGAGATAGAGAAGAAGAAGGTGAAATGAAGATCACTAAATAGAGATTGACAGTGACTAAATTGAAGGCTATGTTCATTCATGTTGATTATGAACTTGAGTTGTTTAAGAAGCTACAGAATCTGAAGTAGAAAGATATGACTATGAAAGATTATATAGAGGAGTTTTACAAGTTCACTATTTAGTCTAGACATAGAGAACTATCTAAGGAGAAGGTGGTTGGATATATTAATAGTTTGAGGTTCAATATTTAGGATGAGGTTGGTATGTTGAATATTTCTTCAGTTGAGGATGATTATCAGTATTCTTTGAGACTAAAAGAGAAATTAAAATGGAGACATCAAGGTAAGCATTGAAGGAAGGATAAGAAGGATCAGTTGGTGAAGAAAAAACAAATTGCTAAAATTAATCGAAACCTATTGAATAGAGGAAGAGGATAGACAAAGATGCATTTAAGGGTGTTGGTGTTTTTTGGACTATTAGGTTCTCTAAACCTGATATTAGGATGCATAAGATGAAAACAAGCCTAAGGATTTGCTAAGCCCTATATTCAACAAGATTGATCTTAGCTCTAAACCAACTTCAACAAAGTACACAAGACTATTTGCACTTTAGGCTCTGTAGGGCCAAGGTGGGTGCACCTTAGAGATATGAAGTTAATTGGTTATAAAATTTACTCTCTTCACAAATTTACTCACTTATACTTCTTCTTTCAAACCTACCCCTTATAGCAGATTATGGTCACAATTTCTTCTTTGATTTGCAAATAGACTCTCTAATCATAAATCTAGTTATAACCAGAATAAAAGCTATTACAAACAAGTGTTGACCAATAGCTATAATTCTTCATTACATAAAATGGGAAAATTATTTTGATCAATATATTTATTTTGAAACTATAATAATCATCAACTTGAAATTGATATCAATTGATTAGTGCCTTATCCATCATCATATAGAGTGAAAATCAGCAACCTTATACCTATTTAACTGACTTGTAGTTAAATGTCAATAGTGATGTCTAAACTTCATTCTTATCATATCCTTCTCATATATCCAAAACCCTACCACTCACTAAAAGCAATTACTTAATTCTTTAAATCAAAAAAAATCAATCAGAGATATACAATTTATCCAATTTGTATTAAATTGAAAGAACATTATTCATTTCAATCTCAAGATCATAGATACACCAGAAAGGAGACAAATCTTAGATATACCAATATGTGGATTTTCCTTTTGTATTACTTTATTTGAAAATGATCACAATACTGATATAGACTCAAAATATAACTCAGAACTTGACAACTAAAACATTCATATGCACTATCTCATTAGGTTTACAAGACTGAAAACATTCATATAATCAACAAAATTGGATGGATTATAAAAATGACATAGAACTAAAAAAATCTACAATTTCCAACCCCAACTCCTCATCTTGGAAATCCTTAAATAGGATTGCAATAAGATAAATATGGGAGGACCTATCAAATCTGATTGAAAAGCATAAGAAACCCTACAAAGATTGCTGAAGATATTGAATTTAATACACTTTTCATCAAAATTAGGACAATATCCACAAAATTGGTATGGAAAAACCCGCTATAGCGATTTTACATTTAATTTTGCTTCTCCTCTGTTGCTTTGATCATCAAAACTTCAACTACTTAGGCCATCAAGATTTTAAGTTCTCCAATCAAGACATCAACTTTTTCTTGATAACCTACTCAGTATATAAGATCTCATCAACATTTTTGACACTCCAGCTGAAGATTAAATCCAATTAGATCATGAAACTCTGAGCAATGGCGTTTCTTTTTACTACTTATTTGGTGCTAATTTGTCCCTAAAATTATCAACCTTAGTCAAAATCCTATTGACTGCAACCTGATATCCACATTTGCAACAATTTGAATTTTTGTTGAATCCTTTTGACTCCTTATCAACCATTTTCAACTTTAACCATGACCATGTGAGGATGTTTGTCTTTTATTATTTTGCAACTTTTTCACTCAAACCCATGGTCAATATTAACTCATAGAAACCTTATGACCCATAGCATTTTGCAATTTCATGACTCAAACCCAAATTAACCTCTAACTCAATATGACCATGTGATAAGCATATTTTAACCTTGGTCACCATATCACAACTTTAACTTTGACTACTTTGACCCACAATCACATGATCAACACTATCATAATTGGTTGCCACATTGCAACTCAAAAGTTTAACTTAGTTTTAACCTTTGCGATTGCATGACAAGGCAATCACCATATCGTAACCCTAACCTTAGTTTATTCTTAACTCACTATGACTATGTGATGAAACAAACTTTACTATTACTGCCTCAAGCCCATAGGTACACATATTGTAAGGGCATATCCTCACTTTCTTTAAATACCTTACAGCTTCAAAATATGTGCATACACCAACCCTCAATTTTCATCATTTGATGGCTCAGGAACATTAAAGATTGATCTATCTGATCTACACCTTAAACCAATCAAAATCATTCATCATGTCACCTATCAGCATCGTGCACACTCACGGCCTTAACCCAAAGTTACCATTTCCAACTAGTGACTATGTGATCAAGGTGATATCACATCATCGCAACTCATCCTTTTAATCTTGAGTTAATCCTCATGACTAAGCAATAAACTCTTTCTTTATTGCCTCTTTGATAGAGCATATCGAATGAATGTATTAAACTTTATCAAAGGAAAAATGAATACTCATAAAAAGATTGGACCCACCACTATCTAAAAACTATCACATGTCACATGTGCACTTCCCCACTTTCATTAAACTTCAAACACCTTCAAAATCTGGGAAAGTGATAGATCATAGATCCTTATCTAATCAATGGCTGAGACAAAGCATTCATTCTGACAACTACATCATTACATTGGGCCAATCAGCAATGTGTCATATGCTGACTCACCCTACTACATCAATAGGGACATCCACATGGAAACTAGTCATAGCTTCAAAACCTTAACCCAAGGTTAACTCTTCACCCCAATGACCATGCAAACAATTGCAGATGCACCATCATAGTATAAATCAAGGGTTAAGCTTAACCTCATGTGACCATGTGACAAAAAGGAAAAAGCTAGTAGTGATCACTTAGTCACAACTTAGAAATTTAACTTTTCCTTAACCCTAACAAATATGCAACAAGGAAATCACAATATCACTACCTTAACTCCAGGTTAGCACTAACCCACTATGAACAAGTGATAAATCTTTCACTCTATCATGACTACAAACCATGATTAAGATAAATCACTTGCGACACTACAAACATATTAAAACTTTAACCAATAATTTAACATTGTTGCCCAATCATAGCATATAATGTAACCCTCTCTTTAAACCTGTGAAGTTGCAAGCATCATACAGGCATTGATCACCCAGTCGAACCATAGAACGTAGGATTCACCTTGACCATCGTGAAATCATGCAAAGGAAAATTAAACCGTTATCACACAGTCACACCTCCAAATGATGTTAGCAATTAAAAGGTAGTGAAGCTACACTTGGGAACTTGTCACAGAGTCACAACTTAAAAAATAAGGCCAAACATGAAAATAAAGGTAAAGGGGTCAAACTTAAGATATGGAAAATATGACATGGTTTTAATGAATCCTAATCAAAAGGTTAAAACCCTAAACCCCAACAAAATACAAACAAGGAAAAAGCTCTAGGGTTTAACATGAATGACAATTTTTTGAAACCTTGGGTAGTTTAGGCATATAATTTTCTAATTTTTACAAATATTTAGCAAATTTTGGTAAATTGAAAACTAGGCCAACAAAGGGTACTTGCTACAGATGTGGTGAAGAAGGTCACAGATCTTTTGAATGTCCTCATGTTGGTGACAAAAGAAGTATTGTGGTGTAGGAGGTTGAAGACTTAGTGAATGAACCTAAGCAAGATGGGGATAACTTGTTGATTCAAAGAGTGTTTCTTGGAAAGAGGACACTAGAACATTGTCAAAGGAGGAATTTGTTCACGACTCATTATAAACTTGGAGGTAAGATCTACAATGTGATTGTGGATGGTGGTAGTACTAATAACCTAGTTGTTGAAGAGATGATTAGAAACTTGGTTTGAAGAGGGTAAGACATCCTTGTCCTTATAGGATTGGTTGGTTACAAGATGAACATGCTTTGGAAGTGAGGGATCAATGTCTTGTTTATTTCTAGATTGGGAAATATAAGGATCAAGTGTTGTATGATATTATGGACATAAGTAGTTGTCACATATTACTTGGTAGACCTTGGTAGTATGATTGTAGGGATGTGCATGATTGTGTCAAGAATGTGTTTACTATCGAGAAGGGTGGAAGGAAGCACTCCCTGATTCCTTTGTACAATGAATAAATTTATAGGAGGAACCTAAGTATTGGTAGCCAAGTTGAGTTGGAGTATTTTGAGAGGGTTGGTGATCAGTGTAGAAAGCAAACTTTTTGTACAATGAAGACAGATGTGAAGATGATAGTTGTAGAAAAGAAGTTATAGAAGAAGAAAAAAGGAAAGAGTGTACAAGTTGATGTGGTGGATGACATGTATGTAAAGAACCAATTCAGAGTTTATTTGTTGAACCCTAAAAGATGTTCTTCTAGCTATTAAGAACAGCTTTTCTTCTCACCCAGGGTGTCTTATGCAGGAGCATCCTAGGGAAGTTAGCAATCCTATATGTAGGGGCTTTGTGCTTGAGTTTGTGGATTTATGATTTATGTATTTGGGGATTTGTTCAAGGCATATTGGGGAACCTTTCCTTAAGTGTGTGTCATGTTTGGAGTCATAATCTTAGAGTTAGAGCCATTTTAATGGTTGTTGGTAATGTCTTCCTACTTACTAGTTGAGCTTTGGAGATTGTGTTTGTGAGCATCGATTCAAGGGATTTGGTGTTTGTGCTCTTGTATTTAGATAGTTCATTGGTGCATGGACCTATGTCTAAGTGCATGTATTCTTATGTCATCTTATGAGTTAGTTATGCATTGTAAACTTGGGGCCTATCCTAACTATTTAATTTTTTGTCATGTATTTAATATCTATTACAAAATGACTTCTGGCTTGAAGGATATATTTAATGTGGGTTTATTTAATAAATATAACTGCAATAGGATGAACTATGACCTTTTAAGTATTTAAGGAGGGATTGGGTAGTGTCGTAGGTATATTTTTTGGGAAATTCAAGTGGAAGAAGAGGAGTAGCTAACATAAAAAAGTTTGAGAAGATTTAATAGCTAAGTGTGGCTTGGGAAACAAGAAGGTTTCTTGGTGGCTTGCAAGCACAAGTTTAGATTCTTCTTGGAGTTCTCTACCAGGTTGTAGATCTAGGCTAGCTAGTGATTTGGATCTTGTGAGATCTTTTTGAATATTTATTATAATTTTTGATGTATTTGGTCATAACCAGGAAGGCCTTACAACTGGGCATGTTGGCTAAAAATCTTATTGTGAGAATTGGCATTGTTTGGATCTAAATCTTTGTGTAATTATTTATATTATGTTGTGTGGTTGTTTTCTAGGGGCTAGGACATCTCCTTTGGGGACTCTCCTACCTTGCATTGCATCAAATTGTTGCAATGGCTTTTGTTATGAATAATTTAATAACCTTCACAAGTTAGAAACTGCATTAATTGCATTAAAATTCCACGTGCATGAATTCCTTTAAATTCCTAGAAGAACACCTTTACTTATACTTTTTAGTGTTTGTATAGCTTTTTCATCAATTCATCTTTTGTCAGTATGGTGTTAGCTCATTTTTCTACACTACAATCTATCTGTCTTTATAATCATTGCATGACTTTTCAACTAGGAGTTGTGATGTTATACTCAATAGTTCATTCACCCTAGTTGCATCCTTGCAACTATGTATCTCAAAACTCTTTTAGTCTCTATGACATTATGTGTTATTCCTTTTAATGTCCATCTTGACTTCACAACTAGATTTTAACCATAACTCTTAACTATTATGATGTAGCACTTGACTTCCAACCCTAACCACATTAACTTGGTTAAACTTCGCAACCCTTTATGTTGTTATCCTTCATAACCCTATAAGTCTTTCTACTTAGTTAATCACCACTTTGTAACTACTATCTACAAACCATATGAGGAATCTAGAAAGGCATGCTTGACATTTTCCCTTCATTGCATAGCAGTGCAACCTTTAACTTTAACTATGAGGCCTGACTAACAATGTTGCACTTGATGCATTTCATAACTAATTGCAACTTAAAACTTAAAACTTTAACCATGTATATAAACTAAAAGCACACATGGCTACCAAGAAGAATGGCCCACATGATTCGATGAGCATTTTTTTCCATCATCGATCTTCCATTATGCCTTGATCTAATTCATCTATGTGGCAACATACCCATTCATAATCAGCTTTGTGAAGTTACGAACAACATATCATCACTACTTCATAACTTAAATTTTCTTTGCTTGAACAAACCAAGGAGAAGTAGCACTCAATGCTCTTCATAGACCATCACAACTTCAGAAATTAAAGATACAATATGGAACTAACTATAAAGATGTTGCACTTAAATGCTATGATTCATATTTCTACTTTGTAGTTATCTTATACCTTTCATACTTAACCATGGAGAATTTACAATATCATAACAAAAATAGTACATCACAACATTGCTAGCTTAATATCACCATTATGAAAATCATCATGATGTAGTGCTCACGATCTAATTTCCTTCAATCATAACTTTGCAACCTTGAATATTACTATCTTAAAGAAGCCAGAGATGTTATGATCAACTTCTAATTGCCACTTTGCAACTTAAATTTAATAAGAGAAAATACATTGTGTGAAGTTATGCAATCCTTTGTATCACTAGATAGCGACAATAATTTTAAACTTTGAAAGTAGACCCAAGATGTTACAATGAAAGGGATATCTCTAATTCACAACCTAGAAAATCCCAAACCCTATACCTCTTGTGAAGTTCTAGACTATGAATAAGAATAATGTTAAAGAAAGGGTTGGAGAAAATAAAATAATTGAGGATCGACATGAGACATATGATGGACCTATGGTTTTAAAATTAGGGTAAAACATGACAATGCTAGAATGAATAAAACCCTTCTTCAGTAAAAATTTGATGTAGTACAAGGTAGAAGAATCCCCAAAGGAGATGTCCTAGCCCCTATGACATAACTGTACACCAAAAACACAACACAAGAAATAATATTTGATACAAATTCACAACTCTTTATTCGTAAAATAATTGATTGCATGCAACATATTGGGTTGTAAGGTATTCTTGATTATGGCCAAATACAAAGCAAGTAATAGTTCTGTAAGATCCTCAAAATCCAATCCAAACCCTAACTATTCTAGATCCATAGTCTACTAGAAACCTCCAAGGAGGATATAAACTTGTTCTCGCAAGCCCACCAAGAAATATTCTTGTTTCCCAAGCCTTAGCTACTAGCTCTTTTCAAACTTTACCCAAGATCCAGGTGTAAACTTGACACAAGGAGGGATGAGATAACTAGGGCCAAAAGGCACACCCAACTATTCAAACCACCTATGAGAGTAAAAAATATGGAAACAAAAAAATAATAATAGAAAAACTCAGGAGATAGAGGAACAAATAGTTTATATATTCATCAGAATAATAGATCATGCCCAGCTGTAAGGCCTTCTAGGTTACGACCACATTGCAATCAGTTTCGATTCACAAAGATAAAGCTTTGAAATCTAGGTTTTCTCCTATCTTCCTTTCTTCTTATTCCTAACTTTCATCCCTAAGACTCTACTCAAAACCTTATTAAATCCATGCACGACCACAAGTCAGCCTATTTCAAAATACAAGAAGTCGTATCTCACAAAAGACCTAACACTAAATTAAATGAAAAGGTTAGCTCCAACAAGAAACTACACATAGACAACTCAGCAAGAAAAGGACCAAGAAAAAATGCCAAAACTCTATGAATTTAGAAATTCTCAGCAACCAAAGGAACTTAGCATCCAAACAAGCTCAGCAACCAAATAAACTCAGCACCCAAATGAACTTAGCAACCAAAGGATAACTCAGAAACCAAGGAGAGCTTGGCAAATAAAGAATGCTTGGTAACCATAGGATGACTTGGCAACCAAAGAACACTTGAAAACCATAGGATAACTTGGCATCAACTAAGAACTTGGAAAACAAAGAGAACTCAGAAATGCAAGGTATTGCAACTAGATAGAAACTAAGAAACTTGGCAAATAAGTAGGATAGAAATGTAACCCAGGATGCTCCTGCATCAAACAACCAGGGTTGAAAGAAATGATTCTCCCAAATCATGGAGACGTCACAACTTGAGCTAAATTTAACTTAAATTGGGAAATACATGTAGTATCTTCAACTAATCTATTCTTCCATTTTACCAAATACTCATAGTAATATTTTCCTCTTGTGCTCTTACCAACTCTCTAATCTAATATCTATTCAACCTCTTCAATCTACTTCTTAGAATAATTATATGATACAACTATTGGAAATATAAGAGGAGTAATTGAGAGGGGAGGGGTGAATCAGTTACCACAAAAATAAATTTTAGATCTCTTAGATGTCAATACAAATCAAAACTCTATGTAAACTAAACTTTGTTGTAACTTAGCAAATAAACAGGCACTTGGTTTACACTAATAAATGTTGTAACTCAATAAACACTAAAATAACTCAGTAAATGCTTATCATGAAAATCTTAAGATATTATAGGTAATTGATCTTACTTTAACTAAGTTTCATACACATAATAGAAATAGCATGAACACAATTGACACCAAAATTTAACATGAAAATCCAATTTGAGAAAAACTACCAATTGCAACTAGTTACTGATTTTCACTATTTTGAATTGAGCCATGTTAGGAGCCAACCCTATTAAAGGTTATAAAACACATTGTTAGGTGTGACCCTAATAGAGGATTTAATCACCCTATTAGGAGTGGCCTTATTAGAGACACTTCAATAGAAATGCCACCTTGTTAGAGAATTTACAAATAGTTGTTAAGACAACTCTATGTTAGAATTCTTTAGAATAACTGAAAGGGGGGGTGAATTAGTTATCCAAGGTCTAATGATGTCCAATACAACTTTTTCTACAAATCCTTAATGGCACTTAATTGAAATTATCATGCATGCAATTGAACATTAAACAACCATGAAGAGTAAACATGCATCACACCATAACACTAAGGATTTGATGACCCAAAAACTCTCCAGGAATATGAAGGTAAAACTGGAGTGGGGATGATACCCACAAAATAACTACGCAATTAATTTCAACCACTTCTGATGGTCTGCCCTGTTAAAGGCTACAGCACATTGTTAAATGTGACCTTGTTAAAGGATTTAAAAACATTCAACTTGGAAACTCACCCTGTTAAAGGATTTATATAGAGCTGTTAGGATCACCCAAGTCCATGGGATTTATAGTCACCTTCTCAAAAGAATCTTTCATCCCTCTCTAAGGATCTCCTATCCTCCTCCTAAGGATCTCTTTATCCTTCTCTTAAGGATCTCTTTATCCTTCTCCTGAGGATCTCTTTGTCCTTCTCCTGGGGATCTCTTTATCCTTTTCCTAAGGCTTATCCACCTAGCTATTAAGCTAACCTAGAAATGTAGGGTTTCGATATCTAATACAATGGTAAGAAAGTATTAGAAGGGTTTTGACCTGATACAGATTTGCAACCCTAACTGTGTAGATTTCAGATCACTTCTTCAGTTCCTTTCTTTGCTTGACTTTCCTCCCTTGCAGTGCTGACAACTTGTTCACCCTTCAAGATTTGTCTCCTTGATTTCTTCTACTCGTTATGCCAATGCCCTCTATGGTCACTTGATCAACTTAGAGTCTTGCTACTCTATTCTTACTCCTCTTGACTTCTTCGCATGATCACACTTATGACCAACTCCCTCTCATGCATGTGCACTTGATTTTTGACCTGTAACTCCTTATAAAGAAGTTTTGTTCTTGATTTCCCACTCAAATCTTAATTTTCTCTTGAGAAAATGGTATTTTTTTCCCTCCAAATCATTTCTTCTAGAAACTTTATGATAAATCCATTAGCATTCACCTTGAAAATGGTTTGCATAGATTACATATAATTTTGTGGCATCTACTCATCATCCTTATCATCCAACTAATTCACAAAATTTCATGTAACAAACTTATCACTGTTGATCTAGCAAATCTTTGACTGTAACAAATAATGCAGCAACTTGGCATCATTGGTTTACTGATGCTTGGTTCCTTCTGTGTTACTCAGCTTCTATTATTATTTATTGGCGCTTGGCACCTATACCATTTTTTGCTTTACTTGGCACTTGAAGACTTACTCGGCATCCATTTTCTGTTTCTACTACTCGACACCTAAAGGATTTTGTGTTACTTGGCACCTAAAGATTGCTCAGCACCTGAAGATCACTTGGCACACACTAAGTTGAACTTGCTCAGCTTAAACTGAGAATCTGTTTGGCACTAACTAGAACTTAGTTAATCCTTACATCATGTGTCTCAGTGTGTCCATCCTCTGTGTCTTAGAGTATGTCATCAATACACTATTTCATCAATGGCTTAGCTGATCCTAATACTTCATTACAACATCATAACTTCAACCTTTCTCTAGGTACTCTACTTTACATCTTATTGATTGCCACCTCCTTGTCAATCAACTAATTGATAGTATTTGGATCACTAAAACAATTATCATTCCTACAAGTAGCAAGTTTGACATCAATGACAAAAAAATGATTGAAAACATTCTTTACCAGTTCCATTATTCTTAATTCATGATCTTTTCAATCATCTCCAACAATCTCCCTCTTTGGCATTGATGGCAAACCAAATTGATCAAATGATTAAACTTAGTTACTACCAAAATCTAAATCCTTTGTTTTGCTTCTTCCTCTAGAAATTTGCATCCTTATTCTATATTCCTGATCCTTCATATATATCTCCCTCTTACTTTGTATTGATTAGATCCTTCATATATATCTCCCTCTTACTTTGTATTGATCAGTTTCTCATATATCTTCCTCTTTAACATAAATGCCAAAGACGTAGCATCTTCAACATGCTAAATAGAGACTTTGCATCTTCATGTTTTTCTCCCTCTATCACCATGCTTGTGACTGATCTAGAGTTTCTGCTCCTATTGTCATCCTCTACATCATTCTTCTAATATTTCAATGATCTACTCCTGTTGATGCAAGGTAGCTTCTATGTTGCCTTAGACTACTTGAGTTAGGGGCATTACCCCCAACTTTCCTCTAAGATATTCATAAGCATCCTTGGGCAATGGTTTGGTGAAGATATCTGCAATTTGTTCCTTTGTGTGAATGTACTCCATGTTCACTTGTTTGTCTTCCACCAATTCTCTGACATAGTGATACTTGATTGCAATATGCTTAGTTTTTGCATGCATTACTGGATTCTTGGATATGTTTATAGCACTTGTATTATCACAATATAGTATCATAGGTTTGGTTACCTCTTCTTTCATTCCTTTCAATAGATTTTTGAGCCACACAATGTTTGTGCAATTGACTGCTACTGCCACATATTTTGCTTCTGCAGTGGACTGAGATGTGCATGTTTGTTTTTTGCTAGTCCAAGTAACTAGCCTTTTACCTAAAAATAATGCTCCGCCACTTGTGCTTTTCCTATCATCAATGTTTCCTCCCCAATCTGCATCTGTGTATGCATTGAGCTGAAACTTCTCATTCTTTTTGTAATATAGGCCAAAATCATCAGTTCCTTTGAGATACCTCATTATCCTTTTTACTACCATGAGATGATTTTCTCTAGGATTAGCAAAGAATCTAGCCACTATTCCAACTACTAGTGCTATGTTTGGTCCACTATGTACAACATATTGTAGTTTTCCAATCATGGATCTATACATTGTTTGATTGACTGCAGTTGATTCATCATTTTTAGATAGCTTATGTCCTATTGCCATTGATGTGCTGACAGGTTTGGAGTCTTCCAATCCAAAATTCTTGAGTATCTCCTTGATGTATTTTGATTGTGTCACAAATATATCAGGTTTTAGTTGATGTACTTGCAATCCTACAAAGAACTTGATTTCTCTAAACATAGACATTTCAAACTCATGTTTTATTTTGTCAGCAAAACTTTTGCAAAGCGCTTCCTTTCCTCCAAAGACTATATCATCCACAAATATTTTAGATACAAGAATATCCTTATCTTCTTCTAATTTGATGTACATGTTGTTGTTATCATCAGTTCTTTCAAATCCTATTTGCACTAGATACTTGTGAAGTCTCTCATACCAAGCTCTAGGGGCTTGCTTTAATCCATATAGAGCCTTATGTAGTTTACATACCTTATTTTTGTTCTTTTCATCAACAAAACCTTCTGGTTGCTCTATGTAGACTTCCTCTTCAAGTATACTATTTAGAAATGTGGAGCTTAACATCCATCTGATAGACTTTAAATCCTTTGAAGGCTACATATGCCTGTAAGGTCCTTACTCCTTCCATTCTAGAAACTAGAGAAAACGTTTCACCATAGTCTAGTCCTTCTTCTTGTGCATATCCTTTGCAAACTAGTCTTGCCTTGTTCCTTGTGATTTCACCATTCTCATCTAATTTGTTTCTAAACACCCACTTGGTTCCAATTACATTCTTGTCAGCTGGTCTTGAGACTAAGGTCCATGTCTTGTTCTTCTCAATTTTTTCTATTTCTTCTTTCATAGCATTCTACCAGTCATCATCTATTATGGCTCCACTTACTATTTTTGGTTCCATTTTGTTGAGTATACATGTTTCATTTCTGAGTCTATTCCTTGTCATTGGTCCTACCTCTTTCTTTCCAATGATTTGATCTACAGGATAATGTCTTTTCACATACTTTTCCAATACAAGTTCTTTCCTTGTTTGCCTATTGTCTCTTTTAGAATCTGAATCTTCATGTATATCTTCATCAGGTATTTATTCATTTCCTTCATGTTGGCTATTCTTAGAGTCTGAATGAACATTTTTTGTGTTATGCAACTCAGCTTCTAAATGTGTCTGTTGCTCGGCATTCACTATCTGTGACTTGGCAAATACTAGATTATCTTGATGATTGTCATTTTGAGTTTCAACTTCACCATTATTAGGTATACCTTCATAAAAGTATACAAAGTTCTTGTATTCTTCTACTTTCTTGGTGTTCTCAATACTTTGAACTTTTGCAATCTCATCAAACTTCACATTTGTGCTTTCTACTACTTTGTTAGTGTTAACATTCAAATACTTATAAGCTTTGCTTCTAGTAGAATAACCAAGAAATTTTCCTTCCTCACTCTTTGTATCAAACTTTTCATTCCTATACTTTTTATATATATAGCATTTGCATCCAAATATTTTGAAATGTTTTATATTAGCAGAATACCCATACCATAACTCAAAAGGTGTTGTTGCATTTGTACCTTTATTGACTTGAACTCTGTTGAGTGTGTAGACTGCAGTACTTACAGCTTCTCTCCAGTACTTGAGTGCAAAAATTTTCTCCATCATTAAGGTCCTAGCATAGTTAATAACTGATATGTTCCTTCTCTCTATTATACCATTCTAAGGTGGAGTTCTAGGTGTTGATGTCTACCTTTTGATTCCTCTTTCATTGCATAACTCTTCAAATTCTCTTGATGTGAATTCACCTCCTCTATCAGATTTGAGACATTTTAGGCTTTTTCCAATTTCTTTCTCAACTCTGGCCAAGTACCATTTGAACATTTGAAATGCATCAAATTTTTTTTCAGGAACATGACTGTCATCATCCTTGAATAGTCATCTACAAATAGCATTATGTATATGTCACCTTTGTAGCTTTGTACTTCAATAGGACCACACAAGTCAGTATGAACTAGCTCTAATACTTCATTTGAAGTATAAGTCTTCCTTTTGAAAGTTGACTTGGTCATCTTCCCTAGTTGGCATTATTTGCACATGGTGTTATCAGGTTTCTTCAACTTTGGTAGACCTCTGACTTTCTTCATTTTGCTGATGCTTATCAGATTGTCAAAATTTACATGACATAGCCTCTTGTGCCACAACCATACATCATCATTTTGAACAATAAGACAAGAAGCATCTTCTATGTCTAGGTAAAACAAATTACTCTTAGTCTAATCACCTTTTCCTATTAGACTTCCTTGAGAATCATAAATCTTAGCAACTCCTTTTTCAAATTCAACCTTACATCATATGTTGCCTAACTATGAGACACTTAACAATTTATAATTTAGTCCTTCAACATAGTATGCATTATCACATGATATCTTTTCAGTAAGCTTGATACTACCTTTCCCTTTGATCTGACATGGTGGATCGTTACCAAAACTAACACTATTTCCTTCATATTGAGTAAAGGTAATGAACTTACTTTTGTCTCCAATCATGTGATGAGAGCATCATCTATTTATGATCCATCTATCATTCTTATTCATGCAGGTTACCAGAGCAGTTGCTTCATCTTCATCTGATTCATCTTTCATAGCCACATAGACCACTTCATCATCATTCTCTTCAAAGTCTTCTTCAACAATATAGCATCTTTTGACTTTACCTTTGTAGTCCTTGTTTTCCTCTTTCTTGTTCTTTAAGTTTCCTCCATCCTTGTAATTTTTCTTTTGTGTGCATCTGGTTGCAATGTGATCAACTTCATTACAATTGAAACAAATGATTGGTAGCTTACCTTTGAATTTGCCTCTTCCTCTATGAAATCTTCTTGCTAGTAATGCCTCCAATTGGTCCACATCATCTTCATTAGTGTTGTTGTCACTGGATACATAATTTCCTTTTCCATTCTTTTTCTTTGTTTAAACCTCCTCATTGTCTTTCATTGTCATGTTAGCTTTGAATGCAGATTCAAAATTTTCTTGCTTGTAGTTGTCAAAGTTGGATAGCTCAAAGGAAATGAGTCTTCCAATTATTCTTTCAAATGTCACTGTGTTTTTTGGTACACACCTTAGCTCTTGGATGGCTGATACTCTTATAGCATAGATGGGAAGCAAAGTTCTCAAGTATTTGATACATACTATTTCTTCTACTAACTGTCCTCCTAGGCTTCTTATGGAACTGACTACTTCCTTCATTCTTGCACCATATTGAGCAGCATTCTCTCCTTCTTCCATTTTCATATCATCAAACTTTCCTCTTAGACTTTCTCTTTTGGCTCTCTTGACATTATCATCTCCTCCATAGATTCTTGATAATGTTTCCCACATTTGATGTAAAGTATCACATCTTTTGATGTCATCATACTCAGCATAGCTCAGTGCTGAAGCAATATCTAACATTGTGTGATTGTGCTCCTCCTTCTTGCTCATGTCATCTGCTGTAAGGGGTCCTACAGGGTCTACATGATCAAATGTGATTGAGGTATATGTATAGTCACCTATTGATCTAAGGTGTAGCTTCATCAGACTTTTCCATGCAACAAAGTTGTCTTTGTTTAGCTTGGGAACTTCTCTCTTGGACATCTTGATCTTCCTGCTGCTAGTACCTTGAAACAAATCAGCAGTGTGCTCTGATACCAATTGTTAGAATTCTTTAGAATAATTGAGGGGGGAGGTGAATCAGTTATCCAAGGTCCAATGATGTCCAATACAACTTTTTCTACAAATCCTTAATGGCACTTAACTAAAATTATCATGCATGCAATTGAACATTAAACAACCATGAAGAGTAAACATGCATCACACCATAACACTAAGGATTTGATGACCCAAAAACCCTCTAGGAATAAGAAGGTATAATTGGAGTGGGGATGATACCCACAAAATAACTGTGCAATTGATTTCAAACACTTCTGATGGTCTTCCCTATTATAGGCCTACCCTATTAAAGGCTATAGCACATTGTTAAATGTGACCTTGTTAAAGGATTTAAAAACATTCAACTTGGAATGTCACCCTATTAAAGAATTTACATAGAGCTGTTAGGCTCACCCAAGTCCATAGGATTTATAGTCACCTTCTCAAAAGAATCTTTCATCCCTCTCTAAGGATCTCCTATCCTCCTCCTAAGGATCTCTTTATCCTTCTCTTAAGGATCTCTTTATCCTTCTCCTGAGGATCTCTTTGTCCTTCTCCTGGGGATCTCTTTATCCTTTTCTTGAGGCTTATCCACCTAGCTATTAATCTAACCTAGCAATGTAGGGTTTCAATATCTAATACAATGGTAAGAAAGTATTAGAAGGGTTTTGACCTAATACAGATTTGCAACCCTAACTGTGCAGAATTTAGATCACTTCTTCAGTTCCTTTCTTTGCTTGACTTTCCTCCCTTATAGTGTTGACAGCTTGTTCACCCTTCAAGATTTGTCTCCTTGAGTTCTTCCACTCATTATGCCAATGCCCTCTATGGTCACTTGATCAACTCAGAGTCTTGGTGCTCTGTTCTTACTCTTCTTGACTTCTTTGCATGATCACACTTATGACCAACTCCCTCTCATGCATGCGCACTTGATTTCTAACCTGTAACTCCTTAGAAAGAAGTTATGTTCTCAATTCCCACTCAAATCTTAATTTTCTTTTGAGAAAATGATTTTTTTTTCCCTCCAAATCATTTCTTCTAGAAACTTCATGATAAATCCATTAGTATTCACCTTGAAAATGGTTTGCATGGATTACATAGAATTTTGTGACATCTACTCATCATCCTTATCATCCAACTAATTCACAAAATTTGATGTAACAAACTTATCACTGTTGATCTGGCGAATCTTTGACTTTAACAAATAATGCAGCAACTCAGCATCATTGGTTTACTGATGCTCAACTTCTTCTGTGTTACTCAGCTTCTATTATTATTTACTAGTGCTCGGCACCTATAGCATTTTCTGCTTTGCTCAGCACTTGAAGACTTACTCGACATCTATTATCTCTTTCTGCTACTTGGCACCTAAAGGATTTTGTGTTACTTGACACCTGATCTTCACTTGGCACCTGAAGATTGCTTGACAGCTAAAGACTGCTTAGCACACACTAAGTTGAACTTGCTCAACTTCAACTGAGAATCTATTCGGCACTAACTAGAACTTAGTTAATCCTTACATCATGTGTCTCAGTGTGTCCATCCTCTATGTCTTTGAGTATGTCATCAATACACTATTTCATCAATGGCTTAGTTGATCCTTATACTTCATTACAACATCATAACTTCAACCTTTCTCTAAGTACTATACTTTACATCTTATTGATTTCCACCTCCTTGTCAATCAACCAATTGATAGTATTTGGATCACTAAAATAATTGTGATTCCTACAAGTAGCAAGTTTGACATTAATGACCAAACAATGATTAAAAACATTATTTACCAGTTCCATTATTCTTCATTCATGATCTTTTCAATCATTTCCAACACTCTGTTAAGAGATTTATACCACTGCTACAATGGTTAGAGAGTAACAATGAGATGACCTAATTTCTAATGCAACTAAATTGTTGATTATATATCTCAATTCTAGCTTGTATACTTGATCCTTCCTGATCAAATGTATCTTTGCAACTCACCAAGGATATTATGCTTATCCTTTTAATTCACTTCCTCTAAGCATCATCAAATCTTCAATTATGTTCCACACATTCAATCCTCAACTTTACCTTATATGTATATCATACACATTGTCAATTTGGCTTGAATACAACTTAGAATAATTAATATTCATCTCTTGAGTTGACTAGAACTAATAAACAATTCAATTGAACTCAAAATAAGAAAATCCTTCATTAGTTGACCCTGCTTGGTAGATACTAACTCAAAGTGATTTTCCTATGTTAACCAAGTGAACTCGGTCAACACTACATATTCACAAAGTTCCTTTGGTAACCAAGTGAGCTCGGTTAGCACTGATTCCATCCAACATTTCCTTCATTAACTAATTGAGCTTGGTTAACTAACACTCAATTTTTGTAAAATTTCCTTTGTCACCTAAGAAAACTCAGTAGACACTAACTTTTAAACTAGGCAAACTTTGGAATGCTCGGTAGACATAGGAAACTATCTTTTATGCTCGAGTAAGCTCAACATACACTAACTGGAAATGATGTGACATTTTGTGTAACATCAAATACAATACACAATTAATCAATTGTTTTCAATGGTCTCCCTCTTTGGCATTGATGGCAATACAAAATTTCATAATGCAATGAAATTTTAGAGCAAGAATAAAATAAGGAACATATCCTTAGTTTAATTCTGTTAGAATTTTTAGAATAATTGAGAGGGGGGGTGAATCAGTTATCCAAGGTATAAATGCCCTAATAATACTTTTTCACTAATTATAGTGAGCCCATTAAACTATTCATCCCTCCAAGCTTAAAATAACCATCTTAGTAAGTTACAGCAAATCAACATGTAGGAATAAAACATGCAAGATCAACACATGACACAATGATTTATATGGAAACCCAATTTGGGAAAAACCACCAATAACATGCTACTCAATTCTCACTCTTTTGAAGTGATGCCCTATTAAAGGCTTACAACATATTGTTAAATGTGACCTTGTTAAAGGATTTCACCATATTGTTAGGAATGGGCCTGGTCAAAGGACTTTGGAACATTCACTTGGAATGTCACCCTATTAAAGGATTTACAACATGGATATTAAACCAACCTAAGTCCATAGGATTTATACTAATTGTTACAATTTCTAGAGAGTAATAATAAGAGCTTTTGATCTAATACAACTCACAACATATATTGCATATTTCAGATCACACTTTAGTTTAATCTTTTGCTTGACTTCAATCACTATGGCTCTGATAGCTTGTCTTACTTTCAAGCTCCATCTCCTTGATTCTTCTTGCTCATCATACCAATGCAATCATCTCTGTGGTAATCTATCAAAACAGAGTTTATGTGCTCTCTTCCTCCTTAGCACCTGCTTTAGCACTTCATGCTTTTCATACTTGACCAACTCACTTGCTTCGTGACCTTATGACTCCTTAAATAGAAATTTGGAATACTTTTCTTGCTTGATTCTCCCTCTCTAACTTTAGGGTTTCAATAGATTAGGTAGGATACAATGTATCTGTCTCATATCTTGTTTTTATCTAGAACCTTCATCTTGAATCTAGTTGTATTTGCCAAAAATGTTTTACATAGTGTTCTGTGCCACCAGCTCATCATTCTTGTCTTCTATCTAGTTCACAAAATTCTAGATAACTACCATGTCAGCTCATATTTGGCATTTCAAAATAATGCAGCAACTCAACATTATTGGTTTACTGATGCTCAACTTCTTCTATGTTACTCAACTCCTGTATCATGCTCGGCACCTAATCTTTACTCGACACTTGATCTTCACTCGGCACTTGATCTTTACTCGGCACTTCATCTTCACTCAGCACTTGATCTTCACTTGGCACTTGAAGATAACTCAACATACACTAAAGTTGAACTTTCTTGACTTCAACTAAGAATCTATTTGGCACTAACTGGCTTGCTCAGCTCTCTCTAATGAACTTAGTTAGGCTTTACAAATGACTTAGCTAAACTTTACATCTTTGATGTGTTTTAGTGTGTCAATTCTCTATGTCTTAGAGTATGTCATCAATACATTATTTCATCAATGGCTTAGTCGATCCTTGTACTTCATTACAACATCATAACTTCAACCTTTCTTTAGGTGCTCTAGTTACATCTTATTGATTGCCTCCTTGTCAATCAACCAGTTGATAGTATTTGGATCACTAAAGCAATTGTCATTCCTACAAGTAGAAAGTTTGACATCAATGACAAAACAATGATTGAAAATATTCTTTACTAGTTCCATTATTCTTCATTTATGATCTTTTCAATCATTTCCAACAATCTCCCTCTTTGGCATTGATGGAAAACCAAACTAATCAATTGATCAACTTAGTTACCACCAAAATTATATATGTTTTCTGCTTATTTCCACTTCTCCCTCTTGACTATTGCATCCTTACTACTGATCTCATATATCTCCATATCTTTACCTTTCATTGATCAGTTTCTCATAAATCTTCCTCTTTGACATAAATTCCAAAGATGTAGCATCTTAATCATGCTAAATATAAGCTTTGCATCTCATGTTTTCTCCCTCTGTCACCATGCTTGTGACTAATCTGGAGTTTTTGCTCCTATTGTCATCCTCTGCATTACTCTTCTAATATTTCAATGATTTTTTCCTGTTGATGAAGGGTAGCTTCTTTGTTGCTTTAAATTGCTTGAGTTAAAGGCATTACCTCCAACTTGCCTCTAAGATATTCATAAGCATCCTTGGACAATGGTTTTGTGAAGATATCTATAGTTTGTTCCTTTGTGTGAATTTACTTCATCTTCACTTGTTTGTCTTCTACCAATTCTCTGACATAGTGATACTTGATTGCAATATGCTTGGTTTTTGCATGCATTACTAGATTCTTGGATATGTTTATAGCACTTGTATTATCACAATACAGTATCATAGGTTTGTTTACTTCTTCTTTCATTCCTTTTAATAGATGTTTGAGCCACAAAACATTTGTGCAATTGACTACTACTACCACAAATTATGCTTCTGCAGTGGACTGAGATGTGCATGTTTGTTTCTTGCTAGTCCAAGTAACTAGATTTTTACCTAAGAATAATGCTCCTCCACTTGTGCTTTTCCTGTCATCAATGTTGCCTCCCTAATATGCGTCTGTGTATGCATTGAGCTCAAACTTCTCATTCTTTTTATAATATAGGCCAAAATCATCAATTCCTTTGAGATACCTCATTATTCTTTTTACTTCCATGAGATGATTTTCTTTAGGATTAGCAAAGAATCTAGCCACTATTCGAACTACTAATGTTATGTCTAGTCTGCTATGTACAACATATTGTAGTTTTCCAATCATGGATCTATCCATTGTTTGATTGACTTAAGCTAATTCATCATTTTTGGATAGCTTATGTCCTATTTCCATTGGTGTGTCGACTAGTTTGGAGTCTTCCAATCCAAACGTTTTAAGTATCTCTTTGATGTACTTTGATTGTGTCTCAAATATAAAATGTTTTAGTTGATGTACTTGCAATCCAACAAAGAACTAGATTTCTCCAAACATAGACATCTCAAAGTCATGTTTCATTTTGTCAGCAAAACTTTTGCAAAGCACTTCCTTTCCTCCAAAAACTATGTCATCTACAAAGATTTCAAATACAATAATATCCTTACCTTCTTCTGATTTGATGTACATGTTGTTATCATCAGTTCTTTCAAATCCTATTTGCACTAGATACTTGTGAAGTCTCTCATACCATGCTCTAGGTTCTTATTTCAAACCATAGAGTGCTTTATGTAGTTTAAAAACCATATCCCTATTGTTCTCATCAACAAATCCCTCTGGTTGTTCAATATAGACTTCCTCTTCCAATATACCATTCAGAAAAGTAGACTTTACATCCATCTGATAGACTTTAAAACCTTTATATGTAGCATATGCAAGTAAAGTTCTTACTCCTTCCATTCTAGCAATAGGGGCAAATATTTCCCCATAGTCTAATCCTTCTTCTTGAGCATAACCCTTACATACTAGTCTGGCATTATTTCTAGTAATCTCACCATTCTCATCTAGCTTGTTTCTGAATACCCACTTGGTGCCAATCACATTCTTATTAGGTTGTCTGGGAACCAAACTCCAGGTTTTGTTCTTCTTTATTTGATCAATCTCTTCTTCCATAGCTTTATACCAATCACCATCTTGCAATGCATCATACACTATCTTTGGTTCAAATTTTCTTAACAAACATGATTCATTTCTTAGTCTATTCCTTGTCATTGGTCTTGCATCTTTGTCACCAATTATCTATTCAACAGGGTGATGTCTCTTCACATATTTGAATAATCTTGGTTCTATCCTTTTTTCCATGTTTGATCTTTCACATTCAAGATCACTATGCACTTCGTTGTCAGGTAGTTCTACATCTCTTTCATGTGTACTGACTTCAGAGCCAGGATGTGCATTTCCCTCATTTTGCAACTCGACTTTTGAATGCAGCTTAGCATTCATTGGTTGTGACTCTGCTAAAATTGAAACTTGTTGTTGAATCCCAATTTGATTGATAGCATCCTCATCAATAGGCATTCCTTCATAAGAATACACAAAGGTTCTATATTCATCCATTCTCTTTGGTTCTTCAACTTGGACTTATGTATGCTCATCAAATTTTACATTTGCACTTTCCACAATTTTGTCAATGTTAGTATTTAAACACTTATATGCTTTACCTCTAGTGGAGTAACCAAGGAATATTCCTTCATCACTGTTTGCATCAAATTTTCCATTTCTAGTATCTTTAAGGATAAAGCATTTGCAAAAAAATACTTTGAAATGCTTTACATTGGGTGAGTGACCATACCATAATTCAAAAGGTGTTGCACTTGTACCTTTCTTGACTTGTACTCGATTCAGTGTATGAACAGCCACACTTACAGCTTCTCTCCAATATTTTAGAGCAACGGTCTTTTCCATCATTAATGTTTTGGCACAGTCAATCACAAATCTATTTCTTCTCTTAGCAATTCCATTCTATGGGGGAGTTCTAGGAGCTGATGTTTGTCTCTTGATTCCTTTGTCATTGCAAAATGTCTCAAATTCATTTGATGTGAATTCACCACCTCTGTTTGATCTCAAGCATTTCAAACTCTTTTCTGTTTCCTTTTCAACTCTAGCTACATACCACTTAAACATTTGAAAAGCATCAAATTTTTTCTTTAAGAACATAACAGTCATCATCCTGGAATAGTCATCAACAAACAACATTATATATTTATCTCCTTTGTAGCTTTGTACTTCTATTGGACCACATAAATTAGTATGGACTAACTCAAATACTTCTTTAGATGTATATTTTTTACTCTTGAAACTTGACTTAGTCATCTTTCCTAGCTGACATTGTTTGCATGTGATGTTGTTAGGCTTCTTTAGTTTAGGTAAACCTCTGACTTTCTTCATTTTGTTGTTATTGACCAAATTATCAAAGTTGACATGACATAGCCTAGTCAAAGGACTTTGGAACATTCACTTGGAATGTCACCCTATTAAAAGATTTACAACATGGCTATTAAACCAACCTAAGTCCATAGGATTTATACTAACTGTTACAATTGCTAGAGAGTAACAATAAGAGCTTTTGATCTAATACAACTCACAACATATCTTGCAAATTTTAGATCACACTTCAGTTCAATCTTTTGCTTGACTTCAATCACTACGGCTCTGATAGCTTGTCTTACTTTCAAGCTTCATCTCCTTGAGTCTTCTTGCTCATCATACCAATGCAATCATCTCTGTGGTCATCTATCAAAATAGAGTTTATGTGCTCTCTTCCTCCTTAGCACCTGCTTCAGCACTTCATGCTTTTCATACTTGACCAACTCACTTGCTTCATGACCTTATGACTCCTTAAATAGAAATCTGGAATACTTTTCTCACTCAATTATCCCTCTCTAACTTTAGGGTTTCAATAGATTAGGTAGGATACAATGTATCACCATATCTAATTTTTATCTAGAACCTTCGTTTAGAATCCAGTTGTATTCACCAAAAATGTTTTACATAGTGTTCTATGCCACCAGCTCATCATTCTTATCTTCTATCTAGTTCACAAAATTCTAGATAACTACCATGTCAGCTCAGATCTGGCGAATCTTCAACTTTTCAAAATAATGCAGCAACTTAGCATTATTGGTTTACTGATGCTCAGCTTCTTTTGTGTTACTCGGCTCTTGTATCATGCTCGGCACCTGATCTTTACTCGGCACTTGATCTTCACTCAACACTTGATCTTTACTCATCACTTGATCTTCACTCGACACTTGATCTTCACTCGGCACCTAAAGATCACTTGGCACGCACTAAAGTTAAACTTGCTCAGCTTCAACTCAAAATCTATTTGACACTAACTGGCTTGCTCAGCTCTCTCTAATGAAATTAGTTAGGCTTTACAAAAAACTTAGCTAAACCTTACATCTTTGATGTGTTTTAGTGTGTTCATTCTCTATGTCTTAGAGTATGTCATCAATACACTATTTCATCAATGGCTTAGTTGATCCTTGTAATTCATTACAACATCATAACTTCAACCTTTCTCTAGGTGCTCTAGTTACATCTTATTGATTGCCTCATCCTTGTCAATCAACCAATTGATAGTATTTGGATCACTAAACCAATTGTCATTCCTGCAAGTAGCAATTTTGACATCAATGACAAAACAATGATTGAAAACATTCTTTACCAATTCCATTATTCTTCATTTATGATCTTTTCAATCATTTCAAGAATAAAATAAGTAACATATCCTTAGTTTAATTCTAATTCTCATCCATGAGAACTCCCTCTATCGATGTGAACTCTCTATGCCTTCATTTTCTCCCTCTATTAGCAAAACTCTATCTTCAACAACTTGTTTTGATAGAAAACTCTATCTTTGATGTTAGACCAAGTTCATTTTCCCTCTTTGACATCTCTTTCTCTTTATCCTTACAAAATGTCTATGAGATACGACAGTAAACTTCTCCCTCTTTGAAATCTCATGCCAAAGACAATATTTAATGAATTTCAATGTACCTTATATACTAATTCATTTGCAACGTGCCTTTGTCAATACTACATCAACTGACTGATCTTCAACATGCTCTATTTGATGCATCACTAAACTTCATTTAGTGAGCTTTAGAAAGGGAAATGACCCCTAACTTACCCCTTAGATATAGAAATGCATCCTTAGGTAATGGCTTAGTGAATATATCTACAATTTTCTCCTTAGTATTCACATATTCCAATCTTAGATCTTTATCTTGTACCAATTCTCTCAAAAATGATATTCTATAGCAATGTGTTTTGTTTTGGTATGCATCACAAGATTCTTTGATATATTAATTGCACTGGTGTTATCACAAAAGATAACCACTGGATCCTTGATTTCTATCTTCATACTTGCCAACAATTGCTTGAACCAAACATTATTTATTAATTGTTGCTGCCACATATTTTGCCTTTGTTGTGGACTAGGAAATACAATTATGTTTCTTGCTTGTCCAAGGTACTAGTGTTTTACCCAAAAAGAATGCTCCACCACTAATTCTCTTTCTATCATCAACACTTCATGCCCAATCAACATCTATGAATACTTTCAAATCCGAATTGCCTCCTTTTATGTACAATAATCCATAGTCTTCGGTACCTTTCAAATATCTCATGATTCTCTTGATTTCCATCATGTGATTTTCTTTGGGATTCACTGAGAATCTTTCCATTATACCAACTACTATTGCAATATCAAGCCTTGTGTGCACTACATACTACAATTTTTGAATCATTGATCTATATCTGGTCTGATCTACCTCCTTGGAATCATCATTTTTGGAAAGTTTATGTCTAGTGGACATAGGAGTTCCAACTAGTCTCAAATCTTCCATTAGAAACTTCTTTAGTATATTCTTGATATATTTGGATTGAGTAATGTAAATACCATCTTTCTTCTATTAGATCTACAATCCAACAAAGAATTTTATCTCTCCAAACAAGGGTAAACTTTAAGAAACCCCCTCTAGAAAAAGATATAAATTATTGGCAAATCTTTAATTATTTTGAAAAACAAAATTATTTTTATTAGCAAATCTCTCAATTCTTTATTTTAAATATTATTTACATTGGTGATTATTTTGGAATCATAACTTTTGAGTAAAAAATATTGGTGAATCTCAATAATAATAAGAAGTTTTCTAATCGTCATGGAATATTACAAATCAAAATTGAACATGTTTTATCTCATGGAAATTATGAGGATAATTACATTATATTTCAAATCAATAGTGAAAACTAAATATTAGTAATATATCCCTAAAGTAACTAATAATCATAATAATTATTGGTGAATTAATTTTAATTTCTTCGATAATATATTATATTTAGGTGAATCAAATCTAATGATGTATTGAATATTGTGGTGAATCTTTGAGTTTAAATTTTTTAATCAAATAAATTATTGGGCAATTTTAAATTTTTTTAGAACTAAATTTAATAAAAATGTGGCAATTTAGGTTGCATTAAATCTTAAATTATTAGCCAAATTACTCCAAAAAAAATTCCACAATTCGCAAAATTATGAATATTCACCACTAAAAAATACCCTACTCCAAACATAGACATCTCAAATTCTTTACTCATTTCTTCTGGAAATGCTTTGCACAAGTAATCATTTCCTTTAAATAAAGTGTCATCCATAAATATTTTTGCCAACTCAATCTTCTTTTCTAGTCCTTCTTTGATGTACAAATTGTTGTTATTAATTGTTCTTTGAAAACCAATCTTTATCAAGTAGTTATGAAGTCTTTCATACCAAGATCTAGGAGCTTACTTAGGACCATACAATGCTTTGTGTAATTTGTAGACCATATCTCTTTTGGTGGGATCTACAAAATCTTCAAGTTAATCTCTATACACTTCCTCATCAATAATTTCATTCAAGAACGTGGATTTTACATCTATTTGATAAACGTTAAATCCTATGTTTGCTACATATGCTAGTAAAGTTCTAACACCTTCAAATCTTGCAACAGGAGCAAAAGTTTCACCATAATCAATACCTTCTTCTTGAGAATAATCTTTACAAACTAATTTTGCTTTGTTTCTTGAAACTTCCCCATCTTCATTTAGCTTATTTTTGAAAACCCACTTTGTGCCAATTATAGTTTTATCCTTGGGTGCAGGAATAAGAGTCCAAGTCTTATTCTTCTCTATATGTTCTATTTCTTCATTCATATCTTCAATCCAACTTTCATTATCCAAAGCATCTTTAACATTTCTAGGTTCAACTTCAGCAAGCAAACATGTACCTTTCTATTTGTTTCTTGTCATTATTTCATCTAACTTGTCTCCAATGATTTGATCAGGTGCATGATGCCTTTTGACATATCTTGCTAACATGGGTAGTTTGGATTTGGAGTCTATTCCACTAACCTCTTCATGATCTTCTATATGAAGCTTAGGTCTCACTATTTGTGACTTAGGTCCATGAGACTCAATTTTCTCTAGCAATAGCTCAATAGCTTCTGACTGCAACTCAGGTCCTTTAGATTGTGACTCGGGTTGCACTAGGTGCAACTCAGTAGCTTTTGGAGATTTTGGGGACTTGGGAGGTGAAGCTTTCTAACTTCTAGATATATTTGGAAAAGTATCAAGTTCATAGTAAACAATTTTTTTGTGATTCTTAGGTGCTTTTTTTCTCTCTTCTTCACTATTTTTTGCAAACTCATCAATTCTCACATGTGCAATTTCTATGATTTTATGGGTAGATAAATTCAAATATTTATATGTTTTACTTCTTCAAGAGTATCTTAGGAATATGCCTTCATCACTTTTGACATCAAATTTACCTTTCTTGGATTCTTTCAAGATATAACATTTGCTACCAAATACTTTCAAGTAACTTACATTAGGTTTGCAGCCATATGATAGTTCATAAGGAGTTTTATTTGAGTCTTTCTTCAACTGTACTTTATTCAAGATATGCACTACAGTATTGATTGCTTCCTTCCAGTATTTGATTGCAACATTGTATTCTATCATCAATGCTCTTTCACAATCTATGATGGATCTATTCCTTCTTTCAACTATGCCATTTTGCTGAGGTGTACTAGGGGTTGATACCTATCTCTTAATTCCTTTTTCAATGCAGAATTCATCAAACTCATTGGAAATGAATTCACCACCTCTTTCTAATCTCAAACATTTTAATTTATTTTTAGTTTCTTTCTCTACTCTTCCCAGATACCACTTAATTTTTTGAAAGGCTTCGGACTTTTCTTTTAGATACATTACAGTCATCATTCTAGAATAATCAACAAAAAGAATGAAAAACTTATCTCCACTATAACTCTCTATTCCAATAGGTCCACATAAGTCTGTATGTACAAGTTCTAAGACTTATTCAGAATAATAGTTCTTGCTTTTGAAACTAGTTTTTTTCATCTTACCAATTTGACAATTTTTACATAGACCCATATCAGGTTTCCTTAAGATAGGAATACCTCTTACTCTTTTTTTTTTTCTTATCTTGACTAGATTATCAAAATTCACATGACATAATCTTTTGTGCCATAACTAGTTCTTTCTTCAACTTGAGCAATAAAACATGAACTTTCATTGAGATCTAGATAGAATAGATTACCTTTTGTTTGTTTGCTAGATCTAACTAGATTTCATTTTCCATCCAGATGTTTGGCCTTTTCATTCATGAATTCTACCTTGAATCCAATTTTATTCAACTATGCCACACTTAGTAGATTATGCTTTAGTCCTTCAACCCAATAAGCATTGTCACATCTAAGTTCATTGGTCAATGAGATACAACTTGTTCTCTTTATGCAACAATTTTCATTGTTTTCAAATCTCACACTATCACCATCATAATATTTCGTGTGTTCAAATTTTATTTTATCACCGGTCATATGATGTGAGCATCCACTATCTAGAATCCATATATCATTTTTTCTAACATGAGAGACAAGTTCCATTTTGTCTCCTTCATCATAAAATTCATCTTTTATAGAAATATATACCATTTCATCTTCACTGTTATTAGAATCTTTAGCCATAAAAATGGATTTCTTAACTTTGACCTTGTAGTTCTTGAATTCTTTGAAATCCTTCATGCCTTTGAACTTCTTGTGTTTCTTCTCATCTTTTTCTTCTCTTTTTGGGCACTTTGTAGCAATGTGTCCAACTTATTCACAAGAAAAAAAAATTAGAGGAATATTACCTTTGTACTTTCATCTACCTTTGGAATATTTTCTTGCAAGTAGGGCTTCAACTACTTCAAGATCACTATATAAACTTTATTCCTCTTCTTCACTTTATGATTGATTGGCTTTTGATTTCTTACCCCTTTTCTTGAGTAAGAGCTTGGCTTCAAATGCAGACTCAATAGTTTTGGAACTAGGGACATAGTTATCATAGTTATCCAATTCAAAAGTTGTCAATCTTCCAACTAGAGCATCCAAAGTTATATTGCTATTTGGATCACATCTCATCTCTTGAATAGTAGACACTCTAATTGCATAGATAGGAAGAAATGTTATGAGTACCTTGCTTACAATTATTTTTTCATCAATGTCTCCTCCAGATGCTTTGATTGTGCTCACTCTTGTTTTAATTCGCTCAAAATATTTTGCAATGTTTTCATCTTCTCTCATCTTCATCTAACCAAATTATCCTCTAAGACTTTAGGCTTTAGCTCTTCTTAGATTATTATCTCCTCCATAGATGGATTTTAGTTTGATCCACATATCATAGGTTGTAGTTCATTTTTTACTTCATCAAATTCAGCATAATTAAGAGCAGAAGCAATGTCAATCATCATGATTTTCAGAAATTTCTTCAATTGATAATGTTTCGGAAGGAGTCTTGTATTCACTATCAAGATATTTATAACCTAAATCACTGATAGTTTCCAAATATAATCTCATAAGTCCTTTCCATGCTACAAAATTTTCTTTGTTCAACTTGGGAATCTATCTTCTGTAAGACATCTTGATTTTTAGCTTAGGTCCTTGAAACCTTCTCTGTAAGCACTAAAAGCTCTAATACCAATTGTTGGAAATATAAGAGGAGTAACTCAGAGGAGAGGGGTGAATCAGTTACCACAAAAATACATTTTAGATCCCTTAGATGTCAATACAAATCAAAACTCTATGTAAATTGAACTCTGTTGTAACTCAGCAAATATATAGGCACTCAATTTACGCTAACAAATGTTGTAACTCGGTAAACATTGAAATAACTTAGAAAATGCTTATCATGAAAATATTAAGATATTATTTGTGATTGATCTTACTTTAATTAAGTTTCATACACATAAAATAAATAACATGAATACAATTGACATCCAAATTTAACATGGCAACCCAATTTGGAAAAAACCACCAATTGCAACTAGTTACTAATTTTCACTCTTCTAAAGTGAGCCCTATTAGGATCCAACCTTGTTAAAGGTTACAAAACACACTGTTAGGTGTGACCCTATTAGAGGATTTAATCACCCTATTAGGAGTGGCCTTTTTAGAGGTCTTTAGATGCTTCAATAGAAATGACACCTTGTTAGAGGATTTACAAATAGTTGTTAAGAGATTTAGATCACTGCTACAATGGTTAGAGAGTAACAATAAGATGACCTGATTTCTAATGCAACTAAATTGTTTATTAAAGTTCTCAATTCTAGCTTATATACTTGATCCTTCCTAATCGAATGTATCTTTGTAGCTCACCAAGGATATTCTACTTATCATTTTAATTCACTTCCTCTAAGAATCATCAAATCTTCAATTATGTTTCACACATTCAATCCTCAACTTGACCTTATATTCATATCTTACACATTATCAAGTTGTCTTGAACACAACTTAGAATAATTAATATCTATCTCCTCAGTTAGCTAGAACCAACAAATAATTCAATTAAACTCAATATGCCAAAATAAGAAAATCTTTTGTTAGTTGACCCTACTCAATAGATACTAACTCAAAGTGATTTTCTTATGTTAACCAAGTGAACTCAATCAACACTGCATATTCAAAAAGTTCCTTTGGTAACCAAGTGAGCTCAGTTAACACTGATTTCATCCAATATTTCCTTCATTAATTGAGTGAGCTTGGTTAACACTCAACTTCTAACAAATTTCCTTTGTCGCTTGAGTGAAATTGGTAGATACTACCTTCTAAACTAGCCAAACTCTACAATTCTCAATAGACACAGGAAATTGTCTTCAATGCCTGAGTGAGCTCGGCATACACTTACTAGTAATGATATGAAATTTGGTATAATATCAAAGACAATACATAACTAATCAATTATTTTCAAAAACAACAACATCATCTAACTCATGATATTTATACAAATCAACAACATTGAATATAGGAGATATATTCATGTCATCAAGTAACTCAACTTCATAAGCATTACCATTTTCAAACTTTCTTAAGATCTTACAAGGTCCAAACTTCTTCATCTTCAACTTATTGTATGCTCCAATATGAAATTTTATTTTCCTCAAATAAACCATCACCTCACCACCAACTTCAAAAATATGATGTCTTCTATACTTATCAGCATTCTTCTTATACTTCAAATTACTTTCTTCCAACTTCAGCTTCACTTCCTTATGTAAAGACTCCATAAAATCAATAAACTCTTCTCTTGCATCACTTCTCTTTTCTTCACCAGCAATATCCCTTAAATCTAATACTCCCCTAGGCTGCATTCTAGTAACAATCTTAAAAGATGTCTTTGCAGTACTCCTATTCACAGAATTATTATAGGAAAACTCAGCTTGTACCAATATCATCTCTCAATTATGTGATTCATTTTTCACTAAGCATCTTAACAAATTACCCAAGCTTCTATTCACAACTTCTATCTATCCATCTATCTGTATATGGAATGTAGAACTAAACTTCAACCCAGTACCCATCTTCCACAAAGTCTTCCAAAAGTAACCAATAAACTTACTATCTCTATCAAAAATAACAATTATCGATAATCCATGCAATGTAACAATCTCTTTGAAGAAAATCTTAGCAACATGCTCGGCATCTGATGTCTTCTTACAAGGTATGAAATGAGCCATTTTAAAAAATCTATCCACAAAAACAAATATAAAATCATAACCCTTCACTATCTTAGGCAATCAAAGAACAAAATCTATATTGATGTCACTCCAAGGTTTCATAGGAACAAAAATAGGTGTATACAATCTAGTATTTTGACTTACTCCTTTTGCAACTTGACAAACTCCACAACTCTTTACAAACTTCTAAACATCCTTATACATTTGAGGCCAATAATATGTTTCCTTCAACAAACTCAATGTCTCATCAATTCTAAAATTTCCATCCAATCCACCACTATGCTTTTCCTTAATCAAATTCAACCTCATAGAACTGTTAGAAATACAAAACTAAATACCCTTAAATAACATACCTTCTTGAATAAAATACTCATCAAGCTTACTTGGTTATTCTATCAAACTATGTGCTCTACACTCGCTCCACATCTAAGAAAAATTAGGATCAATATCATACAACCTTCACCTCATCAAAACCAAGAACTTCAACCTTTATCTTGGTCAGCAAAGAATTTCTTCTACTCAATGCATTAGCAACTCAGTTAGTGAATCCACTCTTATGCTTAATCAAAAATGTAAAACTTTGCAAATACTCAACCCACTTCATATGTCTCTAGTTCAATTTATGTTGACTCCCCAAATACTGTAAAGCTTTATGATTAGTATACAACACAAACTCCTTAGGAATCAAAAAATGTCTCCACTTCTTCAAGGCTTGAACAATAGCATAAAACTCTTGATCATACACAAAATACTTCATTTTGGCATCATTCAACTTTTCACTAAAGAAATTAATAGGTTTACCTTCTTGACTTAATACAACTCCTATTACTCTACCACTTGCATCACATTCAACTTGAAATACCTTATTGAAATTAGGCAATGCTAATATAGGTAATACAACAACCTATTGTTTCAAAGTCCCAAAACTATTATCAGCTCTATGTGTCCACTTGAACTTATTTTTATCTCCTCTCATTGTCTTAGTCCTAGCATTACAAATAGTGTTGGAAATGTTTTAGAATAACTAAGAGGGGGGGTGAATCAGTTATCCAAGGTCTAAATGCCCTAATAATACTTTTTCACTAATTATAGTGAGCCTATAAAACTATTCATGCATCCAAGCTTAAAACAACCATCTTAGCAAGTTACAACAAATCAACATGCAGGAATAAAACATGCAAGATCAACACATGACACAGTGATTTACGTGGAAACCCAATTTGGGAAAAACAACCAGTAACATGCTACTCAATTTTCACTCTTCTGAAGTGATGCCCTATTAAAGGCTTACAACACACTGTTAAATGTGACCTTGTTAGAGGATTTCACCACACTGTTGGGAATGGGCTTGGTCAAAATATTTTGGAACATTCACTTGGAATGTCACCCTGTTAAAGGATTTACAACATGGCTATTAAACCAACCTAATTCCATAGAATTTATACTAACTATTACAATTGTAAGAAAGTAACAATAAGGGCTTTTGATCTGATACAACTCACAACATATCTTGCAGATTTTAGATCATACTTCAGTTCAATCCTTTGCTTGGCTTTAATCACTGTGGCTCTGACAGCTTGTCTTCCTCTCAAGCTTTGTCTCCTTGAGTCTTCTTTCTCATCATACTAATGCAATCATCTCTGTGGTCACCTATCAAAATAGAGTTTCTATGCTCTCTTCCTCCTTAGCACCTTCTTCAGCACTTCATGCTTTCATACTTGACCAACCGCTTGCTTCATGACCTTATGACTCCTTAAATAGAAATTTGGAATAATTTTCCCTCTCAATTCTCCCTCTCCAACTTTAGGGTTTCAATAGATTAAGTAGGATACAATGTATCTATCCCATATCTCATTTTTATCTAGAAACTTCATCTAGAATCCAGTTGTATTCATCAAAAACATTTTACATAGAGTTTTGTGCCACCAGCTCATCATTCTTATCTTCTATCTGGTTTGCAAAATTCTAGATAACAACCATGTTGACTCAGATCTGGAAAATCTTTGACTTTTCAAATAATGTAGTAGCTCAGCACTTATTGACTTTCTGATGCTCAGCACATGAACATAACTCGGCACTTGATCTTCACTTGGCACTTGATCTTCACTTGGCACCTATTGAAAATTTGCTCGGCATGAACTAGCTTGCTTAGCTCCCTCTAATGAATTTAATCAAGCTTTGCAGACAATCATATTATGACTTCTTCTTCTATAGTTTCTAAGTGTAGCCAATCTCTTCATCTTCAAGTATATTGTCAATACATCACTTTATCATTGTCTTAACTGATCTTTGCACTTCATTACAAAACCATAACTCAACCTTTCCCTTAGGTGCTTTTGTTACATCTTATTGATTCTTCATCAATCAACTAAGTGATAGTGCTTGGATCTTATAAGCAATTGTCATTCCAACAAATAGCAAGTTTGACATCAGTGAAAAAATAATGATTGAACACATTCTGTAGCAACAATATCTTTCATACAATGATCTTTTTCAATCAGATTACAACAATCTCCCTCTTTGGCATTGATGGCAAACCAAACTGATCAACCAAACCAAAACTAACTAATCAACCATGTTAACAAAATTCTAACTAGGCTAAAATAGTAAGTCAAATGCCAAAAAGAAAGCTTGTTGACTTTTGTATCTCCCTCTGATCTTATTCCTTTGGATCTATCATTTTACTGAATCTCTTGAGCTGCTCCTCCTGAGATCTGTCATCTTGATTTCTTTCTTTGCTTCTGCTCCTCCCTTTCATATCTATTGTCCTTTTTGCTTCATGATGTGATTAATTTCTACTATTTCTCTATTTCAAGGATTTGACCAATTGTAGCTATTTCTCCCTCTTTCTACATTTGATCATTTTCTGTTATTTCTCCCTCTTTCTACATTTGATCATTTTTTGTTATTTCTCCCTCTTTGACAACAATGCCAAAGACACATTATTTCAGCATCTTATCATGCAAGTGTAGCATTTACAAGAACTTCCAATATCTCCCTCTGCCACCTTGCTTGTGACTTGTTTGGAATATCAACACTTTGATTACTTAAGGCTAAACCTAAAGTAAGTACCCTCTGCATCAACGTATATCATCTAAACAATCAACTCATTTGATGCAGGCCAATCTTGTTGTTACTTAAGTAGCCTTGGTTAGGGGTATCACCCCTAACTTACCTCTAAGATATTCAAATTCATATTTAGGTAATGGTTTTGTGAAGATGTCATCAATTTGTTCTTTTGTATTGATATATTCCATCTTCACTTGCTTGCCTTCCACCAATTCTCTTACATAGTGATACTTGATTGCAATATGCTTTGTTTTGGCATGCATCATAGGGTTCTTTGATATGTTGCACTTGTGTTATCACAATAAAGTATCATAGGCTTAGTTATTTCTTCCTTCATTCCTTTCAACAGATGCTTGATCCACACAATATTGGTACAATTTATAGCAGCAGCAACATACTCAGCTTCTGTTGTGGATTGTGATATACAACTTTTCTTTTTACTAGTCTAGGTGACTAATCTTTTTCCTAAGAAAAGTGCTCCTCCACTAGTGTTTTTTCTATCATCTATGTTACCTCCCCAATCTACATCAGTGTAGTCCTTCAAATCAAATTTATTAGTCCTCTTGTAGTAGAAACCAAAATCATCTGTATCTTTTAGATACCTCATTATTCTCTTGATAGCCATAAGATGATTTTCTCTTGGGTTTGCAAAAAATCTTGCCACTGTTCCAACAGATAAAGCAATATCTGGTCTACTGTGTACAACATATTGTAGCTTTCCAATCATGGATCTATACACTATCTAGTTTACTTTAGCTAAATCATCATTCTTAGATAACTTATGTCCTATCGCTATTGGTGCACTCATTGGTTTTGATTCATCTAAACCAAATGTTTTGAGTATTTCCTTTATATTTTTTGATTGGGTTATAAATATACCATGTTTTAATTGATGTACTTGCAATCCAACAAAAAATTTGGTCTCTCCAAACATTGATATCTCAAATTCATGTTTCATCTAATCAGCAAATCTTTGCATAGAGCATATTTTCCTCCAAATATTATATCATCAATAAAGATCTCAGATATCAAAACATCTTTACCTTTCTCTTCCTTGATATAAAAATTGTTGCTGTCAACTATTTTCTCAAATCCTATCTTGAATAGATATTTGTGAAGTCTTTCATACCATGCTCTAAGTGCTTGTTTCAAACCATAGAGTGCTTTATGTAGTTTACAAACCATATCCCTATTGTTCTCATCAACAAATCCCTCTGGTTGTTCAATATAGACTTCCTCTTCCAATATACCATTCAAAAAAGTAGACTTTACATCCATCTGATAGATTTTAAAACCTTTATATGCAGCATATGCAAGTAAAGTTCTTACTCCTTCCATTCTAGCAACAGAGGAAAATGTTTCCCCATAGTCTAATCCTTCTTCTTGAGCATAACCCTTACATACTAGTCTGGCTTTGTTTCTAGTAATCTCACCATTCTCATCTAGATTGTTTCTGAATACCCACTTGGTGTCAATCACATTCTTGTCAGTTGGTCTGGGAACCAAACTCCAGGTTTTGTTCTTCTTTATTTGATCAATCTCTTCTTCCATAGCTTTATACTAGTCACCATCTTGCAATGCATCATACACTTTCTTAGGTTCAAATTTTCTTAACAGACATGATTCATTTCTTAGTCTATTCCTTATCATTGGTCTTACATCTTTTTCACCAATTATCTTTTCAGCAAGGTGATGTCTCTTCACATATTTGGATAATCTTGGTTCTATCCTTGTTTCTATGTATAATCTTTCAGATTCAGGGTCACTATGCACATCGTTGTCAGGTAGTTCTACATCTCTTTCATGTGTACTAATTTCAGAGTCAGAATGTGCATTTTCTTCATTCTACAACTTGGCTTTTGAATGCACCTTGGCATTCACTGGTTGTTACTCGGCTAAAATTGAAATTTTTTGTTGAATCTCAATTTGATTAATATCATCCTTGTCAATAGGCATTCCTTCATAAGAATACACAAAGGTTCTGTATTCATCTAATCTCTTTGGTTCTTCAACTTGGACTTATGTATGCTCATCAAAGTTTACATTTGCACTTTCAAAAAAAAATTAGTGTTAGCATTTAAACACTTATATGCTTTACTTCTAGTGGAGTAACCAAGGAATATGACTTCATCACTTTTTGCATCAAATTTTCCATTTCTAGTATCTTTAAGGATAAAGCATTTGCAACCAAATACTTTGAAATGCTTTACATTGGGTGAGTGACCATACCATAATTCAAAAGGTGTTGCATTTGTACCTTTCTTGACTTATACTCGGTTCAGTGTGTGAACAGCTACACTTATAGCTTCTCTCCAATATTTCAAAGCAACAGTCTTTTCAATCATCAATGTTCTGGCACAGTCAATCATAGATCTATTTCTTCTCTCAGCAATTCCATTCTATGGGGGAGTTCTTGGAGTTGATGTTTGTCTCTTGATTCCTTTTTCATTGCAAAATATCTCAAATTCATTTGATGTGAATTCTCCACCTCTGTCCGATCTCAGGCATTTAAAACTCTTTTCTATTTCCTTTTCAACTCTAGCCACATACCACTTAAACATTTGAAAAGTATCAAATTTTTTCTTTAAGAACATAACAGTCATCATCCTGGAATAGTCATCAACAAACAACATTATATATTTATCTCCTTTGTAGCTTTGCACTTCTATTGGACCAAATAAATCAGTATGGACTAACTCAAGTACTTCATTAGATGTATAGTGTTTACTCTTGAAACTTGACTTAGTCATCTTTCCTAGCTGACATTGTTTGAACATGATGTTGTCAGGCTTCTTCAGTTTAGGTAAACCTCTGGCTTTCTTCATTTTGCTAATATTGACCAGATTATCAAAGTTGACATGACATAGCCTTCTATGCCATAACTACACATCATCAAATTTTGTAACAAAACAAGAAGCATTTTCCATATCAAGATAAAAATAGATTACTTCTTGTTTGATCTCCTTTTCCTATCAATTTACCATCAGTATCATAGATTTTTGCAGTTTTGTTTCCAAATTCTACTTTGCACCCTACATTGCCTAAGTGTGAGACACTCAGAAAATTGTAGTTTAGTCCTTCAACATAGTATGCATTATCACATGAAATTTTCTCTGTAAGCTTAATGGATCCTTTCTCTTTAATTTGACATGGAGCATCATTTTCAAATCTAACACTATTTCCATCATACTGAGTAAAGTTAACAAACTTACTTTTGTCTCCTGTCATGTGATGTGAGCACCCACTATCTATGATCATTTTTTCATTCTTGTTCATACATGTTATTAGTGCTATAGGATCTTCTTCATTAGACTGGTCCTTCATGGCCACATAAACAACTTCATCATCTTTATCATCGAAATCCTCTTCATCAATACAGCACTTCTTGCCTTTGTCTTTGTAATCTCTCTTATCATCTTCTCTTCTATTTTTTTTACTTGTTGCCTTCCTTGTAATCCTTTTTCTATGTACACCTTGCAGCAATATGTCCTACTTCATTGCAATTGAAACAATTGATAGGTAGCTTACCCTTGAATTTTCTTTTGCCTTTGTGAAATTTTCTACTCAGTAATGCTTCCAATTGTTCCACATCTTCCTCATTAGTGCTACTATCACTGGGTACATATTTCATCTTTCTTCCCTTCTTTAATTTCACCTGTTCAATATCTTTTAGTGATAGCTTGGCCTTGAAAGCAGATTCAACATTCTCAAGTTTGTATTTTCAAAGTTAGATAACTCAAATGCAGTAAGTCTACCCACTATACCTTCAAAACTTAGATTATTTCTTGGTACACATCTTAGCTCTTATATAGTTGATACTCTAATAGCATAGATAGGGAGAAAGGTTCTTAAGAACTTACTATTAACAATATCATCATCTAATTGACCATTCAAACATCTTATTGCACTTACCACTTCCTTTATTCTAGAGGCATACTGAGCAACATTCTCACTTTCCTCCATTTTCATGTCATCAAACTTTCCTCTAAGGCCTTCTCTTTTTGCTCTTTGGACATTCTAATCTCCCCCATAAATGTCTGATAGGGCTTTCCACATCTTGAATGTAGTGTTACATCCTTTGATATCATCGAATTTAGCATAGTTGAGTGCAGAAGCAATCTCCAGTATTGCCTAATTGTGTTCATGTTTGTTCTTCAAATCTTCTACAGTAAGAGTACCAGTTGGATCAACATGCTCAGTAACAATTGAATTTTGGGCATAATCACATATGGATCCAAGATGTAGCTTCATCAAAATTTTCCATGCAACAAAGTTGTCTTTGTTGAGCTTGGGAACTTCTCTCTTAGGCATTTTGATCTTTTCTGCTTCTAGTTCCTTTAAACTAAATCAGCAGCAAAGCTCTGATATCAATTGTTGGAAATGTTTTAGAATAACTGAGAGGGGGGGGTGAATTAGTTATCCAAGGTCTAAATGCCCTAATAATACTTTTTCACTAATTATAGTGAGCCCATTAAACTATTCATGCATCCAAGCTTAAAACAACTATCTTAGCAAGTTACAGCAAATCAACATGCAGGAATAAAACATGCAAAATCAACACATGACATAGTGATTTATGTGGAAACCCAATTTGAGAAAAACCACCAATAACATGCTACTCAATTTTCACTCTTTTGAAGTGATTCCCTGTTAAAGGCTTACAACACACTGTTAAATGTGACTTTGTTAGAGGATTTCACCACACTATTAGGAATGGGCCTGGTCAAAGGACTTTGGAACATTCACTTGGAATGTCACCCTATTAAAGGATTTACAACATGGCTATTAAACCAACCTAAGTCCATAAGATTTATACTAACTGTTACAATTGCTAGAGAGTAACAATAAGGGCTTTTGATCTGATACAACTCACAACATATCTTACAGATTTTGTATCATACTTTGGTTCAATCCTTTGCTTGGCTTCAATCATTGTGGCTCTGACAACTTGTCTTCCTCTCAAGCTTTGTCTCTTTGAGTCTTCTTGCTCATCATACCAATGCAATCATCTCTATGTTCACCTATTGAAATAGAGTTTTTGTGCTCTCTTCCTCCTTAGCACCTTCTTCAGCACTTCATGCTTTCATACTTGACCAACCTAAATAGAAATCTGGAATAATTTTCCCTCTCGATTCTCCCTTTCCAACTTTAGGGTTTTAATAGATTAGGTAGGATACAATGTATCTATCCCATATCTCATTTTTATCTAGAAACTTCATCTAGTATCTAGTTGTATTCACCCAAAAACATTTTACATAGAGTTTTGTGCCACTAGCTCATCATTCTTATCTTCTATCTGGTTCAAAAAATTCTAGATAACAATAATGTCATCTTAGATCTGGCAAATCTTTAACTTTTCAAATAATGTAGCAGCTCGGCACTTATTGACTTTTCGATGCTCAGCACATGAACATAACTTGGCACTTGATCTTCACTCAGGACCTATTGAAAATTTTCTCAGCTTGAACTAGATTTCTTAGCTCCCTCTGATGAATTTAATCAAGCTTTGCAAATAGTCATATTACGACTTCTTCTTCTACAGTTTTTAAGTGTAACCAACCTCTTCATCTTCAAGTATATTGTCAATAAATCACTTTATCATTGTCTTAACTAATATTTGCACTTCATTACAAAACCATAACTCAACCTTTCCCTTAGGTGCTTTTGTTACATATTATTGATTCTTCATCAATCAACTAAGTGATAGTGCTTGGATCTTATAAGCAATTGCCATTCTAGCAAATAGCAGGTTTGACATCAGTGACAAAATAATGATTGAACACATTTTGTAGCAACAATATCTTTCATACAATGATCTTTTTCAATTAGATTACAACAAATAGAAAATAAATTCTTTATAAACTTCCTGTAAAAACTAGCCAAACCATGAAATGATCTTACCTCACCCACATTCTTAGGTGTATGCCACTCCAAAATTGCTTTAACCTTCTCAAGATCCATCTTCAAACCATTAGCTAAAATCACAAATTCCAAATACACAATCTCCTCTTGCATAAAAGAATAGTTCTTCATATTAATCATCAGCTTTTCCTCTTTCAATCTCTACAATACTTGTCTAACATGCTCAAGATGTTCTTCCTTAGTCTTACTAGATACTATAATATCATCCAAATAAACAATGACACACTTACCCAAGAATCTCTTCAGAACTTCATTCATCAACCTCATGAAAGTACTAAGTGCATTAGTCAAACCAAAAGGCATTGCCAACCATTCATAAAAACCATCTTTTATCTTGAAAGCAATCTTTCACTCATCATCTTCTCTAATTTTGATCTAATGATAGACACTTTCAAATCAATCTTAGTAAAAGACTTTTCTCCACACAAACAATCTATTATGTCATCCATCCTTGGCATAGGAAACCTCTATTTGACTATAATCTTGTTATTAGCTTCAAGGAATCAGTATGCATTCTCCATTCTCCATTCTTCTTAGGTGCTAATATAGCAAGTATAGCACATAGAATCAAACTTTCTCTGATCAAACCTTTCTGCAACAACTCATGCACTTTTTTGTTAAGTTCTTCATTCTCAATAGGTGACACCTATATGGTGCTTTATTCAAAAAACTATCTCCAAGAATCAGATACATACAATGACTTATACTTCTTATTGGAGTTAAACCATAAGGTATATTCCCTAAAACAATATATTTATACTCCTTCATCAATTCTATAATTTCCACTGGCACTTAGTCCATATTACTAGTTTTTGTTGTCACTCGGTCACTATAGACTAGCACTCGATTAGTGCTAGTTTCTAACACTCGGTTGCTACTGGCACAACTTGGTCTTCTAGGATTCATGGCAAAACAAATATGATTCTTCTTCATTTCTTTTTCAAATTACTTTCCATTAACCATACAAATTCTCATAGTAGTACACTTAACCTCATCAGGACTTTCAATCAAAGGCAACAATTTTTTCTTCTTCCCATTCACCCAAAGAGTATATTGATTCAATCTTCCATCATGTATAGCATATTGTAATGTCTCCACTATTAGAGTTGATTTGAAATACTAATACCTTAAAAATAAATGTTAGTTTTAAATACTAACTATTATAGATATATTATTCTTTCCATACTTCTGGCCATTATCTCATTCTCGTCTAGCCATTTATACAAGGTTACTCATCTCTCACATTGGCATGATAGCCATTTATATGAGGATCTCACTTCTTGTACTGGCACTATAAGATTCCATCAATCCCCATCTTATTCATTTATATAAATATGACTCCTGACTGTATACTGGCATGAAGCCATTTATATAGGCGAGAAATGTCCTTATATTGGCATTATGGGTTCTTAATCATTTTGTAAGAAATATATGTACTAAATAATTAATTAACTTATATTCATAAATATAAATAAATTCATAAAAATAATTAAATAAATATAATCTATAAACATACCTTTCTTACCTTCTTCTTTTCTTGATCTATGTGGCTCTATCCTTGGTCATCCCTTCAATGAATTATTCCTTCTAGATTATCTCAACTCTATTTTTACTTTCCAAAACTCTTCATTTTCTAATTATATTGAAAGGAAAAAAATATACTTTTTCATTTCTTCTTTTCAGAGAGTTACAACCTTTCATAATATAAATCTTTTGAAAATTCGCAACACTTCATAGTTATAACTCTTTCCAAAAGTCCCAACACTTCATAACTAAAATCTTTTGAAAAAGTCCCAATTCTTTATAATCAAAATATTTTTGAAGAGTCACAACTATTCATAATTATGACCCTTTTAGAAGGTTTGCATCCTTTCAATATCATTGATACCTTTTTAAAAAGTCACTTATTTTCTTCATATTACTTTCCTCTTCCATTTCCCCTTTTTGAACTCCTCTCCTCTTCTCTTCCTTTTTTTCCCTCTCTAAAATAAACTCTCCTCCCTTTTATATCTTAATTTTAAGGAATTATGTCTATTTGTTAAACATCTCTTGACTTTTCATTAGATTTAATTAATTTATATTATTCTATGTTGTATTATTTATTTACTTACTTATTTTTGTTTATTTTATTTATTATTAAATTTTATTTAGAAAGTTAACATACTTTCTACAATATTGTCTCTTTTATTTTTTTTATTTTTTTCTTTACACATTAAAATATAATTGTTTTTTCAATTATTTAAAATGTCATACTAAATATTATTTTATTAATAATATAGATTAAATAATTATTGTTTCCTTGTTTTATATTTTAGTATTAGTTTTAATATAACTTTATTATTTATTTAATAACATTTTATTATCTAATTATTATTAAAATTCTATCTTATCTAATTATTATTAAAATTCTATCTTAAAATGGGGACATGACACATATCTATCATATTGCCAAGGCCTACCCAACAAAATATGACAACAATCCATAGGCATAATATCACATAGAACTTCATCAAAATAATGTCTAATCTTGAACTTCACAATACATTGTTCACTTACCAATATCTTATGGTCATCTTTGATCCATGAAACATGATAAGGTTTAGGATACTCCAACTTCTACAACTGCAACTTTTTAACCAATTCTTTTCAAGCCAAATTTGTAGAACTTCCACTATCAATGATCACCTTGCAACATTTTCCATCCATCTTACATCTAGTCTTGAAAAGGCTCCTTCTTAGGAAAGGTTCCTCATTAGTTCCCTTATTACATAAGGTTCTTCTCACCATGAAATTTTTTCCAACCTAAGGTCCACTAGGTGAACTCTCAATGTCTCCCTGGACCACAACATTTATGTTACCTTTCCCACTTTCAGAGGATCTACACTCAAAAGATCTATGCCTTACTTTACCACATCTAAAACAATTACCATGAAAACCACCTCTAGAATAAGAATTACCTCTTCCTCGATAAGAACTATTACCTACTTGGTAGGAATCACCCCCTTTCCACTCTGTCTTTCCTTTATTATCATTCTTTCATTTAGATTTTCCCTTATCTTTCACAAAAATGTAAAATTTTCCACCTTTTCTATAAGATCTACCTCTACCTCTTTATAATCTACCACCTCTAGCTCTTTGTCTTTGTTCATACTTCTTTGTCAAGATCTCCTCAACTTTCAAGGCATAATTATATGCTTCCTCCACACTTTCTAATTTCACAAAAATTATCTCATCTTGAATTTTATATCTTAATCCATTTATGTACCTTGCAATTTTCTCGACATCATCATCCACATGTCCAAACCTGATATCCAATCTATAGAACTTCTTAGTGTATTCCTTCACAGTCATGTCTCTTTGTCTCAAATTTTACATCTTTCTCAAGAAGCTAACTTGGAAATCAGTGGGAAGGAGCTTATTCTTTACTTTGTTCACCATCTTAGGCCAAGTTCTTATGTTCTTCTTTTCTCTCCTTTGTCTATTAGTTTGCAAATGCTTCCGCCACAGTGAGGCATGTCCTTTCAACCTTGTAACTGCAATCTTCACCATCCTATTATGAGGAGTATTTTCATACTCAAAGAACTTCTCCATTTTAGATATCCAATCCAACACAGTATTGGTATCTAATTTTGCATCATAAGGATCAACTTCAACAATAGGTTTTGAATTAGCCCTAGACAATACTCTCAATAACATTGCCTCATCTTGATCTTCTTCAACTTCTAGATTTAGGGTTTGGTCATGCTGCTTCATCATCAAGATGCACTTCACTCCTCTAGGTTGTCTCTACACCATCTAACTTGGCTGCAATTTGTCTCAATGTATCTAACATGGCATTGTTAGCATTTCCTCTACCTTGAATCATCTTTACAATTAGGTTCTCACAAGATCATAACCCTCTGCAAGTTGTAGATCAAATCCTTAGATCTACTACCCCAACAACCAAATCAACTTAGGGTTCTACATGATCCAATCTCCACAAAGATGAACCTTGAGCTCTAATACCAAGAGGGATAAGATAACTAGGGCCAAAGGCACACCCAGCTATCAAACCACTTGCGAGAGTAAACACAGTGGAAACAACAAAATAACAACAGCAAAACTTGGGAGATAGAGGAATAAATGCTTTATATATTCATCAAAATAATAGATACATGCCTAGCTATAAGGCCTTCTAGGTTATAGCCACATTACAATTAGATTTGATTCACAAATATAAAACTTCACAATCTAGCTTTGCTCATATCTTCCTATCTTCTTATTCCGAACTTCCATCCCTAAGACTCTACCCAAAACCTTATTAAATACATGCATGGCCATAAGTCAGTGTTGGAAGTATGAATGTTGATGATATTCTTATGGGGGAGTATTGTAGAAACATGATTAGATAATTATCATGATGATATGTTACATACATGACTATTTTTGTCATTGATGTCAACATAGTAATTTTTTGTGGTATTTAATAGAAGAACAGCGGTAAAGATCAAGTTGGTATTGTAGACACCTAAAAACCTTTAGAAAATAAAGTATTTTTATTTTCTGAAAAAGTTCTGATGACATCATCATTTATTAATTAATTAATTATATAATTAATTAATTAATTTTTATGCCATTAAATCCCTTTATCTTAATTAAAAATATTTAATTAAGGAATCCCTCCCAAAAATGTTTAAATCTTATTTAAACATTATTTTCTTATTTATTAATTATTTAATTAATAAATTGACCAAAAATCCCAAAATAAATAAATTATTTATTTTTTGCCCAAAACTTGGCCAATTTCTTTATGACCAATAACCTCTTCCAAAATCTTCTAATCCTTCTTTAATTTCGATTAAAGGCTAATCCCATCATTTCCTACCCCTAATCCCAACTCAAAATATTTAATTAAGATTAAATATTAATCCTCATGTTTATTAAAAAAGTTTTAATAAATATCTCCTCAACCCAAACCCTTAAAATAAATAAAACTTTATTTATTTCCTAAAAATCTAATTTATCCTCATCCTAGGAAATTCTAGACTATTCTAGAAAGTCTTTATCCTCATCCAAAGCTTAGACTCTTCTAGAAGATGTCTTTAACCCTAATCCTAATCCCCTCCTAACCTTGTCACATTCCCTAAACATGGGTTAAGACTTACTAACCCAAGCCAAAGTTAACAAATATCTCCTCCTTCACCCACCCTCATTAAATGCCATCCACTTGCCTATCCCTAAGCTAATCCTAAACCATCCTAATCCATCCTCTAATCGTTTGCACAAGCCTAAACAAGCTTAAAACCTTCCTAATCAAGTCCAAGTCGAAATTGCTCTCATCACCCTCAAAATATCTCAACCATAAAACTTTATGAAGTCCACTAGGTCATAAATGACTCTTACAAGCCCTTTTATTGCTCTTACAAGTCATTATGAGGGTCTTTATGAAGATTTTATCCCTTGAGCCTCCTTTGTTGACTCATCCTTCCCCTTTTCTCCATCCTCTCACCATGTCACATGTGTCACTCCTTGATTGGCTGTAAGGAAGCACAATCCATGTGCTCTCCTCTCATGCAATCTGAGCCCTCCATGAGCTTTTTCCCATCCTTGCATCTTAGCCCTCAATCCCTCAAGCCTCTTGCCTATAAATTGGATCCTTCCCCTTTGAAAAATAACACAATCCATGAAGTAAAGTTATAATGCTATTTTGAGAGCCAAATCCATACTAAAGCCATCTATCCACACCAAAAATCCACAATCATCCATTGAAGCCTTTGGAAGCATATTGAGCATACATGCTATCCATTTAGATAAAGCTACTCAACAAGAGAGCTTCTTATTGAGAGAGTCCATTAATGGCTCATATTCTCAATTAAGAGCTCATCTTAGTCTATCTTGAAGTTTATGAATTTTGTTTAGTTTGTAGAAGCTTTATTTAAATTTGGTTTCTATTAGCATACTAACATTGCTCATATACAGGTATAGACAGATCATTAAGAATTTTCACTAATTGATCTTAAAGGGAGATACTAATAAGTGTCTAGTATATGCAGCTAACTTTGGAAACATAAGATATTAAGTCTGGAAGAAGTTATGTAAGTTTTGGTGAAGACTATTTTGAGATAGAGTTTATAGAAGCATGTTTTGGTAAACTTGTTATATCTCTTAGCAGAAATGATATTCTCAGAAGGTTAAGTTAAAGATGTATAGAAGACATTATAGAGATGATGTGGCTAAGTTTTCTTGTCATGATGTCACACATAAATAAATTTACTCAAGTTACAAGGTGAAAGATTAATGTTATCACTAAGTGTAACATGTTCTTAATAAGGTCCTATAATAATTAATTGAAAAGGTGTAATAGCCAACTCAGGGAATTGTTTTATGGATTCAGTATAAAGAAAGGATATTTTCCTTTATCATGGATGTAGTGTATGTATGATTGCAAGAAGGATGAAGAGTGGAATGTGAAGATAAGCAGAGTAGAGTGAAGTTAGATAAAACTTCATTGCTAAGGTTTTATTGTGAGATCTGAGGTTTGATATTTGGATCTGAGCTTCGTGACCTAGTCTACAAGGTCTAAAAGTAATTAGTATAGTTGATAGGATAGAGGAAAGAGGTTAAAGCATAGTAAAAACAATTATTCTACAAGGAATATTTGAGAGATCAGTTGAATAGTAAGTTTAGTGGTCTTTCCCTAGAAGCTATTTGGACAGTGGGTCCTTCTACCTTCTACTACTCCTAACAGGGTTAGCACAACTTTTAATAGGGTTGGAATCTCCTAACAAGGATTCAAAGTCTCCTAATAGGGACTCTTATGTTCTAAATGTGTTAATAAACTCCTAACAAGGTCCATCCTCTAATAAGGAATATCTATATCTTTGTGGGCATCATTCCCATCGAGGATTTCCCTCTAATCAAGGATTTTCCTAGTTAACAAATGTGGTGTAATTATGTATGTGCATCTTGTTGTGGTTGTTTTTTACTTTTATTGAATAGTTTAAAATTAATTAAGGTTGATAATTGTTTTAATTGGATAACTAATTCATCCCCTTCCCCTCAATTATCTTGGTGGACTATTGTTTTAATTGGTATCAGAGCATTAGGTCCTTGAAGATAAAGTTTAACAACTTTGGGAGATCCATGGTGAACATATTCGGAAAGGATAGTTTGAAGTTTGATGGAACAAATTATGATAGTTGGAAGGAAAAGATGAAGACACGTCTGCTATGCATGGGTCCAGGATATTGGATCTTCACAAAATTAGAAAAGAAAATTATTTTTGAAAGTTCTTTGGAAACTTGTAATAAGGAATAGAGAGAACTTTTCATGTGTGACATGAGAGCTAGAGAAGCACTATTATCTACACTTCCTAAAATTGAGTATAACCAGGTAAAATCACTTAATACTTCTCATAAGATTTGGAAAGCTTTGGAAAATAGTTTTTAAGGTGATGAACATTCTAAGAAATTAAGGCTAAAAAGTTGGATTTGTGCATTTCAAGATGCTAAAATGATGGAAGATGACTCTATAAGAACATATGTAGGCAGGATATCAAAAATTATTGCAGGTATCAAATCTCAAGGAGGAACCAAAGAAAATAATGAGGTGATCTAGAAGATATTGAAGAGATTAACACCACCATTTAAGCAAGTAATTCAAATGATATACTTGTTGATCTCTTGTACCAAAGATTTCACAAAGGAAACATTACTTGGGAGGCTTGAATTAGTTAAGAATGAGCTTAGACAATCTAGAGAATTGACCAGAATAAAAACAACTTTTAGTGCCCTAAACATTCAACCTAGTTTATCAAGGAGCACAAGTGCTAGAGGATATTTTGCTATAGTAGTAGATCTGATGAGGATAGAAAAATAGAAGAAGGAGTAGCCCTTCTAGTAAGAAGAGAAAAAGATGGTAAGAAAATCTTTAAATGTTAGACTTGTAATGAGCTTGGTCATTATGCAAGTGTCTTAAAAGAGAGAAAAAGTATAAAGGAAAGTTCAAACATAGAAGAGATAGAGATTGTTTGTATGCAAAAGAAGAACAAGATTATAATGAACAAGCAGTAAGTGCTAGTGATGATGAAATAGGATTTGTAGCTATTAAAGAAGAAAGTCTAAAGAAAATGGCTTTGGTATCATAGGTTGAAAAGAAATCTGATTGGATAATTAACAATGGTTGTTCACATAATGTGACTAGTGATATGAACAAGTTTTTTCACTCAAAATTCATAATGGAGGCATTGTCAGAGTTGGAAATAATGCATCTTGTCATGTTAAAGGTATTAGATCTATAACTCTTGATGGTAAGAAAACACAATCTTTTGAGTGTTGGACAACTAGTGGAAAGGTAATTAGAACAGGAACCAGATCTAGAGGTAATGTATTTCAATTAAATCTCATTGAGAGGACATGTTCACAGAGAGGACATGCATGATCAGAGACAAAGATGGAAAGGTAATTAGAACAGGAACCAGATCTAGAGGTAATGTATTTCAATTAAATCTCACTAAAATGAAAGGTTTGGTTGCAAAGGTAGATAACAATTGGTTATGGCATAAGCTATTTTGTCATATAAACTTTGACAGCATTTTGAAAACTAGTAGTATGTTTGGAGTTAGATATTTTCCTAAGATTGTAAAGCCTACTAACACAATTTTCAAGGAGTGTGTATTGGCAAAGCATACCAGAAATTCTTTTCCTAGCAAGAAGTTTACTACTACATCAAAGTTGGAGATTTTACACACAGATCTTATTGGTCCTACAAATACTAAAGGATTCTATGGTGAAATTATTTTATGATTATTGTTGATGACTTTTGTACAATGATATGGGTTGCATTTCTTAAAGAAAAATCTGAGGCATTTGATAAGTTCAAGTTATTCAAGAATAGAGTTGAGAATGAATTAAGTTGAAGATTAAATGTTTAAGATCAAATAGAGAAGGAGAGTTTACTTCAAATGAGTTTAACATCTTTTATGAAGCTAATGGAATAAAAAGATATTTTTCAACTCCAAGAACCCCTAAACAAAATGGCATTACAGATAGAAGAAATAAGTCAGTAATAGAAGCCACAAGAGTTACGTTAGCTGAGAATGATGTATCCAAGATATTTTGGAGAGAAGCTATGAATACAGTAGTCTATAGTATGAACATAGTGCAAGTCAGGAAAGACACAAATAAGACCCCTTATGAACTATGGTTTGGTCACTCACCTATAGTTAAGTATTTCAAAAAATTTGGTAGCAAATGTTACATCAAAAGAGATGATGATGTTGGTAAATTTGATGCTAGAAGTGATGAAGGTATGTTTCTTGGTTATTCATTGAAAATAAGAGCTTATAGATGTTATAATCTGAGAATTTAGACTATTGTTAAAAGTACAAATATAAGAGTTGATGAGAAATTTAGGATACAAGAAAGAGTAGTTGTTTACAATTCTAATGATGAGAATGTTGTTACTAAACCAAGGAATGATAAAGTATTCTTTGAGACTAATAGTGATTTGCAGAATGAAGGTGAGAAAAGGCAAGAAAAAAGCTTAGAACCTTCAATAGAGCTAAGAGTTGAGATAAAAACTCCTACTTATGGTAAGAAATGATAAAGAATCATCCACCAGAGTAGATCATCAAAAGTTGAGATAAAGGTGTAATGACAAGAAGCAAAATCAATAAAGAACTATGTTTGATATCTCAAGTTGAACCAAAGAAAGAAATTGAGGCATGTAAATATGACTATTGGAAGCAAGGTATGAAAGAAGAATTGGATCAAATAGTAAAGAATGAGACATGGGAATTGGTCCCTAGACTAGTAGACAAGAATGTGATAGGAACAAAATGGGTATTCAATAACAAGATGAATGAACAAGGTGAAGTTTTAAGGAACAAAGAAAGATTGATATGTAAAGGTTACTCATAGCAAGAAGGAATAGACTATAATGAAACCTATGCTCCTATGGCATGAATAGAAGTAGTAAGGTTATTCTTCACCTATGCAGCACCTAAGAATTTCAAAGTGTATTAGATGGATGTCAAGTCATCATTTCTGGATGGACAGCTTGAAGAAGAGGTATACATAGAATTGCCTAAAGGTTTTTCAGTAACAAATGACAAATACATGGTATGCAAACTAAAGAAAGCATTGTATGGCTTAAAGCAAGCACCCAAAACTTTGTATGCAAGGTTGGATAAGCATTTAACAAAGCTTGGATTTAGCAAAGGTATGGCAAACAATAATCTATAGTAGAAAGAAATAGATGATGGATTGGTGATTTTGGTATTATTTGTTGATGATATCATATTTGGAGGAAATGATAATGAAAGTGACAAGTTTGCAAAAGAAATAAAGAAGGAATTTTAAATGAACATGATAGGAGAGATGAAATACTTCCTACGATTATAGATTGTGTAGGATAAAGGAGGAATCTTTATTTCTCAAACTAATTATTTGAAAGATCTACTAAAAAGGTTTGGTTTGGAAACATGTAAACTAGTTGGAAAACCTATGGTAACTAGATACAAGTTATCTACAAAGGATGAGACAGCTACTATTGAGCAGAAAAAGTATAAATCTATGATTGGAGGGTTGCAATATCTAACTCACACAAGGCTGGATATAGCAAATGAAATTGGAATTGTTGTGAGATTTCAAGATGATCCTAGAGAAGCACATTATGCAGTCATCAAAAGGATATTTAGATACCTAAAAGGAACTAGATCTAATAATTTCACTTTATATGCTTGTACTAATGTTGATTGGGCAAGCAGTATGGATGATAGAAAGAGCACCAGTGGTGGAGTCGTATTTCTTGGAGGAAGATTGGTTTCTTGGTTAAGCAAGAAGCAAGGTTCTACCTCACAAAGTATAACTGAGGTAGAATATGTTATAGTAGCAAACAATTGTAATCAAGTTGTTTGGATGAAGTAGATGTTGAAGGATATAAGGATAGAATTCACTGAACCTACTGTCATACATTGTGATAACACAAGCATAGTGAATATGTCTAAGAATCTAGTGTTGCATTCTAAGAATAAGCACATTTCTATCAAATATCACATGTTGAGAGAGAAATTTCCAAAAAAGGAAATTAGATTGGAGTATGTAAGCACTAAAGAGTAGATTGCAGATATTTTCACCAAGCCTCTTCCCAAAGAGACTTGTAAGTATTTGTGAGGTATGTTAAGGCTTATGACCCTTCCAAAATTAGAGTAGATGATGCAAGAGTGCATCAGTCTAGTGTTACAAAGCATTATTGCTTGTATGGATTGAAAGTTGATTCTTCCTATATGGGGGAGTATCTGTGATGGACATAGTCATCTAGGACTCTTGATGGATGTTGTTTTGAATAGTGTCTATGGACACTTGAGCAAGTCAAAGATAGTTGCTACAGAGGTAGATGTTTGTTGAAAAATAGTTTAAGTACATTGAAGGGAGAGATTATAGCATGAAGAATAGTTTGATATAAAGTACATTGAGGTTTATGAATGGGGGAGAATGATTGATGAAGAGGATTTGAAAAGAAAGGATAGTAGTCTTTTATAGTTGTTATTCTTGGAACTAGATGTTTTTCATCTATGTTGCCATTAATGTCAAACGGGGAGATTTTTGAAAGCATGAATATTGATGATATTCCTATGTAGAGTATTGTAGAAATATGATTAGATCATTATCCTGATGTTACGTTACATTCATGACTGTGTTTTTCATTGATGTCAACATAGTAGTTTTCTGTAGTAATTGACAGAAGAACAACAGTAAAGATCAAGTTGGTATGGACAGATCATTGAGCATTTTCACTAAGTGAGGTTAAAGGGAGATACTAATAAGTGTCTTGTATATGTAGCTAACCTCAAAAAAATAAGATATTAAGTCTAGAAGAAGTTATCCAAGTTTTAGTGAAGATTGTTCTGAGATAGAGTTTACAGAAGTATGTTTTGATAAACTTGTTATATCTCTTAGCAGAATTGATATTCTGAGAAGCCAAAGTTAAAGATGTATAGAAGACATTTTGGAGATGATATGGCTAATCTCATTCATCATGATGTCACACATATGAAAATTTATACAAGTTACTTGCTAAGTGTAACATGTTCTTAATGAGGTCCTATAATAATTAATTGAGAAGGTGTAATAGTTGACTTAGGGAATTGTTTTATGGATTTGGTATAAAGGAAGGACATTTTATTTTATCATGGATGTAGTTTATGTATAATTTTAAGAAGCATGAAGAGAAGAATATAAAGATAAGAGTAGAGCGAAGTTGGAGAAAACTTCATTGCCGAGGTTCTATTGTGAGATCTGAGGTTTGATATTTGGATCTAAGGTTCATGACTTGGTCTACAAGGTATGAAAGTGATTGGTCTAGTTGACAAGATAGAGGAAAGAGTTTAAAGCATAGTACAAACAATTATTCTATAAGGAATAGTTGAGAGATAACTTGGACAGTGAGTTCAGTGGTCTTTCCCTAGAAGCTATTTGGACAATGGGTCCTTCTACCTTCTATAACTCCTAATAGGATTGGCACAACTCCTAACAGGGTTGGAATCTCCTAACAGGGATTCAAAGTCTCCTAACAGTGACTCTTATGTACTAAATGTGTTAATAGACTCCTAAAAGAGTCTATCCTCTAACAAGGAATATATATATATATATATATATATATATATATATATATCTTTATGGGCATCATTCCCACTGGGGTTTTCCCTCTGATCAAGGGTTTCTCTAGTTATCAAATCTAGTGTAATTGTGTGTGTGCATCTTGTTATGGTTGTTGTTTGCTTTGATTGAATTGTTAAGATTAATTAACGTTGATAATTTTTTTAATTGGATAATTGATTCACCCCCCGGCCCTCTCAGTTATCTTGGTGGACTATTGTTTCTAACAGTCAGCCTATTGCAAGATACAACAAAATAAACTCTTATAATAATACTAGGATAAGCCACAAGTCTTCTCTTAGCAAAGACCTGACACTAAATTAAATGCAAAGGTTAGCTCCAACAAGAAACCACACACAAAAAGCTCGACAAGTGAACGACCAATCAAAAATGCTACAACTTGGCGAACTCAACAATGCTCAGAAACCAAAGGAACTTGGCATCCAAAAAATTCAATAGCCAAAGAAACTCAACACCCAAATGAACTCGGCAACCAAAGGATAACTTAGTAACCAAGGAGAGCTCAGCAACCATAGGATGACTCAACAACCAAAGAACACTCAGTAATCATAGGATAACTTGGCAACAACTATGAACTTGGAAAGCAAAGAGAACTCAGCAATGTAAGGTATTGCAACTCAATAGAAACTAAGAAACTTAGCAATCATGCAGAATAACAATGCAACCCAGGATGCTCCTACATGAAAATTGCCTCACATTCAGCACTCTGTCCATACACTTAGGAAAAATTTTCTCACTCAACTACTCCATCCTCTCCATGTTGGATCCCACACTTCATAATTACTCAAGACTCCACAAGACCCCCTACTTATAACCAATTAAGCCACAAGTTAGCCTAGTAAGATTACAAATTAAATAAACCCTTACATTAAATACATATTTAAGACACAAGTCATCTTACAAAAAAAATTAAATACATACAACCAAATTAAATGCCAAGGTTGACTTACACTAGAAATTGAACAAAGACAACTCAGGCAAAGCTAGAAACCAAGACATGACTAGGCATCAGAAAACCATTCCCAAGTATTAACAACTATCAAGTTCACTCAACACATGAAGGAACACTCAATTAACACTATGAACTTAGTTAACACTTTTGGTTAACGCTCAATTATCATTGCAACTCAGTTAACATGACAAGTTAACATTGTAACTTGGTTAACATGACAAGTTAATACTCAGTTAACACTACAACTTGATTAACATTGCAATCACTTTAAAAGTACCAGAATGAACAGAAAGAGAACAAGATTACAAGGAAACCCACAATGCTCCTACATCAGACTCTCAGGGTACAAAGAAAAGTATGTCCCACACTTTGTTCCTTCACAAGAACTAGACTTCTACTTCATCTTCACCCAAGGCTTGCCAATCCATATAGACAAAAAAACAAATCTACAAATCACCCACACCTACGGCATCCATCAAAACACTAGAATTGTCTTTATCACCACTAACCAATCTATATGCAACTTATCACCACAATCCATCTCAATGACAAATAGCATCAAACTCCACATCCACAACACCAATAGGCATATCCAAAAAAAAATCCAAATTAGTAGCAATATGAAAGCCCTCTCCAACACATGTCAAACTCTCAACACCATCAATCTTATTGCTCACAACAAGATGCTCTACAACATGTAAATCATCACCCATAGCAACCTTATTATCAATGACCAAGCCCTCTTCCATTTCCATGTCAAATATTTCCAATTGATCAAGAAAAAAAATCTCCATCCTAGCATCAACAAGGTTAGGAACCTCTTCAGCAACAACCACAAGTTGCTCTATAGGTTTTGCATCAGACTCCACAAACTTATCAATGAAACCAACCTCTTCTACCTTAACCTTGCTATGCCATCTTCTCTCTTGTACAAGTCTTCTAACTAGATAGACAACTATCTTTTGGATTGCTAGACTCCAACTCCAAAAATCTCTACAAAACTCAACCATCCCTTCCTTAACTTGATTGATCAATCTAGCTTCAAATTGAGTAGACATCTCCAAAATTTTCTTCTCCACCACATCATAGAGATCCGTAATCATCACAAGGTCAAATCTTCTTGAAGACATCTTCCAAGATCTTCACAAACCCTCTACAAAAAATCCTCCCCACATACCTTGTGACAAGCCCAAGTTGTTTGCAAGTCAGATTGCAACCTACCATGTTACACAAACAACCAAGAACAAATCACAAGTTTAAGAACATGGATCTACAATACAAATCACTCTATGACCATGCTCCAACAATATCAACCTTCCCTCTTCACAACCATCAATCCATCTACAAGTCCTCTATAATTGCAAGTCAGAACCACAATCTTCTACATCACAACTTAGGACTCCAGAAAGAAAAATCCATCACCAAATCAAGATCTTCTCAAATCAACTCCTCTTAATCCAAGGTCCTAGTACAAACTACCTCAACTTGGGCAATCTGTCTAAAGTCTTAGGAAAAACTAGTCTCTAATACCATATAATGTTGTGTAAGGCATGAGAATCCCTAAAGGATATGTCCTAGCCTCCAGCAATTAACCACATAGCATAAAGAACATAATAATGCAAGAAATAATATCTAATACCAATTCATAGCTCTTTATTCATAAAATAACTAATTACATGCAATGTGTTGGGATTTAAGGCCTTCTTGGTTATAGCATAATACAAAGCAAGTAATAGTTCTATGAGATCCTCAAGATCCAATCCAAATCCTAGCTAGTCTAGATCTGCACTCTAGTAGAAACCTCCAAGGAAGATCTAAACTTGTGCTTGCAAGCCCACAAAATAATCTTTGTATTTCCCAGGCCTCAGCTACTAGATTTTTTCAAACTTTACCCAAGATCCAACATGAACAACTAGGCTTTGATACCACCTAATACAAGGAGGGTTGAACAGTTAGGGCCAATGGCACACCTAACTATCCAAACACCTTGTTGAGTAAATATAATAGAAGCAAACACATAGAGAATAACACCAATGAGGGAGAGAGAGAGAGACAGAGAGAGAACAATAACTTTTATTGATTCATCAAGTTATCAGCATACATTCCCAACTATAAGGCCTTCTAGGTTACAACCAAGTACAAAAATACAACTTCAAGATCTACGATCTAGCTTCAAATTTGCAATCCTAGAAACATATGCTCTGAACTCTCTAATTTCTACCTCTAAACTAAATCAATTACCTCTAATTATAATTGCCAAAATGGCTTATAGAAGATTCTACATCATTACATAATAGAAAGGTCAACTATAAAATGGTTTGCACTCATCCCAAGAAAAGATCCTATCTTTAAATTCATGAACCAAATTAAATACATTACTCAGCTCAAACTAGGAACTAATCATAAAAAAACTCATTTGAATAAGGACCCAAGCATCAACAAAATAACAAGTTCACTCGGCGCATGAAGGAACACTTGATCAACACTGGACAGCTTGGTTAACACTAAAACTCAACTAACACTATTGGTTAATACTAAACTTGATAAACATTAATGGTTAACACTAACTCAATTAACACTATTGGAACTTAGTTAATATTGGTTGTTAACACTAACTTGGTTAAAATTGTTGGAGCTTAGTTAACACTGCTAGAACTTGATTAAAACTACCAAAATGAACAAATGAGTAGGATTACAACGCAACTCAAGATACTCCTACATTAGACAACCAGGGTTGAAAGAAATGATTCTGTTGAATCATGCAAGTGTCACAACCTGAGTTGAATCCAACTCAAATTAAGAAATCCATGTAGCATATTCAACTGATATGTTCTTCCACTTTACAAAATATTCATCGTAATATTTTCCTCTTGTGCTCTTACCAACTCGCTGATCCAATATCTGTTCAACCTCTTCAATCTACTTCTTAGGATAATCATATGATACAAAAAAATTATCATCTAACGCATGATTTTTATAAAATTAGCAACACCAAATATAGGAGATATATCCATGTAATCAGGTAACTCAACTTCATAATCATTATCACTGTCAAACTTTCTCAAGATCTTACTATTGAATACAATTGTTTAATTGTGTGTTGTCTTTGATGTAACACAAATTTCATCTTAGTTGGTAGATAGTGCTTACCGAGCTCAATTGGTTAGGAAAGAAAATTTTAGGGTCTACCGAGCATTCCTAGAAATTACTCTATGGAAACAGTGTCTAATGAGCTCACTCAAGCATTGAAGGATTTTGTAGCAGAAGTCAGTGTTAACTGAGCTCACAAGGTTAACAAAGGAAAGGCAATGTTTATCAAGTTCACTTAGTCTTCAAAGGATTTTTTAAAGTTCACAATTTTAACCGAGCCTTAGTTGGTTAACATTGGAAATCAATTCTGGAGCAGTGTTTACCGAGCAGGGTCGGCCAATGAAGGATTTCATTAGTTTGGGAAATAAAGTTTAATTATTTCATGTAATGATTATAGTCAATTGGGGTAATGATTATTGATAATTGTAAGTTGTAAATGACCTGATTTAATAATTTGTAAGGTATAAATAAAAGGTCAAGTTGAGAATTCTAACGTGTACTGAACGAGCATGCAAGTGTATTGATTGTGTGAAGAGGAAAGTGTGAGCAAACTTTGAAGGATGGTCAGATATCCTTGAGGAGTACTAAAGAATTATTTGATTAGAAAAGGATCTAGTGAAGTAGAATAGAGATCTATATTATCAATTCAATTGCATCTCATTCAGGTCACTTCATTGTTACTTTCTCACCATTGTAGTAGTGATTTCTAAATCTCTTAATAGAGTTGGTTTAATAGCCATTTGTAAATCTTCTAACAAGGTGGCAATTCTATTGAATTTTTCTAAAGTCCTTTAGCAAGGCCACTCCTAATAAGGTGATTAAATCCTCTAACAAGGTCACACCTAACAGTGTGTTTTGTAACATTTAATAGGGTTGGCTCCTAACAAGGTTCACTTCAGAAGAGTGAAAATCAGTAGCTAATTACTTGGTGGTTTTTCCCATATTGGGTTTCCACGTTAAATCTAGTGTCTCATGTGTTCATGATATTTTTTTTATGGTTTCATGTTAATCACTATGAATGCTTAAATATTAGTAATAAGTTAACATACATTGCATCTATCGAGTTACAGCATTTTTATGTATGTTTACTGAGTGACAGCAGTGACTAGTTTTATCAAACATCTAAGGGATCTATGGATTTGTTTTTGTGGTAACTAATTCACCACCACCACCACCCCCCCCCACTTCTCATAGTTACTCCATCTATATTTCCAATAATTGGTATCAAATCTTTTGGTTCTTGTAGGAAGGATTTCAAGGATCTAAGCTAAAGATCGAGATGTCTTACAAGAGGGAAATTTCAAGGCTTAACAGGAATAACTTTTCAGCATGGCAAGGTCTCATGAGACTCCATCTAATTTTCATTGGAGATATAGGATTGAAATATCTTGATGAAGAATATACAACTCCTGCTAGTACATTATCTATTAATGAAATTGTTGAGAACAAGACTCATAACACCATGATGATAGAAATTGCATCAACCCCAAGCTATAAAGAATTTGATGATATCAAAGACTGAAAAACTATATTTGAAATGTGGAACAAGCTAAATGATATCTATGGAGGTGATGACAATGTGAGAAGACCCAAAGAAAAAAATTTAAGAGGACAATTTGATCAGATGAGAATGAGAGAGGATGAAAACATTGCTAAATATGTTGAAAGAGTCAAACCAAGCGTCAATGCAATCAAGGCTTCTGGAGGAGATATCAAGGAGAAAATAGTTGTAAGTAAAATTCTTAGAACATTGCTTGCCATTTATGCAATTAGAGTTTCTAAAATTCAAGAAAGAAGATGTGAAGCAAATCATAAGATAAACTTAGAAGGCATAGTAGGAAGATTGACTACATTTGAGCTAGATAAGTATGACAATTATGTTCTAGCTTCCAAGAACATTGAATCAACATTTGAAGCCACACTTTCACTCAAAGAAAAGAGCAAGAAGATAAAGGACAGTCAGTCAAAAAGTAAAGAAGAATCAGAGGAGAGTTCTAGTAGTGATCTTGAAGTATTTGAAGCTCTACTTGCAAGAAAATTGTCTAGAGGCAAAGGTAAAGTTCATTTAATCTATTTTTCATGTGAGGAAATTGGTCATATTGTTGCTAAGTGCCTAAACAAGAAAAACAAGGATGAGAAGAAAGGTCACAAGTGCAATGGCAAGAAAGACTTCAAATAAATCAAAGACAAAGGTAAGAAAACATGTTTCATGGCTAAAGACTCTAAGGATTCTGATAATAGTGAAGATGAAATTGCTTACATTGTTGTGAAAGATGAATCTGATAATGATGAGGAAGATAAGATGGCACTAATCTCAAAATGATGCATGGATCATAGATAGTGGTTACTCTCATCATATGACTAGTGACAAAACTAAGTTTGAACATTTTGAAGACTATGATGGTGGTAGTGTGAGGTTTGGTAATCATGAACCTTGTTGCATAAAAGGAAGAGGAAGAATCTCACTAACCAAGGAGCTTGTGTGTGATAATGCCTATTGGGTTGAAGGATTAAAACATAATATGTTGAGTGTGGCATAGCTAATCAATATTGGATTCAAGGTGGAATTCATGCATGGAAAGGCAAGACTACTAGATGACAAAGGAAAGTTGATTGAATTAGGCATACAAACAAAAGGTAATTTGTTTTATCTTGAACTTAGTGAATGCTCATGCTTTATTACTCAAGTTGAAGAAAGTTGGTTATGGCACAAAAGGCTATCTCATGTGAATTTTGATAACATGGTAAAGATAAGAAAATTCAAGAAAGTAAGAGGCATTCCTAGAATAAAGAAACCTGATGTTGGTCTATGCAAGAATTGTCAAATTGGTAAGATGGGAAAGACTAGCTTTAAAAGTAAAAATTATTAGTTTGAAGAAATTTTGGAAATTGTGCATACTAATTTGTGTGGGCCTATTGGAATTAAGAGCTATACTGGAGAAAAGTTCTTCATTCTTTTTTTCATGACTACTCTAGAATGATGACTGTTATGTATTTGAGAGAGAAGTCAAAAGTATTTGGAAGTAAATGTTATATCTTGAAAGAATCTAGAAAAAGAAAATTTGATGTGAAGGGTGATGAAGGTATATTTTTGGGATATTCTTGCAAGAGTAAGGCATATAGATGTTTGAATTTATCTACTCACAAAATCATACAAAGTGCACATGTGAAAGTTAATGAGTTTGCATAAAGGATCGAAGAAGAAAGCAAAAAGGAATCAGAAGATTACAGGAGATTTGTTTTCATTGAACCTAATATAGTGCCAGATACATCTGTCAATTAGGATATTTCTACTCCTGCATCTTTAGTCATTGAGTTACAAGAAGTTCAAACCAAGTTGCAAGAACTCGAGTCACATTTAGATGCTACCGAGCTAATGCCTACTAAGCTAGAATATCCAGAACTTGAAGTTGAAATGCAAGAGGATGACAATGCAATTCATTCAAAAGGAAAGGAACCTATATTAGCCAAGTATGTTAGGAGATATCATGCACCAGATCATATTATTGGAGACAAATTTGAAGGTACTATGACAAGAAGTAACCTAAAAGGTACTTGTTTACTTGCTGATTCTGAACCTAAAAATGTCAAAGACACATTGAAAAATGAAAGTTGGATTGAGGCTATGAATGAAGAGATATAGAAAATAGAGAAAAACAAAACATTGACTCTTGTACCTAGGCCTAAAAATAAAAATGTGATTGGAACTAAGTGGGTATTTAGAAATAAGTTGAATAAAGATGGTAAGGTATCAAGAAACAAAGCTAGATTGGTATGTAAAGGCTACTCTCAGGAAGAAGGAATAGACTATGGAGAGAATTTTGTTTCCATTGCAAGATTGGAAGGTGTCAAGACCCTACTTTCATATGCTACACACAAAGGATTTAAGATATATCAGATGGATGTCAAATCAGCATTTCTCAATGGTATTCTGGACAAAGAAGTCTACATTAAGAAACTTGAAGTTTTTTTTGATCCAAACAAAAAGGACATGGTTTGCAAATTACACAAAGTATTGTATGATTCAAAACAAGCCCCTAGAGCATGGTATGAGAGATTGCATAACTATCTTATTCAGATTGTTTTTCAAAGAACTAATGATAACAGTAGCTTGTATATCAAGGAGGGACTAGATAAAAAGATTGTTTTGGCAGAAATATTTGTGAATGACACTTTGTTTATAGGGAATGATGATATATGTAAAGAATTTTTAGAGCAAATGAGAAAAGAATTTTAAATGTCTATGTTTGGTGAGATTAAATTCTTTGTTGGTCTTCAGATTCAGCAGAGCAAGAATGGTATCTATATCACTTAGTCTAAGTATATCAAGGAGATACTTAGGAAGTTTGGGATGGAAGATTCAAAACTAGTTGGGACTCCGATGTGTATTGGACTAAATCTTACCAAAGGTGATGACTCAAAAGAGGTAGATTAGACCTTAATTAGATCAATGATTAGAAAATTGCAGTATGTAGTTCATACAAGGCCTAATATTGCTCTTGCAATTTGTATAGTGGTGAGATTTTCAGCAAAACCCAGAGAAAATCACATGATGGCAATCAAAAGGATCTTGAGATACTTGAAAGGCACTAAAGATTATGGATTGTGGTATAAATTTGGAGATAATCTGGACTTGAAAGTGTTTACTGATGCTGATTGGGAAGGAAACATTGATGATAAAAAGAGTACAAGTGATGGAGCATTCTTTCTTGAAAAGAGGTTGGTTTCTTGGACAAGTAAAAAGAAAAATTATACATCCCAATCTACAGCAAAAGCAAAGTATGTCGCAGCAACAGTGAACTATTCTAATATTGTTTGGTTCAAATAGTTATTGGAAGGCATGTTCAGGTGGAGATCAAAGAAATAGTTGTTATGTTTTTTAATAATACAAGTGCAATCAACATATCAAAGAATCTGGTAATGCATTCCAAAACCAAACACATTGCTATAAAGTATCACTTTGTCAGAGAATTGGTGCAGGATAAGGAAATTAGATTGGAATATGTCCATACAAAAGAACAAATTGCTAACATATTCGCCAAGCCATTACCTAAGTATGCATTCTTGTATCTAAGAGGTAAGTTAGGGGTCATTCCCCTATTTGAAGCTCACTAAATTAAAGTTTTAGTGATGCATCAATAGGAACCAAGTTGAAGATCTATCAGTTGATGCAGCATAGTCATGGGAACATTGCATATGAATCAATACTTAAGGTACATTGTTACTCATTTGGTATGTGTTGTCTTTGGCATGTGTTGTCAAAGAGGGAGAGTTTACTATCATATCTTTCTAAAATTTGAGTTTGTTTGTGGAGAGTTTGTTGTTTTGAAAAGAAGCTATGTAATTCCTTCACAAAGGGAGATTGTTGTATTAGAAAAGTTTGTGGCACAAAATCTAAGAGGGAGAAAGTTCTATTAGAAAAGACTTGTTTTCAAATTTCATTGTGCTATGACATGTGGTGTTTCCATCAATGCCAAAGAGGGAGATTGTTGGATACAATAGTTTAATTGTGTGTTGTCTTTGATGTAACACAAATGTCATATCAATTGGCAGGCAGTGCTTACCAAGCTTAGTTGGTCAGCAAAGAAAATTTTAGATTTTACCGAGCATTCCTAAAAATTACTCTGTGGAAACAGTGTCTACCAAGCTCACTCGAGCATCAAAGGATTTTGCAAAAAAAGTCAGTGTTAACTGAGCTCACAAGGTTAACAAAGGAGTTAGTATTTACTGAGTTCACTCGGTCTCCAAAGGATTTTGTAGAGTTCATAGTGCTAACCGAGCTTCAGTTGGTTAACACTAGAAATCAATTCTAGAGTAGTGTTTACTTAGCAAGGTCGGCCAATGAAGGATTTTATTGTTTTGGGAAATAAAGTTTAATTATTTCATGTAATGATTGTAGCCGACTAGGGTAATGATTATTGATAATTGTAAGTAGTAAATAAGCCGACTTGATAATTTTTAAGGTATAAATAAAAGGTCAAGTTGAGAATTCTAAAGTGTAATGAACGAGCATGCATGTGTATTGATTGTGTGAAGAGGAAAGTGTGAGCAAACTTTGAAGGATGGTCAAATATCCTTAAGGAGTAGCAAAGACTTATTTGATTAGAAGAGGATCTAATGAAGCAGAATAGAGATTTGTATCAGCAATTCAGTTGCATCTCATTCAGGTCACTTCATTGTTACTTTCTCACCATTGTAGCAGTGATTCCTAAATCTCTTAACAGAGTTGGTTTAACAACCATTTGTAAACCCTCTAACAAGGTGACAATTCTATTGAATTGTTCTAAAGTCCTTTAGCAAGGCCACTCCTAATAGGGTGATTAAATCCTCTAACAAGGTCACACCTAACAGTGTGTTTTGTAACCTTTAATAGGGTTGGCTCCTAATAGGGCTCACTTCAGAAGAGTGAAAATCAATAGCTAGTTACTTGGTGGTTTTTTCCATATTGGGTTTCCATGTTAAATCTGGTGTCTCATGTGTTCATGATATTCCTTTTATGGTTGCATGTTAATCACTTTGAATGCTTAAAGATTCGTAATAAGTTAACATACACTGCATCTACTGAGTTACAGTATTTTTTTGTATGTTTACCAAGTGACAGCAGTGACTATTTTTATCAAACATCTAAGGGATCTATGGATTTATTTTTATGGTAACTGATTTGACCCCCCCCCCCCCCCCTTCTGTTACTGCATCTATATTTCCAACACTTACAAGGTCCAAACTTCTTCATCTTCAACTTACTATATGTTCTAATAGGAAATCTACTTTCTTCAAATGAACTGTCACCTCATCACCAAATTCAAAAACATGATGTCTTCTAGACTTATTAGCATTCTCCTTATATTTTTGATTAATTTTTTCCAACTTCAACTTCACTTCCTCATTAAAATACTTCATAAAACTAGCAAATTCTTCCACTTCAGCACCTCTCTTCTCTTCACCAACAACATCCCTCAAATTTGATATTCCTCTAGGCTACATTCTAGTAACAATCTCAAAAGGTGTTTTTCTTGTACTCCTATTCACATAATTGTTATATACAAACTTGGCTTGTGTCAATACCATATCCCAATTACTCAGCTTATCTCCAAGTAAACATCTCAATAAATTACCCAAGCTTCTATTTACAACATCTATCTATTCAACCAACTATGGATGGAATGTAGAACTAAATCTCAACTCAGTACCCACTTCTTCCACAAAGTCCTCCAAAAGTAACCAACAAACTTACTATCTCTTTCAGAATTAATACTTTTTGGTAATCCATGCAACCTAACAATCTCTTTGAAGAAAATATCATCAACATGCATAGCATATGATGTCTTCTTACATGGTATGAAATGTGCTATTTTAGAAAATCTATCCACAACAACAAATATGGAACAATTGTGCCTTTGGCGCTAGCTATTCAACCCTCCTTATGGCTTAGTTGGGTATAAATAGGGGGTCTTTTGGAGTCCTGAGTCATTATGGAGTGTGGGATCCAACATGGAGAGGATGGAGTAGTTGAGTGATCTTGGGTAAAGTTTGAAAAGAGCTAGTAGTTGAGGCTTTGGAAACAAGGAGATTTCTTGGTGGGCTTGTGAGAATAAGTTTAGATTTTCCTTGGAGGTTTCTACCAAAGTGTGGATCTAGACAAACTAAAGTTTGGATTGGATCTATAGGATCTTGTAGGACTATTACTTGCTTTGTATGTGGCCATCATCAGGAAGGCATTACAGTGTGACACATTACATGTAATCAGTTATTTTATTAATAAAGAGTTGTGAATTGGTATCATATATTATTTCTTGTGATGTGTTTGTATTGTGTAGTTTTTTTCTAGGGGCTAGGACATCTCCTTTGGGGATTATCCTACCTTGTACTACATGAAAAGTGAAGACTGACTATGAGATGCATCAAAAAAACTTAGCCTATCAAAAATAGGGCTAGGACATATGATCAATTATAAGCACCAAAATGATTATTAAACACCACACATAAAAATGACTACTAAACACTTTTTTAATTTGTTAGAGATACACAAATTATAACTCTACATTGATGATGTAGAGGAAGGAGCTTCTTTATTTCCTCAAAACAAAGTGACAAGGTGTTTCTCACACATTACTATAGGTGTGATCAGGAACACTTATCTAGACACACAAAATTGGAATCCTTTATGGATTTGAACAATCATACTTTGGTCTATACAAATATCATGGGAAGAACTATCATGAGGTTTGAAAGATGATGAACAACTCTTTTGTTCATCATGTAGTTCTCAGCTCTTTCTTGTACAACAAAATAATAAATGACAAAATGACCCTATGATGCCCCTACATCTAACTAGCCCCCACTTTATAGGGTATCATAATATACCCACATACCTACACTAAATTTTAGATACGTAAAGGTCAATAAACTTATCAAAAATATGTAATACAAAGGAAATAATCAAGACTAGCTAGGTTACTAAGACGGGAGGGGTGAATTAGTAACCTCAAAACTTTTGAACAAATTCAGTACTTAATAACATAATTGATTCACCATTAATAGATCTAATCTATTGCATGCATGAGAAACTAAAAGCACAAAATACTTTGAACATAATATTTTGGTGACCTAGAAACCTTCCAAATAGAAAGTAAAATTGGGGTGGGGATGATACCCACAAAACTTCAATACTGTTGTATAAAGTTGGCCTATTAAGGCTTACAATGATTACTTTTGATGATCTGCTCTGTTAGGAGCAATTGTGACTATTAGGTCCACCTTGTTAGAGGTTACACAAACATACAATCAAGTATGCACTTGGTAAAGAGATTAAAGAAAAGACTATTAAGTCTACCCTGTTAAAAGATTTGAAGTTGATTCACCTGTTAGGATGAAATAGTAGATCTGACTTACAAGTAAGTTTTTGATTAAGATCCTTGGAGTATTGATCACCTCTTTGTGATAGATGTAACCTGACTGCTCCTGAATTGACCTTGCTAAACACTTTACTCTACTATTGATTCACATTCACATGTTGATCATCACATTTTCTTTCACTCTTCTCAAAAAATTACTGCTTCATATGCTTGGGTATGATACAATACATTACATATATACCAACCCAATTCTCATAATTACAAGGTCGACCATAACACAAGATAACACAAATATTACTGAGTTGGCCCAAATGTAGAAACTCAGGTTCTAAAAGTTGACTTGGTGAATATCTAATACGCAACATCCACTACATTACTCGGCATTGTCATGCATTCAGTAGAAGTAGAGGCTTAGTCCATACTAATCACTCAATGTAGCTTCAAACTCAGTGAACATTGGAGACTCGGTAGATATAGTGTCACTCGATAGAAACTGAATACCATGTTTACTACTATACTTGGTAAACACTAACTTCTCATCACTCGATTAACACTAGCTTCACATCACAAGAACTAATGACTTGGTAGACACTATGAAAGCTCGATAACCACTAATTTCTTGATAAGAACTAAACTACTTGGTCTGAACTGGTGGACTTCACACTACCTGTATTCACTCAGTAACCACTTGGAATGCTCGGTATGAACTATGAAACTTGGTAACCACTGAATACTGAATGAAAAGCTTGGTAACCATACACAATTTGAATAAGTGTTGTCACTAATAAAAAACTTGACTTAATGCCAATAATCTCCCCCTTTGGCATTAGTGACAAAAACACTTATTAGCCAAAACTTATGTACAACATGGTGATTTTTTATTTTTCAAAATTTGTCTTTGTAGCTCTGATGTATATACATTTGCACATATCTCCCCCATACAATGTACATATCATATCAGGCATAATATCATACTATATATATATATATATATATATATATATATATATATATATATATATATATATATATATATATATATATATATATATATCTTCTCCTTATATACATGTCTCTCTCATGTCTCTCCCCCTTTTTGACAATAATGCCAAAGAATTATACACAACATACTTATATAGAGACACCAAAATGTGAGAGAAACTCAGAGTGTACCTTAAGAATAAGAGCTAATGGCTTGTCCCAATTTTCTTGCAAAATTTTGCAAGTCTGAAGTGCAACCTAGACTTCTATAGAGAGTTCAATCATATGATCTACAATTGAAAAATTATTATCATGGATCAATGTTTTAGAGTAACCAATGTGCTTCTGCATTGTATCCATGATAGGAAGGATCATGTTCTGGATGTCTATAAGTGTAGACCGGATCCTTGCTTCCTCTCTCAATAAATCTTCTTGCATATCTGATAGGAATTTGATCCTCATGTGGTGTGTAGAGCTTGAACTAGGGTCAAGCTACAACTTTTGAGCACTGGCCTTCAGATCCTCATCAACCTTACTCAATTTTCCCTTTATTTCTTTTGTATACTCGATAACATCACATAACTTAACAAAAAGAGATGTTGCATTTGAGTAGGAGGATTCAAGATTTTCCAAAATTGTAGAAATTTCTACCTAATTAATAGCTATTTGCTAAGCAATGTGCTCAAGAAATTTATTGTCAAATTTTTTCTCTACTTTTTCTATAAGCTTTTCCTGGCCACTGGAATCCTCATTGAATTTATTTACTACCTCTTCTAACTATAACAAAATATGTTGAGTAGAATCAACATCAACACCTATAGCGTTAGTCAAAATGTTCTTGGCACTCTCTATAATTCTGAATTCCATGTCTCTCTCTTCTCTTAGTTGTTTCTGCTTGGCCTTCTTCTCAAGTAGCTGGCTAACTAACCTCATTTTCTCTACAGTAGCATTATGAAAATCTAACTTGGGAATTTCAATCTCCTTTTCTAGATCTATGTCTTCCTCAATTTCTTTTCCACTAATTAGAATTTTAAGTTGTGTCTTTGGTTCAACTTCTGACATTAATGCTTTGGACTTTGAAACTGAAACAATGGTAGAAACAGTAGGGCTTGCAGTAAAAACTTGTATTGTGTCTACTGATGGAATGCTAACTAGAGCACTAAAAGAATCCAAAACTGATGCACTTCCCAAAATTGATGTAATTATAGGAGGAATACTGACAGAAGTATTTACAATAGGAGCACTTACTAGAGCAAGCAAAACTAAAGTAGAAAAAATTGAAGAACTTAATGTTGCACTTACTGTTGATGTCTCTAATTTGGGAGCTAAAGAAGAGTAGGGCTACAGCTCAGTAGATGAAGTGGTAGACACTTCCATTAGAGATACCTAGAGCTAAGAGGGAGCAAAGAGTGATTGGTTAGATGATGTATCTATTGTGGTCATAATCACACTTGTTGAAGCTATCTCCATACCTGATGATGTTTCTATTATTACTAAAGAGTGAGGAAGGGAGGCTATGATAGTCACTGCTATCCTGACTAGATCACTCTCTTCTTCTTCTTCTTGCCTATCTTCCTCTTCAGCTTTATCCTCTTTCTCTTCTTCTTCATCCTTCATCAACTCTTGATAATCTTTAGCATCAATGGTGACACAAGGAGTATTGTCTTCTTTCATTATCTTCATCCTTATCACTGTCATCATCATCATCATTGATTTCAACTAGATTCTCACTTGGTTTGTGTAGATGATAGACATTCTTCCACATATATGTAGCATCCTTGACTACATGCTCTATATCTTTTACCAAAATTAAACAAGTGTGAAATCTGATGGTCATTTTTTCTTTATTTTTCTTCATGGCTTCCTTTACCTCAGCATTGGTAAAGGTTGGTAACAACTGTCTCAAAGATTGTTCATATATGTTCTTGGCTATTTGCATGGTTGATTCCCATCTTGGCTTTAACCTTTCTAATAGCTCATTGGAAATCTAAGGTGCAATTTTATCAAGGGAATATTTCCATTTTCCCATCTTTGTCAGTACCAACTCCTCAATCTGCATCTTCTCTGCATCTGTTCTAGTTTCATATTTGAATGCTTTGAAATTAGTAATATGAGTACCTTCTTCTAATTGCTTCAAACTTTCCTCAAAGGTGAGAGGGGGATTACTAAACACAATTTCATTGCCACCTTTCTTCTTGGATCTTTTGGTGAATATAGTTGTGGAGGGCTTGGGTGGCTTGGTGATAATCACCTTGCCTTTCTTCTTTACAGGCTCTTCTTCCTTTTCTAATTCTTCTTCTTCATTCTCAGACTCTTCTTCATCTTCACCTTTTCCCTTGGTAAGCATAAGAGGGGCACTTGTTGTTTTCAGTTTTGAAATCCTCCTCTTACCTTTATTTACTACCTGTGGAAGCTTAATTTCAAGTTCTATTTTGGCTTTTGCTTCATCATATGTTCCAAAGATAGGTACCTTTAGATCTACAGGCTCATTCACCAAGGCTTCAATTATTTATTTTCTCTCATCAATATTAACCTCATAAGGAATAGGTTTCACCCATACTATTCTAGGCCTAACTGCCTAGATGTATACTCTATCACAATCGACCATAAAACAGACATCATCCTTGTAGTCTTCAACCAATTTTGGTGGAATCCAAAACCAATTATTCATCTTTTCCTTAAAAGCTTAAAAATAATTATCCATTATGCTATCAAAATTCTCACCCATTTCTACAATAAACTCATTAATCTAGTACAAAATTGGTGTGTCCTTTCTCCATACCACTGAGCCTTTGGAAGAGAAAAACTTTTGAACATAAAAGAACAAAAAAGTCAATAAAGAACCAAATTTACATGGATTATTCTTTGAGTTTCTAATGCTTTCCATGTTTTTATTTAGTTGTTTCAACATTAAATCTATTAAATCATATTCCAAATTCTTCTTAACAACCTTGTATGCTAAGTCTACAACCTCACATGGCACACTATTGAGTTGACTAGAGTTGTATATCTTATGAGCAATAATATAAATGCTAAATCTAAGTTCCACATCAGATACATTGCTAATTTTCAATCCTCTACCATCCCACTCGGCTAGGGTTTTCTTCTGAAGCTCATCCTAACCTAGGGTTTTCGTGACATTGACCTTGGCAAGCATAGGGAGACTAGTAATTCTATGAATCATCTTCTTCATAGTCAAAACTGGCTGCTCTAACTACAATTGACCATTATGGACTCGGCTCAAGATATACCTAATCCATTTAATCTGAAAGTTTTGTAGTGGGTACAAAATATCGGTTAAGCCTTTCTCCTCTAGGTGTTTATGCTCGGGCTTAAGAGTTCCATCCACAAAAATTTCACCTAGGGCACTATCCATTTCTAGGGTTCCTATCTCTTGTATAGCACATTTGAAATGAGTTTGAATATCATTGATAAGGAGTACCTTTGGTGGAATTTGTGACTGAGCTCCATTCAGGTCAAGGGATTCTGTAATTGCTAGCACCAATTTGAAATTCAAAGCCTTCCACTTAACCCCTCGCAACAACATCTATGATCCTTTCTTCACCTTGTTGATATTGTTGGTGGATGCCATGATCGCTTGGTAAGCTAAGAAAATTCTTCAAAAAAATTAGCTATAAATTATGCTCAAGATCATTGGAATGCTCTGCAAATCACTCTACTCTAAATATGTTGAAATCATGGTGGAAATGAAATTGAATTCCTGCCTTTTGACAAAAATTTCTCATTAATGCTCAATACGGTGAGAGCCATAATGACACAGTGCATGATAGGTTGTCAACCACTATCTATGAAGATTACTCGGTAGAAGCTTGTAACTCAGCAACCAAACAAAACATTTTTACTCCTAACCTTGCTCGGTATGACCTAACTTTGGTCAATGAATATTGATGCCAAACTTTTGTGATCCCTCTGTATCTAGAATACTGATTTGAATCTTTTGCTTCCTTTCAATTGGAACTATTTAAGATGTGACCTTGAGAATATAGTTCTAGTTCTTTCTTAAGAACTTAATTAGAAATGGTGGAGTCACCCACTTCTTGTGTGACTTGACTACCATCATTTGAACTAGCTTGCTTGGTAGATTTAGGAATCCATTGCTATCTCATCTGCTTCCTGATATTATTAGCTTTTGCTTTTTTTTCATCTTCAACTCTACCTATATTCATGTAATTCTTAGCTATATGACCAAGTTCAATACATGTGTAACATCTTATTGTAGTATCCTTTCTTCTCAAGTGATGCCTAGCACAATTTATGCCAATGTGTCCATATTCTTCATAGTAATGACATCTACACCAAGTATTGTAGTCCCAACCAAATATTTCCTTTACAAATTGTTTAATTGGATTGAATGGTTGAGATCTGCATTCAGATGCCTTGTGACCTTGTTTCTTGCATTTGTGACATTTGCCTTCAAACTTTGGTTTTTCCTTGCATTCACTGGCTTTATGACCATGCTGACTACAATTGTCGAGTTTTTCATTGAATTTTTCCTTTTCATTACTCCAAAATTTATTTGATGTATGACCTAACTTACCACAGTAATTTCAAGTAGGTCATTGATTCCTTTGAGCACCTTGTTTTGAGGATTCACCTTCTTCTTTGTATCCAAGTCCTGCTTTACCCTTTTGCATATGAAGATTATACTCATTTTGTTGATTCAATTGATCCATGTCTACTTAGGATTTCATTATTCTTTCATTGAGTTGCTTTTTAGAATTTAAATCAACTTTCAATCTTTCATTGATTTGCCTTTAAGTTTTTAAATCATTCCTTAACCTTTCATTTTCAGATCTCAGACTCATGATTTTTTCATTTGCATTAGAAATTTGATTGATAAGACTTTCATTGTTCCTTGCCTCCAAGTCTTCTCTTGCCTTATTTCTTTGTTCCAAAGTTTCACACAATCTTATTCTCTGAATTTCTTGTTCTCTTTTCAATTTCCTTACTTCTTCTTGTAGGGGCCCATTCTTTTCTAGGATTTCTTTGATTGCATCATTTGCTTCATCTAAACTACTTGAAGGGAAAAATCTTCAATCTTCTCTTCAACATATTGGTGGTCATTCATCTATTTTTCTAGTTCCTTCCTTCTTTTTAGGGATTGGAAAAGATGCTCTTTTTCTTCCTTGAGTTGAGCTGTGGCCATCTCTAGATCTAGCTTCTCATTGTCAATAGCTTTGTCACATCTAAATATCTTCATTATCCTTTATATTTGCTCAAGTTGTCAAGCTTTGTCTTGAGAACCACAATGCTCTGATACCAATTGTTGGAAATAATCAAGACTAGCTAGGTTACTGAGACAGGAGGGGTGAATTAGTAACCTCAAAACTTTTGAACAAATTCAGTACTTAATAGCATAATCCATTTACCATTAATAGATCAAATCTATTGCATGCATGAGAAACTAAAAGCACAAAATACTTTGAATATAATATTTGGTGACCCAAAAACCTTCCAAATAAAAAGTAAAATTGGGGTGGGGATGATACCCACAAAACCTCAATACTGCAGTATAAAGTTGGCTTGTTAAGGCTTACAATGATCACTTCTGATGATCTGCCCTATTAGGAGCAATTAGTACTATTATGTCCACCTTGTTAGAGGTTTTACAAACATACAATCAAGTATGCACTTGGTAAAGAAATTTAAGAAAAGACTGTTAAGTCTACCCTGTTAAAGGATTTGAAGTTGATTCACCTGTTAGGATGAAATAGTAGATCTAACTTACAACTAAATTGCTGATTAAGATCCTTGGAGTACTGATAACATCTTTGTGATACATGTAACTTGACTGCTCTTGAATTGACCTTGCTAAACACTTTACTCTACTGCTAATTCACATTTGCATGTTGATCATCACATTTTCTTTCACTCTTCTCAAAACATTACTGCTTCATATGCTTGGGTATGATATAATACATTACATAATACCAACCCAATTCGCATAATTACAAGGTCAGCCAAAACACAAGATAACACAAATATTACTGAGTCAGCCCAAATGTAGAAACTTAGGTTCTAAAAGCTGACTTGGTGAATATCTGATACTCGGCATCCACTTCATTACTCAGCATCATCATGCATTTGGTAGAAGTAGAGGCTTGGTCCATACTAATCACTCAATGTAGCTTCAAATTCAGTGAACATTGGAGACTTAGTAGATATAGTGTCACTTGGAAGAAACTGAATAGTATGTTTACCATGCATGTACTCGGTAACCACTAACTTCTCATCACTAGGTTAACACTAGCTTCACATCACAAGAACTAATGACTCGGTAGACACTACAAAATCTCAATAACCACTCACTACTCTATAATAACTAAACTACTCAGTCTGAACTATTGGACTTCACACTGCCTATATTCACATGGTAACCACTTGGAATGCTCGGTATGAACTGTGAAACTTGTTAACCACCAAATACTAAATGAAGAGCTCGATAACCATACACAATCTAAATAAGTGTTGTCACTAAGAACAAACATGACTTAATGCCAACAGTATGGGAAACATAACACTTGTAAGGAAATCATGTAGTGTACATCATGCTAAGGAAACTATGTGTACAAGATGAAATGTGAAGCAATTGGAATAGGTCTCAACTACTTCACACTTCAATGGGTTTATTTGTTTAACCTTGTACCTCAAAGGGAAGTTAAGGAGATTGATACCTTCAATCCAACCCTAAGGTAACTAGATCTAGGAAGATTAGCGCAAACCAAGTGATAAAGGATCACTATTGCAATAAAATATCTAATAGTTATAGGGTTGGAGAAAGAATGCAAAAGTCCTTAAAACCCTAATGTAGCAAGAGCTATGGATATAAATTAAGTAGATGCACAATTTAAGAGTTAAGTACAAGGAAATGGAAATGTGTAGTGAAATAGAGAAGGAATAGAAACTTATCTTGTAAAATACAGAACATGTAAATGGGTCATCAAATAACCTCTTAAAGGGTTGATTCCCATGATCTGGACAGAAAATATAAGCTAGAAAAAGCCTAGAAATTATTTATTGGTCTATCAAGGGTGACCTCCCTAATCAGGGTTGAACTAGAGCATTGGGGCAATTTCAATCAGTCTTGATGGAATGGGTGCAATGTTGATTATGATTTCGTAGTCTTATTAAAAGAAAAAAAAGGGTACTTCGATCTACAACCTATTTTCTTATTTGAGATCTACAACCTACAATAATAATAATAGAAAATTATTGATTAGGGGTTTGCCTTGGTTAAACCCTAGTTTAAGAATTAACCTTGAATTGAAAAAATTTAAAGAAAATGTATGAATTCACCTTACAATAGTAGAATATCTTTAATCCTATGTAGTTTTCTTACTTCACCAATTAATTTGAATCAATAAGATGAATATGAATGGATTTGGAAGATGCAAAAAAGGATCTTGAATGGATTAAATGAGATCTAAAAGATGGCTTCCTCAATTGCTTGAGTGCTTGAATCCTTGATCTTCAATGGAGGAATTTCTTGAGTGGTGCTTAAAGGCTTGAGTTCTTGAGCGTGAGTGCTTGATCTTCTGAATTCATGATGTGAAAACTAGGAAATAGATGGGTTTATAAAGGGCCCAAAATTGAGTAATTCATGCATGTTGACATGCCTAGGAATTAATATGTTGAATATATTCAAACACAAGACATGAAAAGAGGACCCAATATAAGGCCTAATCAAGGGTGCACTATGTCCTTGATTGGCCCATTAGGGTGCATTATGGCCCTGATTAGTCAGGGGTGCACTGTGTCCCTAACAACTAGGGCTCAAAACCTCTAGGATCCCAAAATAGGTCTCAAATCCCATAAATTAGGCAGAAAGTATGAGATATAGTCATTTCAGTGTGGAGAGTAGATTCTAAGTGGTTAAATGAAGGGAAGAGAGGACCTAGGAGGATTGATCCTATCTCAAGCTTTATGCCATGAAAATGGGAGCTTTAAAGAGGATCTATTAAGTTTTACCCCAATTCCACCAAGGAGAAAGGGCATAAAAGGGAAGAAAGAAGGAAAGTTGCAAGGAGATTGATAATCTCATATTAAATAGGTGCTAAACCTTCATTAAATTGGAATGCTTCCAATTTTATACAATATACTATGATACTAACCAATGTCTAAATACCATACAATTTTCAAAATATGAAACATGTATAAGTTATATCTATTCTATTGTATAACCATCCAAAGTCTTACAAATTTAGTACATATGCATTATAAACACTATATAACTAGAATGGTAACTGATATAAAGTGTGCATAATAACAAGCTACTTTATAAACCTAATAGAATGTCAAATATTATAAATAAGTGTGTGTCCATGGTGAAGCTCTAGAAACTCTATAAAGAAGTGTACTAAGACATCCCACAAAACAAATCCATTCAAATCAAGCACTTCAATAAAACTCCCATCACACCAAATACTCCATTAGGGATGAAAAAAGAAAGATCGACATATAAATTAGTCACATTCTATAGTATATTGACATATTGATTGCACATTGAAGATAGTACAATAGATAAAAAAACATGACAAACACTTAATGGAATACCTTTTTTAGCTAGTTATGCCTTGCAAACATTATCTAATAGATAAGAAAATATTAATAAACAAAAATTAGAAAAAATATTGGGTGTTTCACCTTATGCAATTCACACACCTTGAAACATGACATGTATGACCCAATTGGAAAGGCATGAACCTCTCAAGACTCCAATCTGCCAAGAAGACTCCTTTAAAACATTGGATGACTATAACACATACAAGAAGATGTCCTATTTCAAGATAAGAAAATAGTCAATCAAGAACACAAACAATGACCGCTGAAAAATCTACAAATGCCTATAAAGTAGAAATGTAGCTAATGCATGGATGACAAGATGCAATAAAAATGTACTTGGAAATAAATGTGTGAAATGATTCAACATTTAACAAACATAAAACCTATGACTCCTTGATTTTGACACCAACAATAATTTAAACAACAAAAAAAACACATTTTTTTGTATAGGTTACACTAACCATCATGGATCCACTTTAAAAAGAAAGCAGAAAATCCCAAACCTTCTATAAAAAAGGGTGCTCAAATGTTGAAACTCCAATCTTGGAACCTGTACACAAGAAAAAATGTTTTTGTTTGTTGGGGAAGGGATTTCCTTGTTCAAGCCCTAGATTAAGGAATCAACCTTAAAATTTAAATGTAAATGGCAAAGGAAATTCTATCAACTAGTAGAAATAAATCTAACAATGGAGAGTATCGTTACCAATGTAGATGTAATTGTATTATGTCATGGAATAGCCTTGACTTAACATAAAACCAAAAGGAAACTAGGTAAGTCAAAACCTCATTAACGTGAATTCTTGCAATTTTTCTTGATAAATAATCAAATAACTTGGATGGAATAATGAAATATCTCCTCTTTGAAATAAATGCTCTGCTACCACATTGAGGGAAGAATCTTGATGCAACAAGGAAGAAGGAAGAATACAAGAAGACTTCAGCTTGATGAATACTTGATATCTTGAATGTGCTTCATGTTGTTCTTGTAGATGCATGATGATTTGTGTCTCTATGCATGTATTGATGTCTTGATGTGAAAATGAAATTCTCAATCTCCCTTAAATACTAGTTTTTGAGATAATAAAAAAACAAAGTGAGTCGACCAAAGCATTAGAGAAAATAATTGAGGAACCTAAGAGGACACGAGATCCAAAGTTGATTTAGCCCAATTACAGGTAAACTTGGGTTGACCTATACTATTTATACATCAACTTAGGTCAACCTATACATGAGGGAGTCCTAGGGTCCATGATTGCAAGGTCTCAAGGGTTGTGCAAAAATAATATGAAAATAAATTATTTTACTAAAAGATATCGCCAAAAAGGCATTAAAATAGAACTTATGATAGTTTTGCATAAAAATTGTGATGACTAAGAGGTTTGATCAAGATTGGAAGAAGAGAAATGGACCAAAACCATGCCAAGGAGGGCTAGAAGGTCTCAAAATAGGTGCTCCTATTTTAAGACAATACAAGATCCTAACTACTAAACTTGAAAACAATGCATGTTTAATGAGCCAAGTTGAGGAAACTAAACTTTGGCACATAATATTAGGGCACATAAAATATTATAATTTGATTACATTCAATAATATAAAAGTGTGAGTAATATGGGTTAGTTCTAACAAAAAATTTAGATAATAACACTTGTAAAGAATCTCAAGTAGGAAAACAAACAAGAATTGATTTCAAGTCTAAAGAATATTCTACTACTAAACCATTGCAGCTTATTCACACTGACTTGTGTACAAGGAAAAAATAATTAAATAGTGAAAATAATTTAATGTTATTTATTGATGACTATACAATGATGACATTGGTCACCTTCTTCAAACACAAGGTAGAAGCCTTTAACATATTTATGCTTTTTAGGAAAATGGGGGGGCAACAATCTAATTTAAAAACAAATTGTCATAGATCAGATAAAGATGGAGAATTTACCTCACAAGAATTTAGAGATTATTGTGAATATCATGATATCAAAATGAAGTAATCAAAAGCTAGAATGCCACAATAAACTCATATTGTTAAAAGAAAAATATATATCTTTGAAAGAAATGGCTATAACTATGTTATAAGATGTGGGTTTATCCAATATCTATTAGAACAAAGTAGTGGTTACTATTGTTTATATTTTGAATAGATTTTATTTAATATTAAATATAAAGTTCACTCCTTATGAGTTGTGATATGATATAAAAACTAATTTAGGATACTATAAAATCTTTGGTTGTAAATGCTTCATTAAAAGAGATAATAATAACATAGGTAGTTTTGAGTCTCGATGTGGTAAAGGTATTTTCATAAAATATTCTACTCATAACAAGTTTTAAAATATTTTAATAAGTGCCTAAAATGAGTGATGTAAATTATCAATATTAAAATTTATGTAATATATAATCCAAATAAAAAACAACCTGAAGATGTTGATATTCCATAAGTAGATGAACAAACATATGAAAAAGAACAAAAATAAAGGAAGAATATGAGAAATGTCTTCCTAAAGAGTCTATAGGGTCTAATCCTAAATGTTCTTCAAAGCCTATAGGATCTACTCCTAGAAGATGTTCTAAACTAGTATAGAAATATCATCGTCAAGAATAAATAATGAACGATAAGTTTGTAGGTATTCAAACTAGAAGGAAACTTACAAATCAAAGTGAACAAGTTAATTTATGTTTAATATCACAATTTAAACCCAAAAAATTACAAAGGAGCTAGTACAAATGATCTTTGAATAAAATCTATACAGGAATAACTTGATAGGATTGATTAAAACAAGACTTGGGGACTTGTTCTCACACCTACAGATAAAAATATAATTGGTGCTAACTAGGTATTTAGAAAAAAACATAAAGGAAATATAGCCAAAAATAAATCAAGCTTAGTTTCCAAAGGATATTCTTAAATTGAAGGCATCAATTTCAAGAAAATATTTTCTCTTAAGCTAGACTTGAAGCTATATGGATTTTCTTAGCTTAATATATCTATTAAAAATATAAAGTTTATCAAATGGATAAAAAAATAACATTTCTAAATGGTGATTTATTAGTGATGCAGGAGCATCTAGAGGTATAAGGGCAATCCTGTGTCACCCAAAAAAATGTACTTAGACTTAGTTTATGTTTCATGTGTTTTCATTTCTAGATACCCATTTGGGTCAAATAAAGGTTCCAACTCTCACAATTCCACTATCAATGTTCTAAGTTAGAGCATTTGAACACCTTGGGATACGTGTAAATGCCAAAAAAATAGGAGTATGTAATTGAGCCATAATTTTGGTAAACTAGAGGGTGGAAATTGGTTAGATGAATGCAATTGTAATTTAGAGCATTCCAAAAAAAGAATTAGGTCAAAAGGCCCCATGGTTTGAAAGTTATCGTAGTTTTTCAATTTTTGGAGACCTCTTGAGAATGCTTCAAAGTCAAGTTAGGGGCATTAAATAACCTCAAACATGGCCAAAAAATGGGGATGAGTGAAGTTGGCCCATAAGGCTATAGAGCACTTCGAGAGATTTTCAAAAATGTAAATGGTTCGTCAATCAGAGCTACAGTTCAAAAGTTATGCCTCTCGAAAGTTCGGTTACCATTTTTGGATTCTTCTAATTTTGTGCCGACTTCTAATGCGACTTCTAGAGACTTCTATTTGGTTAGTGGATGCCAACTAGCACTTTCTAAATGTATTCCTAATCCTTAACCCTCTGAGGTCTATTTAAGAACATTTCTGGCATTGTAAAAGGCAGTTCGGAGTGGAATTTGAGAGAAGGTACTGGGAGAAGAATTTATCTCCAAATTTATGCTATTCTAAGCCCATAGGGCATGTTTTAGATTTTGTTTCTCTGCACTAAGTGTACTAGCATATTTCCATAGTTAATAAAATTTTCCCCTTTCCTATTGTGTCCATTCTGTACTTAGGTTGTGTCCCCATCAAGTGGTATCAAAGCTAGTTGTCTTGAGTGTGTAGACAAAGCACCGACTGTGAGGCAGTTTGCACCAGGACTGTGTGGTTGTGGGTTTGAGTTAAGAAGATGCCTCCATGAAGAGAGCATGGTGGAAGGTCTGGAGCTATTAATCCTAAGGAGGTCAGAGCCCTACAAAGGTAGGTTCAATCATTGCAAGAGGAGCTCCATAGAGGAACAAATGTTGCTACAGGTGACGAAAGTGAGGATGACAATGAAGAAGAAGAAATTGGACCAAAAGGGGAAGTTGACAAGGAAGTTCTAAATCAGGCAGAGGAGAGGCTTTTTAGGTCCATTACTAAGTTTGGGAAAAGACCTACAATTGATATGGGTGTATTTTTAGGAAATCTGAAACCAGATGAGTTGATCGACCAGATTAATGAACTGGAAGAGTACTTTGAGTATGAGGATATCAGGGATCCAGATAGGGTTAAGTTTTCAAAGGCCAAACTAAAAGGCCATGCCAAAATTTGGTGGCAAGAGGTTCAATTGGAAAGAAATAGAAGAGGAAAGGATAAGATCACAAGGTGGGATCGCATGGTGGACAAACTAAAGAAGTAGTTCATTCATGTTGACTACGAGCTTGATTTTTTTAAGAAGATGCATGGGTTAAAGCAAGCTAGAAAATCAGTCCAAAAATATACGGAGGAGTTTTATCAACTTCTAATTAAAGCAGGGCATACAGAAGCAAATAAGGAGAAGGTTTCTGGTTATATCAGTGGGTTACGACCAAGCATCCAAGAGGAATTAAGTCTGGTAAGAATGACCAGTGTTGAAGAGGCATACTAGTTTGCCCTACAAGTTGAAGAGAAACTAAATAAAAGGTTTGAAGGGAGACAAAGAGGGTGTGGTCAAGGAGGAAGGGGTAGTGGTAGGTCATATGGAGGCCGAAATGAAACCCAAAAGAAAAATGAAGATGTGGGTACTAGCAGGAACCAGAGGAACGAGGGTTTCAACCACTCTCATGATCAAGACTTTGGAAATCAAAGAGGAAGAGGTAGAGGACATGGACAAGGAAGAGGAGGCTTCTGTGGTACCTATTTCCATTGCAATGAAGAAGGTCATCGTGCCTTTTAATGCCCTCAACGAAAAGGAAGGATAGATAGGAGAGCTGAGGGTCATGCTAGGGTTGCTCATGTGGATGAGGATGCACAATCATCACATTCAAAGGATGCAAAAAGAGGAGAGACTTTATTAAATGAAAGGGTCCTACTAAGTGGTGAGATTGAACCAGGACAAAGGAGGATTTTCATCCGTACTAGGTGCACGTGTGAGGATAAATGTTGTGATGTGATCATTGATGGTGGTAGCACTGATAACTTGGTATCATAGGAGATGCTCTCTAAGCTGAAGCTCAAGAGGGAGAAACACCCCCAACCATATTGGATTGCTTCGGTGAAAGATGATCATAAGGTCTTGGTAAGTGAACAATGTTTAGTGAAGTTCAAAATTGGGAGTTACCATGATGAAGTTCTCTGTGATGTTATACCAATGGATGTTTGCCATCTATTATTGGGTAGACCATGGCAATTTGATAGGCATGTAGTACATGATGGTCATGCAAACACATACTCTCTAACAAAGGATGGAGTTCACCACAAACTGAAGCCCATGAAAAAGGAAGGTGAAAAGGTATGTAGCAGTGCTAGGATTTGTCTTGTTGATGGAAGGAAGTTTTTAGATGGCATGAAACATCAGCGTATGTGCTATGCTTTGATTCCTAGGAAAGATAAAGGAGGTAGTAGTGAAATACCACTTGAAGTTTTAGATTTACTAGGTGAGTTTGGAGATATCATCTCTAATAATGTTCCAGAAGGATTGCCACCAGTAAGGCAAATCATTCATCAGATAGATTTAATCCCAGGAGCTAGTTTGCCTAACAAGGCTACTCACAGGATGACTCCTACTGAAACTAAGGAGCTAAATAGATAGGTTCGGGAGCTATTGAGGAAGGGCTTGATTTGGGAGAGCCTAAGTCCATGTGCAGTACTTGTAGCACTGATACCAAAGAAGAATAGAGAGTAGAGGATGTGTACAGACTCTCGAGCTATAAATAGGATAACCATCAAGTATCGGTTTCCTTTGCCAAGAATAGATGATCTTATCGACTGCTTGAGTGGAGCTTAGTACTTCACAAAGATAGATCTCAAGAGTGGCTATCATCAAATATGGATACGAGAAGGAGATGAGTGGAAATTTCCTTCAAGAACAAGGAGGGTCTTTATGAGTGGTTAGTCATACCCTTTGGATTGATGAACGCCCCAAGCACCTTCATGTGGCTTATGTATGAGGTACTTAAGAAGTTCTTGGGAAAATTTGTTATTGTCTATTTGGATGATATTTTAATTTTCAGCAAGACTTTGGAAGAACATTTATTACATATTTGTAGTGTCCTTGAAAGGTTAAGGGAAGGGAAACTATTAATTAATCTGAAGAAGTGTATCTTTGCAAAAAGGGAGTTAGTCTACTTGGGGTTTGTTATATCACCTGAAGGTCTCAAAATGGATCCAGAGAGGGTAAAAGCCATCTTGAAATGGCCTACTCCAAGGTCTTCTACTAAGGTAAGATCATTTCATGTTCTGCTTAGTTTTTATAGGAAGTTCATTAAGAATTTCAGTGGCATATGTGCAACCCTGACTGACACAATAAGAGGGGATAGAAAAGAGTTCAAATGGACTGTGGCAACTACGAGAAGTTTTGAATTGTTGAAGAAGGTGACAGAACAATCTGTGTTGGCAATTCCATATTTTAGAAAGGTGTTCTAGGTGGATTGTGATGCTAGTGGCAGTGCTATTGGGGCTTTATTAAGCCAAGAAGGTAAGCCTATTGTATATTTTAGTGAAAAATTGAATGATGCGAAAAAGAAATATTCTATTTATGATCAAGAGTTCTATGCAATAGTTCAGGCCTTAAAGAAATGGAGAAATTATTTAATGCCAAAGGAATTTGTTTTGTATACTAATCATCAGGCATTACAGTACCTAAATAGCCAAGGTAAATTGAATCATAGGCATATGCAGTGGGTAGAGTTCTTGCAGAGCTATACATTTGTGTTGAAGCATAGAAGTGGAAAATCTAAAAGGGTTGCAGATGCATTAAGTAGGAGACAATTTTTTCTTACAGTAATGTAGGTTGAAGTAGTTGGGTTTGATGAACTCAAGAATCTGTACCCTGAGGATCCTGATTTTGCTGAAGCATGGAAAGCTTGTAAAGAACCTATTGTTGTAGATAGAACTAAGTGGTTAGACTATCTGATTCAGGATGGTATGTTGTTCAAGGGCAGTCAATTGTGCATTCCAAGGAGTTCCATGAGGGAAAATTTGATTAAGGAGAAACACAGTGGAGGGATGGTAGGACATTTTTGTTGGGATAAGACCATTGCCATTGTCAAAGAACATTATTTTTGGCCTCAAATGTCATAGGATGTGAAGAATTTTGTACAGAATTGCCAGGTTTGTCAAGTGGCAAAGGGATTTAGTCACAGTACTGGACTTTATCAGCCATTGCCTATTCCATCAAAGCCATGGGAGGACATAAGTATGGATTTTTTTCTTGGATTGCCAAGGACACAAAGGGGTAATGACTCAGTATTTGTGGTGGTTGATAGGTTCTCCAAAATGGCACATTTCATTCCATGCCACAAAACTCATTATGTTGTCCATATTGCAGACTTGTTTTTCAGAGAGGTGGTAAGACTACATGGTCTCCCAAGGAGTATAGTTTATGACAGAGATACTAAATTTGTGGGGTATTTCTGGAGAACATTGTGGAAGAAGTTGAGAACAGACTTGAAGTTCAGTTCTACACATCACTCGCAGACTGATGGACAGACTGAAGTGGTAAATAGAAGTCTGGGCAATTTACTGAGATGTTTAGTTGGGGATAAGCGCAAGGGGTGGGATTTGATTCTACCACAAGAAGATTTTTCTTACAATAACTCTATAAACAGGAGTACTGGTAGATCACCATTCCAAATTGTATATGGAAGTAGCCCAAGGAGTGCACTAGAATTGAGGAAGATAGAGCAAGGGGAGAGGACAAGTGTTGAAGCTAAAGAATTTGCTGAACATATCAAGTGTCTACATGAGGAGGTCCAGGCACACATTACTTAAGATGAACCAATAGTATAAAGCTAGGGCTGATCAAAGGAGAAGACATAAGGAGTTCCAAGTAGGGGATCTAGTCATGGTACACTTAAGAAAAGAAATATTTCCAGTCGGTACTTACAACAAGCTAAAGATGAAGAAATTTGGCCCCTACAAAATTTTGAAGAAACATGACTCAAGAAATGCATATGAAGTAGAGTTGCCAGATGGAATTCACATTTCTCCTATTTTCAACATTGCAAACTTAACAGAGTATAGTGATGATGGTGTAGATGAGGAGCTGATGTTAGAGCCATGTCCAATTCCTATTTCTAAGATGGAGGAGATAGAGGAGATTTTGGATAGTCATGTGGGTAGGAGTACCAGAAATAAGCAGTATGAAGAGTATCTGGTCAAGTGGAAAGGATGGCCGATAGAGGACTCAACTTGGATATCAGTAGCTGAGGTTTCCCATTTGGGATTTCCTCTACCATTCATAAAGTGACAGGGTCACTTTTCAATCTACCTTGGGTGTCTGATGCAGGAGCATCCAGAGGTATAAGGGCAATCCTGTGTCACCCAAAAAAATGTACTTAGACTTAGTTTCTGTTTCATGTGTTTTCATTTCTGTATACCCATTTGGGTCAAATAAAGGTTCCAACTCTCACAGTTCCACTATCAATGTTCTAGGTTAGAGTATTTGAACACCTTGGGATACGTGTAAATGCCAAAAAAATAGGAGAATGTAATTGAGCCATTATTTTGGTAAATTAGAGGGTGGAAATTGGCCAAATGAATGTAATTGTAATTTAGAGCATTCCAGAAAAAGAATCAAGTCAAAAGGCCCCACGGTTTGAAAGTTATCGTAGTTTTTCAATTTTTGGAGACCTCCTAAGAATGCTTCAAAGTTAGGTTAGGGGCATTAAATGACCTTGAATAGGGCCAAAAAATGGAGGATGAGAAAAGCTGGTCCATAGGGCTATAGAGCACTTTGAGAGCTTTTCAAAAATGTAAACGATTCGTCAATCGGAGATATAGTTCAAAAGTTATGCCTCCCAAAAGTTTGGTTACCATTTTTGGATTCTTCTAATTTTGTGCTGACTTCTAATGCAACTACTAGAGCCTTCTATTTGGTCAGTGGATGCCAACTAGCACTTTCTAGAATGTATTCCTAATCCTTAACCCTTTGGGGTCTATTTAAGAACATTTCTAGCATTGTAAAAGGCAGTTTGGAGTAGAATTTGAGAGAAGGTACTGGGAGAAGAATTTATCTCCAGATTTATGCTATTGTAAGCCCATAGGGCATTTTTTAGAGTCTATTTCTCTGCACTAAGTGTACTAGCATATTTTAACAGTTAATAAAATTTTCCCCTTTCCTGTTGTGTCCATTCTGTGCTTGGGTTGTGTCCCCATCAATTAGAGGAATTTTGTATAGATTATCTACATGGTTTTTCATGTATAGGAAAAGAAAATCATGTTTATAGATCAAGAAAAACTCTATATGATTTGAAACAAGCCCCTAGAATATGGTACTACAAACTTGATGCACATTTACATGATCAAGATTGGTGTTGTTGATGTTAGATAAAAGAGAGGGGGGATCAATTATAACCAATTATCCTATAGGCCTTAAAAATACTTTTGACCAACTCAAACACTTTTAATCTTTTAGATTATTAGCTCGATAATTAGATCTAACATCAAAATATAAATTGATATAAACTTTGCAATAAATTGTCAACTTAATATATACCAAGTATTAGAGTTATCTTCTAGCTTATACCAAGTTGCAACAATAAACACTAAACATGAAATAAAATTGCAACATCATAAGCATCCACATAATTTGACACAAGTATTTAATGTGGAAACCCTATAAAGAGAAACCCCACTTGAACCCAAAATTTGCACTCTTTTGAGGTGAGCTTTGTTAGGAGCCAACCTTGTTAAAGATTGCATACACATTCTTAATGTGACCTTGTTAGATGATTTTCATCAAAGGTCATCTAGACCTTGTTTATTCTTTTAAACTTTTAAAGAATGGATTCCTCTAAAGGACTTACAAAAAATTCAACAGAATGTTGCCATATAGGATTTCAAAATATTGTTAGGTCCACTCAATTAAGAGATTTTACTACTACAATGATTAGATAGTAATAGTGAAATGATCTGTTATGTTTGGCACTACTTTGCTTGTTCAAATCTCTATGTCACTCAATCTCTTTATGATCCCTTCTTGGCTAATTCACACACTTCACACATCAACTTAGCACTTTCCTTGCTTGATCATCACAATGTAGTTCTGCTTGGTTCTCCTTCACTTCTTCAACAACAACAACTTAATCAACATAATCAGCAACAATAAACATTGTGTTCATCCTTCATCCTTTAAATATAATTTTTTTGTCATTCCTCTAGGATATTCTAGGTTTTACTACTTAATCACAATTGTTAGATCTTCATCAAGTTCATGTTAATTAAATCTAATGCTTGGGAAATATACTTCCACCTTGAACTTTGTGCTCTATTTCCAATTTTTAAATATCCTTCATTAAATCTTCTTTGAATTTCTTCATCCATTGATCTTATAAAAAACTTCATCCTTATCTTTGAAACATCTCAAATAATCTTTATTTTCATCAAATTTTAGCCTCAAATAATATATTTTTAACTATTTTTCTTTTTCATGCTTAATTAACATTACATCTTACTCAATCAACACTAGACTCAGTTAACACTAAAATTTCTTGATTGACACTACACTTACTTCATTTCTTCATCAAGTGCTTGGTGATAATTGTATTAGTTGTTGGAAGTCTATTGGGAAAGTGAGATACTAAGAGGGGAGGTGAATTAGGATCTATAAAACTTCTATCACTTGAAAAAAATCAAATGCATTCACCATTAACCCATCTCATATCAACACTATAACCATAAACTAAAATAGATCTAACTATTCATCACATCCATAAACATGAAAGTAAATGTAAACACATAACAAAAAATATTTGGTTACCCAAAAACCCTTCAAAGTTAAGGTAAAATTGGGGTGGAGATGACACCCACAAATCTTCACTACTATAGCAATAAAGTGTGTCTATTAAGGCTACATTTTTTTATCACTTCTGGTGATCTACCCTATGAGGGGCATGCCTTGCTAAGAGCTTACAAGATTTATTTAGTCTACCTTGATTAAGGTTTTGAACTTAAAACTAAGTAAGAACTCTACTAGGAGATTTGAATAGGCCTATTAGGACCACTTTGTTAAGAGACTTACCCAGATTCACTTGCTAGAATGTATCAGTACCTGATCCTTTAGTTAGCACTCTGATGCTAGATAATGGATCTCCTCTTTCCAATATTGATCTGATATCCTATCTAATAAACTATGTTTTTTCCTTCACTACTAGGTTACTATGCCTGGTCTTTTCTTGTGAACATCAAACATAGCCTCTTTCATAATTACACTTGTCTATTCACTTTCTCACACACACACAATTTGATTTAGGGTTTAGACCCTCCTTAAATAACCAACTAGAGAAGATTCTAGATCATAATCAACAATCCAAATTTCTCCCTCTTGATATATAGTTCTTCTATTTTTCTAGTTGGTTACACTACCTTCATAAGAATCGATGACCTTTGACAAACTGTGTAAAGAACTCCTTAGCTATCTCTACAACCTTTAAATCATACATAGAAGTAAACCAAAATGGTCTACATAAGTGTTTGTGTCATTCCAAACACATATACCAAAATTGGTTTACTCAACACTTGAATACCCTAACGATTAGTCATAACTAATACTCATGATGTCACTAAGATTCTAAATGCTCGATACTAATTATGTGATTTGACATTAACTAACTTTGTTTAGCTCAATGTGTGCTGAATTTGAAGTTACTCAGCATAAATTGTCACCTGGTACATACTAGGGTGCTAGGCAACCTAAGACTTGTTCCTCTCAAACTAAAATGTGAACAAGTCTAGAATCATTTGACATTCATTGGGTGGCTCAGCCGTAATGATGACCAACCAAATCTTCCTAGGAAATGACTAAGTGTTTGACACTAATAGGAAACATGACTTGGAGATCAATAATCTCCCCCTTTGACATTAGTAGAAAAACCACTTTGTCATGACTGATCATTTCAGTCAAAATTACAAAATAGCACCCCACTTAGACTATGACTCGGTCTTCATAAAGACTTCACTCTATACATCATATAAACATGTCTTCAAAAATGAATAATACATTACATTCAAAATTACACTTTTTCATACCCATACCTTCAATATTTAGTTGATTTCCCTCTGTGGCATATGCTTATTCTTCTAATTCCCCTTGGTGTGTGTGTGTGTGTGTGTGTGTGTGTGTGTGTGTGTGTGTGTGTGTGTGTGTGTGTGTGTGTGTGTGTGTGTGTGTGTGTGTTTCTAGTGTCCCCCTTATTTTTGTCACTTATGGTTGATGGGGTGAAGGGGTCAAACCATATTTGTCCAAAAATGGTTTGTGAATCTATATAACTATGGCAAGTGCATTATCCCAACTAGTTCTAACATATTCTAAAACTAAAATTTTAATTTTTAGTTGAGCAGCTAAATCAACTAGATTTTTTGCAGTAGAGAGATGAGAATCTCAACTTGCTATCTACTTTGCTAATGCTAGATCTCTTTACATTACCTCCAAATGAGGTATTAAAATGGATTAAATAGAAATAAATGTATCTCTCATGCAACCATCTATGGTTTGAAAATTAGCCAATCTCCCTTGGGCAAAAATTAATTTGTTAAAATGAATAGAGCTTGAACTTGTGTCCATGCTCAAAGAATGTCATGTAGACTTCAAGTCTAACTATAATTTCGCAATCTAAACATAAATATATTATGTAAACCTCGATACATCACACAAATTTTTATACAAAATTTTAATATTCTTTACAACTTCCTCTATATTGTTTACAAGATTAGCAAGTTCAACTTACCTTATAGAAATCTTGATTGACACTTTCTCCAAAACTTGTTTCTCAAATTTCTTTTTAGACCAGTGTAATAATTTCTTGACAGCCTTAATGACATCATTGTTAACCTTCTCAACAATGTGAACTACCTAGTCTATTAGAGGTTTTTGCTCATTAATACCTTGTATATAAAATGCATCAACAAAAATATCCTTGATCTTGTGTAGTACTTGCCTATGTTGATGTTCTCTTTTAATTTCTTCTTGCTTTGTCTTCCTGACCAATACATCTTGAAAAAATTGCATCTAATCAAGAGTCATATCATCATAATAAAACTTGGGAATTACTATCACCTCATCTAGTGTCACTGGCTTTCTAGGTGACTCGGCCTTCTTTATCTTCTACACCTTTGGTATGTTGTCTCTCGGTAATGTTATTTGTAATGGTGTCACTTCAGCGTTTGACCTCAACATCTCTTGGCTTGTTGTATCAATAATGATTCCATTGGTCTCCTTCTAAGTAAATACCACCTCCTAATCAAATGTAGCATTTTTCTCTATTCCAGATAGTGTAGAAGGCACTACACTTGAACCAATGCTCAAACTGCCACTTGCTCTTTTTGTTCTTGTGATTCCTTAGTCCTTTGTTGCATAGCCTCCTTTTTTCCCTCAACATGAGGTCTTGAGCCATCAATTGAAAACTTATTTTCTTTCTCTTTCTCCTCTCTTTCTTCTTTTTCAATGACAATATTGGCCTTGGGTGTTGGATGTAGAAGTGTAATTATTTTCTTGCCTTGTTCCTTAGCACTTACACCTTGTAAGTTATTTTCTCCAATTGTGATTGTTGAATGAATAGGTGTTGAATTCATAGTTGGTGGGCTCTCTATCCTTGGATAATCATGAATTTGTATCAAATTTGGATTTATGTGTGTTAGAGGTGTATCTGAGGTTGCATTGATGAATGCTTCATTCTTGAGTTCTTCCTTAGTCAAGATATTAATATTTGGTTGTGTTTCCTTGAGTATGTCTTCAATAGTGACAACATCTCGTTATTCACTCTCCTCTACCTTTCTCCTTATTTATTCCACCAAATTTTTTGACTCAGTGTAATCTTCCTTATTATCTAGTTCAACTTCAAATTCTTCTTCCACCTTCTCTTCTTATGTTGTTGAGGTTAACAACCCAAATACCTACTTCCAAACTAATTTTCTTTCTTGCACTACATCTTCAATTTTGTTTTTCAAAATTTTATAAGTCCATGTACTGGGTACAAAATTCTTGGCATAATCCCTTAGGGATATAGGCATATGTATCTTCCCTAAATCTAGCATAGTCTGGGCTAATGTGGTTTCTTTTATTCGTCTTTCAGTAGACAATGCCTATTTCCACTTTGTATCCATTTTCTTATACCATTCTTCTAGGATTGCCTTACCCAATTCTATAGGTCTATACTTAAAATTTATCATAATATCTAAAATTGTTTTCTCAACCTTCTCTTTATCAATTTTCTCTAAAGAATCATATTTTACATGCTTAAAACCTGAAATGCCTACATACTTCTTGATATTTTCACATATCTTTTCAATGTCTTGAGGAGGTTTCCTAGGAACAATCTGAAATTTTCTCATGTCATTAGATTTAGTTCTTTCTTATTCATCCTCTTCATCATCAAGCATAACTACAAGTTTCCTCCTTGGTTTCTTCTTTTGATCTTGCTCTGTCCCTTTAGTAATTGGTTTCATCTTCGATGGGGACTTTCCCTTAACTAGCTTTGTAATATTTATTGTCCCTTTCTTTGGATCGACAACTATAGGAGATGTTGCCTTAGATCCTTGCCTGGTTATTCTCTAAGGTGTAGAGGAAGGAGGTGTAACCCCTTTCTTCAGATTCATCTTGACCTTAGCATCTACAATTACTGGTTTCTTTGTTTTTGTGCCTAAGGCTTGACAACCACCAATTCTTTTCCTTGTCATTCATCTTCTTCATCCTCCTCTATCTCCTCATCTTCTCCTTTACCTGTTGTGATCTATAGGGGTCCCTCTCTAAGTTTTCCTTCAAGATCTACTATCATTTTCTTTCTTGTCATGTCCATCTTGGGCACTTTTGTTTGCAAAAGCATCTTGATCTTGGTTGTCTCATATGTGCTAAATAGCTCAACATTCTACTCAATTTCCTCTTATAGAAAGTCTATCACTATTGTAGATATATCATCAACATTCACTTCATATTACATAGGCCTTAGCCATACAACCCTTGGTATAACAGCTTGGACATAGGTGTACTCGGTATCTACCATGAAGCAAATGTGATCATAGTAATGATCAACAACTGACTTGGAGATTCTCATTTTGTTCTTCATTTTTCACTTGAATTCATCAAAACATCCATCTAAGATGATTTCAAAGTTCTCTCCTAATTTCTCAATGTAAGCATTGATCTACTCAGTTACAGGTCTGGATTTATCCCACATAATATCTCTTATGGTAGGAAATGAATTTTGTACATAAAAGAATATGCACATCAATAGTGAGCCAAACTTACATGAAGTGTTCTTAGCCTTCTTGATGGCTCCAAGATTTTTTAATAACTGGATCAACTATAGCTCCACAAGATCATAGCTATGATCCTTCTTTATAATTTTGTAGCCCAAATCTACTGCTATACACGGTACATTGTTTGGTCAGCTAGAGTGATAGAATTTATGGGCAATCACTCAAACTAAAAACTCAATAAAAGGATCCTTAATGCTATTAATAAGCATTCCTTGTCCATTTAATTTAGTATTTTTTTGTTCCTCTATCACATTTTTGGTTGGGCATCACACGATCTTTACATGATCTTGGGTAGGGTACCCAATCACTTGATAAATAATTGCCTTTATTATCTTGATGGTTTCATTCTCCAACCACATCTTCATGTCATGTACCTTGCTCAAAATGGTTTTTATCCATTCAACCTTTAAAACTTTGGGCAAATCTAGGGCATGGATAAAGCCTTTCTTAGTAACAACTCTATGCTTAGCTTTCAATAATCCATTCATGTAGAGTTTTTCATAAGCAAAATCACCAATTTCTCCAATTTTACACATATAGCATGACTGTAGGTTATGCATCATGATGAATTAGGGAGGAATGGATGATAATGCACTAGACACCCCTCCATTCATTGCCACTTCTGGATATGCCTTAAATTTTGGCAAGGCACATGTATCATTCCTTACAATTTATGCATTTTTGTCCTTCAAAGCTTCCTTTTCACTTTTAAATGTAGATGATGCCATAATGAACTTGGGATTTGAAACAATATAAAAATTTCATGAAATAATTGAGCTTGATTCACAAACTTTGTTGATTTGATTTTGGTTCTGACAAGGTAGTGACAAAACACTTAAGTCATTACTTTGCAAAAACTTAGTGTATACCAAGCATCAGTTTCCAGACAGTACATGCCAAGCAATATGATAGTGTCAAGCACTAGTATGTACTGAGTAGTTTATGTGTGTCAAGTCACTCAGGTGTCGAGCCAATAGAAGGAGCTAACCAAGTTAGTGTATTTTTAGTGATTTAGGTGCCGAGAAGATAGTGTATGTTATTTTGAAGATGAGTTACAACATTATGAACATAGTGATGGTCAAACATCAGAGCCTTTGGATGTCAAGTGAATAGTTTATGACATAGTTATTTGTAATGGCACAAACTACTATGTAAACCATTTTAGTGCTGACATATACAATTTTTTATGGTTATAGAAGATAAGGATCTAGTCATATTGAGAATCCCTATGTAGTACATGCAACCAATAAGATTAAGGGATGTTTTAAGCAGTAATATGGATCAACCACAACTAGTGATTCTAACCTAACCCTAGTCCACCTATGTTTACTTAAGGAGGTAAATCCTAAAGATTTTTTATGTGAAGAGAGAAGGTATGAGAGAAAAATGCTAAGTGTAGAGAAAGCATTCAAGGTGACTATGGAGGTTATGACAGTGATATGAATTGCATAATCAATTTGAGAGAATGGAGGAAAGTAGAGAGAGGACAGAGGAGACATATCTGATCAAAAGGATCAATGATTCGTCAAGAAAGAGAAGATTTGACATCTAACAATAGAGTGTTAACTGAAGGAACAAGGTGTTGAATCATTTTAAAAGGTGAGGTAGAGAAACTCTCATAATAGAGTAGTCTTAACAGACTTGTGTAAATCTCTTAACCTAGTGTTGGCTTTATTGTAAGTTTAAGTCCTCTAAAAAGGCACACTTTTAACAAGGTGTTGAAATCCTTTAATAGGGTGAGACCTAACAATCTTTGTAAGCCTGTAATAGGGCAGACCCTTCATAGGGTAGATCATAGTTTATGGTCAAACTCATTGTAACCATAATTGGCTACACTTTACAACTGTAGTAGTAAAGATCTATGGGTGTCATCCCCACCCAAGTTTTACCTTCTCATTGGAGGGTTTTTGGGTAACAAATTTATTGTGTCGTGTGTTATTTGTTCCATACTATGGATGAGCATGTGTAGTTAGCTATTTCAATTTACATGCTAAATTATGAGATGGGTGTGTGGTGAATGTCTTATGGTTAAAGTTTTGATGTGGTGATTCAACCCCCCCCCCCCTCAAAGTTTACTTTCCCATTTTCATTTCCAACAATTGGTATCAGGGCTTTGTTCTCTAGAAAGAAAATTTTTATAGCTTTGGAGGAAAGATCTTGAAGATGAAATTCTACAAGTTGGGAAAGACTATTGCAACTCAATGAAGCAAGAGAAGAACTATAGCATTCATTACAAAGAAGGAATTGGCTATTCAGCAAAATGACACTCAATACCAAGAAGAAGAAACTGCTAAATTGTTTGATGCAGTAGTTGTAGATCTGATGGAAAATAACAAGGCCCTAATTAAAGAGGTCAGAAATCTTAAGATAGAACAAGAAGTCCAATTGGTATTACTATGTGAAGTGACCGAATAGAAAAAGAAAGTTAAGGAAGATAGAGTCATGATTGAAGATGACAAAAGGACACTGACTAACAAACTAGAAGAGAAGACATCAGATGTGCAAAGCTTTCTAACATACAATTGGATACAATGAATCAATTGATGATTGCAAACCATGAATTGAATGGAAAGGACATTTAGATCACAACCCTGAAGTTATAGAATGGTCAACTAAGAAATGAACTAAGAGAAGAGAAGGAATTTGTTGAAAGATTCAACAAACCTAGTGAAGCTATCAAATACTTTGAGAAATTGATAAAATATCCAAGACCTAACAATGATACTATTGGATTGGGATATACCAGTATTGAGGAAGGAGAATCATCTAAAAGTGGTGAGCAAAGGAATAACAAAGATAAGAACTACAAACCCAATTGGAAAGCTAGGTCATACAACAAATGTCTACAGAAGCAAGAATGCAAATCAAAACCCTAATTAGAAATTCAAAGGTTATTGTCATAAGTGCACAAGAAAGGGCATCAAGCACATGAATGCAAGACTTGTTAGAGTAAATAATTAATTTACTAATTATTTATTCTATTTGCTTAAGATTACTTAGGTAAATGCATTTCATTTATTATTTGTAGTCTAGGAGTTTGTTATAAGTTGTTGACAATACGAGAGTTTGTTCTCTCCTAAGTCATACTTATCCTCTCACCTTGTTTGAGGACTTTTCACCTAATGTGGATGTATGCTTAGTTGTCACACTTATCTCCTAGCATCTTCTAGCTTGTTCTAGGAGATTCCTTGAGCTCTTTATATTGGGCTCCCTCATTGTATTTCATAAGACATTTTGCATATTGTAAATACATATTTTCTTGTGTTTGCATATCTTTCTCTCTCATGTCTATTTAGGGTTTTTCCCTAGCTCCACGCTCTTCTCTCCTTGGCTTCCCTTTGATAGGTTATTTGTATGCAGGTGATCCTGGGCATCTTCGGAGTTGGATTTCATCAACTCCAACAAGACCAATACCATGAGCACTTAGAGATTTGAAGAGTGTGCCAAAATTGTTAGAAGTATGGACATAAAGCATATTAATGCAGATCTAATGCCAAGTGGACATCAAACAAACAAAAAAAGGTACAACAAAATGGAAAATCCTATGATTAGGTTATAACACAAGGTATAGTTCTCACTATTATCAATAATATGGACATGTTCCTGAGAATTTCATTAGAACGCATTTTAGAGGCAACTACAATAGATGGTTGAGTGAGACTACATGCTTTAGTTGTCTCAAGATTGGTCATGTCAGCAGAAATTGTCCAACTAGGTTACCAACACCAAGTAATGGAAACAACAAAGGCAAAGAAAAGGTCAATGTTAAGAAGGTAAAATTGCAAATGAACAAGACTTGGAAGAAGAAGGAAGATTTTAGCACATCAAGCTTAGATTAGGTCACTTCATCCAATGGATCAGGTGATCACATCAACCCCAGCTAGGCAATAAAGAGGTATGTATGGGACTAATATTTCAAAAGTTATATTATACATCAGTTCCAAGAATCTAAGATCTGAAAAGATCATATATGCATGAATTAATATGCAATGGAGTGATTAGAACCTAGAATAAATCTTTAGTTTTGTTATTCTCTATGTTGTTGCTAAGTGGTGGAATTGTGTTAGTATTAGTTGAGCTCGCTACGTTAGCCAAGCATAATGGAGATTGTGTGTAAGCCAAGTGAGTGGGAAATCCTATGATAGTCGAGCTTACATCTATGTAATCATTAAGCATTTATTATCGAATATGAAGGGTTAGATAGTCAATTTTTGACTCATTTGCATCCATCAGTGATTGAAGAGAGTATGAAAAGCACGAAGGTGAATTGGAAAAGGAGATTCTAGCATTTGTGAACTAGATTTGACTACTACTCGATAGAATTCGTCAAATTGAAAGGTATTTAACTACTGTTGAGTTATGTTGTTTAAATTTTTGTAAAACCTAAGTAGTCAATATGGAAACTAGCTCTTTTGCATGTGTTAGAAAAGAGGGAAAGGAAGTTTTTAATGTCCAACTGATAAGTAATGATGTGAGACAACCACCTTTCTGAGCAACACCTGAAGTAGCATACAAAGGAGACTCATTGAGCATGTTATCAATGATACCACTAAAAGTTCTCATGATTCAAGATGTTAGGTGTTTCTATACATGTAAATTTGGAAGTGTAGGAGATATAGAGATAAGGGATATATACAGCCAACTATGTGATAATGGAGTCTTGAGGGAAGAATACAAAATTATAGAGAAGAAAGGGCTAACCCGTGCCCTAGATTTTCCCAATGTATTCAAGACTGAATGGATCAAAATTGTGCTTAGTCAAATACATGATAACTATATTTGGTTGGATAATGGGCCAACTAAGCTCACCAAGAGGATAATTAACCGGGTATCAAGGTACCCTACCCTTGATGGACCTAAGAGCATGTGTATTGATCCAAAGGAGGTAATTGAGAAAAATATAGGAGTTCTATGGAATAAGAGAGGGATACCTATTGAGCCTATTTCATATCCCCTAATTTCCTTTGTAGTGAGAGTGATTGCTCACAAGTTCTTTCAGTCTAGCTGACTGAATAGTGTTTCATGCATGGCTGTTGATTTAGGTTTTAAGATAGTAAAGAAAGACCACACCTATGACCTTGTCGAGTTACAACTTCAACAATTTTCAGAAAACTTGGAGGTCATAAGGAAAAAAAAAAGTGCATCATGAAAATTTGGTTCTTTATTGGTATGCATATTTTTTTATGTGCAGAACACTTTTCCTACATTTGGTAAAGTAATATGGAAGACAAATAGGCCTATCACACTTCAGATTGTAGAATTCATAAAATAGCTTGGAGCTAACTTTGAGTCAGTCATGACTAGCTACTTTTGTTGGCAATATGGTTAGATATATGTCTTGATGGTTGTCATTTATGGCAACATATACTCAGCATTTCATTTAGGTATTCAGAACAGAAATTTTCTAAGTATTAGACAATTTGTAGCAGTATAGTGAACTGATCTCAATAGTAGGAATGATATGCAAAGAGTTATCTTATGCATAGTTGATGAATTGCTTATGACATTATCATGATGACATGTACCAGTGCTCATGTGTGTACTATTTATACATTGCAAGTTACAATAAGTTTAATTGTGTTGGTATTTAACAGTGCAGAACAGAGCATAGCAAAAAATAGAGTTGTACGACTTTAGGAATTATTTTGATCTCAAAATAATTACTAAGCCATGTTCAGCTAACTATGTGGATATTATTTTATATTATGTCAAGTGTGTAAAGACATGGAAGCCGATTGAGCAACAATTTGTCAATGTGCAAGATATAAGTAAAGATCTTATGATGCGCAATGAAAGAAAATGTGAGTTGCACAATGAATTTATATTATGCACAAATATTGTGAAAGTTGCATGATTAGATGTGACATGCAAACTATTTTGAAAACTATCTACAAGCTTTATGTGATGTGAAATCTGATGTAAGATCAAAGAAAGTGAGTTACAGCAGCAAGAAAGTATTGTATGTATATCTATCTTATGAAAGAACTGAATTGTATAATTGCATGTTAGGGCAGTGGGCTCTTCTTGCATACATTGTATTTGATCTACTAACTTATAATAGGTTTGAGGCTTCTAACAAGGCCTATTCCTCTAACAAGGACTTGAGACACTATGTGTACTTCATAGACTCCTAACAAGGTCAATATCCTTAACAGGATCCTATTGTTTAGTGAATCATCTAGTGGGTATCATCCCCGTCGAGGTTTTCCCTTGGCCAGGGTTTCCCTAGTTAACAAATAATGGTGTTATGATTTCTCTATATGTATGGTTATATTTATTGTTCAACATTATTGGTTTAGTTTCATATGCAAGTTATAAATTAATTAACATTTAGTTGTGGGAAAAAGTTTGTAAAATATTGATTCACTCACCTCCCCCCCCTCCCTCTCAGTATTATCTATTTCTAACAATTGGTATCAAAGTGTAATTACTTTGAAAAGTCTTAACAAATTAAGTAAGATCTCAATGAATATGGAACAGTTGAAGAAGAATCTTGAAGAAGCCCTTGAATAGATTGACCTTCTTACTAAAGAAAGAGATAACTTGAAAGCTAGATACAAAGATGCAAAATTTTACATTGGTAAACTGAAAGATGAAATTGATGATCTTAAATCTAGTAATGAACCTTTTTTGTAGATCAGTATTAATGATGATACAAAAATCTCAAGAAAGAGAATGAGATCTTAAAACATTAGTTGAAAATTATTAAGCTAAAGTTGAGTTTTAAGACTAGTGACAACAAGAATGAATCTGATCTAAAATATGAGAATGCAGACCTTAGATCCCAGTTAAGTCAAGTGATATATGAATTAGATTCTATTAAGATAGATCATTTAGAGTTGGAAAAATACAATATCATCATGAAAGGACAGTTGACACAAGCTAAATAGCAATTAGAAAATCTTTACACAAGTTCTAAGAAAATTGATGAATAGATATTTCGTCAAAGACCTTCTTATGACAAGACAAGCCTTGGATATCTTCTTGGAGAGAAGTTAACAAAGAAAGATGAGATTAGGATAGAACTATATCTATAACAAAAATTCCTAAAGAAAAGTTCAAGTGGTCTAAAGAAGTTGAGAAAATTAATTTGACAAAAAAAATTGATGAACCTAGAACTATAGAGTAAGTTGAAGAACTTAAGCAAGATGATTTATCTAAAGAGGTAAGACATGAATTTAGAGGTAGATGCTACATATGCAATAAAATTGGCCATATGAAAAGAGATTTTACAAGTAAGTCTTTTAAACATAATACTAATTTCTATTGTTATAATTGTCATGGTTATGGACATAAGGCAGTAGAATGTAAGAAACCTAAGTTTGTTGATGATGATAATAAGAATAGTAGAATGTTTAGGAATACTAACCCTATAGGTAATGGAAGAAGTAGATCTCTAAGAAGATCTAATGATGGAGAGAAACCTAATGGTGAGAAAAAATAGTTTGTTTGTTACAAATGTAACAATCTTGGACATAATGCAAGGAATTGTAGAGCACCTAAAAATTAGAATCAAAACAATCAAAGAAGAAATACACTTGTATGTCAGTTATGCAATAACTTTAGACACATAGCAAGATTTTGTAGAATGGATAGAGGGAACTTTAATAAGGACCCTAATCATAGAAGGAACAACAATAGGAATGATAGAATGAATGAAAATGGAGGCAACAATAGTCAAAAAGAAGCAGTCAAGGAACATGTTGAGGAATTCAAAGAAGCATTTGTGAAGGCTAGTAATCTAGAGACTTCACATACATTATTGGAAGAGCAATTCTTTGATGCACATGATGGAAAATTGAAGTCACAGATTGTTTGTGACTCAACCTTTCTGAATTAAGCTATTGCAAAAGCAATAGAGCATCAGTGCTCAAAACTAATGTTAGAGAGTGAATTAGAGATATTTTTTAGTTAACACAAGGTAGAAGATATAGAGAGAAAGCTATGGTTTAGTGTGCAAGTCTTGATCTGATCATTGTAAGCGGGAACTGTAAGAACAAGGTCGTTGGTAGACAAAGATAGTATTTGAGTTTGTGGTAGATACACATTTATTGCACAGTGTGATTTGAAATGATTTAAGGATTGCTAACAAGATTTGATGTACCATTTATTCATGCGAAGTGTCTTGAGAAAATTGAAGAGTGATTTGACAACAATTGAAGTGTGAAGCAAGTTTGTGAAGACAAAAGTTGCAGAAGCCCTAAAATCATGAATTTGAGGTATTTTACAAAGTATTGAATTTGAATTCTTAAAGTATTTATAGTTACAAAGGAATGGCTAGTCAAAGAGTGCATGATTTTAGTGACAGACCAAGCTATGAGTTCAAGAAACACCCATTTGTTTCTTTATTAGATGATCCTATAGGTGCATTTTTGCAAGTTCCAGAAAATGTGTTACATGTAGAAGACATAAGGAGTTATATGCATTGCAAAATTGAGAGTATAGGTGATGAGGAAATTCACAAGGACTTAGAAGTCATGTGTAATAATGACTTAACCCTAAAGTCTAAGTATGCGCACCTTGAAGATTTGAATTTGGTAAAGTGCATGTTCTACATAGAATTTGACAATCAAGAGTGGACCCAAATTATATTGAGCAAAATACATGATGATAAGTTCTAGTTAGGTGATGTGTAGATTGTCATTAACAATGACCTAATCCACAAGGTCATGGGATTTAGCAATGAAGGTTGTAATCCTGTTAATGAGAAAAGCATCAGGAAAATAGTGGAGACAAACCTAAAAACAAAGTTTGACAAAAGGAATATGAGGGTTAATCCTATTTAGGATAAAGGAGACAAATTGTTGACCAAAAACTTAGGGTACAAGTTAAAACATAGATCAAGGGTAAACTATGTACCAGTCGGATTCCTTCATACAGCATATGTGATGGCTACTGAAAGGAGAAAAGTAAATTTGTGTGACATTGTCAAAGTGTAGCTATTGGAAAATATTACAAATATAAAGAAAATAAAAAGCACAGTATTTAGATTTGAGTCTCTATTGACTCATTTGTTTTTCAATGTTACAAAGAAGTTTCCTAGAGTGATAAATTGGGATAGCAGTGAGTGCGCAATGAAGATTGTAACTCAAAGCTAGAGATATAAACCAAAAATGTAAGAGACATTGATATTGATAGGATGATGAAGAATTGTTAGTCTGAGATGAAATTAAGAAATAAGATACCTCTCCCTATGGTAGAAAAGTATAAGGATGATTTGTGCTTCATGGTGGAAACTGATAACACATGCATGGAAGCAGTGATACCTAGAGTGAAGTTCATTGAGCCTATGGGCTACGAGATGAGTGAAGAATAAATTAAAGGGTATGTGCAGATCATACTCAAGTCTGAACAGGACACAAAATGTCCTAGATGGGGGACATATGATGAAAGATAAACGATTGTAGAGTCTAAGCTTGACATCAAGGAGAGCAAGAAAAAAGTAGAGAAGGAGATAGATTCCATACTCAAGGAATTTGGCATGTCAAGATAGGAATTCAATGAGCTAAATGGAATTGCATTAGAAATGAAGGCCAGTAGGAAGATAGAAGTGTTGGCAGCAACACCCATTGTAATGGCAAGACTTTTAGAAAGTGTAATGATGGCACAACTATGTGCATAAGCTCCTATTGCACCACATGCAGCAGTTGCACAATTGCAACCAGTTAGAGTCAACTTTGAGCAATTAAGGAGGCATACAGAGGTGGAAGCACCTACTGCACAAAGGAAGTCAGGGAGACTGGTGAAGGTTATGTAAGAACCTGAATCTCAAGACAAGAAAAGAATAAAGCAAATCAGCAACGGGCCTAGAAAAAGGAGGAAAACCATGCAAGTGAGTAGTTCTAAAAGCTTAGATGATAATGATGAAGATAAACCTATTGAGCAAGATGTACAGGAAGTTAAGACAATCAAAGGAAAAAAAGGCATGGAAACCAAAGGTAGAGAATCTAAACATGCAAATTAGAAATGACAACAATTTTGTACAGTTTAATAAATTTTATAGCATGTATAGTAGTATGGCTAGGAGACAAATTAGAAAATGCTATAATAAGAGATATGTTTCTGAGGAATAAAATATTTGATAGCATTTAGAATAAGATTCTTGAAGACCTATACAATAGGTTGATCAATAGAAAGAGAAGAGTAGTAGAAGAAGATTTGAACATGAAGATTACATCCATAAATAAGTCATGTGATGTTGGATCAAAAGAGGAATCAAACAAAATTTTAAAGGGTATTAAGCCCTTGCTATGGAACAAAAGAAGAGCAATTCTTCTAATGGGAGGCAATTATAAAGAGGTTAGGCAAGAAACAAAGGAGGATATAGTAAAGTACATGTCCTCAGTGCCTAAGAAGAGTGTGAAAGAAAAGGCTGATAGTCTAGTATATGTATAGGTAGATTCACCTTCCAGGGAAGAGGAAGAAGCGAAGAAAACATAGCAAGCACTATCTCCACCTCATATTATTATGGGTACTAAATCCATGTAAGTGGATAGTACACACATAATTGTGGATACAAAGGAGAATCCATTTATAGTGTATGGGGAAAATATTGTTGGCAATATCACTTCCTATATTAGTTCTAATGATGAAAAGGAAGACAAAAAGAAGAAGGAAGAAGAAGAAAAGAAGAGAAAGGAACATGAAGAAAAGGAAAGAAGAAGAAGAATAGGAGAAGAAGAATAGAAAAAGAAGAAGGAAGAACAAGAGAAGAAGAAAAAGGAAGAAGAAGAAGAAAAGAAAATGATAGAAGAAGAGAAGCAAAAGAAGAAAGAGGCTGAGGAAAAGAAGAGTGCAAAGGAACAGATGAAAAAGATTGCTATATCTTCAATAGTATTTACAATTGGAGCATCAACAGTAGCGCCTATTCCAATGGATGATGAAGATCAAAAAAAGATAATGGGAACTTTGAGAAAATTGTTTGAGAAAAAAAAAATTTGTAAAGTCTTTAGAGAAGACCCTTGCTGAAGTCTTGGAGTGCATGCAAAAGAAAGTTTCCACAACTATAGCAAATCCAAACTTGTAAACCAAGGCAAAAGAGTTGGTGAAGACCTTTAATAGGGGTTCACTACCTTAGCTAAAGTAGTAGCAATGCAAGCACAGAATAATCATGATACAGCCCTATTGAACACAATGTGCACCAATGTGCCCAATGATTTGAAAGCACTTGAAGGAAACATCAAGGAACTCAAAAAGTGTATTACTAAAGGGAAGAAGTTGTATGGATAGTGTGCAATGTCTTACACTTGCTTATCTAATTTTGATGCAAAGATCAAAGGCTATATGACTGAGCTTCAATCACTCACTACAAGATTGTAGCAATCAAAGATCAAAATTGAAGATTCTAAGAATGAGATTGAGAAGATCCTCAATGTTGTCAAAAGCATTAAATTTGACAAGGAGAAGGTAATAAGAAGAGTCTCTATTCTCAAAGAAATCTAACATCCAAGGTTGTAATTTTGTAAAGGCAATTGGAGGAATGTCTTTCAGCAAAGAATTTATGGCCTATACTGACTTGAGCATAGTTGAAGCGGTATCATATGCACTTTGTGCACTCGTCAGTATCTCAGAGATAGTCAAAAGCAATTGAAAGTAGGACTTTAATAGACTAAAGAATGATTTTTTAGATTACATATCCAGAATGATGAACTGATCAACACCAGGTAGCAAGTTTTTTTGATTTAATTTTTGACACCTTTGCCATGATGTCAAAGGGGGAGTATTGTATTATTATGTAGAGGAAAATTGTATAGATGTAGATGTATATGTAACAGGGAGCTTATGAATGTAGCAATGTAAAGGAGTGATAAGGAATGTAATGATCCATCAAAACATGAATAAAATTGTTATGTTTTGAAGGTAATTTTTGTGTAGTTATATTTGTTTGTTTTGTTATGTATGACATCATTTTGGGATTTAGCCGATTTTCCAAAATGTTGCCATCAATTCCAAGGGGGAGATTGTTGGAAATATGGTCAGATAGATGTCTTGATGGTTTTCATTTATGGTAGCATATACTCAACATTTCATTTATGTATTCAGATACAAAAATTGTCTAAGTATTAGACAATTTGTAGCAGTACAGTGAATTGATCTCAATAGTACAAATGATGCATAGAGAGTTAGCTTATGCATAGTTGAAGAAAAGCTTATGACATCATCATGATGACATGTACCAATGTGCATGTGTGTGTGGTCTGTATGGTGCAAGTTAGAGTAAGTTTAACTATGTTGGTATTTAACAATGCATAACAGAGCATAGTAGAAAATAGAGTTGTAAAGCTTTAGGAATTATTTTTATCTCAAAATAATTACTAAGCCATGTTAAGCCAAGTATGTGGATATTATTTTATATTATGTCAAACATGTGAAGACATGGAAGTTGACTGAGCAACAATTGGTGAATGCGCAAAATATAAGTAAAGATCTTATGATGTGCAATGAGAGAAAATATGAGTTGTGTAGTGAATGTATGTTATTCTATCCTATAAGACATTGATTATTCATATCTAGTAGTATATCCACTACCAGATCTTGTAAAGGTACTAGTAGCACGCACCACTAGTAATATCAGTAGCATCTACAGTTGGGATAGGAGTATAGTATAGTATAAGATCCAGTAGTTCTAGCGCATCCATATGCAAAGGTATCTATCAGTAATAGAACAAAGGTAGGAATCCCCGTAGCTACTACTAGACCAATGAACCCTTATAGATAGTAAGGGCAAAGAAAGTTATGGGTAAAGGAGATGTGGATCCAATATCGAATCTATGAATGGGTCCCCTCCAATCTCTTAGGTTTCTCAATTATCTCTTATACTTATCCCAGTGTTGGCCACCATAGAATTGTGGCACCTAGGCCTCATAGAATAGTAGGGGCCTCCTCCAAAAGAGCTAGATAAAATCCTGAAAGAGTGACTTCCATTGTGCAGATATTATGAAAGTTGCATGATTAGATGTGACATGCAAACTATTGTGAGAACCATCTACGAGCTTTATGTGATGTGAAATCTAATGTAAGATTAGATAAAGTGTGAGTTACAGCAACAAGTAAGTATTGTATGTTTATCTATCTTGTGAAAGAACTAAATTGTATAATTGCATGTTAGGGCACTAGGCTCTTCTTGCATACATTGTATATGATCTACCAACTCCTAATAGGGTTGAGGCTTCTAACAAGGACTTGAGACATTATATGTACTCCATAGGCTCCTAACGGGGTCAATATCCTCAACAAGATCCTATTGTTTAGTGAATCATATAATGGGTATCATCCCCACCGAGGTTTTCCCTTGGCCAAGGTTTCCCTAGTTAACAAATAATGGTATTATGAGTTCTCTTTGTATGGTTATATTTACTATTCAACATTATTGGTTTACTTTCATATGCAAGTTATAAATTAATTAACAATATTTAGTTGTGGGCAAAAGTTTGTAAAATACTGATTCACTCCCCCCCCCCTAGTATTATCTATTTCTAACAACTTTGAGGATTTTAAGAAATCCATGAAAGAGAGGTGGAGGATACCTATATTACTTGTGGAGAAACATTACAATGATGTTTGTTTCCTAGTGAATGCATAGTATACATATGTGCAAGAAGCTATACCTAGAGTCAAATGACTAAAGCCCTTGCCATATGAGATCAATGTAGATGAGGCATCTGCAGCAATAACAACTCTATTGGCATAAGACATTGACAAGAGTGCCACCTCATTTGGTAGCTATGAGGAAGTCAAATCCAAAATAACAATAGACTTGAAAATAGCTACTATTCTTAGGAAGAAGAACAAATTGGTCAAGGAGTTGAAAGAGAGATTTGGTGAAGGGGAGAAGAAGAAGATGATGATTATAATGAAGAGAAAGAACAAGATCAAGCCCCATTGGCATTAATTCAAGGATAAGGAGAGGATCAAGAAGAAGGTGAAGAAGGTGCCAAGGGAGAAGAATTCAAGGAAGCACCAAAGGACACAAAGGCCAAGAAGAGAAAGACAAAAGAACAAGTAGTGGAGAAACCTAAGAAACTTGTGAAGAAGCCACGATAGAATCTAGTTGTACCTACTACTAGGTCAAGCACAAGGGTAGCCAATGTTCAGGAAAGTAAAGTTGTAAAGCCTAAGGGGAAAAGGTCAGTGACTACAACAAAGTTGATCCAACCTAAAAAGAAGACCTACAGAATGCTAAGGAAGAAGGAAAAGAAAGATGAGTCTGACGAGGAGCAGACTGAGTTAGATGACTTGAGTCAATTTAAAGTGGTAAGCCAGAATCCCTCCTCTAACTTAGATAATTTGTGTGATAATATCAAGTCAAATGTAGATTTATCTAGTTTCACACATATTGAATTTGATAAGTTAGGGAAATTTAATCAAAATAAATTTGGGGAAGTTTTATATGACATGATGGCTAAATCAACCCCTCTAGAAATTTCCAACCCATCACCCAAGAGTCTATATGACTGAGTTGAGAAAAAATGGCAATATAGCTTACAAATTGAAAGACGGATCAAGGAATCAACATTAGCCCAAGTTATGCCAGAATTAGACAAAAGAAAGATTACTAAAGCTATGGAAAAGCACAAGACTAAATTTTCCCCCAAATATAAAGCTTTCCATATCTTGATGAAGAATATTGAAGATGTGTCTAATAAAAGCACAGCAATTTGGAAATCAATATATGAGTTATCCACTCTAGAAATCACAGAAAAAAGGTGAGCAAGAATTGTAAGAACCTAAGAAAGGTGAACAAGAGGCAGTAGATACTGCAAAAGAGGTCCCAGATAAAGATGGTAATGTGGATGGCACTAAGGAGACAACACAAGAGGCCATAGATGAGGAACAATAGTAAGATACACAAGATGTACAAGTGTCGAGTGTCAGTCCACCACACATAGACCAAGTGAGTCAATGGGAATCAGTACTCATCAAGGATGTACTTGATGTAGAGCAATCATAAACTTTATGATAAAACACACCATACCAAACCAAAAGGATAGGGAACCTAACAAGAATCGATAAGAAAACTGAATCACCATTAAAAACAACACATATTTTCACTACATATAATTATTTGTAGATTACAAAATGGATCATTTTGACTCTTCTAATCTTTCCTCTCATAACCTATATCTCCATTCCTATCGACAATCTCTACCTTTTATAACATTTTTGGCAGTTATCATGTAACCGTTTACATTCCCATTCCACTATCAATTACAATTTTCCTTGGATTCCTAGTTACATTTGTGAGGTCTTGTGTTTACATTCATAATAAGTCATAATGCAAAGATTTTTTGTTTACATAACTTTTCATCGAGCTAAATGAATGATTTTGATACATTAACATTATAATTTTCAAACGTTGTAGTGCAAGGTGGTGGTGCCCCTGCACCATACTCCCCTGCTTCAAAATTTCCATGTCCCTATGGAAATGTCTTCACTTGATCAATGCTTCTACTGCTTCCATGCTTTATCACTTTCAACTATGACTCTTCATGGACTAACTTCCATCAATGGAGTTCAACAAGTTGTCGTCAAGGTGCTTCTTCCATTCTACTGTCCACTCCTCCATGCTGCACACAAATACCAACACTTTGTCCCTCACTTGGGATTCCCTCTTGCCTCTCTCCCCAAGACTTTTGGTGACACAAAAAGGACCATCTTCTCTGGCCCTAGACCATATCCTATAGCCTTCACCTAGTAGACCTCTTGTCCACCCATCTGCAGCGAGTGAACTAGCACCTGCAACCACAAAAACTTCACTAACAAAAATCATATACCTAACTCTACCTGGTGTAGATTGGCTTCTACACACTCAGAATCTTTTGAGCTCTGATACCAATCTAATGTGGAGCAATCAAAAACTTTACGATAAAACACACCATACCGAACCAAAAGCATAGGGAACCTAACAAGAATCAATAAGAAAATTGAACCACCATTAAAAACAACACATATTTTCACTACATATAACTATCTGTAGATTACAAAATGGATGGCTCTCTAGCTGCCGCCAAAGAGTCATTTTGACTCTTCTAATCTTGCCTCTCGTAACCTATATCTCCATTCCTATCGATAATCTTTTCCTTTTATAACATTTTTGGCAGTTACCATGTAACCATTTACATTCCCATTCCACTATCGATTACAATTTTCCTTGGATTCTCGGTTACATTTGTGAGGTGTTGTGTTTACCTTCATAATAAGTCATAACGCATAGATTTTTTTTTCACATAACTTTTCACCAGGCTAAATGAATGATTTTGATACATTAACATTATAATTTTCAAACGTCGTGGTGCAAGGTGGTGGTGCCCCTGCACCAGTACTTGATAATTCAACTCAGAACATCAATCCCTTGACTGAAGAAGATTTGAAAAATATATTGAAGGACTCCACCATAGTAGCACAACTATGCTCAAAACCCATATTGGTGAGAGTTGATGAGATTCATAATGCAGAAGCTGCATCAATAGGGAAATAACCAAAAGACGCATCTAATGTGCCCCCTTAATCTACAGAAGTGAAAGAGACAAAAATAAAGGATCTTCAAGGAGATCAAAGTGCAAACCTAGCATAGACTATTGTTACAACTGATACACCATTTGCAATTCCAATTGTAGTATTTCAAATGAAAGAGGCAGAGGCATAGTCAACAGATCATTGCCTAGCCTAAATAGTTCAGGTTTACCTATAATTGTAACTATTGAGAAGGATGGAATTGAAGTTCACATAGGTTAGGAGGCAAGTCTTGCACCTACTCCACAAATTCTAGGTGAATTTCACAAAGAAGTGAAGGCAAATAATAGGACTAAAGAGTCAGCTTTGAATACTAAGCTAGAGGAACATATTGCAATCCAGACATTGGTCACACTACTAGTTTTTTTATATCCTCTTAATAGTCAAACTCTTCAAAAGCTGAGTACAAATGCTACACTATTGTAGATATCAAGGCCTAGTCCTAGCAAATCAAAGAGTGTAGAAGATACATCTTTTGGGGATGTAATTCTAGATAAAGTGATTGAGTTTCCCAAGTTTGATCTAGCAACAATCACAATTGAAGAGATGAGAATTCTATAGGAAGCTCTATAGAGAAAGAAGATGCAACAAATGATGAGAAGGGAGTATAATAAAAAGCAAGTTTTTCATGAGATTAAAAACATATTTTATGATGCCTTTAGTCTCTTTGAGATGAATGAAGACAACCCCATAATTTAAGAAACTTGTCACTATTGTTGACAAAATAAAGAATGAAGACTTAGACTCAAATTTTAAACTTTTAGAATGGTCTAAAAGGAAATTTCGCACAAAGGTACTAGAGAATATATCTAGTGATATTGCACTAAGATGGATTGATTTAGCAACCAAAATGGAGAGTTTGAAGAAGGTGTTAGAGAATATTTTCTCTCTATACACCAAGCTATGTGATGTGAATCTTTTCACATAGGAAGTTCAGAGGGCTATTGACCAACTACAAGGATATTTACAAATTGCAAGTACTACTCTTAAGTTATCTCTTGTCAAAGCCAAGTTCATTTATAGAATTTACTATCCACACAAGATAGGCTTATTGAGCTATAAGCATAGGATGCAAACATTCAAGCTACCTTGATCAACATCCAATCCATGTTGACTCTGCACATGGAAGTGTTGCATAAGAAACTAGCCTATACTGAGACTTTGATGAAGAAAGATTCTCATCTTTCAACTTATGATGGCTTAGTTGACCTTGTTGCCCAACTAGACATTCAATATCAATCTCTACAGGTCACCAGTAACAATTGGGATGTAGCCTTGAAGATTATAATAGAGGTCCATAAATTATTTTTGGACAAACCCACTTTAGGGTATAACTCAAATGACATAAGTGTCAAAAAAGGGAGATTATGAAGTTTTTGTTGATAAAGGATGAAATTTTGAGATATGAAGTTCATCAGACATATCTACTTAAAGGGAGTATCAGACATAGACATAGAACAAAAATGAAATATTTACTCAAGGGGAGTAATGGAGTAATGGAGTTATGAGGTATGACTGATAGTCATCCATTTTGCAAAATTTTGGATTTTTGAAATTTTGTATGAGATTTGAGTCACAGATATATATTGTCTAATTTATGCTCATAGTAGGAATGTATATTCATGAAAAAGTATTTTTTCCACTCATGTTGAAGGGGGATATTGTTGATCTCATTTTGGTTTTGACAAGGCATTGAAAAAAAACTTAAGTCATTACTTTGTATAAACTTAGTGTATGTTGAGTATCAGTTGCTAGATAATACATGCTGAGCAATATGATAGTTAGTGTCGAGCACTAGTATGTGTCGAGTAGTCTATGTGTGTCAAGTCAATTAGATGTCAAGCCAATAGAAGGAGTCAAGAAAGTTAGTGTGTGCTGAGTGATGTAGGTGTCAAGTAGATAGTGTATGATGAGTTGTTTAAAAGCTGAGTTACAACATTATGAACATAATGATGGTCAAGCATCAAAGCCTTTAGATGTTGAGTGAACAGTTTATGACATAGTTGTTTGTAATGGCACAAACTACTATGTAAACCATTTTCAAGCCAACATATGCAACTTTTTATGATTCTAGAAGATAAGGATCAAGTCATATTGAGAATCCCTATGTAGTACATGCAACCAATCTGATTAAGGGATGTTTTAAGTGGAAATATGGATCCACCATAACCATTGATTCAAGCCTAACCCTAGACCACCTATGCTTACTTAAGGAGGCAAAACCTAAAGAGTTTGTATGCAAGGGGAGAATGTGTGAGAGATGAATGCTAAGTGCAAAGTGAGCATTCAAGGTGACTATGGGGGTAATGATAGTGATATGAATTGCAAAATTAGTTAGAGAGAATAGAGGAAAGTAGAGAGAGAATAGAGGAGACATATCTAATCAAAAGGATCAAGGATTCATTAGGAAAGAGAATATCTGACATCTAGCAATAGAGTGCTAACTAAAGGATGAAGGTGTTGAATCATTTTAATAGGTGATGCAAAGAAAATCTCCTAATAGAGTAGACTTAACAAACTTGTGTAAATCTCTTAACCTAGTGCTTACTTTTTTGTAAGTTTAAGTCCTCTAACAAGGTACACTTTTAATAGGGTGTTGAAATCCTTTATCACGGTGAAACCTAACAATCTTTTTAAGCCTTTAACAGGGCATACCCTTTACAAGTTAGATCATAGTTTATGGTCAAACTAATTAGCTACACTTTACAGCTGTAGTAGTGAAGATTTGTGGGTGTCATCCCCACCCCAGTTTTATCTTCTCGTTAGAGGGTTTTTGGGTAACAAAATTATTGTGTCATGTGTTATTTGTTTCATGCTATGGATGAATATGTGTAGTTAGTTATTTCATTTTACATGCTAAATTATGAGATGGATGTGTGGTGAATGTTTTGTGGTAAAATTTTTGAAGTGTTGATTCACCACCACCCCCCCCCCCCCCCCCCCTCAGAGTTTACTTTCCCATTGTTATTTCCAACAAACTTTATTTATTTTTGGTTTTTTCAATGGTATGTTGTTGAATCACACAATTTTTTGCACAAATCACTCTATCAATCACCTTTAAATCACTATGTAGGTTCTTTGATCATTGGGTGAGTAAAAATGATCGACAAAATTCACTATATAGTTTCAAACGGTCAAATTAGGTCTTCAATAAATACTCCGTACAATGGTGGGTACAATATAGTTGGCATGACCTTAACATAAGAACTTGGTTAATATAATACCTTCCTTCCATCAGTTGGTTAAGACCACAACTTAGTTGTTATTACCATTTCCACACTTGGCTCAGTCAACATATCAACTCAATCTATATGGGAGTCTAATTTACATAGCGATACTCAGTCATTATAAACACTAATACTAATGCTCAACACCAATAATGTATATGAATTATTTGCTCTGTTCTTGCATCAAATCAATCCTAATTCATTTTTATTTATGTAGATGTGGAATTTTAACACATCTTATGTTAGGAACTAGTGTATAATGTAGCATTCAAATGTACAGTTCCTTACATACCTTCTTTGCTTAGTTAGTAATAGTGTGATCACTTGATCCACTAGATTGGTTGATCTCAGCTTCACTAGTTCCAATACTACCTACTTCTTCCTTCTTTTTCTAGCTTTGATTCATTTGGTCCTTTTTCATCTCAACAATCTTTTCACCTTTTCCTTGTTCATTGTTAGGTGTTGGTGCTCTAGTTCTATAATTTCTACTTACATGTCCAATCTTTTGACAACTATAGCAAACCAAACTTCCATTCATCCAACTCTTGGATTTGCCTCTAAAATGTGTCCTAATATATTTTTCTACAATATGACCATATTCACCATAATAATGAGAACTATACCTTGTGTTATAATCCATTATGGAAGTTACCTTATTCAGATGTCTTTCCTTGATTCTTGGTTGTCAAACTAGGTTTTTCCTTAGACATGCATTATTGAGCTCTATGTCCATACTTCTGACAGTTGTAACAATACCCTTAAAATCTAGATGCAACAAGTGTATTACTAGCCTTTGACCTGCATTCATGTGCTTGGTGTCCTTGCTTCTTTCAATTAAAATAGTATCCATTGAATTTTGATTTAGGATTTTTCTTACCATTCTTATTTCTATAGATATTTTTTGTATGTCCTAGTTTCCCACAATGATGCCATGTACGCTTGTTGTGATTTGGATTTGCATTCCTTTGTTCTCCACTTTTTGATGATTCTCCTTCTTTAGTGGATTAAAATTACTTGTTATATCCTAGTCTAGAGATGTCACCAGGTATTCTTGGTGTTCTCATGATCAATTCCTCAAATTATTTCACAACCTCATTAGGTTTTTTCATCCTCTCAATTAGTTCCTTTTCATATCTTAGCTCATTCCTCATATTTGTAATTTCCATGTCCTTTCTACTCAGTTCTTGATTTACAAGTAACAATTGACTCACCATATCCAACTAATTATTTGGGAGCTTTTGCACATCAAATATCCTTTCATCAAGTCTAGTAGCCATTTTTCTTGTGTCATCTTATGTCATTTTTTTATCTTCTTCAGCTTTCCTTTTCAATTCAATCACTTCACATAGTCTTACTAATTGGATTTCATGCTCTCTTTTCAATAATTTAACCTCTTAGTTTAGTATGTTGTTTCTTTCCAATAGGTCTTCTATTGCTACATCACTTTCACTGGAATTTCTATCATCAAGTAGTCCTTAAATGTTTTCATCTTGATATAGAGTATCATTATATTGGATATCCAATTCATTCCTTCTCTTCAAGGATTTATTCAATTCCTCTCTTGCTACTTCAAGTTGTTATAGTATGATCTGTACGTATGTCAAGCTTTTGATTCTCAATGATCTTTCCCAACTTATAAATATTGACATCCAAGATCTAAACTCTCAAGTGGTTAGACTTCTTCTAAGAGAATTAAGATATGATACCAATTGTTGGAAGTCTATTGGGAAAGTAAGATACTGAGAGGGGGGGTGAATCAAGATCTATAAAAATATTATCACTTGAAATAAATCAAATGCATTCACCATTAACCCATCTCATATCAACATCATATAACCATATAACCATAAAATGAAATAGACCTAATTATTCATCACATCCATAAACATGAAAGTAAATATAAATGCTTAACACAAAAGATTACACCCTCTAAGGTGAAGGTAAAACTAGGGTGGTGATGACACCCACAAATCTTTACTACTATAGCAATAAAGTGTACCTATTAAGGCCACAATGTTTGATCACTTCTAGTGATCTACCTTGTGAGCAGCCTGCCCTACTAAGAGCTTACAAGACTTATTCAGTGTACCTTGATTAAAGGGTTTGAACTTACAACTAAGTAAGCACTCTGTTAGGAGATTTGAATAGGCCTATTAGGACCACTCAGTTAAGAGATTTACCGTAATTCACTTGTTATAATGTATCATTACATGATCCTTTAGTTAGCACTCTAATGCCAGATTACAAATCTCCTCTATCCAATTTTGATCTAATCTCCTATCTAATAAACTTTTTTTTGTCCTTCATTGTTAGGTTGCTCTACCTGATCTTTGCTTTTGACTATCAAATATAGCCTCTTTCACACTTACACTTGTCTCTTCACTTTCTCACACATGCACTTTTGTTTAGGGTTTAGACCCTCCTTAAATAATCAACTGGAGAATATTCTAGATCATAATCAATGATCTAGATTTCTCCCTTTTGCTACTTATTCATTCCATTTTTTTTGATTGGCTACACTTCCTTCATAGGGATTGATGACCTCTAACAAAATATGTAAACAACTCCTTAGCTATCTCCACAACCTTTAAATCATGTATAGAAGTTGACCAAAATGGTTTACATAAGTTTTTGTGCCATTCCAAAAATATATACCAAAACTAGTTTACTCAGCACTTGAATACCCTAACACTAAGTCATAACCGATGCTCATGTTGTCACTTGGCTTCTGAATGCTTAGTACTAACTATGTGACTCGGCATGAACTAACTTTTTTTAGCTTGGTGTCTACTAACTTTTGACTTACTTGGCATAAATTGTCACTCAACACATACTGGGGTGCTCGACAACCTAAGACTTGCTCGGCTCAAACTAAAATATAAACAATTCTAGAATCATTTAGCCTTCATTTGGTGGGTCAGTCATAGTAATGAATGACCAACTCTACCTAGGAAATGAATAAGTGTTTCACACTAATAGGCAACATGACTTGGAGATCAATAATAGCTTGGTTAATACTACAGTTCTTTATTCACCAAAAAAATTGTCTTCCTTATAGATGATCTCAACACTTAATCAAATCATGTAAAACAATCAAACCAACATTATACTATTAGAGACTAACTCATTAAAATTCCCATTGAATGCCATACACTTATCAACTATTACATCATCACACTTTCTTCAAATCCTCTTCATCAATCAAATGATATGACACTCTATTGAATTAGCATAATGTCTAACCAACTAAGGCTTGACATCAATGACACATAACAATTGATGTGAATCTTTCACATGCATTAACAACATTATCAGTTGGGGCTAACAATCTCCCCCTTTAGCATTAATATTTTTAGATGCTCAATAATGGTTCGCGTCTATGGTTTCATCATATTTTCATACTAAATCATCCCATTTTATCATTCCACTAACCTTGATTTTTTGGCCAACTTGATCATATCTCAACAGTGTCTATCATCATTCGTATCCTCTTTCACATCAATTGCAGATCATCTTGGAACCATTTCAACATCATCAAAAATCATATCAAATCAACTCGAAATCATATCAAATCAACCCAAAATCACTCCAAATCTACCCAAAATCACCCAGAATCACCCCAAATCTACCCAAAATCACCCAGAATCAATCTTAATCAACCTAGAACATGTTTGATACCTTAAATCAATCATCATCTATCCAATCCTAGGAATTTTTGTGGCTTTCAGTGCCTCAAAAACCTATCAATATATCAAACCTATCAATCTGACCTTAGTACTAGCATGCCTCTTTGTGCTAGGTCAAACTATCATTCTTGTCATTCGATCATTGACATTTTTGAGTCCATTAGTGTCTGATTGTGATCCTTAGTGTCAGATCACAACATCATCAAACTATTTTAATGACATTGATAGCATCCATCAATGTTATTATGATCAACCATATCAATCAATCTTGATCATGTAGCATTTATGATATTAGTTAAATTTTACATGTCCTTAGTTCATGTCATGTGTCCTTGGCATGTTACCAATTTTAATCAATTAATCAATTTGACCATGGCTTTGGTCTACCTATCATCATCCTAGTCAATCTGTATTATCATCACATTTCATCAAAGGATACTATCACATTTATTAATCAAATTGGTCAATCATTTACTAATTTTCTCTATAGGATTAAATAACCCATAATTTAGTCCTATGTCATTTCACTATTTATTCTTCCTAACTAACCTCCTCAATTAATTAATTTTATTAATTAATTAATTTTCCATTCACAAACCATGGAAATTCACAATTTCCTAAGTCATATTTTCCACCATTAATTCCATTTCTACTCATTTCTATTTGGGTGGAATAATGGATTTTTAATTCAAATATTTCACATAATATTGACATCATCATGAATGGATTCTCCATTTACACTTGGCTAAGATATGTCATAATTTGTGTATTCTTATTCCCTTATGCATGACTATATTTGGCTTCCCTTGTCATAGATTCTTGGCTTTAAGTGGGTTTGAGGTGTCACATGGTGTGTCATAGATCCTCTTCCATTTTTAGCCATGTTTGACTTCCAAGCATCATATAATCCTACATTTGGCATCATGTGTCATATGTGTTATGGATTCTCAAAGGAATCTTTTGCCAAGTCACATATCCAAGGTGACAAATCCAATGCTCTCATCTTTTGTGTTGATTATAAATTGAGCATTCTTCCTCTCATTTTGGGTCCTTGGGTACTAAGTCTTGATTTTTGAGGTCCTAATTTTTTAGTATCTTCATGCATAAAATCACTTCTTCTAGTACTTTTATATTATTATCATAGGCTTTTGCTTCCTAATTGTGTGCATTATAGGCAATTGGAGCTACATCACATGGAGAAGAAAGAAGGACATGGGAGCTACAAATGAAAGAGGGGGTTTTTAACTTTATGTTGCTTCCTTCATTTATTTGGCTTTCATGATATACTAGAGGGTATCAATGTATGTTTATTGAGTTTGTGATTTTCTCATAGTATGTTAGATATTAGCCTATGTTATGGTCCTACAATGGTAACACATAAACACATAAGATATTACATTAAATATAATTACATTATAAAATAATAGACATCAAATGTCAACACAGATTTAGCTCTCAGACTTCATTTAGGTTCTCTACAATAGGTTCAACATTAGGTTCACCATCTCTATCTCATTCCACTATGACATTTTCTCCCCCTTTGGGTGTACTCCTTTGTTCAACATCATCTTCAATATCTTTTATCATCTATGAAATTACTCCCTCTTTTCTCTTAGTCTGATTATCTCTCCCTTTGACAATAATGCCAAAGGTAACTATAAGTTTTTAGGAGAAACCTATAAAACCTTGTAGTAATACCTTGCACCTTACATGTACTAATTCCATTTGCATTATTAAAATCACATTCAAAACTTTAGGAAATAGTCCCTAACGAGTGAACACTTGCATCAACTCTAGAAAAATATTATGATAACCCATGAATTGATATGGGAATCTAATAGGTGGGAATTTAGCAGTAGGAACTGATCCTAGTGATGTAGGGAATCCTCAAGCAAGGAACTCAGCAGGGATTGTTGGGAAGCTAGGATGAGTTTTAATGGTCTAGAGAAGGAAGAAGACAAAATTATACTCAATTTTTGTTCTAGAAGATGTGGGGACGCTAATAATATTCATATTGATCCTCTAACTAAGTGTCCTATCTAGATTAGGGGCCTATTGTAGGTGGGGAATATTTTGGTGGATGTGGGTAAGGATTCAGAGGGATCACATGTGGAGGAGTAGAAGAAGGATGATTTGGAAATAGGTCAACGCAAATGGTCTTCTCTTTATTTGGAAGAAAGCCAGGAGGAAAGTCTTCTTTTCCACCTATTACTTCAAAATCCTGTTGGAAAAAGGTGAGTTTCAAATTTTCATCCCAAATTCAATTGTTGATTATTCTATTTTGACTATGGAGTTTATCCTAGTTGGAAAATTTCTAAGGGCACGCCTAGAAATTGATGCTCTTAGAAACACGGTTAAAAGGAAATGGGCTCTATGTGGTCAAGTGGATATTGTGCTAATGATGAGAAAGTTTTTTTCTTTTGTCTTTACTTGTAAGGAAGATTTAAATAATGTTCTATGTGGTGGTCCTTGATTGTTTGGAAACAGTACTCTAATGATCCAAAAATGGGAACCCAATATGGACCTTTCTAATGCCTTTTTTCTTACTACTCCTGTATGGGTCAGATTACTAGGACTCCCACTTGATTTTTGGCATGAAGATATATTTAAGGGGATAGTTGGCTCATTCGGTGAACTTATAGAAATTGATAATGGGATAGCTACAAGGTCTAAACTTCATTGTACCTAGATCTATGTGAAAGTTTCTCATTTGAAGAACCTTCCCCAGAAGGTGGAATTAAATTCAAAACTTGGAAAATGGATGCAAGAGATAGTCTTCAAAGACCTTCCTAAAGCATGTTTTGTTTGTAAAAAATAGGGCCATTTGGCTCAAAATTGTTTGATAAAAATGAAAAAAAATTGAAGATGGTGAGCATGGAAAAAAAGGTGGAACCCAAGTAGAGAATGGTGTGGAAACCTAAAGCGATCGGTGAAAAGGAGATGCTGCTAGAAGAAGAGGAGAAATCCTAGAAAAATTAAGACTCTAGGCTCAAGGATAAATCAGAGTATGAGGATCCTATGAAATAGATGGTAATCTATCAAAATAAAGATCTTGAATTGGAAGGTTTTGAAGATTTAGATGAGACTAAGGAAGGAGAAATCCTTGAGACAAGAAATGGTCAACTCGATGAGTTTGAAATTTTAGAAGAGTCATAGCATGAAGATTTTCATATTCTTTTAAGACCCTTATATCAAGAGTTTTTTATTCTTGAAAATGTTCTAAAGACAAACAGTATGGATCTGATTATTGATGAGAAAGATTCTAAACAAAAACAAGGTCAAAGGATGAAAATAGAGAAAAAATCTAACCCTATCCCTATATCTATAGGAGTTGAAACCTAAAGAAGTAAAATGGAAATTGATCCTCTCAAATTGAAATCGAATGTTAGAGCTCCATAGAAACCTGGTAGAAAAACTACTAGGCAAACAAGAGAAAGTGAAAGTTTACAGAATATTTCTGATGGGAAATGGGCAACTATTCTAGATTTTACTCCTAAAAATTTATAATAAAAGTGATCACCTGGAATATTAGAGGGATGAACAATATTCATAAACTTGATATTGTTCAAAATTTTGTTAGAGAGCACAAACCTGATATCTTAATGCTCCAAGAAACTAAAATGGAAAAAGATAAAGCCAAAAATCTTAAATCCTTCAATAATTATTGTATCATGGCAAGTAGTTCTAAAGGTTCTTCTGAAGGAACAATGATCGTGTGGAAATAGTCTTTGTTCTCTGGTACTTTTATGGATGCTAATAAACATTTAATGGTTGTCAAGTTAAAGAGTTATACCTAGAATAATTATTGGTATATAGTTAATGTGTATGTACCAAATAATAAGAAAGCTAGAAAAAAGTTTTGGGACTCTTTATCTAAGATAAAGAGTGTTGATTATTATGGAAGATGATTATTTTTGGGGATTTTAATGTTCCTCTTTATGAACATGAAAAAAAGGTGGAAATGCTAGTCAATTGGAAGGAAGACTGGATTTAATGGACTTAGATCTTCAAGGAGTTGAGTTCACATTGAGCAATAAAAGAGTGGGAAATGAATGCATCCAAGCTCATTTGGATAGAGTATTAATATCTATAGACTAGACTAAAGATTTTGTGTGTAACCTTAAGGCTATCCAGAAGATTGCTTCTAATCATTTTCCTCCTTTATTTATGGCGGAGGCTATTCAAGCTAGGAAGAATTTCTTGTTTAGATTTGAGAAAATGTGGATGCAGCATCCACAATTTGACGATTAGCTTGTGGAATAGTGGAACATTAACATTGAAGGAATGACTTTATTCCATGTGGCTTCTAAACGCATAAATGTTAAAAAAGAAAGTTAGAGAATGGAATAAAAGATACTTTGGAAATATTTTTGAAAGTAAATCAATTATCAAAGATGATCTAAAAGTTATCCAAGATAGAATCCAATAGGAGGGATACTTGATGGATTTGGTGAAGGAAGAAAATGAGAAATTGGTGGAGTACTGTGACATTATTTCTAAAGAAGAGATCTATTAGAGATAGAGGTCTAGATCCATTTGGCTTGAAGGAGGAGATAGGAATACAAAAAAAATTCTATTTGTCAACTCTGAAACATAGAGCCAAAAATTGTATTTCCAATCTCACCAAAGGAAGAAATCAAATCACTAATGAAAAGGATATCTTTGATGAAATGGTTTCCTTTTATTCATCCCTACTATCTTCAGACCCTAATATTGATCAAACTAAATAGGTTGAGTTGTTAGATGATATACCCTCCTTGGTCACTGAGGAGCAAATTAAATTGTTGTGTACTATTCCTAAGGGAGAGAAAATATATAAAGTTGTATGCTCACTTGAAGTAGATAAATTGTTAGATTTTGGTGACTGATCAGGAAAGTATTGTACATCATAAATTTTGGGTCATGGCCGACATGTGGCCGACGTTGTGGCCGACATATGGCCAACATGTTGTAACCCTAAAATGGCATAAAATACTTACATAAAAGGGTGTAGGGTTAGGTATTTTTTATTATGTTATGTTGTGATGCGAAATTGATTCTTGTAGTGGTATTGAGCTATAAGGGATTACGGATTGTAATCAGGTTGTAATCACTAGATCGTAATAAGATCAAACTTGTTGCTTGGTGGACGTAGCCCAGGGATTGGGTGAACCACGTTAAATCTTGGTGCCTTGTGTTCTTTTGTATGTGATCTATTATTTTCTGTTATTGGTTATATTTGAATGTAATTTTTATTTCTGTCTGTGGTTTAATCCTAACATAAATCCCTAGGACCAAATGGTCTCCCTATGCTTTTCTTTCAAAAAGAGTGGAAACTAGTTGGTAAAGATGTATGTGACATTGTTAAAGAATTCTTTGGGGCTAAAAGAATGCTGAAGGAAATTAACCCTACCTTCCTTTGTCTAATTCCAAAGAAGATTAGAGTTGATTCTTTGGACCAGTTCAAACCCATTAGTCTCTGCAACTTGATTTATAAAATCATCTCAAAAGTCCTTACTTTGAGATTGTTAAATATTCTTCCTAATTTGATTTCAAAACAACATAATGGTTTTATTCCTGGTAGACAAATCCTTAACTCTATAATTTTTGTGCATGAAAATAGCCATTCCTTATCTCTTTCTAATAATCAAGTTTTTATTATGAAAATTGGTATAGCCAAAGCCTATAATAGAGTTGAATGGTCTTTTTTCCACAACATTCTAAAATCTTTGGCTTTAGTATCATTTTGATTAAGCTTATTATGCAAATGATTTCTACTACTTTGGTTGTTGTGCTAATCAATGGAAGATCTACATAATTTTTTTAACCCTCTAGGGGGCTGAGGCGAGGTGATCCCTTATCTCTGATTATCTTTACTATTATGGTTGATTATTTAGGTAGATATATTGGGAAATTGGTTTCAAAAGAGGAAATTCAAGGGTTGAAACCTTTGACTCACACTCTTGTTTGCTCCCATGAACAATTTGTGGATGATACCATCTTCCTTGGAAAAGTTGATGATAGGGAGGTGAGAAATCTTTAAAAGGATCTTAATCTTTATTCCTCTGCTACTAGTTAGCTAATTAATTGGAACAAGATATCCTTATTTTTTATTAACACCCCATTTTTAAGACAGGGAAAGATTACAAATATTCTTGGTTACTCTATTGGATCTTTTTTGTCTACTTATCTTGGTTTACCCTTAGGGTTGAGTCCTTCGAAAAGTTTTTAGGAGGATCTTGTTAAGAAATTCAATAAGAAACTAGCAGGATAGAAAGGTAATATGCTGACTCAAGCTAGTAAAGTTACTCTACTCAAAACCTATTTTTAAAATATTCCTACTTATGCTTTGAGCCTCTTTAGGATTCATGTTAAATTTGTTGATACAATTGATAAAATTCAAAGGAATTTCCTCTGGTCTAGAACAGAGGAAAAGAAGAGAATGGCTTTAATTGCTTGGGGAAAGATTTGTAAACCTAAGTAGGAAGGTGGTTTATGTATAAGATCTATTAGAAGTATGAATAAAGCATTATTAGCTAAACAAGGATGGAGAGTCTATCATGATAACAAGGAATGAAGTTCTATCTGGAAACATAAGTACCTTTATGAGCCTCCTCCTTTTTTTGATTTTCTTTCCTATCCTATTGTTCCTTCTTCTTCTTCTATTATTGGAATGTGGTCCAGGGAGCTAAACATATTTTAAATAAAGGTTGCAAATGGAAAGTATGTAATGGGAGAAAGATCAAGTTTTGGGACAATGAATGGCTTTTGGATCACCCTTTGATTGAGGATTTTGAGGATAAGACTTTTTTTGATAGATGCAAATAGGTTTATGGCAGTTTTGTGGAGAATTACTAGATTAACAGTAAATGGGTTAATATTGCTGAGATTAATTATGATTTTTCCAACATCTAGTTGGTCTTGAATGTTGTTAGCCTTTATCCTCAAAAAGAGGATATTTTGGTCTGGGGGATTGAACCAAGAGGACGTTTCAAGGTCTCTTCTATTTGCAAATCAAAGGACAAAAAAAATACTCCTATTTGGGTTAAAGTATGGATTAAAGGGCTTATTCCTAAAATCAATATCTTTTTTTGGACTATGCTTCAAAACAAAATTTTAACTTTGGATAATTTGCAAAGGAGAAGGTTTTACTTAGTCAATGGATGTTTTCTTTGTAAGATGGACATTGAAGATAGGAATCACCTTTTTTTAAACTGTAATTTTAGCGAAAAAGTCTGGAGTCACCTCCTTATCTACTAGAATTTAGTTTGGGTTCAACATAGTAACATTGATCAATGTTTTCAGAGTTGGACATGTCTAACTAAGGATGATGAAATTGATTTTCTTTGGAATATTTCTCTCCCTCATATCTAGTGGAGTATATGGAAGGAGAGGAACAATAGAATTTCCAAAAATAAGGAGACTCTTGATTGGGTTTTGGGTCAAAATATTATCAGAGCTATCTAAGAGAATTTCAAATCTCATAGAAAAATGTTTGATGAGACTCAAATAAGTAATCCTATGAATGCTAAAGGTACTAAAACAAAATAGGAGCATCAGAGACAGAAAGTAAAGTGGAGATCTCCACTAATGGGTTGGATCAAAGGTAATTTTGATGGTTCTGCTAAAGGGAATCCAAGAAAAGCTAGATGTGGAGGTGTTTTGAGAGACCATTACAATAGGGTTGTGGATTTCATTTCTATACCTGTAGGTAAGTCTACTAGTCATAAAGATGAGGCAACGACTTCTCTGTTCACTATGAGGATGGTTGTGGAATCTGATTTTTAGAATCTATGGTTGGAAGGAGACTCCCTTAATATTATTTATGTGTTGAATAATAAGAGTCTAATAACTTGGAGTATTGAGGGAAGTATATTGGAAATAAAAGACCTTATGAATAAATTTGATAATGTTTTTATTTCTCATATTTTTTGGGAGAGCAACAAAGTTGTTGACTGGACTCTGAATCAAGCGGTTTATAGGGAAATAAAGATGAGTTGGTAAGATGACCTAAACAAGGAAGTGGAGCTGATAGAAATTGTTAATTATGATATGACACATGCTAGTGAAGGAAAGATCATGCAAGATTGAGAAATTTATTAAGGGAAATTATAGGTTTATGGTGAATTTTCTGAGTATCCCAGGGTGGTACCTTTGTATAATTATGGATTGTACTTGGCATGCATGCAAGGTTAAAGGTCTCTTGGTAATCAAATACACTTTACTTTTCCTTTTGGTTACTATTTATTAGAATAGTTGCAGGTGTAGAGCCAAATACGAGATGGGAGGGGAACCAAGAAAGAAAGAATTGATTGTAAAGAATGGAAGGAAAATTTAGATGTATGGGATATACTACAAAAAGGGAAATTCATGACTTATATCGAGAAACTTCATGGGTATAAGCCCCACATTACAAAGTATTTCTTCAAACATTGGATTGAAGATAGGGTTATGCTGCATGTGGTCACTGTGAAGTTGTCAAAGGAATTCATCACTAAGATTACGGGTCTTCCAATGGAGGGTCTTAAGTTCATAATGGAGACCATTATATCGAATGTAGCCTTCAAGAAATTCCCTAAAATTGATGGAGAGGACAAAAATCTAGAGAAGAATGCTGATTTCTATGACCTAAGCCAGATTAAGGTTATCTAGAGGGATGTTTTATTGTGCATTCATGAGTACTTTATCCTTGATGGTAGACCTAAGAGAGTCCACAAGTTTCATTTTGTGTTCCTAAATCATTTTAGATATAAAGATATAATATCTTTCCTATTTTATTTGAAATACTCTTTGATTCAAAGCCTCCAAGCCCATAGGAAGAAGGAGTCACATCTTGTGCTCCATGAGGGTTTAATCTTACTTATCAAAAATTACTGTAAAAGCAAGGTTGTTTAACCCTCTCTAACTATGGAGAAGAAGTAAAAAGTGACTTGTAATGAACCTCACTCAAAGAAAATCAAGGTTAAAAGTGAGGAAGGCATTAGTGATAGTAAGAGTAACAAAAAGAGTAACAAAAGGGAGATTAAAAAATAAAATTTTCGAGGAAGTTACGGATTATTAGAATTCTATTGAGGATGATAATAAAATAGTAATGGGGAACCTCAGCTTGAACCTGGAAGGTTATTCTGGGAGTAAAGGAATGTTAATTGACAAAGATCATATGGAGAGTAGTAAAGGTAGGAATACTAAGTCTAACGTAGGGTCTGAAGCTTTAGGGGATGAAGAGGGTGAAACAAAGTGCTCACCTTTCCCCTTCTAAAAGGAATTCCAGCAAGGAGAAAATGGACATGGACATTGAAAAGAATAACTAGGGTAGAATCCTTGTCATGAAAGAGAAAATTCTAAGTAAGGAGAATAAAGAGGATCTCATTGAGAAGTAGGACACAAACACTGAGATCCAAGTCAATATAGAAAATAAGGATACTACTATTAACACGATGAATAGGGCTAATGAAGGGTGCAGGGATGAGTCTCATCAAGAGAAGCTATCTTTACTACCAAGCTTAAAGTGAAGGCATCCCTTCAAGGTGACTCATGGCTATACAATGAGATCATGGTGCTCAAGAAAAAAGTTGGGGTTATTTAGAAAGAACTGGACCATGAACATGCTATGAGAGCCCTTCTAGAAAGACAAGTTCGAAGCATTCCTGATAAACTTAAGGAGTATGAGCTAGAACTCCATCAATTAATAAAGGATAGTGAGCAAAGAATGGAGCAGGTTACATCTAGCTTGTGTGCTGTGGTAGCTAGTCTGGGCAAGAAAAGCAATGAGGAGATTATGTCTCCAAATGTAGTTGGGGTGAGGAGTCCAGAAGGGACAAGTAAGAGAATGAGGCAGAGTATGAGGAAAAAGACTATTGAATCACCTAAGGTCCCTGGTTCTGCCGTGGTAGATATTATCCAAAGTATTGTAAAAGAAACCAAGGAGGTGGAGAAGATCATTAAAGAGTTGTTGTAGGTGTTGGTCATGGTTGTTAGTGTGCTGGTTGCTGGTCTGGGTGGTTTTGCTAGTTCTATTTTTAATATCTTCCAACTTTTGTCTAAACTTTGGGTTCCAGGTGCTTGTAAAACCTGGGTGTGTCTGGTTGAAACTTGTGGTTTCAGGTCCATGTAAAACCTAATTTTTCAAATTTTTTGATAACTTAGGTTTCAGGTCCTTGTAAAACTCGGTGGTGCTTAATGCTAATCTTTTGCTTTTGTTAAAGGGTCTTGAGTCCCTTAAAAACCTATTTTTACCTTAATCTAAAACTCATGAATTGATGCAACATACATCTTCTCCTAGTTAATCTTTTATGAGGAAAAAGACTACTGAAGCACCTAAGGTTCTTGGGTCTACCATGGTAGATATTATCCAGAATATTGTAAAAGCAGGCAAGGAGGTGGAGAAGATCATTAAAGAGTTGTTGTAGGTGTTGGTCGTGGTTGTTGGTGCGATGGTTTCTAGTCTAGGTGGTTTTTCTAGTTCTATTTTTTATTTCTTCTAGCTTTTGTTTAAACTTTGGGTTCCAGGTCCTTGTAAAACCTGGGTGTGTTTGGTTGAAACTTGTGGTTTCAAGTCCATGTAAAACCTAGTTTTTCATGTTTTTTGATAACTTAGGTTTCAGGTCCTTGTAAAACTTGGTGGTGCTTAATGTTGATCTTTTGCTTTTGTTAAAGGGTTTTGAGTCCCTTAAAAACCTATTTTTACCTTAATCTAAAACTCATGAATTGATGCAACATGCATCTTCTCCTAGTTAATCTTTTATAGGGGAAGGATTGCTAAATTACCTCTCAAATACTCAAAAGCATCCTTAGGCAATGGCTTTGTGAATATATTTTTTATTTCTCCTTAGACTTCACATATTCTAGTCTTACTTTTTCTCTTGAAATTTATCTCTTAAGTAATGATACTTGATAGACATGTGCTTGCTTTTTGTATGCACATCACATGATTATTTGATATGTTAATAGCACTTGTGTTGTCACAATAAATAGTAACAGGTTTGATAAATTCTTTTTGTATACCTTCCAACAGTTTCTTGATCCATACAATATTTGAATAATTAATAGCATCAACAACATGCTTAGCTTCAACTATAGACTATGAGCTACAAATTTATTTCTTGTTCAACCATGTAATCAACCTATCTCCTAAAAAGAGAGCTCCACCACTAGTGCTCTTTTTTTCATCAACATTTCCTATCAAATCAACATCAGTATAAAATCTAAACTCAAAATCAACTTCTTGTTCATACCATAGTCTATAGTCTTATATTCCTTTCATGTATCTGAATATCCTCTTAATTGTAATCATATGTGTCTCCTTAGGATTAGATGAAAATCTTGTAACTATTCCAATTGTATCTACAATATCAAGTCTACTGTGTACAACATATTGTAACTTCCCAATCATTGATTTGTATTGTGTCTCATGCACTTCAAAAGTGTTGTCTTCCTTAGATAATTTACATCCAATGACCATAGGTGTTCCAACTAGTCTTGACTCATCCATACCAAATGTATTCAATATCTCCTTTATGTACATAGATTGGATCACATATATACCACCCTAAGTCTGATGAACTTGTAAACCAATAAAAATTTTGATCTCACCAAACATAAACATCTTGAATTCTTTGCTCATCTGATCAAAAAATTATTTGTACAACAAATCATTGCCACCAAATATTATAACATCAACAAATATTTTAGCTATTAGGACCTTGTTTTCAACTTCACTTTTCAAATACAAGTTATTATATTCACTTGTTCTAACAAATCAAATCTCAATCAGATATGAATGCAGCCTTTCATACTGTGCTCTGAATGCTTGCTTCAATCCATATAGTGCTTTATTTAGTTTTCATACCAAGTGCTTCTAATTTGGCTCCACAAATCCTTCAGGTTTTTTAATGTAGACCTCTTCTTCTAGTATTATATTTAGAAATGTAGACTTAACATCCATTTGATAGACTTTAAATATCTTGTAAGTTGCATAAGCCAAAAGAGTTCTAACTCCTTCCAATCTAGCTATAAGTACAAAGGTCTCATCATAATCAATACCTTCTTCTTGGGCATAACCTTTACAAACTAATCTGACTTTGTTCCTCACAAATTTTCATTTCTCATTCAAACTATTCTTGAATATTCACTTGGTTACAATTACATTCTTGTCTTTGGATCTCAAAACAAGTGTCCATGTATTGTTTTTCTCAATTTGATACATTTCTTCATTCATAGCATTGATCCAATCATCATTATCAGGTGCAACATTCATAGTTCTTGGTTCAAATTCATTAATCAAACATGTATTGTCCTTTACCTTACTTCTTGTCATGATTCTAGCACTCTTGTCTCCAATTATTTGATATTATGAATGATTCCTTCTCACATAATTTGTTAGGACATGTTCAACTCTGTAATCTCCAGCATTATCTTCACACAATTGGGGCTCAATAGTCTACTCAATTTTTTATGTTTCTGGCTCAAGTAATGCAAGCTATTTCTTGGTAGCTCTCTATTTTTTCTTGGTGTACCATTGTAATGACTTATTTTTGTACTCGAGTATAGTAGTGGATTTATGATCATAGACATACACAACTTATTGTGATCATTAGCTTCTTTATTACTCTCCTCATCATTCTTATCTAAAAACTCATCAATTCACACATTTTCACTTTCTATCATTATGTTAGTCACTTTTTTCAAGCATTTATAAGCCTTTCTCCTATTAGAGTGACCTAGGAATATACTGACATCACCTTTTGAATCAAACTTCCTATTTCTTTCATCTTTATGAATATAATACCTACTTACAAATATTTTGAAATAGCTTACATTTGGTGTATGACTATACCAGAGTTCATAAGGTGTCTTGTTTGTTCCTTTCTTCAACTAAACTCATTTGAGGGTGTAAACAAAAGTGCATACAACCTCTCTCCAGAACATATGTATAACTCCTTTTTTAATTAGTAGTATTCTATCACAATCAACAATGGATCTGTTTCTTCTCTCTGCAATCCCATTCTGTTGTGTTCTCCTAGGTGTAGATAATTATCTCTTAATTCCATGCTCAAGACAAAATTTAGTGAATTCATTAGACATAAAATCACCACCTCTATCCGATCTCAAACATTTTTTTCTTACCAGTTTATTTTTCAACTCTTTCCTTATACCACTTGAACATTTGAAAAGCATCAGATTTAACTTCAAAAACATAATTGTAGTCATTCTAAAATAATCATCAAGCAGTATGAAATATCTATCTCCTTATTAGCTCTCAACTTTCATAGGACTACACAAAGACTCTAGAATATTATTAAATGAATGTGACTTACTTGAAAAATTAGACTTGGCCATCTTAATGAGTTGACATTGCTTACAGACAACAGTATCAAGTTTATGTAGATTCAGTAAGCCACTCACTTCTTCTTTCTACTCATTTTAACCATATTCTCAAAATTTACATGACATAATATCTTATGCCATAACCATATGTTGAATTTGATGAAAGATCAACCCTATAGCTCCCAAGAATCACTTGCATGCAAACACCTGTTATCAAAGAGAGAAGCAAAAAGCTATGAAGGCAGGAATTACCAGATCCATAGATTAGACATTCTTGATGAGCAAAAAGATATTGCTATTATCAAAATTGAATGAATGAAATTTACAAAGAGAGATCATCCTTATAAAGGAGATCAAAACCCAATTCTACTTTCAAATACCATGAAGGATTTGAGAAAATATGCAAATTAGATCCATGAAGCCCTCAAATACCAGCATGTAGAAAACCTATCACAAAAAAGAAAAAGACAAGAGAAGGCAAGGGTTTTCTCTAAAAATATGCAAATTATATTCTCAGATAAAGAAAAGATATATATTATTACAAAAGATCAATCCTTATAAAAGGAGATCAAAACCCAAAAGGGTAACCTAAAAAGTTACAAAGGGTAACCTAAAAGGTAAAAGCTATTTAATAATTACTAATTAATTATTAAATAGAGAATGCAAAAAGTGCATAAAAAAAAATCTTAAGAAGGGAGAAAAGGTAATTTAATTAATGAAATTAAATTAACCTTTTTCTCTAACACCCCCCCTTAAGATGAGCAACAATGTTGTTACAAATAATGCAGAAAGAGAAAGGAAACTACAATGCAATGCTAAAAGCAAACTTGGGTCTTGGCAACAAGGCCTCATTAGGTACCCAATCACAAAAAAATCTCTATGAAATAGAGAAATAGAAAAAATCCACTGGGAAAAACATACTCCAATAAGAGATAGTTGAAGACCTAGTGAAGGACTACAGGAGCCTCTAACAAGAGGAATGTTCTAGAAAATAGGAACAAAGAGCGATCATGAAGAAACATCACTGAAGCATGAAGAAGTCACAAACTCTTTCAAAAAGATACTACTAATCTATAGAACCTCCTTTGAAATAGAAACTGACCAGGTAGAGAAGATTGTAATCTTCATCAAATCAAGAGGCAAACAAAGGCAAACAACTAAAATGAAAAATAGATGGCATAAAACACCAAAACCTAAAGATTTGATCAATCGAACCAAGGAAGCATGAGAAACAATAAAAGAACCCCCCTAATAAAGGCAAGGGTGAGGTGATAGGAAATTGGGCAAGTGGGCCAATAACTCCTGCAAAACAGAAAGAACCAAGAACATCAAGAGTGAGGAAGAGGTACAGACACCTATAAAGGCGCGTGCCATCGATACATCATGGGGATAATGTCATGGAAGGGACACTCACTTGATGAAGGAAGGGGGCACTAAAAGGAAAACAACTATCCCCCCATGGCACTTTATAATGTAGTGTGAAAACAATAAGTCACAATGATGAAAAAGATCTTGAAAATACAAGGAGTGGCACTTTATCTCAATGAATTTGCATAAATATGCTTACAAATGATATCAAAAATGATTAGAAAGGGAAAAGAGTTGTAACAATAGATAGTAAAGCTCAGAAGAAGAAATCTCATGCCATGAAAATGATCCCTAGACCTAAAACATCCAAGATAACCACCATAGTTCAATAAAGAAATAATAATACTAGAAAGAGCATGGAGCAGAATCTAGAAGAAAAACTAGCATTTCTAGAAAGAGAACTGAACCAGCTTTCCAAAAATATAACATTTTCAAAAAATAAAGATGAGACGCTCATGAGATGCCCTCCAAAGTGAAAAACTAAACACCCAGCTTTGACTGCCCAAATAGGAAACCAAACTGCATCAAAACTAGAAAACTCCTTCACCACTATCTCCATCTTGGAACTAGCTTTTTGTTACTTCTTTTGAATCAAAAAAAGACATCCATATGCTCGAGTTACGGCAAAAAAATAACAGGGCCCCTGGAAATGCATCAAAAAATTATTATTTTTTAATAATTGAAAAATAATTTTTTTTAAAAACTTTTAAAAAATCCGGCCACTGGTGAGTGGCGATGGAGCAGCACTTTGGGTGGCAAAGCCATGGAAACGGTGGCAGATAGGAAGTGGGTTAGAACCGCTACGAAGCCACTAAGCGGTGACTACAACAATAACTGTAGTAGTGCCACTACAGTAACTATAGTAGTGTCACTATGGTTAGTTAACCGCAGTGAGTTTTTAACTTGCAAAAATGATTTGTTTTCATTTTTTTTTAAATAATTACATTGAAGTGCATGTAGAGGTAATATAACCCTAATAGGCAAAAAAATTGCCCCTCAGTTCAACATTGTCCAAAAAAAATGAACTTTATATGGAAATAGGGGTTTTGATGCCTTCTGAATCCATTCGTGAGGTCTGTTTAGCCTCAAGATGCTCCAAAAATTAGTGACCCCCTATTTTCTTAGGAAATACCAAAAAAACTCCAGATCTGATCCATCAAACCCTTGTTCTCCCTTTTTCTCCAAATACTGAAAAAGCTATAGTAGATCTAGCTCTGATACCATGTTGAAGTTGATGAAGATCAACTCCATAGCTCCCAAGAATCACCTACATATGAACACCTATTACAGAAGAAAGAAGCAAAAAGCTATGGAAGCAAGAATTGCTAAATCCATAGATTAGACATTCTTGATGAGCAAAAAGATATTGCTATTATCAAAACTAAATGAATGAAATTTACAAAGAGAGATCATCCTTATAAAGGATATCAAAACCCTAAAAAGGTCTAACCTAGGTTGCATAATGATAATTAATAAAAGAATTAATTATTATATGCCTAAAGTTTAGCTTAAGCAACTAGAGTTAATTAGGAAATATCTAATTACACTAACACCATACATCTTCAATTCTAGCAAATAGGCATGTACTAATTATAGGATTTAAGTAAAATAAGTTGTCTATTTTTTGCTCTCCAGTACCAAGTTTCAATCATCATTGTAGATCTTTACCTTCCTATTTTAAAATTATAATTTATGACCTGTATTATCTAGTTGTGCAACACTCAAAAAATTGTACTTTAGTCCTTGAACCCAATAAGCATCATCACATTTAATTTTATCATTTATCTTTAATGATCCTCTACCTTTCACAGGACATGGAACATCATTTTCAAGTTTAATAGTTCCACCATCATATTATTCTAACTTATCAAACTTACTAATATCACTAGTCATGTGATGTGAACATCTACTATCAATAATCCATGTATCACTTTTATTAATATGAGAAATAAGAGATTTTCCTTCCTTGTACCTTTCCTCCTCTAGATCTTCTTTAACAGCAACATAGACCACTTCTTCACCTTCATTCTCCTCATTAGAATCTAACTCATTGTGCTCCTCCTTGGTAATATAGAAAGACTTTTTCCTTTGTCCTTGTAGTCATTGTTCTTTCTGTATTTGTTCTCCTTCCTGTCTTTCTTTTCACTCATGTTCTTGTTAGAATATCTAGCAGTAATATGGCCAATGTCATTGCATTTAAAACATATCATAGAAAGTTTACCTTTGAATCTTCCTTTGCCTCTCGATAACCTCCTTGCCATCAGTGCTTCAATCTCATCCATCTTGTTATCATATAAATTTGAAACACTCTTATCCTTGATTCTTTTTTCTTTCATTGAACTTCCAATGGTTAGTGATGACTTATAAGCATTCTTAATGTTAATCACACTACTATCAAAGTTACTTAACTCAAATTTAGTCAATCTACTTACCAAACCATCACAAGTAAGATTACTACGAGGCATAGCTCTGAATTCCTGAATAGTAGATACTCTTATAAAATAAATGGGTAACAATGTTCTTAGAATATTACTTACAATTTCTTCATTGATAATGACTCCTCCAACCACTTTTATGACACTCACAACTTCCTTGATGTGGTTGGCATGTTGGACAATGTTTTCTCCTTCTTTCATCTGCATTTCATTATATTTGCCTCTCATACTTTTTTCTTTGGCTCTCAATACATTTTGATCTCCACCATGCACAAGTATTATCTTGTCCCACATCTCTTTAGCAGTAGCACAAACTTTGAAATCATCACAATTAACATCATTCATTGTAAAAGAAATCTCAATCATGAGACTATTGTGTTCTTTCTTCTAGTCCATCTCATCAACTATCATAGGAGGGTTAGAAGGGGTCTACTGGCAATCCAAATAATATAATGCATTGTCTCCAATCCCAAATAGATACAACTTCATCATTCTTTCCCATAAGGAGAAGTTCTCCTCATTCATCTTTGGTACCTTTCCCTTGTACATCTTTGGATCTTTAGCTTAAGTCTCTTCAAACTTTTCCTTCAAGCATTAAGCTCTAATACCAATTGTTAAATAACTAAGAGGGGGTCAATCAGTAATAACCAATTATTGTACAAGCCTTAAAAATATGTTTCATCAACTCAAACACTTTTAATATTTTAGATTATTAGTGCAATAACCATATCTAACATCTAAATATAAACTGATATAAACTTTGCAATAAACTTTCAACTTGATGTATATCGAGAATCACAATTATCTTCCAGCTCATACCAATTTGCATCATAAATAATAAACATGAAATAAACTTGCAACATCATAAGCATCCACATAATTTGACACAAGTATTTAATGTGGAAACCCTATAGAGGGAAAAACCACTTTGGAACCGACAACCCAAAATTTTTGCTCTTCTCAAGTGAGCTCTGTTAGGAGCCAACCTTGTTAAAGGTTACATTCACATTGTTAATGTGACCTTGTTAGTGGATTTTCACAAAATATCATCTAGAGCTTATTCATTCTTTGAAACTTTTAAAGAATGGCCTACTCTAAAGGAGATACAAAATATTCAACTGAATATTATCATATATAATTTCAAAATACTATTAGGTCCACTTGACTAAGATATTTTACTACTATAATGATTAGAGAGTAATAGTGAAATGATATGTTAGGTTTAGCAACACCTTGCTTGTTCAAATCTCTATTTCACTCAATCTCTTTCTGATCCCTTCTTGTCTAATTCACACACTTCACAGATAAACTTAGCACATTCCTTACTTGATCTTTAGAATACATTTTTTTAAAGTTCTCCTTCACTTCTTCTTCTTTAGCAACAAGTTAATCAACATAATCAACAATAATTAGCAACAATAAACATTGTATTCATCCTTTAAGTATAGTTTTTTTGTTTTTTTATTAAGAAAATAGGTTTTGAAGGGGCCCTAAACCCCTGTACAAAAAAGATCTAGAGATTAAACATTACAACTCAGAAAACTACAACCCACAAACAATAGAGTCAACAACGAAAGGCTAGCAAATAAAAGATGACACAAAAAAGCCAGCAAACCAAAAAGTCACAAAAAGAGCTAGGGGGCATTAGGGCATTAACCCATTCTTTTTATCATTTCTACTACTTATTCCTACAAAATATCCATCTTCTTAGTGGCAACTTTAATTTTTTTGATCTTAGAAAAAGCCACAGTCATCATCTTCTTAGTAGTAGCCCTAGTCCTTCTACCCATTCCTTCCTTATTGTTAGAAATTAGTCTAGCATCCTTAGTCATAGCAATAATGGCTTTCTCCCCTAGTCTTCCCTCCATCTTATTAATTAGAAAATTGATGTGTTTTTTAGAGGCCTTGAGAATATTATAGCTCTGTTTAGCTATACTCCTAAGGGTACCATCAATACCATTGACTTTATTTTCTAGCTCCATCACCGGGGCTTCTAGCCTGTAGAATGTGGCCAAGTCAATCAGAGACCCAATGGGAGGATTTTCATTGTTGTCTCCATCCTGCATCTTGTTGTCACCAAGCTTCACCTTAACCATGGACATCTTATCCTTCAAACCAAAAATCTAATGAAACATCCATTTTATTGATTTGAAGTTATCAAGCGGGTTGTTCCTAGCATTATTTAGGAGGTCTGTGTCTTCCTCTTTACTATTGTCACTAAGGATGACCAATGAAGGATCAATTAGAGTCTGGAGGTCCACCTTACCCGAATCCATTTCTTTGACCTTTAATTTTATTGTTTCTCTTGCAATCCCCAACTTCACAGAGTCTAAGGACATGTTTTTCCAAGTAATTTTTCTTTATTTGCCTTGTGATTGAGGCTCTTCTTTGCATTTTTATTTTTTTTTTGGGGGGGGGGGAGAGGGGTTATCTTTATCCTTAGGGGATAGAGAGCCACCATACTAGTTCTTAATGAGATCCAGGGGGAGTAATCACCTTGGTCATCTTTCATTCCTTCTTTCCCAATAGTTTTCCTCCTCAGCACTACCTTAGAAGGCACATCCTTATGGCCATGGTATCCATATCAGCCCCATCCTCCTCATAATAATTAGAAGAAATAAAAATCTTATCTTATTTATTTGGCTTATGGGATTTGGCATTCTAGGCAGATTTTCTCTTCTTAGGAGTCTCCTTTCATTGTATCAGCTCTACATCTTCCTCTGACTCTATTGAGTCTTCTTCATACAACTCCTCTTTTGACCATGCCTTCTTCTTCTATTTTTTGGAAGCATGTCCACTTTTCCTTTGTGATTTAATATGGGTATTCTGAGTGAAATCCTTACCCTTGCCTTTGGAACTCAGCCCTAAATCCTCATCATCAAAATGTAGCCCTTCATTTTCTTTGGTATCAAAAAAACCTTGGGAATCCATAGTATCACTATCCACAGTTTCCTCCTTACCCTTCAAGTTAGGAATTTTTCCCTATTGAGTGGGCTTTAATATGCTCATAAATGAGAAACATGAGGCCCTAATGTAAGGGAGGATGTGCTACAATTTTCTCCCTAATGCCTTTAATACTAGCATTTAAAGAAGATAACAGGTAAAAAGGAATGGACACCTTGATATTATGTCTAAAATGATTCAACAAGATAAAGTGATGTGACAAAATTCTAGAAAATATGGTATCCAAAGTAACATAATAGATAATAGCTTGCAGGACAAACCTCCAAAGTTTATTGATACATTTTGGCTGAAAGTAGGTCTTACCTTCATCTTTCACAAGAGCCTCTTTTTCACCAGGTTCCTTGGGGAAATCATCAATAGGCACGTTAGAAAACTTATAGTCTCTATAGAAATTCCTCCCATCCATTGGTATACCAGTGATAATAGAGATGAGCTCCACATTGACGATGTAATTTCTCCCATCCAGGCTCAAGGACCCATCATTCCATTTGTCCTAGAAAAGATTGGTAACCTCTAGGTTTTCACATGAAGTCTCATCATGAAGGTGGTGAGATGCCTACTTTTCAAATTTACCAAACCCTTGTGCATTTTTTATATTTTTCATAGTTGGACGGTTCTTGTCTCCTTCTTTGGCCTCCTATCTTAGTTATGTGATTCCCAACTTCCAAAGAAAAGTTGCTAAAACTAACCAAAACAATCACCTCTAAAGAAGTGGTTCTCTTAAGCACCCAAAAAGTGTGTGGATTAATAGGATGGTTATAACGCTTGCCTTTCATATAGGTTTTCATACACTTCAAAATCAATGAATCAATCTTTCTAAGTGTGTCCATCTCTATTCATGATTACTCCTACCCTATCACTGATTAAGTAATAATCAATGCAAGACATGACAGTTATAGGGAGGATTTCATTACCCTTCCAAGTCACAACCCCTTGATACCTCATTGCCTCATTAGTAATTGTGTTAGTCACCACATTGGATTCACCACAAATATGTGAAATATAGTAGCCTTCCATGGAATTAAGAATTTTTTTTGTTTCCATTATAATATTTTCAATATTCCAAGAGGGCTTGGTTTTTCCTCTAAGGAAAATGATAATTTTCATTGAGTCTCCTTCTAACCAAAGATTGGAAATGCCCTAGTTTTTGGCTAATTTGGTTATTTGGAGAGTGAATATAGCCTTAGTGACATGGTTGGTCTGTGATCCCAAGGGGAGAGCCACCATTGAAATGCTTCAGCCATAATGGTTTTTTATCACTCCCCTACATCCAGTTAGCCTTGGATTTCCCTTAGTTGCCCTATCAAAGTTAGCTTTGTACCATCCTTCTAGATGAAAACTCCATCTACATTCCAATCTAGCCTTTTCAATAGTATCATCATTGGGACTCCTATTATATCTAGAAAGACTGAGGTTCTCCATTGCACTGATAATTTTGGAAAACACCATAGATGGTGGAGCTTCCTTGTCTCTGAAAAATTTATTGTTCCTCTCCTTCTAGATACCCCAAAATAGATGAGGCAAAGAAAGATTCCAAAAAGCAGTGGCATCTTTAGGACTCTAAGCGGGAGGGGTCCACTGAGCAAAGTAGTCAAGAATAGAAACACGAAGGACCTAGGAGATATTTAGTTTAGTAAGAAGTTTAGCCCATATAAAGGTCACAAAGGAGCAATGTAGAAAAAGATGGTTGATAGTCTCTTCCTCAAAACAACACAAAACACATCTATGAGGAAGAATAAAGCCTCTCTTACAAAGATTATCCATAGTAAGAATTTTGTTCTGGAGAAGAATCTAAAAGAAAATGTTAATCTTGGGAGTAAGGGATGATATCCAAGATCTTGCCTAAGGAGGAGGAAGAGAACAATTAGATGGAGCCTGGTAAGTAGAAGCCACCAAATAAGGCCCTGAGGATGATGCCTCCCAAATAAGTTTGTCGAGCTTATTCAAAGGAAAAAGTGAATTCAACATAAAAGCCAAGGGTTGGAGTTCAAGAGCTCCTTGGATCACCCAAGTGCCATTTCTCTAATAGTCAGAAAATCTACTCCCAAACCTATCCACACAAAATTCTTTCAGATGTTTAATCTCCTCTTGATCTTCCAACAATCCATATGGAAGCCAATAATCCTCCAAAAACTAGATAAATTTTTTGTTGCCAAGTTTCCATCTTGCTTTCTAAGAGGCTACCTTCCTAGCTTTCAAAAATCCATTCCATATGAAAGACCTGTTAGGAATGTCTTCATCCTTAAGAAAGTCCTATAAAGAAGAATGATTAGACAAGTATTTAGCAAAGAAATTCTTACTCCATTCATCATTATTTCGAAAACATCTCCACACTTGTTTGAAAAGCAAAGCAGAATTGAAAACTCTAAGCTTCCTCAATCTCAAGCCTCCACAAGCCTTAGGTAAACAAACCTTGTCCTAAGATATTAGTAGTAGTCTTTTCTTATCTTCAAAACCTGACCAAAGAAATCTATATTGAATCTTCTTAATAGCCTCCAAAATTTTAGAAGGGATCTAGAAAAGACTGAGAGTATAGGTGGGAAGACTATGTAGAGTTGCCTTGAGCAGTTTTATCTTGCCTGCATGACTTAGAGTTGCCCCTTTCCATCCAGCAAGTTTTCTATTAAATTTTTCCACCAAGGAATGCCAAAATTTTTCTAGAGGCTTAAGACCAAGGGGTAGCCCCAAACAAGTAGATAGTAAGTTCTAAATATTGCATCCCAGAATAGTCATGATCCTTCTTTGTCTATCCTTAGGAATGTTGATAAAAAATAATGAGCTTTTATTCCAATTGATTAGTTGGATTGTGGCCTTACAGTAGCAGTTAAGTAGTTCCTTGAGATTATTAGCTTCCTTGATGGTGGTAGCCCCTCCTAGACTATTATCATCAACAAATTGTTTATGAGAGAATTTATCAAAAATTGAAGACAGTTTAACCCCATCAAGTACATTGGAGTTAATGCCTGATAATAGAAGTCTTCCTAAACATTTGACAACTATAATGAATGGGACAAGAGAGAGAGGGTCTCCTTATCTAAGACCTCTGGATGGTTTAAAGAAAGAACTTGGGGTGTCATTCACCAAAATATCCATAGAAATAGAGGAAATTACTTGGAAAATGATTCTACATACCTTGTTATTAAATCCAAAGGCTTCCAAAACCTTTAGCAAAAATTCCCCCTCCACCCTATCATAAGCTATGGAAAGATCCAATTTGAGCAAGAATCCTTGTTTCTCTACAACATCTAGGGAATGGATGACTTCATGAACCATCATAATGGAACCCAAAATTTTCCTGTCAGGAGTGAATCCAAATTGTTGGGGGAGATTAATATTGGCAAGGTTTCTAACGTTCTCAGAGTGAGAACCTTAGAAATAACCTTATAGAAAGAATTACAGAGGCTTATAGGTCAAAATTTGTCCATAGTCTCAGCCCTAGGTATTTTAGGGATCAAGACCAAGAAAGTAGCATTAATTTCTTTCAAGAGGTTCTTGGACCCAAAAAATTCTTGCACAATTTTGATCACATCATGTTTGACAATATTCTAGAAGGCTTGAAAAAAAAACATGGGAAACCCATCAGGTCCAAGAGCTTTATCACCTTCAAAAGAAAACACTACCTTTTCAACCTCATTCTCAAAAGGACTCAAATAGATCTTCTTGTTGAGAGTTTCCCCAATAACATGTTTTATATTTTCCAGAATCCTTTCTTGGTTAGTAAAAGAAATAGTTGGATTAGCTAAAATGAGCTCTTAAAAATGTCTCTTAGCTTCTTGATTGATGTTGGCTTCATTTGAAAAGGTCTTTTCATTTGTAATAATTTTGGAGATTTTGTTGGTCATTTTGTGCTTGAGGATAGTGAGATGAAAAAACCTTATATTTCAATCACCCTCCCTCAGCCAGATAAATCTAGACCTTTGTCTCTAGAGAGTCTCTTCTTTTCCAATAATATCATGGTAAGAAGCACGTAGGGATTTTTCTTTCTCCAGACTCTCCATATCATATCCCTTATTCTAGATAGAATCTTGTATTTGGGAGATTTCTTCCATGATAGTAGCCTTAGATTCAAAAATGTTTGTGAAGTCAGATTTATTCTTGTTCTTGATATTATTTTTAAAATTCCTAAGTTTCTTAGCCACTTTGAACATAGATGTGCCTTCCACATGATTAGACCACCAATCATTGATCTTATCCTTGATGTTGGGGTGTCCCATCCACATTTTTTTTGAATTTGAATGGGAAGTTCTTTTTTCTATCCATTTGCTCCATCATTAATACAATCAGAGAGTAATATGAACTAATCCTTGCTAGGGCCAACAAAATGTAGGAAACTTTGGCAAGCCAGTCCATAGTAATGAGAGATCTATCCAATTTCACCTATATGCACTCCTTCCCCACTCTACAATTAGACCAAGTGAAATCCGCTCCTTGAAGGTCTAGGTCCATAAGGGCCAAATAATTAATAAGATTCATAAGGTCCAATTTTCTATCAAGGTCAATCTCCATACTACCTTTTTTCTCCTAGATCTTAAGGGGGTATTGAATTCCCCTATAAGAATCCATTTCCTTTGCAACCCTCCAAGGAGATTCCTAATTTTATCCCAATATCACGATCTACCTCTTTTAGAGTTTGGAGCATAAACATTCAAAATGAACCAACTGTCATCATCTCTGATATTAGAAAAAAAATTCAACAAGATATTATCACTAGCATAAATAATGTCACCTTTGAAATTGTTGTTATTATAGAGAACTGCAAGCCCACCTAAAGCTCCCTCTGAGATATAGCCAACTATGTTAAATTTTACAACTTTAAAAGACTCCACTCTGTCCTTAGTCATTTTAGTCTCTTGAATCAGAACAATATCAGGTTTAGGGTCCCTAATCATGTTCCTAACTACATCCTACTTGTGTGACCCATTTAGGCCATGAATGTTGCATGATACGATCTTCATTTCTTCTTGAAAGAACAAACTTCTTGGATGGTTAGTTGAGTTTCATCCATAATATTCTTGTATGTCTCTTCTTCTTTAACTTCTTTGCTCCCACATCTAGCTTGTTTTTTGCTTCTAGTTGTTGCGGGTGAGATAGGAGAAGGATCTAAAAGAACAGCATGGTCTAGGGTGGTTTGACCAAGTGGGAGCCCCATGTGGTAGTGGTATTGCTATAGGATCAGTCTCCAAGTGGGAGATTGTTGTCTAGTGTGGAGTCTGATCAATCCCCAAGTGGGAGATTGTTAGTTTATGGTGACTGATCAGGGAAGTACTATTCGCTATTATCCAATGGCACAAAATTTTGGGCTACTATTTGCCAATTGGCTATTGCTTATATTCACCGATATATGACCAACATGTTGTAACCCCAAAGTAGTAAAAATACTTGTATAAAAGGGCTTAGGGTTAGGGATTGTTTCATTATGCTGATGTGAAAATTGGTTCTTGCAGAGGTATTGAGTTTTAAGGGATTATGGATTATAATCAAGTTGTAATCACTGGATCGTAATAATATCAGACTTGCTATTTGGTGGATGTAGCCTAGAGATTGGGTGAACCATGTTAAATCTTAGTGTCTTGTGTTTTTTTCTATGCAATCTATTATTTCCTAATATTGGTTATATTTTCATGTAATTGTTATTTATGTTCGTGGTTTACTTCTAATAAGTGGTATCAGAGCCTAGTTGTTTTTCAATTATCCTCTGTAGGAAAGTCTCACAGTTAAGTGGGAGCGATGGTAGATGAGGATAAGCTGAGAGTTAACAGGTTTAATGGGTAGAACTTTTAGTTATGGAAGATTCGAATGCAAGACTATCTTTATCAGAAGGATTTATGAAAGTCGTTGGAAGGCAAAACTAAGAATCAGGGATCTATGTCAAATGATGACAAGATGTTTCGGACAGAAAGGAACTTGGAAGCATTTGATTATGCTTGGAACCATTGATGGCATTTAATACTACAAAAGTAAAGACAACAGAAGAGTTGATGCAAACCCTAGTGAAACTATATGAAAATCCCTCTGCTTCAAACAAGGTATTTCTCATGAAGCATTTATCTAATATGAAAATGACAGAAGGTGGATCAGTTGTAGATCATTTTAATGAGTGTAATACTATTAATATTCAATTATCTTCTGTGGGTATCAATTTTGATGAATAAATTAGGGCTCCCTTGATTTTGTGTTCTTTGCCTAAAAGCTAAAATGGCTTGGTAATGGCTTTGAGCAATTATGTTCCTGGATCTAGTACCCTAAAATATGATGATGTGATTGGTGTTATTTTGAGTGAGGAAACTCATAGGAAAACCTCAGGTGGATCTACATCAGAAAGTGCTTTGAACGCACAAAGTCAAGGCAAAACAACTAAGAGAGGAAGTAATTCCAAAAATCGTGAGAAATCAAGAGGAAAGTCAAAGGGGAGGAGGTCTCAATCGAGAGGACCAAACGACTATTGGTACGATGAGAAACTAGGGCACAAAAAGAAAGTTTGTTGGACTCGAAAGAAAAATGAAGGAGATAAACCAGATGGAGAGAAGGAGGCAAATGTGGTAAGTAACAAATCTGAAGAGGATGCTTTGCTTCTATCTTTAGAAAGTGTTGACGATTCATGGGTTTTAGATTCTGGTGCTTCATTTCATGATACCCCTCATAGAGGTTATTTCATCAATTATGTTCAAGGGGATTTTGGACTTGTTTATTTGGGGGAGAATGAACCCTATCAGATTGTTGAAAAGGGAAAAGTTAAGATTAAGTTGTAGAATGGGAATCATTGGCTACTACATGAGGTAAGACATGTTCCAAGGCTGAGTAGGAATTTAATTTCAGCAAAGCAACTCGGTGATGAGGGTTGTGTAGTTACTTTTAATGATAAAAATTGGAAGCTTTCAAAAGGTTCCCTTGTAGTAGAAAAAGGTGTGAAAGTAGGCAACTTATATCTATGTACAGGTTATATTGTTCCTTCTACTTTAATTGTTTCAGAGAAAAATGAATGTTCTGGAATAGTTGTTGTAGTTAAGGAGGGAGAACAAATAGCTACTATAAATTTTGATATAGCACTATGGAAAAATAGACTTGGGCACATGAGTGAGAAAGGTATGAAAGTACTTGATTCAAAAAAAGTTTTACCAAGTTTGAAATGTGTTAATATGGATTTCTATGAAAGTTGTGTGTATGGAAAACAAAACAGAGTGAGTTTTGTGAAGACTAGGAAGGAAAATAAAAAGGAGAAATTAGAGCTTGTGCGTACCAATGTATGGGGACTGGCTCAAGTATCTTCCCTTGGTGGCTCTCATTATTATGTTACATTTATTGATGATGCAACTAGAAAAGTCTAGATTTATTTTCTTAGACAGAAATCTAATATATTTCAAACTTTTAAGAAATGGAAATGCTTGGTTGAAAATGAGACTGGTAAGAAATTAAAATGTCTTAGATCTGATAATGGTGGTGAGTATTACAGTCATGAATTTGAAGATTATTACTCCACTAATGGTATTTGTAGATAGAAAACTATTCCAAGGACTCCACAGGAAAATGGAGTGGCTAAACGCATGAACAGGACTATAATGGAGCATGCAAGGAGCATGAGGTTGCATGTTGGTTTGCCCTTACACATGTGGGTGGAGGCTATCAATACTACATAGGGGGGTTCCAAGTTCATGCACAGGTACTTATAACTTCCTGGATTGTAATTGCTGTATTATTAAGTTCAGCTACTCTAGCTGTTCAAGACCCACAAATTGTTCCAAACGGAGCTCAAAATTTTGTGGAATATGTTCTCGAATTTGTTTGGGACTTGGCTAGAACTCAGATTGGCAAAGAAGAATATGGTCCTTGGGTTTCTTTTATAGGAACCATGTTTTTATTTATCTTTGTTTCTAATTGGGTAGGTGCTCTTTTCCCCTGGGGAATTTTTCAATTACCTCATGGGGAATTAGCCGCGCCTACAAATGATATTAATACTACAGTAGCTCTAGCTTTGCTCACATCAGTAGCTTATTTTTATGTAGGTCTTACAAAGAGGGGTTTAGGCTATTTTGGTAAATATATTCAACCAACCCCAATACTTTTACCGATTAACATATTAGAAGATTTTACGAAACCTCTATCACTTAGTTTTTGGCTTTTTGGAAATATATTAGCTGACGAATTGGTAGTTGCCGTTCTTGTTTCCTTAGTACCTTTAGTGGTACCTATACCTGTAATGTTCCTAGGATTATTTACAAGTGGCATTCAAGCTCTAATCTTTGCAACTCTAGCCGCAGCTTATATAGGAGAATCCATGGAGGGTCATCATTAATTGAATTAATTGGACTTAGTCTTTTAATTCAGATTCATAATAATTTGCTCATTTATATTTATAAAACGTTAAATGTTCTTTCCATTTTGATTCCCCCTTAATTATAGTCATAAATGAAAATAGTCATAAATGAAAATACTGAATCTCTAAGATCTTAGTAGAAAGATTAAGGATCACCTCACCCGTCGATAAAATCGATAGATAGAATAGATCATATTTCTAGATTCATATCTACATTAATAATATTAATAGGTTTACTAATGGGAATTAGTTTAGTAAACTATGTGTGTATCCCAGTTTCGAGCAATGACTCGAAGGGATACGTTTTATGTACATAGTTTGTCTATATATTCTATCTCTAATTCTTTAGAGATAGAATATTTAATATAAAAAAGGATATAATATAAGGGTAGAGGATTTACAAATTTTGTATTATCAAATAATTTTTTAATACCATTTCGTCGAATCAAAATTGAGTTGTTTTCAAAGAAAAGAAATTGTTCTCTAGTTGAACATGAACAATCAAATCAATAGAGAAAACTATCATATTATCCACCATTATTTAATCTAAGAGGAGATTACCATGAATCCTTTGATTTCTGCTGCTTCCGTTATTGCTGTTGGATTATCCGTAGGCCTTGCTTCTATTGGACCTGGCATTGGTCAAGGCACTGCTGCGGGACAAGCTGTTGAAGGTATTAGAGGTCCCTCTACTCCTTTGGGCTATGGTATTCTAGAGGAAGCATGGACTAGTAAGAAGGTGGGTTATTATTTTCTTGAAATCTTCGGTTGTAAAGCATTTACTCATATAGATTCTAAAAATAGAACCAAGCTAGAAGCTAAGTCAAAGAAATGTGTATTTTCTGGATATGGCATTAATGAATTTGGTTATAGGCTTTGGGATTTTGCAAATCATAAAATTGTAAGAAGCAAGGATGTCATATTCAATGAGAAAGTGTTGTACAAAGATCTGTTGCAGCAACATGAGAAGAAAGAAGATGATTATGTAGTGTTGGATGATACTCCAAAAGATGATGTTCCAGGAATTTCTCATGATGTGCAACAACTCCAACAACAAATACCACACACACCAATGAATTTTATATGATTAACAAGGCAAATTAGACCTCAAAAAAGAATTTCTCCCTCTTTGTATTCTATTTTACTTATTGATGTTGGTGAACCTGAATGTTATGATGAAGTTGTGTAGGTGGATACTAAGATACAGAGGGAGTCTACAATGAAAGAAGAAAAGGACTCTTTGCTGAAAAATAAGACTTGGAATTTATGCAAATTGCCTGCAGGTAAAAGGGTTTTATAGAATAAGTGGGTTTATGGGTTAAAAGAAGAGGATGGAGGTAAGAAAAGGTTTAAAGCCAGGTTAGTTGTAAAAGGATTTGCATAGAAAAAGAGCATTTATTTTGATGAGATATTCTCTCTTTTTGTTAAAATGACTTCTATCCGTACAGTTTTAAGTATTGTAGCTACTGAAGATTTTCATTTAGAGTAGCTTGATGTTAAAATAGCCTTTCTTCATGGTGATTTGGATGAAGAGAGATATATATTGCTCAGTCACAAGGTTTTGAGGTCAAAGATAAGGAGAACTTAGTGTGTAGATTGAAGAAAAGCTTATATGGCTTGAAGCAAGCACCTCGGCAATGGTATCTAAAATTTGATAGTTTTATGCATGAGCAAGGATATAGTAGGTGTCATTCAGATCATTATGTTTATTTTAAGAGGTTGGATGATGATAGCTACATTATTTTATGTTTATATGTTGATGATATGTTTGTAGTTGGGTCTAACATGGATCACATTAAGGGGCTGAAACACTAGTTAGCATATGCATTTGCTATGAAGGATTTGGGGGCAGCAAAAAAATCCTTGGTATGAAGATTTGCAGAGATAGGAAGAACAAGAAATTAACTCTATCTCAAATTGATTATGTTGAGAAGGTGTTGCAACATTTCTCTATGGAGAATGCTAAAGTTGTCAGCACACCTTTATTTGGTCATTTGAAGTTGACTAAGGAGATGTGTCCCAAGACACAAGAAGAGGAGGATAAGATGTCCAAGGTACCCTATGCTTTTGCTGTAAGAAGCTTGATGTATGTTATGGTATGTACAAGGCTAGATATTGCACATGCAGTGGGAGTCATTAGCAGGTATATGAGTCATCCTAAAATTGAGCATTGGAAAGCAATCAAATGGATTTTCAGATTTTTTAGTGGAACATCCAATAAGTGTTTACACTTTGGGGGCTCTACTACTAATTTATAAAGCTATCTAGACTTAGATTTGGTAGGGGATATTGATACCAGGTGGAGTACTACAAGTTATATTTTTACTGTTGGTGGTGCAGTTGTGAGATGGGTTTCTAGGTTACAGAAGGTTAATGCTTTATCCGCTACAAAGGCAGAGTATGTTGTTGCTATAGAGGCAGCTAAGGAGATGATATGGCTTTAGTTCTTCTTGGAAGAACTGGGAAACCATCAAAAGGATAATTATTTGTTTACAAATAATCAAAATGTCATTCATCTTGCAAAGAATTTAGTTCTACATTCAAAGACAAAACATATACAGTTGTGATACCATTTCATTCAATTAGTTTTGGAGGATGGATAGTTAAAGCTAGACAAAATACATACAAATGACAATCTAGAAAATATGTTTACAAAGGTATTAACAAGGGAGAAGCTAAACTCCTCTTTAGCTTTGGTTGGTTTTCTAGACTGAGCAAGAATAATAGAACAACATAGTCTAGGGTGGTTTGATCCAGTGGGAGCCCCATGTGATAGCGGTATTGCTACAGGATCAGTGTCCAAGTGGGAGATTGTTGTCTAGTGTGGAGTATGATCAGTCCTCAAGTGGGAGATTTTTAGTTTATGGTGACTAATTAGGGAAGTATTGTACATACTTCATAAATTCTTTGAGGCTTGGGGCATTGACCCAAACAAAAATTTGGGCTACTATTCGCCATTCGCAAATGGCACAAAATTTTGGGCTACTATTTGCCAATTGGCTATTGCTTATATTTGTTGACATGACTAACATATTGTAACCCTAAAGTGGTAAAATTACTTGTATAAAAGGGCTTAGAGTTAGGGCTTTTTTCATTGTGGTGATGCGAAAATTGGTTCTTGTGACAGTATTGAGTTGTAAGGGATTACAAATTGTAATCAGGTTGTAATCACTCGATCGTAATAATATTCGACTTGCTATTTGGTGGACGTAGCCCAGAGATTGGGTGAACCACATTAAATCTTGGTGTCTTGTGTTCTTTTTTGTGTGATCTATTATTTTCTAATATTGGTTATATTTGCATGTAATTGTTATTTATGTCTAGTTTATTCCTAACATGATCTTTATTGCTTTTATTGTTCTTCTAACTAACCATCTTCCACACTTCTTCATTATACCTTTTCTCTGTGGCACACTGATCAAAAATAACCTCCATGTTCCTAGCCACTCAATCTTTATTTTTAACAAAGATATTATCAAATTCTCCCAACATAGCTCAAGACTGGGAGTCTTGTATATTCATCCTTGGGGTAACACTTTACAATAACTCTTCCTTATCCTGACCTGCTCCTTTAATAGGTGAGAGAGATTTCATAGAATTTGGAATTGTTGAAAAATTGTGAAGGTCTTTCAAAAGAGAGTTAGAAGATCCCCCCTTAATTCAAATTCTTGTTCTACCTATCCCAGATTTCTACCAAAACGTCATTCTTCATCCTAGAGATTTCATTGTCTGGCTCCCTACAGTCTTTGAGAACCTCATCTGATTCTTTATTCTCAAGATTCTTTCTCTCCTTAATGTCTCCTAACTTATCTTTCCATTTCCATTCTTTTTTCTAAGCCTTTCTTGTCTTTTCCTTGGCAATGAAAGTTGGACAAAGTTTGGCTACATGACTTGCCTTCTTACAATGGAATCAAGAAAAAAGAACCCTTTCAAAATCCACATTTTGAATATGTTTTCCTAGTTTAGAATGGATTTCAATAATTTTAGGCATATCTCTATCTTGTTCAACTCCTACTCAAATCCTAATGTAGGTTAGTCTTTTGCACAAAGCGGTGATGGGGTCAATAGAAAGAAGTTTTCCAAAAGAACTATTTATCCCTTTAAAGACATACTCATACCATAACTCTAGAGGGAGTTCAGGGAGTCTAACCGAGACTGGGGCTTAAACAAAAAAGGAGTCATTCAAATCAAGTTGAGGAGACCACTTTTGAAACACCAAGGTGGCTCGACCAGTGATCCAAGGACCTCCACAAAAGATTTTGGAGAAATATTCAAGATAAGAAAAGGAGAAGGATAGAAATCCTTTCAATATAGCTAAAGTTAAAACACTCCCCTTCAAGTTTCATTTCTTTTTTGCAAAGGATCTAACTATGTCAATATTAGGTTTGGGTCCAATGAACTTACCCACTAGAGTCGTAACCATAAGCACAATATTATGATCTAAGAGCTCATTTGGCACCAAGATCATAGCATTCCCTTTCGTATTATTTGAAATGACTTTGATATCTAGGAAACTTGATTTTTTGGTTGGTTTAACACCAAAAAGTTTCGACCAGGACACACTCGTTCATTTTGGGATGTAAGGGGTTATGTCTGATGGTTCCCTTGCTTGGGATTGACATCCACTAACCAAGGAATCTCCATCATAGTATTAGTAACATGATTTCCCCCTTTTCTAGGGTCTTTCTAGTTGCTCTATGGGTCCCCATCCTTCTTTCCTTCAAACTCCTAGCCTGCAATCCCCTTGATATAGGTAGCATCCTACACCAAGGCACCTACACCATTGTTAGAATTTTTCCTTCTTGCCTCAAAATTTAAAATTTCACCTCATGTCACTCCCATCTGCCATTGACAAGATTGTTGTTACTTGCTAAATATAAAACTTTTTTTGTTCCTCTTGAATCTTCCAGGTTTTTCCACTTAATCACAATCATTGGATCTTCCTTAGGTTCATGTTCATTGATTGCAGATGCTTGGGAAATATACTTCCACCTTGAACTTTTTGCTCCATTTCCAATTGTTAAATCTCCTTCATCAGATCTTCTTTGAATTTCTTTAGTCATTACACTCATAATAAACTTCATACTTATCATTGAAACTTCTCAAACAATCTTTATTTTCATCAAATTTCATCCTCAAATCAAATATTTTCTTAAATTGTTTTCCCTTTTCATGCTCGATTAACATTACATCTTGCTCGATTGACACTACACTTTCTTCATCAGGTGCTCAGTGACAACTATAGTAGCTTGATTACTACTATGGTTCTTCATTCACCAACCAAAATATCTTGCTTATACATTATCTCAACACTTAATTAAATTATGTAAAATAATCAAACCAACATTATATTGTCATACTCTAACTCATTATGTGCTCATTGAATACCATATACTTACCAACTCTTACATCATCATACTTTCTTCAAATCCTCTTCATCAATCAAATGATATGGCATTCTACTAAATTAGCATAATGTCTAACTAACTAAGGCTTGACACCAATGACAACATAACAACTAATATGACTCTTTCCCATACACTAACAACATTATCAGTCGGGGCTAATGATTGATATCAATTTTTACTTCAAAACAAAAGGTGACAATGTATTAGTTATTATTTATCTGTGTGGATGACATCATTTTTGGCAACAATGATCCTAATCTATGCTATGAATTTCCTATACTTATGGCATCAAAGTTTAAAATGACAACGATAGGAGAACTTTCATTCTTTTTGGGTGTACATGTAAGTTAGCTTAAAAAGGGCATATTTATATCTTGAACAAAATATGCAAAATAAAAGTTGATTTATTTTTTCAAATGGAAGGATGTAACCCTATTATTATATCTCTAAAAACATGTTGTAAACTTAAGCAAGAAATTGATCAACCTGATGCAGATCATACCATGTATAGGCTCATGATAGGCAATTTTTTGTATTTGGTTGCAATTAGACTTGATATAATTAATTTTGTATGTTTGGTTTCAAGATTTCAATATTCACCCAAAAAGTCTCATTTGAAGGTTGTTAAAAGGATTTTTAATTATATTTCTAGTGTTGTTGAATCTAGTTTGTGGTATCCTAGACATAATGATTTTAATTTGATGGCCTATATTGATATTGTCTAGGCAAGTTGTATACATGAGGGAGAAAAACAGTTTTGGGGGAATTTTCTTCTTAGGATGCAAATTAGTAGTTTGGCATGATAAAAGGAAGGATTATATGGCTCTAGCCATTGTAGAGACAGAACACATAACATTCGTTTCTTGATGTACATAATTTTTTCAGATGGTTCAAACTTTGAAAGACATTCAACTAAATATTTATAAACTAGTGCATATACTATGTGGTAATTCAAGTGCTTTTAATAGTCATAGTCAATTTTATATATATATATATATATATATTCAACATTATTTTATTTGAGAAAAAAAATTGGCTGGTAAAAAAATTCTAGATTATGTGGGTTCAAAAGAACACATGGCTAACATTTTAACCAAGTCATTTCCAAATGTGGTCTTTAAATATTTGAGAGATAGGCTTTGAGTCTTCTCCCTTACCTTAGTTCATTAATTCTACCCTATTCCTTAGAGTGAAGGGGCCCACTTCATGCCTATTTTGATCCCTCTTTGTAGTGTTGGCATTCTTGACTACCAAAACTGGATCTGTGATGCATTAATATTTGTTGTACACCTATCCACCATATGCTCATTTTTTAGCCATTTTTGAATTCCTCCTTTGGTATTTTTGTCAAAAGGAATAGAAATAGTGTGTTAAATGACATTGATATTATCAACACTTGTTTTGTCAAGTGATGGTATATGTTAGTTTCAACTATTTACTTGACATATAGAGAAATTTGTTGATTTTAATGATGTTTAAATTTGATAGTGATTTAATCAATGATTGATTAAGTGATAATGACATATGATTTTTTTAGATTATGATAAAATCAAGTTTTGAAGGGACCCAAAACTCTTTACAAAAAACTAAAGATAAACAATAAAGCACCACCAGGTTTTACAAGGACCTAAAACCTAAAGTTTAAAAACAACAAAACCAGGTTTTGCAGGGACCTAAAACCAAGAGTTTAAACCATAAAAAATGACTAGGTTTTATAAGGACCTAGAACCTAGTTTTTAAACAAGTTGGAAAGAAAAAAGAAAAAACCAGGAAAACCGCCCAGACCAGCAACTAGCACACCCACTCCACAGCCACCACCTACAACACTCTTTGATAATGTTCGCCACCTCTTTACCTGCTTCTGCAATACTTTGGATAATGTTCACTCGAGAAAGAATAGGAGCCTCAAGAGCCTCAAAAACTTTTTTCCTTGTCCTCTGCCTAGTTCTCTTACTAGGACCACCTGGACTCCCCATCTGTACATTACTAAGAGACATTATCTCCTCATTACTCTTCTTACCCAGACTGGCCGCCACAGCACATAGACTAAAAGTGACATGTTCCATTTTTTGATCACTTTCCTTTATAAGGTAACAAAGCTCCTACTCATATTCTTTAAGTTTATCAGGGATATTACCAATTTGCACTTCCATCTGAATTCTCCTATTGCACTCAACATCTAATTCTTTCTACATAAACCCCATTTTCTTCTTGAGAACCATTATTTCATTATACAGCCAAGAATCACTCTAAAGAGAAGTTTCCACTTTAAATTTAGTAGTGTAAAGAAAGGAGCGCTTAGCATCTTGAGAGTCATCCCTCCCATCATCCATAATTCTAAGATCAAAACCAACTACAGTGGTTACAATATTGATTTGGGTATTAGTGTTAATGTTTAGATTCTCCATCCTTTCCTCATTTTCTTCTTTGCTCTAGCTATTGTCCTCACCTACAGGGCCTTTTTCTTCAATCTCCTTACCAGTATCCTCCTCCATATTCTCCTCCCTGGCATTATGAGAAGGGTGATCACTCTATTTTTCATCATCCTCCCTGAGGGCTTCCAACCCAACATTTGAGTCAGTATTTCTATCCTTGCTTTCCTCCACATTGTCTTTACCAGTTGATGCCCCTTTACTCCCAGAGTAACTGTCCAGGTTAGAACTTTGATCCCCCATTTCCATTTTCTCATCATGATCTGGGGGATATTTTTACCAAAAAAGTGAAGTATCTTCAAAACTCCAACAATCAGCATCAGATTGAACTCCTTGAAATTCTAGACCCAATGCAATTCAAATGGAAGAAAACAAAGTCCATACGCAAAAGTTATGGCCGATCAAACTTTGGTCAAACTAGGTACAAAGGCCACCAAAAGGTTTTAAAAAAATTATCTCAAAAGTATTGAATAATGGATTTCAAATCGAAGATCTCGTCAAGAGGTTTCCAACAGTGTTTGTTTCATCAAAAATGGACTCCGTATATGAAAGATATGGCAGTTTGAAATTCAAGTAAAAATATAAATGGGGATGATGTCAGCATGACCTCATTATTTGGCCAAGCCAACAGGTGGAAAAAATTTAGTGGGATTTGAAACCTTGACCGCTGGTCTCTAAAATCTAGCTGGTGGCCATCTCAGCACAACTCATGTTTAAGATCCAAATGCATGATCTTATATTTGAGTATGTTTGGTCACTAATTTTGGATAAAGAAGGCTGCTGGCGGTGGGGTTTGAACTGCCGACCACCTGCCATTGCTCTATTTCAGCGCTTAAGGATGATAATGCGCATTATTTTATTTATCTCTTATCTAAATCTAGCCTAACCTTAGTAAAATAAAGTTTATGGTTAGATTTTGGCCCCAAAATTGACATGAAGCCAAATCTTCAAAAATGGCTAAAGGTTAATTCGGAGGGGGGAATTAATTAAAGGGTTATTTTTGTAATAAAAAATTATAGCCTTATTTTGGCTAATTTCATGTATAAAAAGGGGATTTATGAGACTCTTAGGAGCATTCGAAAAAGGAAGAGAATGTCCAAGTGCTAAGAGTGAGGGAAATTTGTGAAGTGATCATTTACGTACTTTGGAACAACATGATGCTATTGTACTTGAAAGGGGTGATTTTCTAAACATTTGTACCTAATTTTGGAGATTATTGGATTGGTCCCCCTATTGGAGCAGGACTTAAAGACGTAGTCCATACGGACGAACTTCGAGATCAAATTGTTTGCGTCTTCTTTCTCTCATTTTCTCTTTTATCAACTTAATCTTGTTGTTCTCTTATTTCAATTATGTTAATTTGATTCATTAAAAGTTTAAATTAGCTTTATGTAATCAGTTAGTATTCCTTTGTAATAGTCCTAGATCCTAGTAATCAGATCACATCATTATCTGAATTCTCAAATGCAGTAATCTCCTCAACATGTTTCTTAGTCCTCTCCCATTTGAAAACCTGCTTGCTATCACTAGCCCCTTCTTCCACCTTTATTCTCTTAGAGTAGGGAGCATTACCAAACCCTTTCCTTTTCTTAAGAATTGGTGAGGGCTTTATAGCCTTACTTTTACAATAGTTTTCAATCAGTAAAATTAAACCTTCATGAAGCACAGGATGGGACTCTTTCTTCCTATGTGCATAAAGGCCTAAAAGCAAAGAGTATCTCAGAAAAAATGGAAAGGAAATCCTATCTTTGTGCCTAAAATGATTTAGGAAAATAAAGTGAAATTTATGGACTCTCTTAGCCCTACCATCAAGTACAAAATACTCACGGATACAAGACAACACATCCCTCCAGATGACTTTTATTTGATTTAGTTTGTAGAAATCCCCATTTTTCTCCAAATTCTTCTCTTCAAATTTGATCTTTGGAAATTTCTTGAAAGCCACATTGGAGATACTAGACTTCTTGCTAAATTTAATCCCTTCCATACGAAGCCCCATAACCTCAGCAATAAATTCTTTAGTCAATTTCACCGTGACTCCATGCAAAGTGACCCTATCCTCAAACTAGTTTTTAAAAAAGGCTTATGTAATATGAGGTTTAAACCCATGGAGTCTCTCAATGTAGGTTGTCACTTTACCCTTCTGCAAAATCTCCAACATAGAGGCCTTAGCCTTCCAAACCCAACAATTGCTCAGCTCTTGCTTTTTTGGTTCCCCACCCATCTAGAAAACCTAATTTTCTCTACAAAACACTAGAGTAGTGGAAACCAGAAAAGGTAATAAAGTATTGAAGATTACTGATGAGCAAATAATCTTACTTACATGCCAAGTGAAAGTCATTATTGCCCAAAGCTGTCCTCCATAAGCCCACCACTCTTCTTCATAAATTTTCCAATCTTAGCAAATCTTTCCTTCTTTACCATGTGTCATGTCATAATTAATTATCATTGTCAGCTCCACATCCTTGCATAGGTCATCATGCCACCTCAACTTGCTTTCCCTATAGATAGCTTGGTTGGCAATCCAATCAGCAACTAAATTACCCTCTCAAAAAATATGAGAGAATATAACATTATCAAATTTATTAATAAGGTTTTTGACTTCCATAATACTTCCTTCAATTGTCCAAGTAATTGAAATCTTGTTATTGAGCATATTAATAATGCTAAGTGAATCTGCTTCCATCCAAAGATTCTGATAGCCAATTTCCACAACTAGCCTCATAGTATACAATGTTGTCATAGCTTCAACTTTATGGCTAATTGAAATCCCGATAGGGGTAGTAATAGCATCAACAATTCTACTAGTATGGTCTCTCAAAACCCCTCCACAACCAGCTTTTCTAGGATTGCCTTTAGCAACCCTATCAAAGTTACCTTTAATCCAACCCATAGGAGGGGAATCCCATTTAACATTTTGCCTCTGCATCAACTTTGATTTTATAGCCTTTAGTCTACATATGATTGTTGATTTGGATATCATCATTCAATTTTCTATGAGAATTGAAGTTTTCCTTGATAGCTATAATTATATTATGACCAATAACCCACTCAGGAATTTCTTTGTCTCTAAAAATTCTATTATTTCTCTCTTTCCAGATTCCCCAACAGAGATGGCGTAAATTTATTTTCTATATATATATCCAATATTAACCTCCTTAGGACGTGTCTAGCTTTGGAAGTATTGATCAACATTATTTTGTTGTACCCAATCTAAATTCCAGTAGTTAAGAATGTAACTCCACACTTTTTGACTAAAATTGCAATTTAGGAAAAGATGATTTATTTCTTCAGAGTCTTTTTTACATAGGCTACATCTGTTAACCACATGCACCACTCTTTTTTGTAATTATCCAATGTTAAAATTTTGTTTTGAAGAAAGATCCAGAAAAAAAAGGTTTATTTTAGGAATAAGACCTTTAATCCATGCTTTAGTCCATAAAGGTCTAAATCCCTTCTCCTCGGTTCAAAAAATAGAGGAGACTTTAAAACAACCTCTAGAATCCAAACCCCAAACCATTTTATCTTCAATATGAGGATAAAGGCTAAAGGCATTCAGGATTAATTGAATACTATAAAAGGCCATATTACATTCAACAAGGTTAACCCATTCATTATTAATCCAGTAATTCTCCACAAGAATACCAAAAGTTTGTTTACATCTGTCAACAAGAGTTCTATCCTCATAATCCTCAATCAGAGGATGATCTAGGATCCAAACATCATCCCAAACCTTGAATTTTTGACCATTACCCACTTTCCAAATACAACCTTTGATAAGAATATTTTTAGCTCCCTACATAGCTCCCCAAATAGTAGAAGGAGATAAAACAATAGGATAAGAAAGAAAATCAGATAAAAAAGGAGCATCAAAGAGGTATTTATGTTTCCATATGGTACTCCACTCCTTATTTTCATGATAAACTCTCCAACCCTGCTTAGCAAGAAGAGCTTTATTATTAATCCTAACAAACCTGATCCCCAAGCCACCATCCATTTTAGGCTTACAAATTTGATCCCAAGCAATTAAATCCATTCTCTTCTTATCCTCAAAACTAGACCAAAGGAAATTCCTTTGGATTTTTTCAATAGAATTAGCATATTTAGCTGGAATCCTGAAGAGACTCAAAGTATACATAGGAATACTTTGGAGATAAGCCTTGAGAAGAGTAATTTTTCCAGCTTTACTCAAAAAATTACCTTTCCAACCTGCCAATTTCTTGTTGAACTTTTTATTAAGGTCTTCCCAAAAAGAGTCTGAGGGAATGGGCCCCAAAGTGAGACCTAAATAAATACAAGGAAAAGACCCTATGGAGCAGCCAAGAATATTAGTGATCTTTCTCTGTCTGGAAACAAGGGTATTGATAAAATACACAGAACTCTTATTCCAGTTGATCAATTGACCTAATGCAAAAGAATAGAGGTTAAGGGCCTTTTTGAGATTCCTTGCTTCCCTAATCTCAGCTTTTCCCATAAAAATTGTATCATCCACAAATTGTTCATGGGAACAAATAAGAGGATGAGAAGAGGGCCATAAACCTTTGATTTTCCCTTGAGAAACCAAATTCCCAATATATCTTCCCAAACAATCAACCATAATAGTGAAGATGATAGGGGATAGAGGATCTCCCTCTCTCAACCCCCTAGTTGATTTAAAGAACTCTGAGGAACATCCATTAACTACAAGAGCAACCATTGTAGTTGAGATCATCTGCAAAATAAGCTTCACAACCTTGACACTAAAACCAAAAGATATTAAGATCTTATGAAGAAAGGCACATTCAACTCTATCATAGGCTTTAGCAATATCAACTTTCATAATAAAGCCCTAATTATTAGAAAGAGATAAAGAGTGGATGTTCTCATGCACAAAAATAATAGAATTAAGGATTTGTCTATGAGGAACAAAACCATTTTGTTGCTCAAAAATAAGAGAAAGTGGCAGAAGCAACAACCTCAAAGTTGGGACTTTTGAAATAATTGTATAGAAAGAGTTACATAGCTGATAGGCCTGAATTGGTCTGGAGAATCTGCACCAACCTTTTTTGGAATAAGGCATAGGAAAGTTGAATTAATTTCCTTTAGCATCCTTTTTGCCTCATAAAATCCTTTAACAACATCACACACATCTTTCCCAACCAGATTCCATTCCTTCTGAAAAAACAACATAGAAATACCATCCAACCCTGGGGATTTATCCCCACCTAAAGAGCAAATAGCCTTATAAATTTCCTCTTCCTAATGACATGTGATTGTTATGTTTGTTCTCATTGATAGTTTTAGTAAGTATGTGGCAATGATATGTTATTATTAATATGATATGTAAGTTGTGGCATTGATGTTTTCTTTGGTCAGTATAGATTTCTTAGTGATTTTATGCTACATGATACAAGAGTAATTTAATTTATGAGACATAGATTTGGTTTTTGATGGTGCTTTGTGAAATAACCTCCAATAATGTTTATAACAATATATTTTGGTATATAGTAGTATTGGTCTTTATGCAATTTTTTGATAGGTATTCTTGCTTTAGATGATGTTTTTTAGAACATGTACACATAGGTATATAAATTTTTATTTATCATAGTGAGTTGATATTGAGAGGAATGCATGTACATATATCTATCGATTTGGTTCATGAGATTATATGTTTATCTTTTGGTTTGACATCAATGCTAAAGAGAGTTTATTGACCCCTCTAGCATGTGTTGGCATCCATGTCAAAACCAAAAGAATATGCATTGGTTAAATATTTCTTGGAAGTTGGAAAAAAGGTTCACTTTTCTAAATTTGATGGCATTTATATCATAACTTTATATGTAATAGTTTCTTTCATTTTTAAAGTAAAAGATTACTTCACATTCATATGTACAAGTGAAGTTTTGAATATATGTGAAGGTTTGGATATTATTTACAATAGCCTAATAAAATAGACATGCCTTATAGATGAACGCTCCATGCAAGATCTTTTTTATATTATAAATATTATGCTTTGAAAAGCTATCTCCCAAAGGAAAGGATCAACTTGTGCATTTTTAAAGGTTTTGAAAATAAAGTATGGGGGAATTAAATTTCATCTTGGTGATATTTGAAGTTTGGAAAGATAAATGAATTTAATTATCAATGTATTCAAAGTGAAAATGGGTGTTTGAAGTATATTGCCTCGTTATCATCTTTATCATTCAATTTACCACAGCCCTTGAGCTCAATCTAGGAAACTGGTGATAATTAGCTTGTTGTTTTGATTCTTGATTGAAGAAAAAACAAATAATGGTGACTAAAAACTTGATGAGGTAGTATGTGATAGTTTGAGCATGAAGATAAATGGGAATGATAGTTTGATTCATCATTTAGTGAAAGGTGTGTCAAAATTAGGTGTTGTATTTTCATTATACAATTCTTTTTCTTTGAAAATAGAAGGTAAAAATTTGATTTGGGATTTTAACAAAAAAAATTATCATTGTGTATGGGTTTAAGTAAGGTTTTTTTTAGTTACTGATATATTTTTTCAAAACAAGGGTTTTGGGCTTGTAAAATTTGTGATATCTTGGAAATTTATGTTGCAATTCTTTAGAATAATTGAGAGGGAGGTGAATCAACTATCCAAGGTCCAAATGTACAAATAAAAATTTTCACAGCTTAGTGAACCCATATCCATCAAACATATTCATCATGCATGCATCCATTAGATCATTAAATTACTCAAACTTGTAGGTTGCTGTCAAATCAACTTTGCATAAATGTAAGCATGAAAAATAATAGATTCAATAACACATTTGACACTGATTTCACATGCAAACACAATTTGGGAAAAACCACCAGTAACATGCTACTCATTCTCACTCGTCTGAAGTGATGCCCTATAAAAGGCCAACCCTATTAAAGGTTACAATGCACACTATTAAATGTGACCTTGTTAGAGAATTTCAATCACCCTGTTAGGAGTGAGCCGTGTTAGAGGACTTTTGATCATTCACTTGGAATGTCACTTGGTTAAAGGATTTACAAATTACTGTTAGGTCAACTTTAATCCAAAGGATATACCCTTAATTGGTACAATGATTAGAAAGAAATAGTAAGGCTTGATCTGATAACAACTTACAACACACTTGCAGATTATAGATCTTTGGTTTAGTCTTCCATTCTGCTTGGCTTTCTCACACTTTAGCTTGAATAGCTTGTTTTCCCTTCAAGCATCAATACCCTTAAGCCTTCTTTCTTTGCTTTCTAATAGTAGTCTCTTCTCTTTTGTCACTAAATGAAGCAACACCTTAGACTCCTTGTCTTCCTTAGGTTGTCACACATGACAACCTTTGCTTCTGACTAGCCATCTCTATAAATAGAGAATTAAGATCTTTTGTCATTCAACCTCTATCATCCATTTTAGCGTTAGGTAAGATTAGGTAGGATTCAATGAATTTACCCATCTTTTCATTTTATTCTCTTCTAGAAACTTCTCCTTCAATCCTTTTTGAATTCACCTCAAAATGGTTTATCTTTAATTCTGTGTCACCGGCTTGGTCTGCCTCACAATAGGTATATAATAATCATGCTCTAGGCCATGCTTAGGAATAATATATTCAATCTAAAATTATTTTTCCCACTATGAGGTGCATTTAATATTGTAAACCTAAGGACGTATACTTGAAATGGTTGGCACAGTATGTGCACTAGGTCTCTTAATGAGTCACTATGCTTATGCTGCAAGAAAGTAAAATGCAAGGAAAAAAACTTACACTATTGATGTAGGAAACTAACACACTTAACTCTATGAATACTAGAAATACAATGAAAGGCTAGCATATATTCCAACTCGGTTCATCCACTATAATTGTTCTCACAGATGCTGCAGGAACATTCACAAAGTATGATGCTACAGGAAGGAACTTACAACTTCTACTTGCAATACTAAAAATGCTTGGAAACAAATATATACTATCCTAATCTAATCCACCTCCCAAGTGGGTTTGGCTTCAACTAAACTACTAATACAAGATAGAAGCCAAAAACTAGTTCATTACATTTTTAGAAATTCATTACATGGAAACAATACATAGAACTGTAAAAACACAACTCACTATAGAAGTTAACAGTCTGTTCTCATAAACTTTCTCCTTTTAACTAAACTAACACACTTGGTATGATCCCTATATATAGGAGATTGATGCTTATTGTGAAACAAAAAAGTAAACAACCTAGCTATAAATCTGCAGGAGAGAAAAAAGGAAAATAACAGCTTAAGGTAGGAATAAGAGATAATGGCTCGAGGTGGGAATAATAAAGTCTAAACAACCGCTTACCATAATAATAAATGCAAAGAATGCAGTAAGTCTTCATAGCTCCTCCATACTGGATGCCATGTCCTTTGGTACTGTTATGACTTTTTTCCACCGTGGCAACACCTCAATATTCTTTTCTCCTTGAATGCTATTGGCTGTCTTCAAGATTCATCTTTGAATCCTTCCAATCATCTTCAGCTTCGTTGCTAACAAGTTAGTTATAATGCAGAGATAATTGCAAATAAGCATTTTCAAATTAAATTCAAATATGAGAACACACATTTTGATAATTATATGAAATACTACATCATATATATGATATTGGCAAAAGATGGCATACTATCTACCCATAGGTTAATCATTGGTTTAGGTAAACATAAGTTCACAAATGTCTTGATGAAAATGAAACAAAGTATTAACAAAGTGTTTAAAAACTATTATGAAATAGAGGCAATAATTAGCCTCATCATCTGCCCCCTAGTAATGATGTTTGTCCTCAAGCATGGCATTTCCTAGTCAATGACTTGAATTCCCCCACTTTTGCCCTTCCTTTCCTGCTACTCTTGAAGGTATAATAGAATCCTCATGTTCTTTCCCAAACCTCCCTTCTGTTGTCCTCCTACAACTTGTCAAGTCTATTAGCATTAATGTCATATAAAGGCTACATGAGCATTGGAGATTTCATAGTGAGTGGGCACCATAATTTGGGTCTAGCCTATTTTCTTAACCCTAGATACTTTGGAGCTCAATGAAGGGCAGCCTCCAGGTTGATGGGACTATGTGGCTCTAACCTTTTAAGTGACTTAGGTAATCTGGCCCATCTACTTCTAGCACCAACCATGGCTCTCTAGAACATAAAGTAGGGCAAGTTCTCATAATCAGCATAGGCCTTGGCCCTAGTAGCAAAGATTCTATCCCTTACTCCCTTGTTCTTATCCCCATAAGTTAACCTGAACCAGTCCCTAAGAATTTCTTCTAGTTTGTTGCTCTCAACTCTTAATGGCAGGGGTTCTATCCTTTCCTTGTCTGTGTAATTATTTAGCTGCCTATCATAGTTTGCTTCATTAGACATCTAGGACATCAAATTTCTTAAATGTATATCCCCTATATAGAGTAAAGGGTTCAATTGGGTTTCTGAAGGGATAACAAAATTATGCGCATATAATTCATAGAGAAAATTCTGCTGCAAGGATGGGAGAGTCTGATATCAACCATAAAATTACTAGGTTGATTTAAATTCTACATTTATATTCTTAAGGGTTAGCATGAGTTGGAATAAGAGAAATTGTTCTTTCAAACAGAGAGCATAAATTCATGGCAGCGGTCTATAGGCAAGTGCTTAATCAACCAATTTGAGGGCATTATCCATCCTTTGTTTTTTATTTGCCAATTGCTCTTTCAAATCTATAATTTTTGCACTTAGAGACACTATGTCTTTCTTCATTCTTTTCCTCTCCTCTTCCCATAAGGCCTTAGCAAACATATGTTGTCCAAACAACTAGAAAAGGAGTTTTTGCAGGGTAATGGAACTAATGTCTTCTTCATGATTTCTTTTCCTCTTTCTCTATTCCCTCCATAATTGTTCTACAAAATTAGTAAACCATGTTGATTTATAGGGAACTAGGGTAGTGTTTGGATAAACTTGCTCAGGAACTATTTCATCCCTACAGCTCGAAGTGCCTAGTTGGCCTACTGGGGTATCATTTGGATTTTCATTAACCTCAACCCTACATTCCTTGTTAGGGTTTTTAGGAATGTTTCCAGTTTCAGAGTGAGGTGGAGAGTGATCAGGAACAATCTGTACAAGGGATTCTTTAGTAGATGGCTTAGATGAGGGGGATTCTTTGGAAATTTGTCCTCTCATTCTAAGACTTCTTCTTACAGGGGTTTCTTCTAGTATCACAGCCTTCTGCCTACCTCTTCCTTTTGGTGTCTCTGCTGTAGGAGTGACTGCTACAAGATCCTTCTTGGTTCTCTTTTGCCTTACAACTATAGGGTTTGGCTCTCCTTTTACTGGAACAAAGATTTCTTCTTGCAATTTTTGCTTTCTCTTTACTCAGCTAGAGGTAGGTTTCTAGGTTTCTTGAACAGGTGAAGGCACAGTCTCTTACACATTTTCTTGTACATGTTCTTGTACGTTGCCTTGCACATTTTTGGCTTCAGCCTCTTGAGTGCTTTGCTCGGTAGGTTCATTAGTGGGAACTACATTCTCCTTACTAGTCTGTTCATGAAGGGTAGCCTGGGGTTGTAAGGTTTTAGCTTGGACAAATTTTGCCCATGATAGGGGAGAAACATCCCTAAGTGACCTTTCTATGAGCAATTTAATTAGGGCATGATGGGTGATAGAATTTTCTTTTCCTTTTTGAGTTTCTTCCACACTAATACATAGCATATTGTACAAGAAATTGGGAACATTAACTGGATGATTATGCCTTATACAACTGAGCAATTTAAAATGATGTGCATGTAAATATGAAAATCTTCCTTCGCATGTGAGGTACCTGATAATGTGCATGGCCAACTCATTGTATGGCGACAGAAGAGACATTCTTTTACAACCTTGCTTGGTAATATCCATTTGAGGATCGGTTGGTATGATAAACTGAGCCCTAGCTAATCTTGCATCATGAGTGTTGGGATAATGTTCTCCTATCACTGGTAATCTAGTTACTTCTATTCTATGTTCTTTTGTAGCAACCACCATTAAGCCCCATACAGAATCTTCCCCTTCATCAAACGTCCTTGTGAATTCTATGGTTGCTTATTCATCAAATGTAGTCAAACTTTAAAAGTACCCTAACCAACCACATGCATTAAATCTCCTCATAGCCTCTACATCTGAGAGAAAAATGGTATGCTCTACTGGTTCTTTCCTCTATAATTGTCCACCCATTCTACTTTAACACTTTCACTGTCTACACTTCTTGCACTATTTCCCCCTTACAAATTTAGGCTTCTTTTGTTGTTTTACAGACCATTTTCACATTTTATTTGACAGGTAATTAATGTCATAACGATTTGTTATGAGCAATAATATGGCTTTAATGAGAGTAAATCGTGGAAGTGTATAAAAATCATCTGAAAATGGGATTCAGATCACTTAAAATTTAAACACAAGTCACATCATAGCCTGATAATAAAATCATTCAAAAATAAGGGGTACGACACGTAGACACTTGTGTACTTAAGGAAATATGAAGATTTGGAAAAAAATCTTTATGAATAAATGCAGTCATTGGGTTTTAGTAACCTTCCCTGCCCCCTACGAAATATGGACAAGTGTCCACACTTGTCAAACTTAGTACAGAGTATGGAACTGGCATAATGTCACCATAATATAAAGAATGTAGTATTAAATATAATTAATGAAATCTGCGGACTATAAATGAATTATAATTTGAAAACCTTATACCTGTTAATTGATTGTCACACCAAAAGGTGGCGAAAGGTACATCAGTAGTGACAGCATCCTTCAGCAAACTCGTAGGGTTTATTGAAAGCATTAGAAAATGATGACGTGGAAAATGGGTGGGTGGAAGGTAAAGAAATGAGATGGAATGAGAAAGTGAATGGAGAAATTTGGAACTTTATGTGCGCATAATTTTTTTATTATGAGCATGCACAAAGAAATTAGTGTTGAAGAGTGGCAAGTGGAAGATTGACACCTTCAGTTGCAGGAAGAGTTACCTAGTTTGTATTTGAATTTGGCCACTGGAACTACTGCATGAAGTCCTATTTGGTTTGGGGTTGTTTATATAACTTGAGTCTGTGACCATTGACTAATAATTTAAAAGGGACTAGATCAATGGTAGTTAATTGAACAACTCCATTATCAAAGACATGACTAATTTCATATGGACCTAGCCATCTTGTCTGCAGCTTGCCTGACATATCTTTAAATCTGGAATCATATAGTAGTGCCCAGTCACCAACTTGAAATTGTTTACTGATAATATGGGAGTCATGCCATTGTTTTCTTTGTTTTTGTATAATTTTAGTACGTTCCAAAACTACTTTGCGCATTTCATCCAAAGAGTTAAGATGCAAAAGACGTTGTCTTTGTGCTACAGGAAGTTCAATGTCTAACTTTAGTGTAGTTCTCAAAGTTTTATGTTCAAATTCAATGGGGAGCATTACTACTTTCCCATATAGGAGCTCAAATGGTGTGAATCCTATAGTAGTATTCTATGTTGTTATGTACGCCCAAACAGCTTCTTGTAATCTGCTGATCCAATCCCTATGATGTAGATGAACTATTTTTGTTAGGATGTTCACTAGCTCATGATTTGTGACCTTTGCTTGCCCATTAGCTTGAGGGTGATAAGGACTTGATTTTTGGTGCCTGATGTTATACTATTTCATTAGTTTTGAGATCAAATTAGAGGTAAATTGTGTACCTTGGTCAGTGACTAGCTCTTTGGGTACACCATAGAGAGTAAAAATTTCTTCATACAAAAATTCTACAACTTTTTCATCACGAGCATGCTTCATGGCTTTAACTTCAACCCATTTTGTCAGGTAGTCAATGCACACAAGAATATAGGATTTCTCATTGGATGGAGGATCAATTGGACCAATGAAGTCCATGCCCCATTTGTCAAATGGTGTTAATGCCATCCATGGGTTAAGAGGCATTTCATCGGTTCTTGTTGGTCAGCCCATTCTTTAACACTTATCATACTTCCGTGTATAGTTGGCTACATCTTTGTGAAGTGTAGGCCAATAATAACTAGTTGTCAAGATTTTCAAGGCTGTTCTTTTTGCTGCAAAGTGTCTTCCACATGGTTCATTATGACATGCATGTAGAATGTCATATGTCTCATCCTCTCTCACACATCTTCTCATAACTTGATCAGGTCCAATGTAAAACAAGAGATTATCTATCCAAGAGAAACAAAAACTTTTCTTTACAAGTAGCTTCTTTTCCTTGTAAGAAAAATGTTCTGGTATTTTATTAGCTGCAATGTAATTAGCAATGTTTGCATACTATGGAGTTTGAACAACAATATGAAATAAATGTTCATTTAGAAATGCATCATCTACTAGATTAGTGTCAGTATCATCATGATGGATTCTTGATAAATAATCAGCTACAACATTGGCTCTTACAGGCTTATCAATAATAGTTATATCAAATTCTTGTAACAACAGTAACCATCTTGCTAACCTGCCTGTTATAGCTGGTTTGTTCATGAGATATTTAATTGTTGCATGATCAATATGGAAAAATATGGGGTAGCCAGTTATGTAATGCCAAAATTTAAGGCATAAACTACTACTAGCAATTCTTTTTCTGTTACTGTATAGTTTAATTCTGGTCCATGAAGGCTCTTGCTAATATAATATATTGCATTTTCAAGATTTTGAGATTGTTGTGCTAGAACTACACCTATGGCATAGTTAGAAGCATCTGTATATATATGAAAAGGTAAATTCCAATTAGGGCCTTCTAAAACTGGGGCTGTAGTGAGAAGTTTCTTAAGCTGCAGGAAGGCTTCATTACATTCGGATGTCTAACTAAATTCAGCTTCCTTTGTGAGTAATTTATACAAGGGACTAGCTATTTTTCTGAAATCTCTTATAAAATGTCTATAATATCTAGCATGACCTAAAAAAGATCTTACATCTTTCGATTTTGTAGGTATGGGCAGTGTTTGAATTACCTCTATCTTAGTGAGATCCACTTGTATTCCTACAGCTGATATGAAATGACCAAGTACCACATCTTTCTGAATGAGCATGAAACATTTTTCACTATTAAGTGCCAAATTATGTTCTTGACACTTTACCAAAACCTTTTCTAGATTCATCATTGCTTCCTCAAAAGTGACTCCAAATGTTGTGAAATCATTCATATATATTTTCATACAATCATGTGATATATCAGCAAAGATGCTAATAACAACTCGTTGGAACATTGTAGAAGCATTACATAGACCAAATGGAAAAATAGAGTATGCAAAAGTAACCCATGGGCATATAAATGTGGTTTTGTCTTGATCTTTAGGAGCAATATTGATTTGATTATAACCACTATACCCATCTAGAAAAGAGAAATACTTCTTTCCAGCTAGAGTGTCTAGAACTTGTTCTATAAATGGTAAAGGAAAGTGATCTTTTTTAGTGGCCTTGTTCAATTCTTTGTAATCTACAAAAATTCTCCATTTTTCTCCCTTTTTGGACATGATGACCAGGGGTGATGCCCATCTACTATCAAATATAGGATAAATGAAACCAGCATCAAGCAATTTTTGCAATTCAGTTTTAACTATTTCTCTAAGGCTTGGATTTATCCTTCTTTGGGGTTGACGGAGTGGTAGACACCCTTCATTGATGTATATCCTATGGGTGCACAATGTAGGACTCAACCCTTTCATATCACTATAGTCCCATGCAAAATGCCTTTGAAGCAACTCTTTTAACTATTCCATCTGTGTGGGTGTAATTTGGGATTAACATGGAGATTATGACCTTTAGACAGTTCAATAGTGGTCGTAGACTCTATCATAATAGCTTCAAATATTGGACTTGCTTCTAATTCACATGGTAAGAGTGGATGAAGAATGTTAGGTTCTTTGAGTAGAGTACAACTCTCATCACATTCTTCATATGTGATTAATTCCAATACAGAACTTTTAGATACATCTTTTTCTACCATACAACTGTTAGTAAGGATACTCTGAAGTACTAAATCTTCCTCTTGCAGCTTTAGAAAGGATTGTCTATGTAACATCATGAGCTATACTATAGAATTTAACTCTTCTTCTTCATCCCCTAAATCTAGTCAAACAAATGTGCTCAAATCTGGTAATGGTTATGCTGGAGGATATAAATCAAATTTCTTTTTTGGTTGGCCATTGGATATGGTCATATTCCCTGGTCTACAACTTATATTTGCATCAGCTATGGCTAACCATGGTCAACCTAGGATGACAGGGTAACTAGATAGATTAACTTTGGGGGATAGAATCATGAAGTCTGTAGGATACTCTAGAGAATCTAAGGTTACAACTATGTTTTCTATCAGCCCATTAGGGGTGATAGTAGAACTATCTGCAAGTTGCAGAATTTTTGGAGTAGCCCTTAGTCCTCCTATTTTCTACTTCTTCATAGTGTCCTTGGTCATGACATTTATAACAGTACCAAGATCTATTAAAGCATTTTTAACAAAATGACCATTTATACTGACATTCACTACTGAACTTCCTGGATTAGAATATTTTGGTGTGATCAATTTTCCTAACATAATATCAGCCAATTGTCCCACAACATGAACTGTGGTGGGGTCCTTTTTCTTTCTTCCGGGCTTCTTCAGGCAAGCATCTCTAATGTCTTTTCCATAGATTGGAACATCTTTAATGGCTTGGAATAGGGGTATTTGGACATGTGCAACAATATCAAAAGGTTGTTCCTCTACTTGCATAGGTTTTCTTTGTATAAAATTTTCTATAAAAGGAGGTTCCACCATTGGTTGAGCTTGGGTTGACATGGTGACATTGGTTTGGTCAACCATTTTAGCAAGTGAGGGTTTTGATGTTGTAGGAGGATCTAGTATTTCAATTATAAGAGGTAGTTTAGGCACTGGTAAAGTTGTACCAGATCTCATATGTATATCTGCAACACTCAGAGCATAAGCAAGATATTGTTGAGCATCAACACTATACATGGGTTGTTGTGGCTATTGGCTATTTGGATTTGGCTGAGGTTGTGCAGGTAACTATGTTTGCTTTTGAGGTCCAAGATTTGTAGGTGGTGGCATTAGAGTGGGTTGTTAAACTAGAAGTGGTAATTGTGGAGTACTGGTATTTTGGTTAGGCCATTGTTGAGATCCCCTCCATTGGTTCATAGCCTACCAATTCCCTTGGGTGGTTGCCATTGGTTCTACTAGTTTTTCCAGTAGTTTTGTTGGTTCTGTCATTGGTTATTCTATTGGTTGGGCTAGGATGGTTGGGAATTTTGAGGCCATTGGGGTTGTTGCGAATTATTTTGCCCAGCATTATTCCAATTAGGTTGATATTATGGAGGGCCTTGAGGACTACGGTTTTGCCATTGATTACCATATGAATTTGAATTTTGTAAAGGGTCCCAAGGCATACCTTGACGTTGGGCCCATGGCCAACATTGAGCAACAAAAAATACTTGCTCATCATCTCCATCTATTTTGAGGTACTCAATTAGAAGATGTTGGTTATCCATGCTTGCAACCAGTTTACATTGGCAACCCTTCTTTTGCTTTCGGCAATGAGGACAATATTAAGCTAGTTGTAACTTAGCTTATGCATACTTCTTTGCAGTCATTGTGTCAAGATGTGTAGCAACATCATTGATGATGTCCTATTTGAAATCTCACAATATATTAGATACCTCAAGCTTTGAAATACCTTGGTTGATTCCTTTAGTGACTGTGGAGCAAGGTCCTTAGCCTTTCTTCATAGTTGACTTTGAATAGTTATGACAAATCTTCTTGAGGTCATCCCAAGAAGCTTGATATACATCACCACCAGCCTGGACAGTTATCATTCACACCTCTTAGAAAGACTAGCTTTTGTGAATCCTCGAATAACACATGCTAAGGGTTCTTCTATAGTGTATATAAGAAATGTGAAACATAATCTTCCAATGTTTCTTCCTCCTTCTATGATATCCTAAAGACATCATCTCCTCTTGAACCAGATGCTTTGCAATACTCTTTATACTTATCCAGAAATAGAGTTTGCATTTCATCCCAAGTTCCTGTTGCATTGGCTCCTAAGCCCATGAACCATCATAGAGTTGATTATTTCAATGTTGTTGGAAATAATTTGAGCTTATGGGCATCGATGTTGTAGTCAAAACTATGACAAAGTATGTCAAATTTAAACAAGAAAGTATTAGGGTCTTCGGTTGTAAGGCCACAGAACTTTGGAAGGGCAGCTGCAAGTATATTCTTAAGATTATTAGTATTTATGAGGTTTGGAAGAGGAAATGGAAAAGTAGGTTGTGTCATTACTAGAGGTATTAGATTATGAGGTTGCTGCTAAAAAAGTACATTGGGTACTGGATGATTAACAACTAGTGGATATAAAGCAGTATTATCAAGCAAACTGGCCAAAACTTTAGTAAAAGGTTAAAGACCACTTGTATCCATTGGTTCTACTCTTGAAGATGATGCTATAAGAAAAATAGGTCTTGTGTCTTCAAAAGGAAACTCAACTTCTTCTTCTTCAATTTCTTTGTTCAAATTAATAGACTCTCGTGGAAGAAATCTGCCATATTCATCTTGTTGTCTTTCTCTTCGATGCATGCAATTGAACTCTTCACACTGGTGAAGGAAGCTTCAAAACTAGAAATTTCTAAAAAAAAATTATCTAAGAACTATGACTCAAAAATACTCCTAGCTTGACACCATCCTCGGCAACGACGCCAAAAATGGTCCGCCTCACAATAGCTATATAATAATCATGCTCTAGGCCATGCTTAGGAATAATGTATTCAATCTAAGAATTATTTTTCCCACTATGAGGTGCATTTAATCTTGTCAACCCAGGGAAATATACTTGAAATGGTTGGCACAATATGTGCACTAGGTCTCTCAATGAGTCACTATGCTTATGTTGCAGGAAAGTAAAATGCAAGGAAAAGAACTTACACTATTGTTGTAGGAAACTAACACACTTAACTCTGTGAATACTGGAAATAAAATGAAAAGCTAGTAGATATTCCAACTTAGTTCATCCACCATAACTGTTCTCACAGATGTTGCAAGAACATTCACAAAGTATGATGCTACAGGAAGGAACTTACAACTTCTACTTGCAATACTAAAAATGCTTGGAAAAAAATCTATACTATTCTAATCTAATCCACCTACCAAGTAGGCCCCCTTGGTTGGCTTCAACTAAACTACTAACACAAGATAGAAGCCAAAAACTATTTCATTACATTTTTAGAAATTCACTACATGGAAACAATACCTAGAACTATAAAAATACAACTTGCTATAGAAGTTAATAGTCTATTTTCATAAACTTTCTCTTTCTAACTAAACTAATACACTTGATCCGATCCCTATATATAGGAGATCGACACTTATTCTGAAACAAAAAAGTAAACAACCTAGCTATAAATCTGCAAGAGAGAAAAAAGGAAAATAATAGCTTAAGGTGAGAATAAGAGATAACAGCTCAAGGCGGGAATAATAAAGTCTAAATAACTGCTTGCCATAATAATAAATGCAAAGAATGCAGTAAGTCTTCATAGCTTCTCCATACTCATTGTCATGTCCTTTGGTACCTTTATGACTTTTCTCCACTGTGGCTACACCTCAACATTCTTTTCTCCTTAAATGCTATTGGTTGTCTTCAACGTTCATCTTTGAATTCTTCCAATCATCTTCAGCTTCATTGCTAACAGGTTAGTTATAATGCAAAGATAATTGCAAATAAGCATTTTCAAATTAAATTCAAATATAAGAACACACATTTTGATAATTATATGAAATACTGCATCATATATATCATATTGGCAAAAGATGACATGCTATCTACCCATAGGTTAATCATTGGTTTAGGTAAACATAAGTTCAAAAATGTCTTGATGAAAATGAAACAGAGTATTAACAAAGTGTTTAAAAACTATTATGAAATAGAGGCAATAATTAGCCTCATCACAACTCATCGATCTTATCTTCCACATTGTTCACATAATCCAAGAAATCAAACTTGTCAACTCAAATTCATCGAATTCATGATCTTTATCATTATTTTGTCACTCGACATTAACTAGCTTCTGATTTTCGGCACATACTGCATTACTCGGCATCCACTATCAAATCACTTAGCACGAACTAAAGTTTCTGGTGCTCAACATCAACTAAACTTTACTCGGCTTACACTATATGACTCGGCCTACACTAAAATTACACTTTGCTCAGCTCTAACTGATTTTCTGCTTGGCTTACACTAACTTTTCTCGAAACCTACTGTCTACTCGATCAAGCTTGGTAGACTCAATTCTTCTTACTTATTCTTCTAGACTTAATCAGTGTATCCAACCTTTGCAACCTTAAGTAGATAAACAATGCACTATAATATCATTGTCTTAACTGATCTTTGTACTCCTTTTCTTACCATAACTCAACCTTTCCTCTAGGTGCTATTGTTATTCATTTGATCAAATCCTCTTCATCAATCAAACAAATGATAGTACTCAAATAATTTAAGCAATTGTCTTACCAGCAAGTAATAGGTTTGACATCAGTGACAAAATAATGATTGAAACACATTTTCATACTTGTATCAATCTATTTTCAACAATCTCCCTCTTTCGCATTGATGGCAAACCATACCAATAACAATACCAAAAAGAAAATAATTCCTTTTATTGAAATCTCTCCCTCTATCAGTAGCTTTCATCTTTTGTATAGGCTACAAAATTCTACTATGATCAATAGACAATCAACTCATCCTTATGACTCCCTCTTTATCACTTCTTATATCTCCCTTGGCACCATCTCTCTCTTACTAGGTAAATGTAATCATTTCTTACTCTATCTCCCTTTGAGTAGATATTTTGTATTATATATTCTATATTTCTAGATTTCTCCCTTTCTTTGTCTTTCTCACTCTTTGACAATAATTCCAAAGACATGTCATCTTAATATGTAGATATGAACATTTTTAGTTTCTCCCTCTATCACCTAGCTTGTGACTGATCTACAACTCTAGTTATTTGATTACTTTAGGCAACTCCTAAAGTAAGATACACTACATCAATATGTAACATATGTTGATCATCTCAGTTGATGCAAGGCACTACTTATGCAATAGCCTTGGATAGGGGTATAACCCTTAGTTTACCTCTTGGATACTCATGAGCATCCTTAGGTAATTCTTTTGTGAAGATATCAACTATTTTCTCTTTTGTATTAACACATTCCATCTTCACCTCTTTATCTTGAAATAACTCTCTCAAGTAATGATACTTGATTGCAATGTGCTTAGTCTTTGTATGCATCACAGGATTCTTTGATATATTTATAGCACTTGTATTATCACAATAAAGTATCACAAGTTTAGTGATTTCCTCCTTCATACCTTTGAGTAGTTGTTTGATCCATATAATGTTTGTACAATTTGCTGCAACAACAACATATTTAGCTTTAGCAGTAAATTGAGATATGTAGTTTTGTTTCTTGCTAGTCCATGTAACTAATCTCTTTCCTAAGAAAATGCTCCTCCACTAGTGCTCTTTCTATCATCAATATTTTCAGCCCAATCAACATCAGTGTAGGCTCTTAATTCAAATTTCTCATTTTCCCTATAGTATAGACCATAGTCTTTTATTCCTTTCAGATATCTCATTATTCTCTTAATAGCCATCAAATGATTCTCCTTAGGATTAGTAGAGAATTGTGCAACTATTCCAACAAATAATGCAATATCAAGTCTACTATGTACTACATATTGCAATTTTTCAATCATAGACCTATACAATATTTGATTCACCTCAATTGGATCATCATTCTTTGATAATTTATGTCCTGCCACCATAAGTGTGCTTATTAGCTTGGAAACTTCCAATCCAAAAGTTTTTAGTATCTCCTTTACATATTTTTACTGAGTGATGTATATACCATATTTCATCTTATGTACTTTCAAAACCCACAAAAAACTTGATCTCTCCAAACATAGACATCTCAAATTCTTTCTTCATTTCATTTGCAAAAGCTTTACATAAAGTATCTTGACCTCCAAATATGATATCATCAACAAAAATTTTAGATATTAAAATATCTTTTCCTTTTTTTGTCTTCAAGTATAGATTATTGTTATCATCAATCCTCTCAAATCCATTTTTCACAAGATAATTGTGAAGCCTTTCATACCATGCTCTTGGTGCTTGTTTCAAACCATATAAAGCTTTTTGTAGTCTATATACCATGTTTTTGTTGTTAGCATCAACAAAACCTTCTAGTTGTTCTATTCAAACCTCTTCTTCCAATATGCCATTCAGAAATACAGATTTAACATCCATTTGATAAACTTTGAAACCTTTGTATGCAAAGTAAGCAAGCATAGTTCTTACTCCTTCTAGTCTTGCAACAGGAGCAAATGTTTCTCCATAGTCTATCCCTTCTTCTTGTGCATATCCTTTACAAACTAATCTTGCCTTGTTCCTTTTGAATTCACCATTTTCATCTAACTTGTTTTTGTACACCCACTTAGTGCCAATCACATTTTTATCTTCTAGTCTAGGAACTAGACTTCATGTCTTATTTTTCTCAATCTGTTCAATCTCTTCTTTCATGGCTTTACTCCAGCCCACATCTTCTAAGGCATCTTTCACTATTTTAGATTCATGCATGATAAGAAAACATGTATCATTTATCAACTTGTTCCTTATCATTAGTCTTGCATCTTTATCTCCAATGATTTGTGTTTCAAGGTGATGTCTCTTGACATACTTTGACAATCTTGGTTCTGCTTTGTTTTCCTCATTTAGTTTTTAAACTCCTGAATCACTATGTACATCTCTATCAAGTAGTTCAACATCTCTTTCATGTACACTAATCTCAGGAATCAAAGTGTGCCTCAACTTCATTCTCTAACTTGGCACTTGAATGTAGCTTGGTTCCTGAATGCAACTCGACATTCATAGTATGTGACTCGGTATCACTGAAACTTGCTATTGATTTGCAACTTTATTTACATAATCTTCATCAGCAGGCATACCTTTATAAAAATGTACAAATGATTTGTATTCCTCTAGTTCCTTCATAGGTTCAACCTCATGTACTTCTATATATTCACCAAATTTCACATTTGCACTTTCCACAACTTTGTTAGTGTTAGTATTTAAACACTTATAAAATTTAGTTCTTGTGGAGTAGCCAAGGAATATACCTTCTTCACTTTTTGCATCTAGTTTACCATTCCTAAAATCTTTGAGAATATAACACTTGCTTCCAAATACCTTAAAATATTTTACATTGGGTGAGTATCCATACTATAGTTCAAATGGTGTTGAGTGAGTACCTTTCTTGACTTGTACATGGTTCAGTGTATAGATAGTTGTACTTACAACCTCTTGCTAGTATTTCAAAGCAACATTCTTCTCCATCATGAGTGTCCTAGCACAATCCATTATAGATCTGTTCCTCCTTTCCACAATTCCATTTTGTAGAGGGGTCTAGGGGTAGATGTCTATCTTTTGATTCCTTTGTCATTACAAAACATCTCAAACTCATTTGATTTAAGTTCTCCTCCTCTGTCAAATCTTAAACATTTTAGACTTTTACCTATTTCCTTCTCAACTCTTGCTAAGTGCCATTTAAATATTTGGAAAGCATCAGATTTCTATTTCAGAAACATAATTGTCATCATCCTAGATTAATGATCAACAAATAGCATAATGTACTTATCACCTTTGTAGCTTTGCACATCAATTGGTCCACACAAATCAGTATGAACAATCTCCAATATTTCTTTAGAGGTACTCTTAAAACTTGACTTTATCATTTTGCCTAGCTAACATTGTTTGCAAATTATATTGACAGGTTTCTTCAATTTAGGCAAACTTCTTACTCTTCTCATGTTACTAATACTAACAAAGTTATCAAAATTAACATGACATAACCTCTTGTGCCAGAGTCACACATCATCAAATTCTACAACTAAACAAGTGGTATCATCCATATCAAGGTAGAATAGATTACCTCTAGTTTGATTACTTTTTCCAATTAGTTTTCCATCAGTATCATATATCTTAGCAATCTTGTTCTCAAACTCAACCTTACAACCTAAACTATTCAATTCTGACACACTTAACAAATTATAATTAAGTCCTTCAACATAATAAACATTGTCACATAAAATATTTTTTGTGAATTTGATAGAACATTTTTCCTTTTATCAGACAAGATACATCATTACCAAACCTTACACTATTTCCATCATAATAATTCAAGGTAATGAACTTACTTTTATCTCCAGCCATGTGATGTGAACACCCACTATCAATGATCCATTTGTCATTCTTGTTTACTCAAGACACTAGTGTAGTTGCCTCATCCTCATTAGATTCATCCTTCATTGCAACATACACCATTTCATCATCATGATCGTCAGATCCGTCTTTAGTTTCCTCTTTAGCAATGTAGAAAAACTTCTTGCCTTTGTTTTTGTAATATTTGTTGTCTTCATCTCTTCTACTTTTGTACTTGTCTCCACCTCTATAGTTCTTCTTCTTTGGACATCTAGTAGCAATATGACCAACCTCATTATAATTAAAACACATGATAGATAACTTACCTTTGAATTTTCCTTTAACTCTATGAAATCTCCTTGCTAGTAGTGCTTCAAGTTGTTCTACATCCTCCTCATTTGTATCACATTCACTGGAAACATATTTTACCTTCTTCTTTTTCTTCTCATTAGGTTCCTTTAATGACAACTTAGCTTTGAAAGTAGATTCAACATTTTCAAATTTGAAGTTATCAAAATTAGATAGCTCAAAAGTAGTAAACCTACCTATTAGACCTTCAAGAGTCAGATTAGAACCTGGTATACATCTTAATTATTGAATTGCATAAACTCTAATAGCATAGATGGGTAGCAGTGTTCTCAAAACTTTACTCAACACAGTGTCATAATCTATCTTACCATTAGCTCCTCTTATAGTATTAACAACATCTTTTATTTTAGAGCAATATTGAGCAATATTTTCACCTTCTTGCATTCTCATGTCATAGAACTTACCTCTAAGACTTTCAGATTTGGCTCTCAAAACATCTATGTCTCCTCCATAGATGGTGTGAAGAGTATCCACATTTTTTTTGCACTGCCACAACCCTTGATGTCATCAAACTCAACATAACTTAGGGTAGAGGCATTCTCCAACATTGCCCAGTTGTTTTCTTTCTTCTTTTTTAGATCTTCAACAATTAGGGCTCTAGCAAGATCAACATGCTCTATGGTGATGGTAGATTGTGCATGGTCTCCAAGACTTCCTAGGTGTAGCTTCATCAGACTTTTCCATGCAGGAAAATTATTTCTATTAAGCTTGGGTACCTCTCTTTTTGACATATTGATGTTTGCTTCTAGTACCTTCAAACTAGTCCTCTTAAGCATATGGCTCTGATACCAATTGTTGGAATTCTTTAGAATAAATCAGAGGGAGGATAAATCAATTATCCAAGGTCCAGATGTAAAAATAAAACTTTTCACAGCTTAGTGAACCCATATCCATAAAACATATTCATCATGCATGTATCCATTAGATTATACAATTACTCAAACCTATAGGTTACTGTCAAATCAACTTTGTAGAAATGTAAGAATGAAACATAATAGATTCAATAACACATTTGACACAATGATTTTACATGAAAATCCAATTTGGGAAAAACCACTAGTAACATGCTACTCATTCTCACTCTTCTGAAGTGATGCCCTGTAAAAGGCCAACCCTGTTAAAAATTACAATGCACACTGTTAAATGTGACTTGGTTAGAGGATTTCAATCACCCTATTAGGAGTGAGCCTTGTTAGAGGACTTTTGATCATTCATTTGGAATGTCACCCAGTTAAAGGATTTGCAAATGACTATTAGGTCAACCTTAATCCAAAGGATTTACCTTATACTAGTACGATGATTAGAAAGTAACAATAAGGCTCAATTTGATAACAACTTACAATATACTTGCAGATTACAGATCTTTGTTTTAGTCCTCCATTTTGCTTGGCTTTCACATACTTCAGCTCTAATAGCTTGTTCACCCTTCAAGCATCAATACCCTTAAGCCTTCTTGCTTTGCTTGCCAATAGAAGGCTCTTCTCTTTGGTCATTGAATGAAGCAATAACTTAGACTCCTTGTCTTCCTTAGGTTCTCGCACATGACAATTTGTGCTTCTAACCAGCCATCTCTACAAATAGAGAATTAAGATCTTTTGTCGTTCAACCTCTATCATCCATTTTAGGGTTAGGTAGGATTAGGTAGGATTCAATGAATCTACCCATATTTTCATTTTATTCCCTTCTAGAAACTTCTCCTTCAATCCTCTTTGAATTCACCTCAAAATGCTTCATCTTGAATTATGTGCCACTAGCTCATCAAGCTTATCTTCCACATTGTTCACAAAATCCAAGAAATCAAACTTGTTGGCTCAAATTCATCGAATTCATGATCTTTCTCATAATGTTGTCACTTGGCATTAACTAGCTTCTAATGCTCAACACATACCATGTTGCTTGGCATCCACTATCAAATCACTCAACACAAACTAAAGTTTATTGGTGCTTGGCATCAACTAAACTTTACTCAACTTACATTGTATCACTCGCCATACACTAAAATTACACTTTGTTCTCCTTCAACTGATTTTTTACTTGGCTTACACTAACTTTTCTTGGCACCTACTGTCTACTCAATCAAGCTTGGAAGACTCAATTCCTCTTACTCATTCTTCTAGACTTAATCAGTGTATTCAACCTTTGCAGCCTTAAGTAGATAACCAATGCGCTATAATATCATTGTCTTAACTAATCTTTGTACTCCTTTTCTTACCATAACTCAACCTTTCCTCTAGGTGTTATTGTTACCTCATTTGATCAAATCTTCATCAATCAAAAAAATGATAGTACTCAAATCACTTAAGCAATTATCTTACCAGCAAGTAGCAAGTTTGACATCAATGACAAAACAATGATTTAAACACATTTTCATACTTGTATCAATCTATTTTCAACAATTTTTGGTAACTCAAAGTTGAAATTTTGTTTTCATTATTTTGATGAGACATATAACTCATATCATCAGTTGGTCCTACAATATTGTGTCCCACTCTTTTGCCAAATCTAACACTACAATGGACATTCTTAAAAAAGAAAACTTCATATCAGACGCCCATTGCAACAAACTACTGATAGTTTGAAGATGATCTTAATTAGTAGCTTTTAGTATTATTATTTTTAGTTTACACACACACACATTAATTTGGAAATTATTTGTATTTATTTTTCTTTCTGATTCAAAAAGTAGTTTGTATAAAATAGTAACATTTTTAAGGAGTGACATTGAGTTTTTCAAGCATGACTATTTTTATTGTGAAAATGATAAAAACATAATTCTTATAAACGTAGGTGTAACGCCCCACCAAGAGATCCAAAATAATTAACCTAAAGTTTTACTAAGTTTGCCAAACATTTTTTTTAAAAGAAGAATAATATACACGTCAAACATAAAGTAGTAGAAGCAATAACATCTAACCATACATAAGCAAACATAATAGATTACATTCCTTAAAGATCACGTTGAGTCACATTTAAATTTTAATTAATACTAAGTCTAAAAAATAACACATCCACATGAAAGAATAATTAAAAGTCCAAAGTCCATTTAAATAATATACATTTATTTCGAATGTCACTTGGCAATAAAATTCAGAATGCTCAATCATCCACTGTACATGTCACAGGGTATGAAAGGCTAAAAGAATATACATTTATAAAAATAGAATTACATCATCCCTTTTGGATCCATGATACAAAGTACAATACAATAAGTGAAACCATCCATCATAAAGATATAACCATCCATCATAATACACAAAGATCGAATGAAAGGAAATGCAGACAAAGAACTCCAGCCATGGTAACAATGGACAGATCTCAATGGTAAGAGTAAAAAAGAACTACCACCCGACCGTGTGGTAACCCAAAAAGGCCCACTCACACCCTGCTAAGGAGATAGTCTCAAGTCCCAAACAGGATTACAATCCAAATATCAAAAGTACTCTCTAAGTCCAGAAAGCCCTAAAAGTAATCTAACTCAAAGGTTCCAAGGTAAATCGACATCTAGACCTAGAGGCACACAAAGACACATAGGAAATCTATACTGCTAGTGGGAAAGTGTCATCACAAGAATCAACGCAAGGGTTAGTCGGCTAGCCTTTTAATCCTCCGACCCCCTAGTGACTCTATGTGGCATTACTATCCTTTCGTACTGACAAGGCATACTAACGAGTCAACTCTAAGGTTAGCCAGCTAGTCTTTTAATCCTCTGGCCCCTTAGTAACTTTTTGTGGTACCAATATCTCATTAATTCATTTTAACCCATTTAATGAAATTTTATCGCTTATTAAACTACTTACAATGGGTTACCCTAGTAGCCACTTTGGGCCCCAACCTCCATTGCAAGCCACTTCCCAACTTAACATACATATTACCTACCCTAGGCTTATAAAAGTACAAATCAAAGAATCATGAATTTCACCTCAACCCTATACAAGTGACTGGAAAGCATCAAAAGATAATTCACAATAACACATCAGTTCTCTACAAGCAATTGAAAAGCATCCCAAAAATACTGATCGAAGACTCAAAATGGTTAAGTCAAATATGTTATAACATTCATCTCAACTTCACACAAGAACACTGAAAAGAAATAACAAACAATAAATACAAACTCATCATAAAGCATACCAATACATTACCATGGTTGAGTTTGAAAGATCAAGATGAATTCAACATAATACCGCAATCACCAAAACTCCCAAGCCTCTGGTAGACGTCCTATAATTGGTCAATGCTTTAGTCAACCCAAACCCAAAACATAGACAACATACAGCAAACAAAGTGTATGTTTCATAGTTTGGTTTGATTTTGAAAACACACTATTGAGTTAAATGAAAGGTTTCAATTTTTGTTTCAATGAATGTTTCAAGTACATAAGATTCTCAGTTTACCCTACAAGTTAACCCATTTATTTATTTGAATAAAATATAGAATTACCCCTATTTTGATTTTAAGTCAATTTTCTAAATATTCCAAAGGTAATTATTTATTTAAATAATTATAATTAATAGTTGTTGATTTTCAAATAAAATAATCTATGATTCTATTAAAATATATATTATATTAATTAAATAAATTCAAAACTTAATTGAACGCCTTCCATTATTAATTAATCTTAATTAAATTACATTTAATTTAATTAATCTTAATTAAATTACATTTAATTTAATTAATCTTAATTAAATTACATTTAATTTAATTAATTAATAATTATATAAACTAATCATATTAATATTTCATTAATTATTAAATTAATTAATACATTTTAACTAAAATTATATTAATATTAATATATATTAATTAAAAAATTATTATTAAAATTCTTTCACAATTTAATATTCATTAATTATTAATTAATTTAATAATATTAATAAAATACTATTAATAAATAATATTTAAATTTATTAATAAAATAACAATTTAAATTTAAATTTAATTTAATTTAAAAAATTGAATTATAAACAAGCCGGCATGTTGATTTAAAAGGCTCATTGGCCTTTGACCTACAGCCGTAGGTCTAACTGGTGTAGGCAACATTCACTGTTGCCATAGTTGGCAGTTCGACCTGTTGCCGCAACCATAAATGGTAGGCAAGGTACATCGGGGGTGTGGGAATTTCCTTACCCCTTCCAAATTTAATAATGATTTTTTATTATAAATTTTTATTATATATTATGTTTATAAACACCCCCCCCCCCCTCGCCCCCCAATGAAACATTTTAAATATTTTATTTTTTATAAACATTTGCAATTTTAGTCTAATAGGAAAAATACGATTAACCATTCAAATTTCTAATTTGAAATTTCATTTTCTTTCAAAACCCCTCCCAATTTAATTTCCAAATTTTAAAACTACTGAAGAAGTATTGTAATGATATTTTCAATCTTCTTGTTTACCATTAAAATCAACATGCATACCAGAATTTTCAAAATTACAACATTGGAAGATTTGTTGCAATGAAATACAAACAATCAATTCATAGTCACGAAGAAGAAAAAATTATTTAAATAACATAATTAACTATGCAATTCAAAACATAAGAATCTACCTGGATTCTGATGCTAAAATCGCAAACACTCATAAGATTTGTAAGAGAAATTTATTCTCTCAAAACCTTCTCTCTTCCAAAATTCACGATCCCTCGAAAATGAACCCTCAATTGGTGATAAGGAGTTCTCTCCTAAAATCAGGGCACTAATTGTGAGATCACCTGAGAGGACTCCTTGCTCACTAGACTTTAACTCTTATTATCTTTTCTTTATCTTTTTCATGCACATTTGTTGAAACATAAAATATCTTTATTTAATTTCACTTGACTTCTCTTTTTTAATTAATTTATTAAATTTTAATCTCATGCACACTTTATGAAATCTTAAAACTTTTAATAAATTAATATCTTTTCACTTTTTAATTTATTTTCGAAATGTTGATTGATAAAATATTTATTAACTTAAATAATAATAGTATTTAGCATTTATTTAAAAATAAACTCTAAATATATTATTATTAAATTAAATAAATATTATCACATTCTAAAATTAAACTTATAACTTTTATCTTTAAATTTAATTCTTTTTATTTAATTAATTTCCCAATTAATTAAATATTAAAAATATCATAATAATTTTCCATTAAATTAAATCATTAATTTAATCATTTAATTAGACTTAATTAATAGAAAAATCACCAAAGACTTAAAGGAAAAAATACGAAAACCCATCATAGAAAAACACATACAAGATCAAACTAAAAGGTTATAATCACAAACTTACGTCATACGACGTATTCGAAAGGTAAACATCTTAGATATTTGTCCTAATTTTATAGAACAAATGGGTTTAAAGGTTCGGATTTGGACTTAAGAATTTATCTCCCCTCTCTTACCATTGAGATAATGCGATAGGGTACGCTCATCCTGGCAATTCAAGGAAGTCAATACCTGGTACATGCAATCTGCATAAAATCCACGCATGAACAAACACGTATATACTAAGTGAAACATGCAATGATAGGAAGTGGTGCATCATGTAGATCTCGACTAGCAGATGACTACGACTCCCTTCCTTAACCACATCAGAAACATCATACATAAAGAAAATATACACGCACACCATACACATGCAATATGGGGTAAGTATCCATAAGAAAACACATGATAATCCATCTCACTAATCATCATTAATAACTAAAATCACTGAATAGTCATCATGCATACATGAAGTATAGAGTACCAAGTAATCTCATCATATAATCAACTGAATGTGAAATAATATATGATAATCTCAAAACAATACTACTAATAATCAAGCATAAAACTGGCCTAAAAGAGTTTGGCAATGAAAATAGAAATGTAAACTAGGGGCAGGCACCCCCCCTAGACTTAGGTTTACTTCTAGAAGCCTATAAACAAGAATGGTAAAACTAAAGAACTGACTGTGTGGGTCCCATTAGACCCTTTCCCCCTGTCGGAGGATATGACTCCACTGAGAACACTTCAATAATATCCAAGATAACAAGATGCTATAATAACCATAAAACATACTACTATAAAGCATACATAAAAGACACATGTTTTAAAAATAGTAACAGTCCAATTTTCAGTTTTCCCTAATTTTAGGTTTACGTATAATTTAGTTTTGAAGTATGAATGTTCAAGTTTGAAGATACATAACTTAAAGTTTCAGTTCAACTAGTTCAAGTTTCAGTTTGTAATAGATGCACATAATAGTTTAAATTTCATTTTAGTTCAACTAGTTAACAACTAGTGGCATTCCAATATGCCCAGAGCTCCTAATGTAGAACTCAGGCTTTGATACCAGATGTAATGCCCCACCAAGGGATCCAAAAGAATTAACCTAAAGTTTTACTAATTTTGCCAAATATTTTTTTTAAAAGAAGAATAACATACACATCAAACATAAAGTAGTGGAAAGAATAACATCTAACCATACATAAGCAAACATAACAAATTACATTCCTTAAGGATTCCAAGACGTTGAGTCACATTTAAATTTTAATTAATACTAAGTCTAAGAAATAACACATCCACATGAAAGAATAATTAAAAGTCCAAATTCCATTTAAATAATATACATTTATTCTGAATGCCACTTGGCAATAAAATTTAGAATGCTCAATCATCTACTGTACATATCACAGGGTATGAAAGGCTAAAAGAATATACATTTATAAAAATAGAATTACATCATCCCTTTTGGATCCATGATATAAAGTACAATACAATAAGTGAAACCATCTATCATAAAGATATAACCATCCATCATAATACACAAAGATTGAATGAAAGGAAATGCAGACAAGGAACTCCAACCATGGCAACAACGGACAAATCTCAATGGTAAGAGTAAAAAAGCACTATCACCCGACCACGTGGTAACCCAAAAAGGCCCACTCCCACGATGTTAAGGAGATAGTCTCAAGTCCCAAATAGGATTACAATCCAAATATCAAAAGTACTCTCTAAGTCCAGAAAACCCTAAAAGTAATCGAACTCAAAGGTTCCAAGGTAAATTGACATCCAGACCCAGAGGCACACAAAGACATGTAGGAAATCTATACTGCTAGTGGGAAAGTGTCATCACATGAATCAACGCTAGGGTTACGTGGCTAGTCTTTTAATCCTTTGCCCCCCTAGTGACTCTATGTGGCACTAGTATCCTTTCGTACTAACAAGGCATACAAACAAGTCAACTCTAAGGTTACCCAGCTAGTCTTTTAATCCTTTGGCCGCTTAGTGACTTTCTATGGTACCAATATCTTATTAATTCATTTTAACCCATTTAATGAAATGTTATCACTTATTAAACTACTTACAATGGGTTACCTTGGTAGCCACTTTGGGCCTCAACCTCCATTGCAAGCCACTTCCCAACTTAACATACATATTACCTACCCTAGGCTCATAAAAGTACAAATCAAAGAATCATGAATTTCACCTCAACCCTAGACAAGTGACTGGAAAGCATCAAAAGATAATTCACAATAACACATCAGTTCTCTACGAGTGACTGAAAAGCATCTCAAAAATATTGATCAAAGACTCAAAACGGTTAAGTCAAATATGTCATAACATTCACCTCAGCTTCATACATGAATACTGGAAAGCAATAACGAACAATAAATACAAACTCATCATAGAGCATACCAATACATTACCATGGTTGAGTTTGAAAGATCAAGATCAATTCACCATAATACCACAATCACCAAAACTCCCAAGCCTTTGATAGACGTCCTATAACTAGTCAATGCTCTAGTCAACCCAAACCGAAAACATAAACAACATACAGTAAACAAAGTGTAAGTTTCATAGTTTGGTTTGATTTTGAAAACATACTGTTGAGTTAAATGTAAGGTTTTAGTTTTTGTTTCAATGAATGTTTCGAGTACATAAGATTCTCAATTCACGCTACAAGTTAACCTATTTATTTATTTGAATAAAATATAGAATTACCCCTATTTTGATTTTAAGTCAATTTTCTAAATATTCCAAAGGAAATTATTTATTTAAATTATTGAATTAACACTTGTTGATTTTTAAATAAAATAATCTATGATTTTATTAAAATCAATAAAATTTAAAAAAAATTTTGCTCAGTAAACGGCCTAAGCCTTGATTGATTTTATTAATACAAAGTAATTACAAAGAATTCCCCCATTCTAACAGGCACAGGTAGGAAAGAACGAGGAAAGAAAACCTCTTGTCTTGCCTGGGACCTTAGTCCTATATTATACATTAATAAAAGGGGCATGCCCCAGTTTTAATTTAAAATAGATAATCTGATGATTACATAATTCATCCAAATAAACTCCAGATCATCTGTCTAAATTCACCAACAATAACAGAAGTAAAGGGTTAATGAAAATAAAAAACTAACTATGATGTGCATCCAAGGGAATAATTATCAACACATACATTCCATATTAAACTAATTTAATGAGATTAATATTTTGATTCAATTGTTGATTTACTTATTTATTATTATTATTCTTTAATCTGTTGTAGCTTAATTATTTTAATATCTGCTTGAAAAGGTTTTACTGAAGTTTAAGCTATAATGATGAGAATGTATTTGACAATGTACTTCATTATTCATTAAAAGAAATGTTTCTTGCATGTTAAAGTAATAAAAAATTTAACGAATTATCAGGATCCTAGATGAGTGCAAAATGAAAACCCATGAATTTTGTCAGAAACGTCACTTTGGATCTTTAATTAAGATTTCAGATGTTGCTATTGGTGTGAGATCCGAATAACTTCGTGCCCTGGTTATGTGAGTATGTCAATCATAAATTTCTACACAGGTAAGAACTGAATAACATATTGCAAACTGGAGGCAGATTTATATCTAAACACGATTTCTATCATATATATTAATAATATGTATAGTAAGCTTCATCTTTCGTCAAATTTTAAAAGGAAACTGACAAAAAGTAGTAAACAACTGATTTTCCCGATTTAGTAGTATGGACAAATTATCTACAAAGGCACTCCAACTTAAAACAAAGTGCTACTAGTCAAAATATGGATAATTTTAACATGCCAAATGACCCATGTCGTGGTTTAGTCAAGTTTTTTGAAAACCATAATAATTTTTGAAGTTTCATGCACAAAACTCGCCTTTGATCCTGGAGGAAATTCATAAGAAGACCTTCCCCTGCTGGTTTTGTCATAATTTGGGAGACAAAACTCCACATTTTCCATTTCATTGAAATCCACTTTTGAATGGATATAGGTGTCATATGCCTTCAGATAATCAATTAGCCAATCCCTTCCCAGCTCTTCAATGATGCCTCTCCATCTCAACAAAAATTTGATGCTCATCTCCATTCGCGACCATTCCTTATAGAACTGGATATTGTCCCTAATTACCATGCAGGGACTTTTCAAGCTCCTTGCCAGTTCCTGGCTATTTACTTCAAGTTCCATGTATGCCTCTAGAAGAGGGATGCAGAGCCAAATGTCAATGTTGGCGACAGCTAGTTCTAAACCCACTAACCAGAAAGGGTCAAAAATGTTATGGGTTATCTTGATAATGTCCCATTTCTCAATCCCTGCTCTTTCCAAATAGCCTACCTAGAGCCCGACTATGTCACTGTTAGTTCTCCATGTGTAGTCATAACTAAAAATTCCTTCCCCTAAAGCCCTACTAACAGCTATTCGACTCATGTCATCTATGGGCCTCAGAATCCTATTCCATCTCTCTTGCGTGATAGGCCCACAGAACGCCATGTTACGATTTTCATAAGCATGAAACAAACTAATGTTGGAATCCTTTTTTCAGCCTATACCCCTAACAGATTTACTACCGAAAATGAAACCGAATATCAAGAAAAGCCCCTAAATTCATGATAAATAGGGTGATTCGAAAGATCTAGACGCCTAATAATGAAGAGGCATGTGTTTGATTAAAAGGCTCCTTTCCAATACATCATAATGTGATTACAAGGCAGAGTTGAGGGATTTCCTAACCATGATTGATTTGGTACGTGTGAAATCCCACTATCGTATTGAGGTGTTTATATAAGGAAGTAATTAATCCAACTTAATTTTAAGGATCTATTGATTAGTGAGAGTTAATGAATTAATTCCATCGGTACCAAGATTAGCTAAGGAGTCGGCCTCTCTATTACCTTCTTTGTAAATATGAGCAAATCTTATGTCTTTGAATGCTACGAGTGAATTCATAATTACTTCTAGTTTAGAATTTAGTACCCAATTTGGAGTGGCTCCTTTCCTGAGAGAATTAATAACTATTTGGGAGTCCCCTTCTATTATAATTTTTTTAATATTTAATTTAATACATAGATTAATACCTTCTTCTACTGCTTCCAATTCTGTTATATTATTAGAGGTCATATCTAGTGATTTTGATCTTTTAGCAATCCACTTACCTGCTTCATCTCTAATGATACATCCTATTCCTGCTTTTCCAGGATTTCCTCTTGAAGCCCTGTCAAAATTTAACTTTTTCCACCTAGGAGGAGGAGGCTCCCAATTGCATGTTAATCTAGCTAGATCATTCTTCTTTTTATAAGTTAAGGGGGGATTAATTAATAGTGGCCAGAGTTTTTTCATTTCTACATCCCAGTCAAAGAAGGATCCTTCTTCTCCGAATCTCTTCCTGAGGTCACTATTCATCACTTTCGAAATTGCTACTTCTATTTTGGCTAATAAGGTTTTTACTGGTAGACACTGGTTTGAGAAAATTCGGCGATTGCGTTCTTTCCAGATTTCCCACATGAATATTGCCAGAGATATATTCCAAAGTTTGCCATATACTTTCTTAGGGTTTTCTTTTGGCCATCCCATTAAGTGATCTTCCCATTGACCTGCTAATGGGGATGCCCAGTTGAGTTTCCTTTGTAGCCATCTCCAACATTCTTGAGAGAATTTACATGAGTATAATAGATGTTCTACATTTTCTTCTTCCTCTCTACATAAAGAGCATCTTGATGGTCCTTCAAATCCCATTTGTCGGATCCTATCTTTTGTCAATATTTTCTTTTGCATAGCTGTCCAAAGAAACATTCCTACTTTCGAAATAAATTTAAAAAATTAATTGAACGCCTTCCATTATTAATTAATCTTAATTAAATTATATTTATTTAAATTAATTAATAATTATATAAACTAATCATATTAATATTTCATTAATTATTAAATTAATTAATACATTTTAACTAAAACTATATTAATATTAATATATATTAATTAAAAAATTATTAATAAAATTCTTTAATAATTTAATATTCATTAATTATTAATTAATTTAATAATATTAATAAAATAATATTAAATTTTTTATTAATAAATAATATTTAAAAATATTAATAAAATAACAATTTAAATTTAAATTTAATTTAATTTAAAATAACTTTAATTATAAACAAGTCAGCGTATTGATTTAAAAGGCCCATTGGCCTTTGACCTGCGGCCGCAAGTTTGACTACTGCCATAGGCAGCATTCACTGCTGCCACAGCTAGCAGTCCGGCCTGTTGCCGCTACCGTAAATGGTAGGCAAGGTATGGTGGGGGGGTGTGGGAATTTCCCCACCCCTTCCAAATTTTATAAATTTTTCTTTTAAATTATGTTTATAAAAACAATTCAAACCGCCCACACCCCCCCCCCCAACAAAACATTTTAAATATTCTTTTTGTTTCTAAACATTTGCAATTTTAGTCTGATAAGAAAAATACGATTAACCATTCAAATTTTTGATTTAAAATTTCATTTTCTTTCAAAACCCCTCCCAATTTAATTCCCAAATTTTAAGACTACTGAAGAAGTATTGTAATGATATTTTCAATCTTCTCGTTTACCGTCAAAATCAACATGCATACTAGAATTTTCAAAATTACAAGATTGAAAGATTCGTTGCAATGAAATACAAACAATCAATTCACAGTCACGAAGAAGATAGAATTATTTAAATAACGTAATTAACTATGCAATTCAAAACATAAGAATCTACCTAGATTCTGATGCTAAAATTGCAAACACCCAGAAGATTTGTCAAAGAAATTTCTTCTCTCAAAACTTTCTCTCTTCCAAAAATTCTCCTTCCAAAATCCATGGTCCCTCAAAAATGAACCCTCAATTGGTGATAAGGAGTTCTCTCCTAAAATCGGGGCACTAATTGTGTGATCACTCGAGAGGACTCCTTACTCACAAGACTTTAACTCTTATTATCTTTTCTTTATCTTTTTCATGTAAGTTTATTGGAATGTAAAATATTTTTATTTAATTTCACTTGACTTCTCTTTTTTAATTAATTTATTAAATTTTAATCTCATGCACACTTTATGAAATCTTAAAACTTTTAATAAATTAATATCTTTTCACTTTTTAATTTATTTTCGAAACATTAATTGATAAAATATTTATTAACTTAAATAATAATAGTATTTAGCATTTATTTAAAAATAAACTCTAAATATATTATTATTAAATTAAATAAATATTATCACGTTCTAAAATTAAACTTATAACTTTTATCTGTAAATTTAATTCTTTTTATTTAATTAATTTCCCAATTAATCAAATATAATTAAATATTAAAACTATCATAATAATTTTTCGTTAAATTAAATCATTAATTAAATCATTTAATTAGATTTAATTAATAGAAAAATCACCAAAGACTTAAAAGACGAAATACGAAAACCCATCATAGAAAAACACATACAAGATCAAACTAAAGGGTTATAATCATGAACTTATGTCATACGACGTATTTGAAAGGTAAACATCTCATATACTTGTCCTAATTTTCTAGGACAAATGGGTTTAAAGGTTAGGATTTGGATATAAGAATTTATCTCCCCTCTCTTACAATTGAGATAATGCGATAGGGTATGCTCATCCTAGCAATTCAAGGAAGTCGATACCCAGTACCTGCAATCTACATAAGATCCATGCATGTACAAACACATATATACTAAGCTAAATAGGCAATGGCAGGAAGTGGTGCATTGTGTAGATCCTGACTAGTAGGTGTCTACGACTCCCTTCCTTAACCACATCAAAAATGTCATACATAAAGAAAATATACATGCACACCATACACATGTAGTATGGGGTAAGTATCCATAAGAAAACACATGATAATTCATCTAACTAATCATCATTAATAATTGAAATCATTGAATGATCATCATGCATGCATGAAGTATAGAGTACCAAGTAATCTCATCATATAATCAACTGAATGTGAAACAATATATGATAATCTCAAAACAATACTACTAATAATCAAGCATAAAACTGGCCTAAAAGAGTTTGGCAATGATAACAGAAATGTAAACTAGGGGCAGGCACCATAGTAAGTTTTTAACACCAATTTCTAGGGCATCCAATTGGTTTTGTTTAGTTTGGTTTAATATTTTTATAGTTGATTGAGTTATAACATGATGTTAACTTTATTTGGACACAAGTTCATTTTTTGCACTCTAACTTGATCTGTATATATCAAAATTCTTTTTTTTTGTTAGAAAGATAACATAAATACCTAGTTCCTAGGTATTTTTCATAATTATTTCCTAATATACTATTTTTCTAGAGGCGCCAAACATATAAGTTGTTAAATAGTCAAGCAACCTACGTTTAATAAGTCTAAAAAACAAATCAAGTTAATTTATTAGTATGGCAGAGCAAAGAGGTTTAAGGTTTACCAGAAGGTTTGGAAGCCATGAAGGTTGGGATGATGTTTTTGACATAAGGAAGAGGTTTCATGACTGGAATAGACCATTTAAGTGGCATGAAGGGTTTTCCTACTCAACTCAATCAAAAAAGAGATGGTCATTCATAGGAAGAAGAGGCTTTCAAAGAAAGGAACGGGCAAGTTTTCCTGGTAGAAAGGAGGATGGTCACCTAGTGGAGAAGTATCAAGAGTTTGGTGGGGATGGGAAGGTCAAGAATCCTCCCCCTCCTTTCCCATCTAGTGCAACATTTCACTTCTACAAATTTGGGGGGATGAGTGGATTTCAACACCATAGCTCAAAAGATGTGGCACCCTAATTAGGTGGTAGAGAATCACCTCAAAATGTGTGTGGAAGGTCCAGTAGTAGAGAGATGCATAGTGGATATTCTTAGGGTAGAGATATGATCATGAGAAGATTTAGTGAGCCATTTAAGGAGTAATGCCTTTTTTCTGGAGTGGGGCGGGAAATGGTCGGCCATTAGAAAGCTAAAAGACTCTTGAAAATGGTTTATGTATAATTATAGTGGACAATGCCCAAGACAGGGACTAGATTTTAAATAGTGGGCTTACTTTTTAAATGGAATAGGTTTATATGTGAAGCCTTGGGAGCTAAACTTTGATCCAACCAAAGAAGCTATTAGGTCTTTCCCAATCTAGATTGGATTAAGGAATTTGCCTGAAGAATATTGGAATGAAGAATGTTTTCAACTTATTGGAAATAAGCTTGGGACTTATGTTCAAATGGGGGAAATGGTGCATAAGGAGGCTTTTCAAATATTGCCTTGCATATGCATAATGTGGAATGACTCTCATCCTTTACCAGAGATGGTGGAGTTATTCTTTGCGGAAGGAAAATGGAGACAAGCTCATGGAATGCCTAAGTGAAGAACATGATTTGGATGGGTGCTCTTTGAAAGGAAAGTTGAAAGAGAGAGAGGCAGGAATTTTTCTCAATAGAGCTCCAGTTTTATCGAAAGCTTCATCCAGAAGGGATAGAAAGGAGTGCTAAGGAATGTTAGCAAGGAATGTTGAATGGGAATGTGATATGGTTTTGAAATCAAGTTTGAATAATAGAGGAATGGAGAGGTTGGAGGATAGATAGAGTAGTAAGGAAGAGCATGAAGGAAGGCTACTTAAAGAAGGAGAGGAGGAGGTGTTACAGGGAATGGGGGTAGGGATGAATGGGTTGAAGAAAGTTTTTGTAGGCTTTGAAAGGGTCATTTAGGATGAAATTTCCTACTTAAGAGGGGGGGAAAGGTGTTTTGATATTATGAAAGATGGGTCTCCTCGATAGGACAAAGTGGAGGAACCTATATGTGATTGGGAATTGAGTTTGATAAGGAGAATGGAAAAGCCTAGTAAAGAAGCATTGTATTGTTCAAAAATTTTGGAGGGTGGCATGAATTTTACAAACAATTTTGAAGGTTTGGAAGATGTAAGGATGAAAGACATAAAAATCTCTCCAAGAAGTAATTTAGAAGTATCCTTTAATGAGGAAGAGGAATCTGGGGAAGAGACAGAGGAGAATGATCCATAACAGGACGAGAAGGGAGGGCCTGTGGAGGATTTTTTAGGGCTCTCAGATAGCATAGTGATGGAGGAGAAAATAACACTATCTTAGTTAGACCGGAAGAACGATAAGATTAAGGTTGGGGAGAGTCAAAAAAGGGAAGGAGGACTTTAAAAGATCTAATCCAGATTGTTGGAAGCGCCAAAGGGAAGAGAAAATTGAAAGTGGGAAGAGGGGGAACCTCTTCCCAAAACAAATGAAGCTCCTTTCGTGGAATGTTAAGGGTTGCAATGCCCCTGACAAGATTAACTTGATCAAGAGGGGTCTTGATCAAGTTAGACTAGATGTTTTTTTGTTTCAAGAAACAAAAATTAAATTGGAGGATATGGATGAGATGTATAAAAGGATTTATAGATGAGATAGTGAATGGAGGGAAGCTCAGGGTGCTTTAAGAGGTTTAAGAGTCCTGTGGCAAAAGGGAGTCTGTGCTAGTCATTATTATGCAACAAAGTTCTAATTAGCATTGGATGAAGGTGAAATCAAAGCAATTGGGAATTGAATTTAATGTTATCAATATGTAAGGGCCTTCTCAAAAAAGGAAGAACAGGGTGTTATGGCATTTGTTGAAGGGGGTTTTGGAAATCCTGTATGATGAAATGGTGGTGTTGGGTGATGATTTTAATGCAATCCTCCATCCAAACAAAAAAAGGGGAGGGAGAAGATGGAGATTGACAAGTCAGGATGACTTCACAAACTGTGCTATGGAAAATGGACTGGTAGATATCCCATTCAAAAGGGGGGATTACTTAAACTAATAGAAGAGTAGGGTTTGTAAGTATTGCTCAGAAATTGGATAGACTCTTAGTGTTTGGTGATTGGGAAAATGTCATTGGATAGTGGAAGCTAAAATCCTTCCAATTCATGGCTTAGATCACTTTCCCATTGGCCTAGGTATCCAAGAGGATTCATCTACATTGATGAGGCATATTAATGTCTTAATTTTGATATAGTTTTTATAGTTTGGACTTACTCTTTGTGCTTTGTAAAAAACATTTCTAAAACATTTGTTTAAATATCTTGTGAACTTATGCTAGAAACAACTAGAACTTACTAAACCTATAGGTCGTGTGTATGACATACTTTGCTTAATATTATACATAGAATATAGTATTTCATATAAATATTTTAAGCTATGTTCTACTATTTGAATAAGAGTAGGAATGTTGTCTTACATATGTGTTATGAATGTTTCTAACCTTTAGGAAATGAAGAGCAATGCAAAGGGTGGTGATTACTGCATTAAAGGAATAATAATGATGGAGATTGATCATGGCAAGGAAAGCGCAATTTAGTTCTTATGGATAAGTTGCACCTACAGAGGAATTATTGTTCCAAAAAATCCAGGAAGACCCGACTTGTTATATTTCCTACGAGTTGATATTTTGTTGCTTAATAAATGTACTATGTCATGGTTGATCTTCTACCTTCTTTTCTGGCAATGTTTGTTTATGACTTTTTATGTCATGCTTTTAATAAGTATTCAATGATATATATAATGGATTGGGATCATCTTAGTAGGAAGGAAAAAATAGACAATGATAGTTTAAGACTCAGAAGTTACTTTTTTTTGTTCTTCGTGAATTATTCAGTTAATGTAATCAAATAAGGATTCTAATGAAAGAGTGATTTTGGAATACGTGTTGTGTTCTTAGAGGCCCACTTGGGAGGTGGAATAGATTTAGGTAGAGTAGATTCATTCCTTGCAATTTCCTATTTTCAAGATAAAGTTACTATATTAGTCTTGTAGCATTATTACTATGAAAGTTCCTACAACACTTGCGGAAAATGATCATGGTGGATGTTTTGAGTTGTTAACTAGTTTAGAATTTGTTTTCCAAAGCTTTCTATAGTTATCTATTGTTAGTCCAAGTGTGTTTACTATTTTGTCACAGTAGTATAGATTCATTTCATACATTTTACTTTCCTACAGCATAGGTGTTAAGACTCTTAAAGGAACTTAGTGCACATACTATGCTTACCCATTTCAAGTCCTACATCCCTGGGTTGACAATTCAAGTGTAATTCTTGATGGAATAGGTAGTCTTGAAAATAGATATAGTATCCTTGAGGAAGAAAATGGAGTGGTTATCCTCATCTATTACGAAACCCTTACATTTTTTGTATCGTTGTCGGGGATGGTGTCAAACAAGGAACCTTCATGAGTCCTTTATTTTCATATTAGTTTGTTAGCTAAAAACTGCAAAGTTATGGGTTTGATTAACAAGTCACCAATTCAATTGCATGCATCGAAGAGGAAGACAGTGAGATGAATATGGGAGATTTCTTCCACGAGAGTTTGTTAATATGAACAAAGAAATTGAAGAGGAAGTTGACTTGCCTTTTGAGGATACAAGCCCTGATTTTCCTATAGGATATTCCTCTATAGCAGAACCCTTGGATACAAGTGGTCTTCACCCTTTTGCTGAAATTTTGGCCAACTTCCTTGATAGTTATGGTCCAAATCCACCTGTTGTTAACAATCTCATAGCCAATGTTCCTTTTCAGTAGCAACCCCATAATCAAATACCTCCTATAATGACACAACCTACTTTTCCATTTCCTCTCCCAAACCTCATAACCAATGTTTATCCCAAAAATATGCCTACAACTACTCTTTCAAAGTTCTATGACCTTGCAATCGAAGATAATGATACTTTCTTATTTGAGTTTGACATACTCTATCGTAGCTTTGACTATAACACTAATGCCCATAAGATCAAGTTGTTTCTAGCAACACTGAAAGAATTAGCCTTATGATGGTTCATGGGCTTAGGATCCAATGCAACAGGTACCTACGATTAAATGCAAACTCTATTTGTGGAGAAATACAAAGAGCTATTGCAGGGCTTAGGAACTGATGGAACTGATTGACAGAAGCCTTCAAAAAGGCAGAACCACATAGCCCTGTCAATTATGAGCCAACTATTAATAGGGTGGCTAAGTATATGCAATTAAGAAGACAAATCAGAAAGGAATTATAAATGCCATTGACTTTTTAGCCTCCTACCCTTCTTTGGCCTCTATATGATAATAACACTACCAGACTAGATCCATTGGTTGAGGAACACCTGGGTCAACATTGGAAGCGCACCAGAGGATTCTTCTACACCTTCAAAAGTGGGAAACAAGGGAAAACTATAGTGGGAGATTTCAGAGCTATGGCAAAGAAGTATAATGCTTGAGGAAAATCATTCGAATAGTAGGGGGCAGATGATGAGGCATATTAATGACTTAATTTTGATATAGTTTTTATAGTTTGAACTTACTCTCTATGCTTTGTGAAAAACATTTCCAAAATATTTGTTTAAATATCTTGTGAACTTATGCTTGAAACAACTAGAACTTACTAAACCTATGGGTAGTGTGTATGACATATTTTGCTTAATATTATACATAGAATTTAGTATTTCATATAAATATTTTAAGCTATGTTCTAATATCTGAATAAGAGTAGGAATGTTATCTTGCATATGTGTTTTGAATGTTTCTAACCTTCAGGAAATGAAGAGCGACACAAAGGGTGGTGATTACTACATTAAAGGAAGAAGAATGATGGAGGCCAAGCATGGCAAGGAAAGCACTTTTCAGTTCTTATGGATAAGTCATGCCTGCAGAGGAATTATTGTTCTAGAAAATCTAGGAAGACCCAACTTGCTATATTTCCTGCAAGTTGATATTATGTTGCTTAGTAAATGTACTATGTCATGGTTGATCTTCCACCTTCTTTTTTGGCAATGTTTGTTTAAGACTTTAAATGTCATGTTTCTAATAAGTATTCAATGCTATATATAATAGATTGGGATCATCTTAGTAGGAAGGAGAAAATAGACAATGCTAGTTTGAGACTTAGAAGTTACTCTTTTTTTGTTCTTCATGAATTATTTAGTCAATGTAATCAAAGAAGGATTCTAATGAAAGAGTGATTTTGGAATACTTGTTGTGTTCTTAGTTAGTTGAAACCAACCAAGGGGGCCCAGTTGGGAGGTGGAATAGATTTAGGTAGAGTAGATTCATTCCTTGCAATTTCCTATTTTCAAGATAAATTTACTGTATTAGTCCTGCAGCATTGTTACCATGAAAGTTCCTGCAACACTTGTGGAAAACGATCATGGTGGATGTTTTGAGTTGTTAACTAGTCTAGAATTCATTTTCCAAAGCTTTCTATTGTTAATAGTTGTTAGTCCAAGTGTGTTTACTGTTTTGTCACAATAGTATATATTCCTTTCATGCATTTTACTTTCCTATAGCATAGGTGTTAAGACTCTTAAAGGAACTTAGTGCACATACTGTGCTAACCCATTTCAAGTCCTACGTCCCTGGGTTGACAATTCAACTGTAATTCATGATGGAATAGGTAGTCTTCAAAATAGATATAGTATCCTTGAGGAAGACAATGGAGTGATTATCTTCATCTATTATGAAACCCTTACACCCATAAATATGTCCCTTTAAGTTTGAAGCCATGTGGTTAAGGGATGAAGATTTTAGAGAAGCAGTGGGAAGATGGTGGAAGAATGCACTAACCTTTGAAGGCAATAAAGTCTTTATTTTCTTTAAGAAATTATAGTTTTTGAAGGAGCAGATAAAAATTTGGAATAGAAAATCCTTCCAAAATATTTTTAAACACAAGATGGAATTGGAAGAGTCTTTGAAATCTTTAAATGAGAAGTTAATTATCCAAGAAATGGGGGAGGAGGATTTTCAAGAAGAAAAGGCTTTGTGTAAAAAATATGAAGAATTGTTAGCAAGGGAAGAAATTGTTTGGCATAAAAAATCTAGGGAAACTTGGCTAAGGGAAGGAGATAGAAACACAAAAAAATTCCACAACTCGATCAAGGTTAGGAGGGCTCATAATAAGATTGTCTCTATTGAAAATAGGGAAGGGGTGTTAAGGGAGGAAAAACTGATAAAACAAGAGGCAATATCTTTTTTTCAGAGTAAAGGAATGCTAGGGTTGTTGAGGATGGTGGTTTGTAGGAGGTTTTGGAGTGTATCCCACAAAAGATATCCTTAGATCAAAATAGGGTGATGTATGTTAAACTTTCAAAGGAGGAAGTGCTTAAAGTGTTGAAAGGATTGGAAAAGGATAAAAGTCTGGGACCGGATGGGTTCCCAACAAGGTTCTTTAGATTTTTTTGGGATCTATTGGCCTAGGAAATGCGGGAGGTGGTGGAGTCCAAAGAGGGAGGATTTATGTTAAAGGATTTGAATAATAGTTTCATAGCGCTTGTGCAAAAGAAGGATGAGGTGAAGAATTTTGAAGATTTTTGACCTATTGCTCTGTGCAATATTGTGTATAAGATAATCTCAAAAGTTATTGCTAATCAAGTGAAAATGATTCTTGATGTGGTGATATCCTTAGAGCATAGTGGTTCCTCCCCGGGAAGTTCCATTTATGAAGGAGTAATAATAGCTCATGAAATGATTAATTCTATTAGGCTAAAAAACTTGGATAAGATGATGGTGAAAATAGACATTAAATGAGATTATGATGAAGTGGATAGAGCTTTTTTGGTTAAGGTTTTGGAGAAGTTTGGTTTTGATCATAGATGGATTAAATGGGTGAGGAATTGCATCTCAACAATGCATTTTTTGTTTTGGTGAATGGAATCCCTCAAGGTTTCTTTGAATTAGGGAAGGGTTTAAGATAGGGGAATCCATTGCCCCCTTTTCTCGTCATCATTTTGGCAGAGGTCATGGGTAGACTTATTGGGAAAAGGATTAGGTATGGAGTTTGGAAAGGTGTTAAGATTGTTGAAGGGGTGGAGGCAGTATCTCATCTTCAGTTTATGGATGAAACTTTCTTAGCAAGGGAAGCTTAAGAAAGGGAGGCTTGGTTAATGAAACAAATGCTTGATTTATATGGAAAGGTTTCAAGTCAGATGATTAATTAGAATAAGTCAGAGGTTTTCTTTTATAATGTCCCTTTGAATAGGCAAAGAGCTATTTGTAGGATTCTAAATATTTGAGGTGGAACCTTTCCAAGAAAATATCTTGGGATTCCTTTATTTCAGGGAAGGAATAAGGCTGAGTTTTCGAAAGGTTTGATGGAGAAATGCTCAGTAAAGATGGAGGGTTGGAAAGGAAAGTGGTTAATCTTTGCAGGGCAGATTTTGATGTTGAAATCAGTTATCTCAGTGGTTCCTATCTTTTCAATGTTGTGTTTAAACATTCCTTAAAAAGTTATTCGGAGTGTTGAACAAAAAATGAGGAAATTCTTTTAGAATCATTCTCTAGAGAGTGACAATATTCCTTTTCTAAGTTGGGATAAAGTATGCCATCCTAAAAAGTGGGTTGGAGTAGCGTTAAGGGATTGGAATTTGATGAATTTAGCTCTTGGGGCTAAACTGGTATGGAAGATTTATAGATGCTTTGATCAATTATAGATGAAAATCTTAAAAGCCAAATATCTAGACTCAAATGAGAGGGAAGGATTCTCACCATTCAAAGCCCTATTAAAGGGTCGGCTATCTAGAATTTTATTATTTCATGCAGAGATGTGATTTCATGCAGAGATGTGATCTCTGAACATGTCACTTGGCGAATAGGGGATGGAAGGAAGGCTCTTTTCTAGGATGATTCTTGGAATGGTTATGTAGTGTTAAAAGATGTGTCATGATGAACATTTGAAGAGAGTTTTGTGTGAAAATTGGGGGGTTATAGTTCAAAATTATATGACTGGAGTTGATGGCCCCCTTGGGATAGAATGGAAGTGGAAGGACTAGTGAGTAGAGGAGTTATCTGAGCAACAACAAGCTTATATAAAGAATTTGTTCTCATCTAGGGAAGTGTGTTTAATTAATAGGGAAGACGAAGTAAAATGGTGTGCATTATCTTTAGGGGAGTGCTCTATTAAACTTGGATATGAGATGTTGGCACAAAGCGGGTTAGCTGCCTTTGAAGCAGGTGATTTATGTTTGCATAAATATGTTCTTCTAAAAGTTGGCTTCTTTGCATGGCTTGTGATGCAAGGAAGGATTTTAACAGAAGAAGGGAGGAAAGGATTGGGCTTTTATGGCCCATCTATATGCACAATGTGCAAAAAATGTGAAGAATATGTGGATCACTTGTTGCTAAATTGTGAGGTTTCTTTAGTGTGTTGGATTTTTGTGCAATACAAATTGGGTTGGCAAGAACCTTGGAGGGTAACTTTGCAAGATTTTTCATTTCTTGGGCCCGTATTAGCCAAGGAGATATGTTGCAAAGTCTATGGAATTTTTGTCCCTCAATAGTGATACGATAAATATGGAAGGAATTGAATAAAGGCATCTTTTAGGATAAGGGTGAGCCTGTAGAGAGGTTAGTTTCGAGAATTGATCATGCAATTGAGGAGGTGTTGAGTGCAGTGGTGTGTAGACTAAATTTGAAGAAGTGTGGATACTCAAAAGAGGATGGAGAAATTCAAAAAAATGACCAAGGATAAAGATTAAGATGCTAGGGAGGAGGGAGGCAAATAAAGAAGAAGTAAATGTTCAAAAGGAGACTTAGTGGGCAGTGCCAGAAGAGGGATGGATCAAATTAAATTTTGATGGAGCATCAAAGGGAATGTTGAGTCCTTTAGGGGAAAGATTTATAGCGAGGGATCAGGAGGGAGGAACTTTAGCTTTTGTGGGAGAAATATTAATGGAAGGATCAAATAATTCTGCTGAGTTTCAAGTTGCTTTAATGACAATTAAAGGTGCAAAAAAGGTTGGAGGGTATAAGATCCACTTAGAGGGTGATTATTTATTGGTGATAGAAGCAATTAGACGTAACTAGACAATGGCATGACATCTGGAAAATTATGTAATGACAATAAGAAGGGAGTTAGAAAGTTTGATTTTTTTGAAAATAAGCCATATATATAGGGAAGGCAATGGAGAAGTAGACAAGCTTTCAAAATGGGTAGTAAATTTCAAAGAGGAAGGGGAATGCTTTTTTGAATTATGTAACTATTGGGAGGTGATTTGATATTCATATACTAACCATTGGTTTAGTTGGAGAGTAATTTGCTTTATTTAGAAAAGGTGACCTTGAAAAAGTGACTCTTTACTAAATGCTAAGTACATAAAAAATTAATATTTGGTGGCAATATTAAAGATTTTTTTAAAATAATCCAAGGAACAATTGAATAGATCTGAGGTGTGTGAATGATTTCTTGATAGTCGAGATGCAGGCTTTATGCGAGGATAGATTGTCATCTCATAAATGAATCAAGTATGGGGTGTTGTGTGAAGGAAGTAAGTCTTTCTTAAAAGGATCAAAGGAAGGGAAAATATTTTAATAATGCAAATAAAATTTGAGATTTAATCTTGGAAAGAAAAATAAATTGGTAATGGAGGCAACCTTCACTTTCAAAATGAAGAAGCAACAAAAAGCTTTTTTTGGCCTGGTCAAGGATCATCACCTAAAATTATTGCTTCATTGCCCTTCACATAAGATTATAGATGCAATGAAAGGAATGGTGGGGAATTTGTTTTAGGATGTAGATCATCATTAGAAAATCAATGTAGATATCACTGCTATGATCATGACATGGGGTTTAGAACTTGGAACCCCAGAAGCGGAGGTGAAACGGGTAATGGAAGCCTTGTTCCCAAAGGATTTGATAGTGGTCCTTGATAGGATGCTGGAATGGGCTTGATCAGGTTTTAGTTTAATTATGATGAGTGTTTCAAAGATGAGGAGGAAGGAGAAACACTTGGGAAATTTTTTTCTTGTGCTGGTCAACTGGGGTGAATAGAGATGCCTACAAGGAAACTATTGTGGTGGAATGGAGGAAATTAGTGGAAGAGATTGGAAGGTTCAAAGAGCGGCAAGGATACCAGGTGTGTGGTTTCAATATAGTGCATCCTTGAAAGTTTTGGTCCTCTAGACTTCATTGACGTCGAATGGTAGTGAAGGTGGAATTCCCTAGAAATGATTGAAGGGATGACTTGGTGATTTAAATTTTGGCATTGTGAAATTTTAAGGTAATTAATATGAAATATGGAAGAAAGTTAGTATAGCATATGCTTCATTATATACTTGCTTAAGGAAGATGGAAGAAATTTTGTCTAGGGGATGTCAGGAATGAGTTTTTTGATAATAAAAAAAAGATGGCAAACAAAAGAATTCTATGAGGAGAAAATGCAGAGACGATGAAGTGAATGAATTAATGGCTTACCTGGTCTTTGGTGAAACAAGTTGATTGGAGAATTTGAAGTTGAAAGTTGAAAAATTGACTACAAAGGTGATGGGTTTTATCAATTTAGGGCATCAATGAACAGAAAGCAGGAAGAGTTGGCGAGCGAATTCAATTGATAATGGGTTTTTGTCTAGTTTGATGATGTCATCTAGTCATACATGTGTACATGGGTCTTTACTTATGTTTTAAATGGAAGGTATTATGGGTCATATGGAATGGAAAGGTTCTTTATTATTTATTGTAGGCATAGGTGTCTGAAGTCTTGGGGTGTTATGCCCTTTTGTTTTGTCTCATGTAATGTTCTCCTTTAAGTATCAATAAAATATACTCTTATTACCGACCAAAAGAAAAGACTAAAAAAAAGTCATAATAAACTCAATATATATAACTCATAACCATTGGAAAGCTTTATTTGAGTATTACCATACTACATTTGGGTTTTCCAAATGAATTCATTTTATCCCTCAAAATGTCAATTCAATGTCATTTGTTGTTATCATTTTGATGGGTGCAAAGGAGATCTGATTAGAGGTGCGATTGAGAAGTATAGAGATTATGACAAAAAGAGCTTGATCTAAGACACTTTTGTCTAACCATTTTCAATTCTCTCCTCCAAGTGAGACCTCTCAAGGCTTGAATCGTTGTATTTTCTAAAAAATAGGCAATTTCAACAAAAAAATAGGATGTTTGAAAAAGTGGGATACTATTGTGGGACTACCCCATCCCATGTTAAGTCTTTTGGATTAGAAGTTGTGATTATATTATTTTGAGTTTGTTATTTATTTTTTATTGAAGGACACCCTATTAACATTTTGATTGTGAATTTTTTTTTATGGATGTGTAATATTATTTTAGTTGAAGAATTTCAAAATAATTAGTTTGAAATAAGTTAACTATTTGTAAAGGCATTTGTAGAAACATTTTGTATTTTTAGTTACCAATTATGATGACTATTTTCAGTTAGTTTTCAAATAGAGAACATTGTAAATGCATTAAATTGAATGTATTGGGTAGTGTGAGATAGAAAGTATTGTGGCTTTTAAAGGAAACATTTTTCGTGGTTATACTCTATTGAAGAAAACTTATATTGATTTCATTGAATGATTATTTTGAATGTATAACAAGAATTTGTGAGAAAAATTTTAAGGCATTGTATTTCTCTATGCTATATCATTGGATGTATGTCATACATATGCACAGTGATATGATACATATTATTAAATCTAAGTTGTACACTTGATTATGAAACTTAGGCAAAGTGAGATCAAAATATGTGGACTACAATAAAGATGATACTTTGTAGTTATTTGCATTGATGATACATATCCAGTTAGGCTTAATTACTCTATCTGTGGAATAACATTGTCAGTGAGACATGCCTACTAAAGAGGAATTATAAATAGAATATTTTAGATAAGCTAGTGAGGCAAGTTCAAGTGGTTTTATTCCCCAAAGGGTTTCCAATTAGGAAAATTTTACTGTGTCATATTCTTGTGTATGTTTGTTGTCCATTCTACATTTGTTACATATTGCATAAACAAGTCAAATTTGAAAAAGTATTTAAAAATTAAAATTTGTGTATGAACATGGATTCACCCTTGCTTAGTGTTTCCATCTGTGGGCATTTGACAACATCCATGTTTTCTATATCACAATGGAATCTTTGAAAACACGATATGGACATCCAACCATAGACAAGAGATGATAATATTCTTGGATTTTATTTTTCCAAGTAATTCTTATCTACAAGATAAACTTACACTCTTGCAAATATAACCCATCTATATGAGTTTGAAATAATAGAGAATATCGACTTCACAATTCCTCATTTGAATTATTTTGACTTAAATGTTTTTGTTTTACAACAAATATATTAAAAACTCTCTTACTTAAAATGTGTGGATGTCACTTAAGGTTTAACAAGCATGTTAAAAATCAACAACAAATGTGTTTAAATTAATGAATTTTGACATCGTATAAATATTTTTTTATAATTCACATCTCTATATTAATTTGCATTCATTCATATTTGGGATTCCTTGTTCTTTAACATATGTAACCTATTTCTTTGAGGGGTGCCTACTAATGAATTGGTGGAGTGCTTTCATAATGCATTCATGTAGAGTTCATTTTTGAATATGTATATAATGAATGACTCATCTTGGATGCCCCTCTAGGAGGTAGATTAGTTATTGGCAAAGATTGTCCTAAGGTAGAAAACATCGTTGGTTGCACAAGATTTCCTTGTTGCATCAATAACAATGTAACAAAACTTGATACCTCCCCCATAATCTATAGGGCCCATTATATAGATGATAGTTTTATTTATACTATTAAAAAATAAAATATAATTTGTGTTATGGAGTTTAAGATAAATTATAAATAAAGGTTTATAAGTTTGCATTATTGTAGTATAACTCATTTCATTTTTTATATAGTACAAAAAAATTTTGTACATAGCATATCCCCAAGTATGTTTTCAATCATACATGTTTGGGCTTCTATGCTCTTGACATATATGACTATTGGCATACCCATTTTACCTCCTTTTGGTGCAAGCACTAGTTTAATTTTCTTAAGGTTAACTTACCCCCTTGGGTAATGCTTAAGTTGATCAAATATAATCAAAGAATTATGAGGTATTTTAGGGGAGGAAATATTTTTGTAAGTAAGCTCATAGGCCCTAGAATGACATCTACGACAATAGTGATGAACAAATAAATCCCATATTGTTTTTTATTAATATTTTGAATGTTTAGGATCAATTAACATGGAATCCTTTTCTTCCTTGGGAAGAGTAACAAAAGGAACCTTTCTATGTTGAGAGGTAGATGATACATATCACTTGTAGGATATAAGTGGAAGAACTAAAGTATAAGGAGGAAGGAAGGTGTTGGAAGAAGTTAAGATCTAGCACACAGAGTTCAGACATCCTTAGGGTTTCTTAATTCACAAATCAATTTGTGTTTATAAAGTTGATAAAATAGGAAGACATAGTCTTGCTAAGGTTGAAAATATTAAAACACTGTAGGAAAAATGAGTGAATGTTAATATTTCAATAACTTGGTAGATGTTGATAAAGACTATGATTGGTTGTGATAATTTTTCCATCAAATGGAAACTTAAGACACGTATGGATAGGTGAAGCAATAAATTTCATAAAAGTGATCCAAGAAAGTCCAAGTCTTACTTGGAGTTGATTGGAAGTTGGGATGACAACAAAGGTGACATCTAAGAATTTCTTACATACTTCTATAGGAAGGTGAAAGGTAATCATAGGTAGGACAAGTAAAAACATTATAATTCTTAGTAATCACATTAGATTTGTCATAGGAGTCTTGATAATTTTATTTGGTGAAGAGATGTTCCTCAATTATAACATTCACCATGCAAGTAGACTCAATTACGGTCCCTTGAGAGAACTTGTTGCCAATTTTTGTAAAAATGTAAAGAGGACCCTTATAAGCTTTAATAGTCTCCTTATGAGCAAATATAATGAAAGTATTATTTTAGATTGGGGTTTAGACCAAGGTTTAAATTGAACAATGTGATTAACTACATTGTTGACCACACTACACACGACATTGACATTCATAGGGCGAAGGTTACTAGGTGCAAAAATATAGGTAGAAGAAGTAGATAAAGAAATAGTTTCCCAATGATATCAGTTGAATGGAAGGAAAGAGATTGATATATATTTGCAAGTTCTAGTTAATATGTGCAACAAATGGGCTTACATTATCACTCACACCATTAAAAATCATGATATTGGGATCTACGAGGTCTTGGATAATATGCTTTAAATGATATCACTTCTCAATATCATATCTAGGGTGACAATGATATTGGAAACATTCTCTACAATCATGGAAAGGTGGTGCTACTTTGGAAGGGTTGATTGGTTTGACAAGAAGAAGCTTCAAAATATTAGCATTAATATTGATTAACACAATAAAGGAGCCACACCTATTACACCTGCCACTTGTGCATCAACATTGTTGAAATAATTATGGATCTTAATAAAATATTATTTTAAACTTTTGGGATTATTTCTTAAAGGTGTCAGTATTATCAACTAGAGTCATGGAGTTGATGTCTCAAACTGGCCCTCCTGAAGTTATTAATTATGAAGTACTTCACACAATTGGGTAAAGTAGGTAAAATTTAGAAAATAATAACTCATATTTAATTTCATTTTGTAAATTAGAAATGAAAAAACATTAATTGTTTATATTAGGCATAAGAAAAGAAGTTTGAGGATCGATAGTATTTTGAAATTGTTAAATGAAAGCTTTTTTTTTTTAAAGAGTCAATAGAACAAGGAGGAAAATAACAAAACCATTATGTGGCCTTGTCTCTAAAAGTCCTAATAAACAATTTAACCATAAGTCTATGATCATGATAGAAGTCAGTACAAAAGATCTAAAATATCTTAACATGAGTGAATGGATCACCTTTTCCATTATATGGACCTCCAAGGTAGTTATTTTCATGCATTGATAGATTATGGCACAAATAATTTAATTGGATAATGGATTGGACATGTCAAAAGTAGGGATGTTATATTTGGATTGGATGATGGAAGAATGTTGTTTCTATTGTAAGGATGTAACACTTTGGAAACAATTGTGAATGATTTGTCTGGTAGATATGTTAGTATTTGACATGCGTGGTAATGAAGGATGTGGGATCATATAGGAAATAGATGGAGGTGGGAAATCATGGGATGCATGTATAGAAAATGGTTGAGAAATACATGGAACATCATAGGAGGAGGTATGTTAGTATTAGGAAATCCTTCATGACTAATATGTGTATGATGATTTTTTTTAATAGATGTAGTTTGTATAGGTAGAAACATTAGCTAATGATGTTGGAATAAGAATAAAATCATTAATAACAGGATTAGAAAGATTTAGAGCTTTAACACAAATTTTCATATACTCAATATTTTCATCAATAAGATAAGGTATGTCATGCAATAAATCAACACCATATTCATCATTTTCAATTAACTTCATCAATCCTCCCACCCACAAAAGAGATTGCCTCACTATTAGAATGGTCTTGGCTTAACCATTTTTTATGCTTTTCAAAATCATGAGAAAGTTTTTTGCACTTGGGTAGGAGACAGTCTTGTTAATGATTCATCTTCGTCATGGGAATAATTGAAAGAAGGATTCTCAATAATATTATCCATTTCATTGGTAGGAATAGAGTTACCATCTGCATTCCCATAAATTAAATTAAAGGACTTGGGGTCTATACCCTTAAAGGAAACTACAAGTCTTTTTTTTTACAGGTATGTTTGGACTCGATGTTGAAAAATGCATACATAAGGAAAAACAAAAAAGGGGATTCTTAAACAATGCAAGCTACAAATAAATTGATCATTTAAATATCAAATGAGTGAATGAACATACATTAAGTTTTTACAAAACAAGGTCCTCTATGAAAAAGTTAATACATGTTTGTACACATAAATTAATGTATATAAATGTAATCATCCAAGAAGAAAGTATTGTATGACAAGATTCTAAATGCATAAGTTATAACATACAAAATAGATCTAGATACCAAACTAGAACATAAATGTATGGATGTTGGTTTTATCAAAATGTGAATGAAGGTGAACTTAGATATCTAAATGCATAAAATATAGAAATGATACGATGTGATCTAAATTAGATGTAAACATACAAATAAAAAATAAAGGGAATGTGAGATGTGTTAGTTCACCAAATGTAATGAAATAAATTAGGTTTAAGGAGCAATCAATATGATGGATAATCAAACTAGGAAGTTCACACCTAAATTTACCTTGGCACCTTGAAAGGAATGTAATGCCCTAAGCTCAAGAAGGTTCACAAACTAATGGAATATAAGATATTTTCTATCCTAATAAGTTAAAAGTTGACTATCTAAATTAGAAAGTGAAAAATATAAGATTTAAAAGGGGGAAATGAGAAAAATTATGCATATAGATAGATCACATACTATAAACCCCTTTTCAAGACTAGATCTGGAAATCCAAAACAAAGACTGACTTGTGATTCAAATTGTAGTCTAGAATGTTAGGAATGAGACAAATTGGAGGGTTTGGGGTGAACTAGATTGCGAAAGGCCTTGAAAAGTGCTTAGATATTGGTAAATACTTATGAAAGTTTTGCTGCCTATACATCTTTATCATATATGTATGTAATTCAATCCATAGCTTTGCCACCTATCATCTAAACATAGAAAATAAGAAAATTGTTTTGAAAAGGGGGGTTTCCTTGGTCAAACCCTTATCCAATAATTAATATTGAAATCAAAATGAAATTACATAAAAGGAAAACCACATTGTTAGTAGCAAAGGCCTAATAATTTATTACACATTTACGAGTGATGCATTTCTCATGAAGATTCTTGCAATGTTGTCTTGACCTTAGCTCTAGGATAGGAAGATCATGTATGCCTTCACAAGTGCCTTCATGTAGACTTTATTCCTTACCTTCCACTCTTGATGTTTGAATATCAATGCAAGTATAATGCTTTGGTGTCTTGATGGAATTATTGCTCTTGAATTTACTTTATTAATTTCTTTGATTGATAGTGAATGATTGATAATGGATGGATCTCAACATGAGTGAGGTAGAATTTCTTTTATACCTTTCCAATCCATTTTGGGACTCAAAACTTGAAGACGGATAAGGAGGATTTGAATATCTTTCTAAAAACCTAAGATCTTCATCCACTTTAAACTTGGGCCACATTTTAGTGGAACACTGTACCTCTCGAGGTACATAGTGATCATCCCATGTCTTACTAGTTGTTGAGTTCCAACCAATGTGGGCTCAAAATTAAATCAATGGTTAATGGGGTACGAGGATATCTAAAATGAACAAAACATCAAGGATTGAATTCAACATAAATATAAAAGGCCACCTAATTTGAAATAGGGTCATGTATGCAAAATGAGCTAAATGATTGAAATAATTGAAAGGTCCACACCCATAATCAAAGGGGTCCTTACAATTATTTGATGACATTGAAATGATAAAGGGTTTGTATTTCAAATTAATTAATTACTTAATTAAGTGTAATATTTAAAGGGGCACACCCATAATTAAAGGGGGTTATAATGTAAATTAAGTTAATAGAGGACATATATTTTAAATATTTATTAATTAATATGCAACAAGAAGGTGAATGATGCATGAAAGCCTGACAAAAAAATGTGGTCTAAAAAAGGATTAAAATTAAATTTCCTACATTTAAAATGCTATAGAGACAAAAATGACTTCTTGTTAATTTTCTCTCTCCATTTTCTTCTTTTATTGATGGTGTAATAACCATCCTTTAAAAACTTCTATATTCTCTTTTTGAATAATTACTTTATGGTCTAATGGAGGAACGCTATTGTTTAACATGTAATTGTAATTTTTGATCCTTTGATTGCGTCCAATAATGTTGATGATAGAAAATGGGAGCAAATTGCATATGCACTCCATTTTCAAGTTTATATGGAGGTCTTTTGCCACAGTGGATGTTTAGTCTACATATTTGATATGTTTAGTAGTTTTCTAGTGACCTTATTTTGGTTTAAAACTAGTTAGTGGTTAGGGTTTTATTAAATGGCGTGACATTTGGAAATGTAGAGAATTGGATGTAATGATCACATATGGGTTAGTTGATAATAGATAGGTTATTTTGGAGAAACATTTTAGTTGATCCAAGTTATACCTAGTTGTTCTAGAGCCATGAAAAAGTAGCTTAGTTTGTTAGTTTTTTTAATTATCTTTTATATAAATAATATATACAGGCTTAATGTTTAATATTTATCGTAGACACCTTTTGATGTATTGCCAATCAACATGGATCCCATCTAGCTTCCTTATCTTTAGAAGCACTCCAAATTAGAAAGGAGCACATTGATGGGGTAGATTCAATTGTGTGAAACTAGTTGGTGATGCCCTTGGCTTTGACTCCTTCCCTCAAATCAACAATGCCAAGGAAGGAATTCATCCCATAACACCATTCCACCCTAACATAGATGCTCATGATTCAATGCGTGCAATCTTTTCCACCAAACTCTAAGCACCATATAAAGAACATTGAAGAAATGTCCACATTTCTCTATAGCATAATTCTATCTACAAAACTTTATTTCCCAACACCATCTTTATCAATTATAAAAACATTAGTTCATTAATGAGACGAAACACTTTAGTCTCTTCTTTGTGATCATCCCCCACAGTGCTAATTCATTCTTTTTGGTTTGGAGGCTAAAGTTGGCTTCCACAATCCATTGGCTTTGTACTTCAGCATTTATAAACCAATTATGCTTCCATCTACTTTGCAACATTGTCTTAGGCAAAAGCTTGAGTCTTAAATTTAATATAATCTCTCCAACTCAAAGCAATTAATTTGCACCCTTCTACATTTCGGGGATTGGAACCTTTAGTATTATCTAAGATTATTCCAATGTTCCCATTGTCATGTTTAGCTCATATTTTTTCTAACTTAATGACATAGTAGTCTTATAAAATGTATGTTTATTTACCATGGATATCTTCCCTGACCACTTGGATAATATTAGTCAATTTATTGCTCACCCTAAATCTTTGGGTAACTTTAAATTTTTAAAAATTTCTTGGATTTGTCTCTATTCATTTTGATAATTTTATTTATTTCCCATGTATGTGCCTCTTTCTTTATAATTTCATTTATAATAAGTTGCAAGTCACCCTCTAGGCATAGCATATTGACTTCCATTTTGCTTGCCAAATTTACAAGTGAAATTGCAATTATTTCAACATCATTATTTGTGCCATTGTCGAACTTCTAAGCTCTAAATGCTAATAAATTACCCTTCCCACTACAAAATGCACAACCTACACCTGGAAGCCCTAGGTTGCCTTTACAAACTTGAGTTTAATTGATTTTGATCTATCCTCCCTATGATACAATTCACTTCATGTTCTTGTCTATCAAAGAAGATAGATGAACCTAAGAAAGGTTGTCAATTGGCAACTTTTGTTAAGAGTTTTGTGGAAATATAAAAGAGATAATATTAAAACACAATGATATAATCATATCTTAATAATACTTTAATGTTAACTATAATATCATATTATAATAATGATATAACATTAATCACAATATAATAGTATAATGATTCTTTTGTGGAATAATGAACAAGTATGGTATCTATAAGTCATTCTTTACTATATTACTCTAAAACAAGTATGCTAGTTTATACTAAATTATAAACATTTTATTTAATTAGCCTAAACCAAACCTAATAAATGTTATTTTTAAAAATATGTAGTAGATTTTTAGGATGGTTTATCTTTGTAATTGTCAACATCTTTACTGTCTGTGTGTTATCAATTCCTCTAAACCATGATCTTACAAAGATCAACACCATTTTTTAATTAGTAAAAGGTTGTAGCCAAATTATTTTATTAAAATTAAACCTATTTATAACTTGACTCACTAGGGGCGTTGATGAGAAAGAGTCAAGGTGGAGAAAATCTCTAGTCTTGCCCCAAAAAGAAAAATTCTTATGGTTACCTTAGCTTACAAACATCCTATCACACGTAAATAGAGTATTGCTAAGGAAACTCATATTTACATTACTTTACAAGCATACCATTTACTAGAATAGGGTAATGTTGAGGAATATAAATTTCCTATTTTTACATGACATGATAATATATTACAATAAAATGCAATTACTTTGAAAATTCATCTCGTTTTTAGCTATCAATGTTTTCTATTTGAATCAACCTCTAATTTTCCTAATTGTCTCCTTGACTCTTTATGCTATATAATTTTGTTGAAAGCCTTGATCCTACATTTGCAATAAACACACAACCTACCTTACCAAACAAATTAGAGCCATGTAGATTTAAGAACTTCATTCCTTTTAAAAATATGAACCTCGATACTCCCAATAAAAAGGAAATTGATGCGAACAACACTTAGCATATCCCAATAAAAAACCAGAGCCACTTGAAAATGCTAGATATCAAGATTTCATACATTTGAACTCTTTCTACAATTAGCACCCTTATTTTATTACCAATTTTAATTTTTTTAAAAACCCAAAAAAAACTAGAGCCACTTGAGAATGCCAAATCCAAAACTTATATGTCCCTTTCTAATGTTATAAATTTTGCCTCTCTCTAAACAACATCACTCTTTGGGACAAGTTAAATAGGTAATCTTCTCTAATATTTAAATTAAAAACAAAACGTTACCATTAAATATTCAATTCAAAAAGCTCCACAAAATTTATCATGAGAAAGTAATAAAAGTAGAATACTTCTTATATAGGTTACTTGACCAAATATTTATCCCAGGCAAGTGTATACCACCGAAAACTAAGTGTATACCACTGAAGTCGAAGTGGCCGCCGCCTAAGTGCGCATTGTGGAGGAAAACAGGCTCCTCTTCCCAGATATTGAAGCTTAAGAGAGGGAGGGAGATTTCCCGAGCAGGCATGGACAGAGAGTGGGGTTCGAAACCAGGGAGTGGAGGTGCTGCTTCTGCACAGAATGAAGCTATCGATAGAAGGGAACGTCTCAGGCGTCTCGCCCTCGAGACCATCGATCTCGCAAAAGATCCATACTTTATGCGAAATCATCTCGGCAGGCGCGTTTCTATTTGTCCCTTTCTTCTTCTTTCAATTCATACAGAATACTCTTATGCCTTTATCAACCCCCTTTGAAAAGCTTAGTTGAGCATAGCTGTAAAAATATAGGAAGCTAATTTAACTGGTAAAATCCCAGAAGAATGTCCATTGGGTATTTGAGAAACCCGGAAAAAAACTTATAATCTCAATTCAAATAATGGGTTGAGCGGACTTGGTATCCATTGTTTCATATGCCAACGGTTTGACAAGATGTGTCGCTTAAGTTTTACGCGTCTGGGATGGTTCAACGTTGTTTTAGTTGTCATAGAACTCTTTGAACTATGTATTATGTTCGACTACTCTTTGCGTGCCTTGTTTTTTCCATGGATCTTTTAGGAGTGGAATCCGAGGCCTCTCGTTGCCATGGTAGAGTTTTCCTTTATTAGGTACTCGCCTCTTTCGGTTGAGATAATGTCTTCTAGCATCTTTCATCAAGCCGCACTAGTTTTCTGTGGGGTACTATCTGGGCTACGATACCCCGTAATTTTTCATCGACCGGTGATTAACATTAGTACGCCATGACACCGCATCACTGAGTCACCGGCACCTTTGTGTTTGGAGTATTGTATATTTTATTGCAGTGTCTCCCTCTAGCCACATTTGTTTTATGGGTGCTATAACGTTAGTTTACCAAAATTGCTTTTTTAATGTTGACTGGATTAGGGTTTCTATAACCTTTGTGAACTGATTTATGTGTGGCTTGATTGTAGTGTCTGTTTTGAATTTTTGGAACCCTAGGGATGCTATTTATATTGCGTTTGTGATGGCCTCTGCTAGTTTGCATACAAAAGAAACAACTGAACTAAGAAGACAAACTATTGCTTTAAGAAATGTCGTAAAATATTTTACACATACATATAGCAATTACAATCTACTAAACTGATTCACTTACTGGGCGCACCCAATAGCACGTGTGTCTTCGAGAAGTTCCTCAATTCTCTGTAGCAAGAAGATCTGATGCTTTGCTAGTGCTGAGGGCGACCTGATAATCTCAATGATGTCTGCACCACAAACCGCTGATGCCTGAGAGCAGCCTGATAGTGGATTCACCTGAGGTTTTGTGTCAAGCACCAAAACTGATGTAGCAGCATCAAGCTGAGCTTTTGTTTTAATTACAAAAAGGATATTTTTTTCCTGTTTTACTTTTCCCACTTACCTCTGGTAATTCACTATCTTATATGCTGCTCAATTAGTGATGACACTTTATGAATTGGTGGTAGTTAATCAATAAACAACTCCCCATTGACGGAAAACCAACAGAAGAATCAGACCATCAAATTAATAAAGTTAACTGGCAGCTTAGAGTTCAATACATCCACGTATTTGGTTTTTAAATAATACAATAGATAGCAGCAACAAATTTAATTAGTTTCTACTCGTATCATTCATGTGAAGCTTTGGACTTACCTACAGGTTGGATAAGGGGGTATGTATTACAAATGCACCAATGCTTACCCACAAGAAATGCAGTGTTAGGTGTTTGAATATCTTTGGCACCTCCCAAGTAGCATCCTCAGCAAATAGGTTCTTCAAACAGACCAAGCATTTTGTGGCAGTCATATTCTCTCAATGTCTTCTGCTGCCCGTGAATGATGGCCACTATAACCAATATGAGTTCCCCTCAACAACCTAGGGTGCAAATCAACTTATGTTGCGATATGTTGATCAAGTGCCCTGTTGAGGCAAGATACATAGAATACATTGTGAATCCAGCCATCTCTTGGCAACTCTAGATCATAAACCACCTTGTGAACCCCTTGCAAAAGTCTCTAAGATCCATAGCAGCAAGGTTCAAGCTTTTAAACTCCACTTCACTGAATGGAAGTCTGCCTGTAAGGTTGCATGTGTAGGAAGATCATATCTCTAACCTCAAATGATCTCTAGTTGTAACGCTTCTCTCCATAACACTTTGGTTTATTTTGAGCCCATTGCATGTGATCCTTGAGTTATCTCAAGATTTCTTGGTTAAACTCTACCAAATCACTAGCTGCTAGTACCTTGTTATTAGTGAACACTAAATCTCTGAAGGATATTGCATCATATTCATACAAAGCCATAAAATGAGTCATAACAATAGAATTTGATGGGGGCTATTGTAGCAAACACTCTCCAAGGTGCAACCACTTGGTCCATGTGATGCAATACTAGGGTAATACACAAAAGCCTTTTTGCTTGATACAAACCAAAAGCAACATAAATGCTATTAATAGAATTAAAAATCTGTAAAATGAATTTGTGATTAATCATTCAAATCCCCAAAAGAGACATTGCATAAATTTCTCAAAATTGAGGTTACATCCAATGCAACTCTAGGCTGATAAACATGAAGTCACAATTGATTGTTGTAGGAGCACCAACGGTGTAAGGGCAATCTTGTATCGCCCAAAAATATGTCTAGAGATAGCTTTTGTTTTATGCGTTTGCATTTCTAGATACCCATTTGGGCAAAATAGATATTTCAACTCTTAGATTTCCATAATTACTTTTCGTGGTCAGTATTTTGGCACACCTTGAGAAATGTGCAAATGCAAAAATTGAGTTATTTTGTTGGTGAACCTTAAGTATGAAGAATTAGAGGGTGCGACTTTGGGGGAAGATTGTAAGGTTGTAATTGAAATTTCAAGCACTACAGAAAAAGAGTTAGGTGAAAATGTTTCACTGTTTAAAAGTTATTGCAGTTTTAAGTTGCCTTAAGACCTCTTAGAAAAACCCTTCTAAGTCAGATTTGAGGCACTAAACGGCCTCGTATGGCCCCATAAAATTGGGGTTACTAGTAGGCAGTCCAAAGGGCTATAGAGCACTTGGAGAGCTTTTCGATGATTTAAACGGTTTGTCAATCAGAGTCTTGAAGCAAAAGTTATGCTTCCCAGAAGTTGGACCACTTTTTCTAGAGCTTTTTGTTTTTACACCGACTTCTAATTTGAATTCTAGAACCCCTGTTTTGGCGCCGACCACCCAATTTCGAAATGTAAATTCTCTTTGTAGCCCTAAACCTAAAATAGGTTTTTAAAGAGCCATCCTTGAGGTGAAAAGGCAATTTTTTGGAGGAGTTTGGGAGAAGGTACAATGAGAAGGGTTTTTCTCTAGAATCTAATAATATTGTAGCCCACGGGGGCATGCAGTTTGGTCTTTTTAGACTGTGATGCATGAAATAGCTTCTTATTTGACATAATAGCAATTTCCCTTTTCTATTATGTTCATTTTTGTCTCAAGTTGTGCCCTCATCAAGTGGTATCAGAGTAGGAATTCCTGAGTGTGTAGAAAGATTGTCGACAGTAAAGCAGTTTGTAGTAGGATTGTGGTTGTGGGTTGTGAGATAAGCGTGAGAATGCCTCCATGAAGGAATCATGGTGGAAGAGTTGGAGGTGTTAGAGATGAGGGTTTTAGAGCCCTCCAAAGGCAAGTGGAAGCCTTGGAAGAGCAACTGCGAAAAGGGACTAATATTGGGATTGGAGATGAAAGTGAGGAAGAATTTGTAGAAGAGGGACAAGTTGAAGAGGTTCAAGAAGAAGACAGGGATCCGAAGGTGGATAAGCTTTTGAGGGTTATTTCTAGAATTGGAAAAAGACCCAAAATTCAATGTTCCCACATTTTCTAGAAATCTCAATCCAGAAGAGTTAATCAATTAGATCAATGATATGGAGGAGTATTTTGAGTATGAAGATGTAGAAGGTCCTGAAAGGGTCAAGTTTGTGAAGGCCAAATTGAAGGGTTGCCAAAATTTGGTGGTAGGATGTTTAGTTGGAAAGAAATCGAAGAGGAAAGGAGAAAATCACTAGATGGGTTCGGATGGTGGATAGACTAAAGAAGCAATTCATTTTTTTTGGCTATGAGCTTCATTTGCTCAAGAAGATGCAAGGGTTAGCAAGCGAGAAAATCTATCCAGAAATTTACAAATGAGTTTTATTGAGTCCTCATCAGGACAGGGTGTGTAGAAGCTGATAAGCAGAAGGGTGCCCATTACCTTAATGGGTTAAGACCAAATATTTAGGAGTTAAGTTTGGTTAGAATGACTAGCATTGAGGTGTTATACCACCTTACTTTGAGATTGAGGAGAAGCTAAATATGAGGTTTGATGGAAAGCAAAGAGGGCGAGGCCAAGGAGGAAGGGGCAGTGGTAGATCTTTTGAAAGTCAAAATGAGGACTTGATACAAGAGCATCTTGGGTTTGTGGGCAATCTTGCATCAACCAAAAATATTGCTTCATTTTTTGTACTTGTTTGTTGTTCGTGGTTTTAAGTTGTGCATAGTTGGCATCTTAATGTGGACCCATTGTTGATCCTTGATGACATCCTGATATTCAATAAGACTAAGGAAGAACACCTTGAGCATATTAGACAAGTGTTGCAGAGATTGAAAGAAGAGAAGTTGTTGATTAATTTGAAGAAATGTTCATTCATAGAGGAAGAAATTATGTACCTTGGTTATGTGATTTCTGCTAATGGTTTGAAGACGGATCTTGAAAAGGTAAAAGTTATCCTTGATTGACCTACACCTGAGAATGTTGGAGAAGTTAGATCATTTCATGGATTGGCAAGTTTCTATAGGAAGTTCATTAGAAATTTTAGTTCAGTATGTAATGCCATGACAAAGATAATGAGAGGGGATAAAAAGGATTTCAAATGGACACATGGAGCATAGAGGAGTTTTGAAACGTTGAAACAAAAGGTGGTAGAATTACCTACACTTGCTTTGCATGATTTCACTAAAGTTTTTAAGGTTGATTGTGATGTTAGTTATTACAACACCACCATTACGGAGAGGAGGAAGAAGATGATAAAGAGGTGGAAGTTATTACGGCAACACCATTGCTATTTTTGCGACCTACACTTTCGGCGACAACACATTTGGTTCCGGTGGGTACGCACAATGCACACATTCCAGGATTTGGACAACTCGGGCAGCCAGTAGTGATGACCCCTGTCACAGTAGTGGCTCAGCTGGCTACAGTGACCTTGACTATTCCGAAGGCTGTGACCATAATTGAGACAGAGTCCCACTCATCACTGACGACAACCTTGCCAGAGGAGGTGATGGAGTTACTGGCATAGGAGATTCGTGAGAGCTCGGGGACACCATAGGTCAGACTGGAGGTAGTGGGATTTGATGTAGTGGTCACGATAGACGATGCATTATTGGCCACCAGTGAGGGTACTACAACTTAGGACTTAAGTGAGCAGGACTTGAGTGGGTACTTGGGTAGGAGATTTAGCGTCCCCCAACCCCACCACCACCCCCACCTCTGACAGGGAGTACTACGGAGAGAATGTTAGAAGCAGTAGAGGCAGTGATGGCCACAGAGCACCCAACACCATTTGACCCCTCGACAGCTACAGGGGAGGAGGATGTTGAGACCTACTTAGCGGATGTGCTGACTCAAGTTCTCCAAGTAGTAATCTCAGCAAAGAGATGTGCTTTGGAGGCAGTGGTTTGGGAGTTAGAGTAGGTCTTGTCATTCATGCGGGTTGGTTGTCCAACGACCTTCTTAGTATGTTTTGAGGCAAGAGGATGGCCGAACATAGAAACCTCGGAGATGCGAAAGGAGTGGACTACTCAAGAGCCTGTGGTGGAGAGCAGAGTTGAGCACCTCACCCGAGAGATAGTACAAGTGTATCGGGAGGCGTACTATGCTCTATGCAAAGTAGGGCAGATCAGTTAGTAGTAGCAAGGGTTTGGGAGCAGACAACTACAAGATTAGCCACAATAGAAGCTTGGAAGAAGGAGCGGGCAACACACATGACTGAGAAGGCAGCATTGGTATCTTAGTTGGGGGACGCAAAGAGGGAGTTAGATGAAAAAGAGGTAGAGCTCTGGAACATTGTTGAGATGATGAAGAGGGCACTAGAGCTTCAGATGTAGGCCAAAGTGGATTTGGACACTCGGATGCAGCAGGTGCACGAGTTGCAGGCACAACTAAGTGAGCTACGGGCATAGAGGATGTTTACTACTATAGCCCTACCAGGGATGCACCCCTCTTCTTCTTAGTTTGTTTTGAGTCTTGATGTACTTAGTAGTATAGTTGTCTCTATTTTGTCGTCTAGAGACGACTTCTCTTTTGGGGGGATGATGTTGTCGGTAAAAACTATATTATAGCCGATGGGATTAGTTAGTGTCCGAAAGGTTGCGTGACGGTTGAGTCACCCCTTCAAGAAGTATATATACATCGTCCGAATGGAATCATAAATCATCATTGTAATCGTGATTGCATAGCTGCTTATATGAATAAAGTATCTTGTTCTGTGTTACATTCTAGTCTCTTAATGCAATAAATATCCATTTACCCTGTACGGTAAACAAAAGTGCCATTGGAGCTGTTTTGAGTCAAGAGGGAAGACCTGTAGACTTTAGTGAGAAGTTGAATGATGCTAAGAAAAACTATTCGGTTTATGATCAAGAATTTATGCTATTGTTCAAGCTTTGAAGAAATGGAGACATTTTTTGATGCATAAGGATTTTGTGGTGTACATTGATCATAAAGCTTTACAGTTTTTGGGAAGTCAGAATAAGTTGAAACAACGACACATGAAGTGGGTTGAGTATTTACAATACTTTTCTTTTGTGTTGAAACATAGAAGTGGACTGTCAAACAAAGTAGCTGATGCTTTGAGCAGAAGAAGGAATTTATTAACAAAAATGAGAGGTACTTGGTTTTGATGATTTGAAACACTTGTATGAAATTGATCTTGATTTTGCAGAACCTTGGAAGGCTTTTAAGAATCACATGATAAGTGAACAAGATAAGTGGATTGATAATTTCATTTAGGAAAACATGTTGTTTAAGGGAATTCAATTTTGCATACCTAGAGGATTTACAAGGGATAACATCATGAAGGAGAAACATAATGGAGGACTTGTTGGACATTTTGGGATCGACAAAACAGTTAGGTATTACTGGCCTTAGATATATAAAGATGTATAGAAGATGGTTAAAAGTCGCAGAACTTGTCAAGCAAAAGAAACTAGTTAGAATTTTGGGTTTGTATTCAACATTGCTTGTTCCAAATAAGCTTTGGGAAGATATCAGTATAGACTTTGTGCTTGGCTTACCTAGAACTTTAGAGAGATAGTGATTCTATTCTGGTAGTGGTTGACATATTTTTTAAAATGACTCATTTCATACCTTCTAAGAAGATATTTGATGCGATACATGTGGCTGAATTATTCTTTAAGGAAGTGGTAAGATTGCATGGGTTACCAAAGACTATTGTCTTAGATAGGGATACTAAGTTTATTGGCTCTTTTTGGGGGACACTTTGGAAGAAGTTGGATACTGAGCTTAAGTTTAGTTCTACAATCAGCAGATAGATGGACAAATTGAAGTTGTGAACAAGAGTTTGGGTAACTTGCTAAGATGTTTGATTGAAGGTAAGCCTGCTAATTGGGACTTGATTTTAGCACAAGTAAAGTTTGCATATAATAATTTTGTAAATAGGAGTACTAAGAAGACACCTTTTGAGATAGTAAATGGAATGCATACTAAAGGAACTACTGAATCGAGGGATTTGTGTATTGAAATGAAGAGAAGTGCTAAAGTAGAGGAATTTGTGGATTTCATGAAGACTTTGCATGAAGAAGTGAAGAAGAATTTGGAAGTTAGTAATCAAGAGTATAAACAAAGGGTAGATAAAGGAAGAAGACATAAATCTGTTGAGGTTGGAGATGAAGTTATGGTTCACTTGAAGAAGATCAAATTTTCAATTGGTACCTATATTAAGTTGAAGATGAAGAAGTTTGGTCCTTGTAAGATCTTGAAGAAATTTGAAATTTGAAATGCTTTTGAAGTTGAATTACCAAAGGACATGGATATTTCACCAATATTCAATATTGCAAACATCTTTGAGTATTTTGAATTAGATGAGGAATTAAAAAATAACCTAGATTATCCCAAGAGGACTGAAAGTATTGAAAAGGTTTTGGATACTAGAGTAAGAGCACCAGAGGAAAAGACTACATGGAGTACCTTGTTTAGTGGAAGGATAAACTAGTGGAAGATAGTTAATGGATATTACAAGCCGAGTTGGATCTTTATGATTCAGATCAGAGCATCAAGGTTTCTTGATGTGGACATCAAATCTTTATTTACCCTAGGTGTCTAATGCAGGAGCATCTTGGTTCTGTGGGCAATCTTACATCAAACAAAAATATTGCTTCGTTTTTTGTACCACTTTGTTGTTCGCGGAGTAGGCGTTGTTGCTCGTGGTTTTAAGTTGTGCACAATTGGCATCTTAATGTGGATCTATTGTTGATCCTCACCCTAAGTGCGCAAAATCTAATGCTTTGTGCGTGGAGTTTTGTCCCTCTTTCTCCGCTCACTTTTCTTTTCTTTGTTCATCCAATGTAGCGTGGAGTTCCTTTAACTACGGCTTCCTACGATGACATGGCATCTTGCACAGTTGGCGAACGTCCCTTGGATCATGTATGATCATTTGTTGGTTCTTTTGTTTTCTCCTCCAAGACACGACCTATTTTGTAATTAATTGCCTGACAGGTCGACTTGTGGTCGTGCTGTGTTTATAAGGACTTGGACTAGGTTTAGGAAAGTACGTTTTCAAGTAGAAGTAAGAAAGTATCAAGATAGGAAGCTTTGAGCTCTGGAGTTTGAATTTTTTGGTATTGGCCGCAACTAGGAAGGCCTTACAGCTAGATCTGTGTGTACTCTTGGCAAGGTGTTAGGAGACTGGAATTGGTTTCTACCTGCTGTGTTTATAAGGACTTGGACTAGGTTTAGGAAAGTAAGTTTTTAGGTAGAAGAAGTAAGAAAGTATCAAGATAGGAAGCTTTGAGCTCTGGAGTTTGAATTTTTTGGTATTGGCCGCAACTAGGAAGGCCTTACAGCTAGATCTATGTGTACTCTTGACGAGGTGTTAGGAGATTGGAATTGGTTCCTTCCTCGTACCTACCTTGTGTTAGGACCAGAAGAAAAATAAAGATGTGGGTACTACCTGAAACCAGAGGAATGGGGGCTTCAACCACTCCCGTGATCAAAATTATGGAGACCAAAGAGGAAGAGGAAGATTTGGACAAGGACTAGGGAGAGGCGGCTTTAGAGGAACGTTTTTCCATTATGGTGAAGAAGGGCATCAAGCCTATGAATGTCATCAACGACAAGGGAGGACAAATCGGAGAGTTGAAGGCCACACGAGAGTGACACATGTAGATGAAGAAGCCAAGTCAGAGCATTTAGATGATGCAAAGAGGGGAGAAATCCTTGTTATTAGGAGAACCCTAGTAATTGGAGAGGAGTTAGATAAGAGGAAGAGTTTGTTTCGCACTAGGTGCAAGTTGAGTCACAAGGTTCAAATTCGAGTTCGAGATTTGCTACTATTAAATTTGGATGAAGTTCGGAAAGTGTAAAAAATTCAAAAATAAATTTGACATTAAATTTGCCTTGCATAATTTTATTGTTTTAAATATGAGTGATATATACATAAATTTGTCAAAATAGTTTAACATTGTTAAAAAACTAAAAACTCTTGTTTTGTTAAAAATTCGAAATTTTGTTTTGAAAATTACGAAATATAATTTACAAAAGTATAAGTAAAAATTACTAAAACAATATTAAATTAAAGTTTATTTAAACTATAAATAAAAACTTTCAAACGTACCTTTTAATTTTTTATAAATAAAACATATCAAAACCAAAAAAAACCTAAAAAACACCATTTTTTTAAGAATACGAAAACTGGAAAAAAATATTGGGAAGTGGAATTGTAGGATTGTGCCACTGAAGTTGCAATGCCCAGTTTGAAGGTTGGGTTGCTTGACTTGTAGGCACACATTGTTGATGAAATGCGTTTAACCCTAGCCCTCTATTCTCCTCCAACTTAATGTTCGTTGTTGGTATCTGCAAACCGTCTGACATTTGCAAATGTTGTCGCTCCTGTGCCTTAGCTGGTATCCTCAAAAGTCAACTGCGAGCTCAACAAGAAAATTTTAATACAAATTATCATGTTATTTTCATACGAATTTTAATGATATTTTTCCCACCATTTAATGTTTGTTGCATATTGAACTTCATGTTTAAAGTTCGTGGAATGCTGTGACATTGGGTGTAGGTGTGAGGATAAGTGTTGTGATGTGATTATCGATAGTGGGAGCACTAACAATTTGGCGCTAGAGAAGATGGTCACAAAGTTAAACTTGAAGAGATAGAAGCACCCACATTTGTGCCTGATTGCGTGGTTGTAGGATGACCACAAGGTCATGGTCAATGAACAGTGCTTGGTGAAGTTCAAGATTGGAAGCTACCATGATGAGGTACTATGTGACATCATACCAATGGATGCATGTCATATGTTGCTGGGAAGGCCATGATAGTATAGTAGGCGTGCTGTACATGGTCATGCACACACTTATTCTCTGATAAAGGATGGAGTTAGGCACAAGTTGAAACCCCTAATGAAGAAGAAGCAAAGGTATGCAATAGTGCTAGGGTATGTCTTATTGATGGGAGAAAAATTCTGGATGGTATGAAACATCAACACTTGTGTTATGCTTTAATTCCTAGGGTAGATAAAAAATGTAGTAGAGAAATTGCAATAGAGGGTTTTAGGTCTGTTAAATGAGTTTCAGGAACTCATGATTGATTGCTCTTTGAAACAACATAGGCAACGCATATGGGGAGCGGGAAGGGCATAGATAACCAGTGTCGACAAGCTCACCTAATTATTACAATAATAGATAAGTCATCTATTATTAGTTAATGGTTATCTATTGTAAACATCTATTTAGCTTTAGTTTGCTTTTGTTTTTTGCTTTCTCTAGAATAGAATGTTTCTATTCTTTACAATCGTTTCCTAAGGAAACATTGAAACATCGTTACATTCTTTTGTATAAATTGACCGTCTGGTCTCTGTTAATAACAAGCAATTACGGTCTCTGTTAATAACAAGCAATTTTTTACCAATTACTTCCGTAATATGGTATCAGAGCAAGGTTGAATTTTTTTTGAAAATAATAATTTCTTATTGAAATTATCTGAACCTTATTTTCAAAATTATATTTTCCCTAAATAATTTTGCTTCATTATACCTAGTTTAGGCTAGGGTTTGGATGAGACAAATCTGCAACTCGGGATTGGAAATCGCGGCTCAGTCTGTAAATCGCAAGTTTCTTTTCAGTCTGTAACACGCGTGTTCGAACAAATCACAGGTTTTGTTCTCTGTAACTCGAATTGAAAAATCGTGTCTTCAAATTGCGGGTTGTCTTGGATACAAATCACGATTTTCTTTCGCTACGGCTCTAGTCCTTTTTCCAACTTGTGACTGGAACAAAAATTGCGGCTTCAACCTGCACCTGCGTGATTTTCTTCCAACTCACGGCTCTGCGTTTTACAAAAACAACTACTCCTGCCACATCTACTATTATTTGGAGGTCAAACATGATTTTTCAAGCACTGTCTTAGTTTGTAATCATGCTCTGGGAAGTAGATCGACCATTTTGTTCCAAGAAAATCACCATTCTTTCTGCAAATTTGACCTTCTAAGCCGTCGGCTAGGGTTTTGCACGAAACCTTATGTTTTGAGCTTGGGAATTATTTTTGCTTGTAGATTCTTGATGGGTTTTTCGAGAGCTCAATTGGGTTGTCATCCGTTTTTCTGGGTGCCTCGATTTTCGAGCCAGTGGATTCAAAAAATGACAGCATATTTCTTTTGGGTTTTTCGAGCTCTTTTTTGGGTCCCTCACTAATTTTTTCGGGTCTTCCATTTTTACCTCGAAGAACGTGCCTTCATAGATTTTCACAATTTTCCTTGAAAAACGTGCCATGGCATCTCTAACAAACATTCTACTCGAGCATAACTCCAAATTCAATGGTTGAAATTATGGCACTTGGAAGTAGCGGATCATCGCAATTTTTGAATATCAGAACACCAATCAACTTGTTCTGGGTGTTATGAAGTGTCAAACTTCTCTGGGTCCTAATCAAGATACATGGGGATTTGAATAATTGAGAGGCAGTGATGCTTCTCGAATTATTTGTGGCAGATGATTAGCTTTCTTAGATTCCACCCGGTAAGATAGCTGTCGAGATCTGGACACATCTCAAAGGTCTTCATGAGACATTTGACAAAAACAGAGCCTTCTTTCTAAAACACACTTTGCTTTCTATTGTCATGGATGAGCGCACCTCGCTCTAGGCACACATGAATCGGATTCAAGAAATTCGTGATCAGTTACTTGCCATTGGTCGCAAGATGGAGGAAGAGGATATTGTGGTTATCACTCTTCGGAGTTTACCAAAATCCTATGAGCATTTTATTGACTCTCACATCATCTATGTTGATTTGAAGTTCACTGATCTCTGCACACTGCTGCTTTAGCAAGATCAGTGGAAACAACAGTTCAGTAGTAGTTCCAGTTCCACCTCCATAGAGCAAGCCTTTGTTGCGAAATCCTTTCAGAAGGATAAAAGCAAGTTTCAGCAGCCTCTCAATAGAAGTCTTTTGCTCCAGCATCAGATGGTTCTCGAAAGAACATTCAATGCAACTACTACCACAAGTTTGGACACATGAAGGTTGAATGTTGGAAATGCTTAGCTGCACAGTTTAAGCAATTAGGTTCGCAGCCCAAAGTGAACAGTGCAGAACACACCGAGTAGGCAAAATCTTCCTTTTACGCCTTCGTGGCTAAAAGACTTGCAGATCATGTGAAGTCGCCTGCCTGGTACATTGATTCAAGTGCCTCTCGTCATTTCACTCACCGCAGAGACTGGTTTATTGACTACCAACTTTATTCACATTGTTATTTTTGGTGGCAGAGAAGAGTACACGGTTGTCGGTAAAGGCAACATTTAGATTCAGTCTGCTAGGAGGAATCTCATATTCCTTGATGTGTACTATGTTCCTAGGATGGAACTAAATCTACTCTCAGTCAGTCAGTTGCTGTAGCGTTCTCCACACTTGGCAATCACCTTTAGTTCACATCAATGCACAATCATTGATCGGGCGACTAAGTCTATTGTTGTAGTGGATCTCGAGGATCATGGTCTTTTCAGACTTACTGATTTTGGTGATTCTCAAGACTTAGCTATGGCTGCTTTGCGGTCTTTTGTCAACACACTTTGGCATCAGTGATATGGGCACTTAAATGTGCATTATCTCTCCCAGCTTGCTCGGGATGAGCTTGTTCTTGGATTGCCAGAGATTTAGACTCAATAGCTTGGAGTTTGTGACGCATGCCAGGTTAGGAAACAACATCGCACACCTTTTACCAGTGGCGACTCATGGCGAGCTTCTTAGCTACGTTAGCTTGTACATGCCGATATTTGCAGCCCTATGGCCACTCCTTCTGTTCTTGGGTCCAGGTATTTTTTGTTGTACGTTGATGATTTTAGTAGAAGAATGTGGGTGCATTTCCTTAAAAAGAAATCAGATGCATTTCTTATATTTTAGAAGTTTAAACCTTTAGTGCAAAAAGACTTTGGGAAATCTATTATTACTCTTAGATTAGACAGGGGGGGGGATTTTGTTCTAATGTTTTCTCCAACTTCTTGGATACACATGGCATCAAATGCCAGTTAGCCACACCCCACGTGCCACAATAAAATAGTGTAGTTGAACGTCAGAACAGGACAATCACCGAGATGGCTCGATCCATGCTTGAACACAAACATGTTCCAAAGCAGTTTTGGGCAGAAGTAGTTTACACTGCAGTTTATTTGTTCAACCAGTAACCCACAGTGGTGGTCAAAGGTAAAACTCCGGAAGAGGCCTAGTCAGGTTGCAAGCCTAGAATCAGTCACCTGTAGGTTTTTGGCTCTCTTGCTTTTGTTTGGATCCCTGATGTGTCACGCACCAAGTTGGATGCCAAGAGTTAGAAACTCATGCTTGTTGGATATAATAGTCTTCACAAAGCCTATCGCCTGATCGATGTTGAGACATTTCGTCTCATCTATAGTCGAGATGTAGTCTTTGATGAGCAGCGAGGAGCATTCATGCCTATTTCTCCTATTCCTGATCCAATAGACCAACCTATGATGGCTCATGATTTGGGAGTTTGGCTTCCATTAGCTCCAGTAGCTCTAGTTATAATAGTGATACCTGTACAAACACCTCCGGCTTCTCCTGCAGGATCACCTCGCTTTGTAGATGCTTCACCTGAGTTTGATCCAGATTCTTCTAATGAGGATCCTGCTGATCAAGCATCTCGTGGTACTAATGTTGGTCATTCTCCTATCCGGCCTAAGTGGTGGGCCAAGGCACTTGTTGATCTTCGTGATGATGAGCTCATTGATGGGAGGACTGCTCAGAAAAAGAGCAAAACTATAGATTCTGTTAACTTTGCTCTCATGGCCAACATTCACAGTGTGTTTGAACCTCAAACATATTCCGAGGTTAAAGGAATTCCAGAGTGGAAACATGCCATGACATTTGAACACCACAGCTTGTTGAAGAACAACACCTGGGTCCTTTCTGATCTTCCACTAGGGAAGAAACCCATTTGCTGCAAATGGGTCTACAAAATCAAATACAAATCGGATGGTACTTTGGATAAGTACAAAGCTCGTTTAGTGGTGAAGGGCTTTTCTCAACGTTAGGGCATTGATTATGAGGAGACCTTTGCTCCTACTGCAAAGATGAGCACCATCAGATTAGTCCTAGCCATGGCAACACAATTTGGTTGGAAGGTCCATCAGATGGACGTCAAGAGTGTTTTCCTGAATGGTGATCTCCATGAAGAGGTCTACATGATGCAGCCTCCTGGTTTCAAGGTTGCTGGTAAAGACCATCAGGTTCTCAGATTGGTAAAAGCTCTCTATGGCTTGAAGCAGGCCCCTCGGGCATGGTACATAAAAATTGATAAGTACCATAGTGATCAAAGCTTCAAGAGGAGTTCTTCAGACTCAAATCTGTATATCAAGACTACTGATAGTGACATCATGCTTCTGGTTATTTATGTGGATGATCTGATCATCACTGGCAGTTCGACATCTTTGATTTAGGGAATCAAACAGAATTTATGCCAGTCTTATGATATAATTGACCTTGGGCTCATGCATTATTGCCTAGGTGTTGAAGTTTGGCAACAGTCTTCTGGTATATTCATCTCTCAGTCCAAATATACTAGGGCTTTGTTAGACAAATTTCGTATGCAGGATTGCAAACCTGCATCTACACCTATGGAGAAAGTTCTCAAGTTATTGGCTAAGTCTGATTCTCCTTCCGTTGATGATACTACATATAGGCAACTAGTAGGCAGCCTCATCTACCTCTCTGCTACTAGGCCTGATATCAGCTTTGCAGTTAGCTATATTTTACACTTTATGACAGATCCTAAGGCTGATCATTGGATGACAACAAAGTGTGTGCTTTGTTATGTGAAGGACACTTCAAATTATGGACTTTTGTACTTTCAATGTTCTAATTCTAAACTTAGTGGGTTCACAGATTCAGATTGGGTAGGCTCTGTTGATGATAAAAAGTCAACGTCTAGATATGTGTTCAGTTTGGGACTCGGTGCAGTCACATGAACCAGTAAGAAGTAGCAGGCAATTTCTCTCTCCTCTATAGAGGCCGAATATAGAGGGACTTATAAGGTAGGATGTGAAGCTGTTTGGCTTCATCGGATGCTTGGGGATATGCAGATGTCACCGGCAGGACCAACTACTTTTGTTTGTTGATAACGAAAGCATTATCAAGTTAGCACAAAATCCAGTCTTCCACGAACAAACCAAGCATGTGGATGTTCACTGTCATTACATACGCTAGCTGGTTGAAGACGAGACTATAGATTTGTAGTATGTTCCTACCATAGATTAGACTGCAGACATTCTCACCAAGCCTCTTGGTCCTAATAAGTTTGTCAAATTCAGAGGACAACTTGGTGTGTTAGATAGATTAACCATTAAGGGAGGGTATTATAATAATAGATAAGTCGTCTATTATTAGTTAATGGCTATCTATTGTAAATATCTAATTAGCTTTAGTTTGCTTTCGTTTTTTGCTTTCTCTAGAATAGAATGTTTCTATTCTTTATGATCGTTTCCTAAGGAAACATCGTCTCATTCTTTTGTATAAATTGACCATCTGGTCTCTGTTAATAACAAACAAGTATTTACCAATTACTTCCGTAATAGTATCACACGGGGCTCACTCTGACCCCGTGATAGGAGCTCAAGAATTTGTTTCTGTTATTATTAATGTTTTTAGACAATTTAACTAGAACATTTTCTTGAAAAATAAATCTGGTTGAGGTGCGTTGAGGTGCTCTAAGTCTTGTAGGAATGGCGAAGAAATGTGCATGCTTAATTGACCTATCCACACTAACATAAATGTAGTTCTTTCTTCCTACCTCATGAAGGCTTATAATAACATCCTTTGACACTCTTTCTTATTGCGAATACGCTTATAACAAATCTGTGGGAAAATTTGATCTGCTATGTTATGTTTGCAGATTGTATGATCTGTGATATGCTTGAGAATATTTTCCTTAAGACCTTTCTAGGGCAATATTTATTTATATCTATTAGAGTTGTAGAATCCTTGCTGTCTAGCCATTGGTGGATCATAAAAAGCTTTCTCCTTCATCTTAGGTTTGAGTACGAGGGAAATTCCGTTCTTATATAAAATGAGACTATCTGCTATTAAATACTTCTCATCCTTCACTCTTTCATTTAAAATCTAGTAGCAATGCATTATAAGTATATTGTTCCATGGTGGGAACTTTTCAAACAGTAGAAATGGAATAGAGAGAAGGCATTTTGGATAAAGCATCAAAAACTGCATGGTTTATACTCTCCATGTGCTCTACATGAAAATCATAAGCTTTAAGCTTACTCATACATTTTTGTTGACTGTAATTTAGGTCAATTTGTCTATGGAAGATCTTCAAACTATTATGATTTTTTGTGATCACAAATCTTGCACAAATGAAGTATTCTTATTAAAATTAGCTAGATGATGCATGATCGCTAGCATTTCCTTGTCATATATAGAAAAGTCCTTTTTGAGTCTATTGAATGCTATGAGATTTTATTTCTACATTAGAAATTTGGAAAAGCAAATACAAGGCATGAACTTGTTACTTTCTTGAGTTTCTTAAAAGTGTCTTGAGCTGTGTCATTCTATGAGAAAGCCCTCTTTTTAGCCATATTAATTAGAGGTGCAACTAGTTGTGTCATGGCCTGCCTGGAACTAGGGCAAAATAAATAACATTCATACTTAAATAATCAAAAAGCTGGGCAATTTAACATATGCCAGCTGATCCTGTATTTTAAACATTGAGAAAAAAATATTTAGGAGTGTTGACCCACCTAATTATGGGCAATTTTGAAGAGTGCCAACCCAATTCAATTTAGCAACAAGGCTTAAAAATATTAATCTATATAAAGAGGGCTGGTTCAGATGATGCTCAAAAGGTGTGGCCCTTGCCAAATAAGACAAAAAAAGGAGAAACTAGTCATCCAACAAAGGGCATCGATTAGGAAGAGAAAAAAAGAATAGAGAAATAAGAGATAAGAGCAGATGACCATTGACATATAGAAGCATGCAATTATAATATATAAATCATGATCAGTCTTACAGCAGACACAGCTATGCATATTTGCAGCAGACTTAAGATTACATACAACAGACACCTTATACAACAGATTTGAGAGTAGAATATAGGGATGGAAAAGGGGATCATCACACTGCTCATAGAAATAGAAGTCAACAGTTTGAGGGAGATTAGTTTGTGCAAGGATTAGTTTCAAGAGGTGTAGTTATATTATATTCTGGTTATAGCATCATAAAGGATCATATCAGTCTCATTTGACAACATACTTGCATATACTTGAGGAATATATCAGAGATATCAGTTGATCAATATATCGATATCGACATTATCCTTTAATCTTGCCTACAGGATAAGTCATACCTTGTACACCAGATTATATTGCATTCACTACCTATCAGCATCTTCAGATCTCTTCTGTATATCAGCGATTTTTTATAAAGACATCCCTTATAGATATCAGCTTCACCAGGAAGACTTACACAATTAGTGGAGCAGAGTTATCACCATTGTTGTACAAGTTTGGTCAATAATCTTTTTCTTGCTCAATGCTACGAGAATTAACTTATTCTTCTAAGGCCTTAATCGTAAGAAGTCTCCTGCAATTAAGGCTATAAGTAAATAGTCCCAAACCCTCAAGAGATCCAATAAGAGGACATTGCAAGTTGTGAGAAAACCTTAGCAAATGTCTGGGAGTATCTACAAAGGCCACAGAATCCTCTCAATTGTGTTGATGTCATAAGATGTCTCTGACCCAAGATGGCCTAGTTTTTTGTTGATCCATCCAAACATTGTAAGTGTTAAAACTAGAGCCCAGAAATCCATGAAGATAACCAGCAATAAGAAAGAGAGAAAACTGAAACAAAGAACACCAGAATTATCCTGGGAAAACCCTTCAATGATGAAGGGAAAAACCCAGCCACACAACACAAATATATCTTTATTGATAATGAAGTGTTCAAGTGTACAATATCCTTTGCTTGATGCGAATATATACCAATAGGAAAGACTCTTCACATTATAACCGAAGGTCTCTTGAGATTCTCATAACTCCTATAATTAATTATAACTCTTCGAATATTCATGCCTCAATGCATGTGAATGACACCTGTCATTTATATTTAATATTACAAATTAAACTTAAGTGTCCTTTTCAGCTGAAGATGACAATAACAGTAATAACGTCCAGATTTTGAGAGATAAAGATCTCTATCGCAGGTACAAACTTTAACATTGAGAACCAATGTTATGGCTCAATTATAAAATCTTTGTAACCCCAAGCTCACACATATTTCCCTTAGCAAACAGAGCTTGTTGCCCGAATATTTCAAAGATTATATCCATGTGTCTCAAGTTGTCTTCTAATCTTTTACCGAATATCAATATCATCAAAGAACTCAAAAACAATTTTTTTCTGAAGTGACCACTTAATACTTAACTCATGGTAGACTATAAAGTGGCTGGGGCTTTTTTTAGACCAAATGACATGGCTAGAAATTCAAAGTATCCAGATTGGCATTTGATAGCTATCTTGTCCACGTCCTCATTACACAAGGAGACTTGATTGCTTAGGTCATGTTGGTGGTGTTTTATGACACAAGCAACTATGAATAAGATACTAGGGGTACGCGATCCTCTCATGAAATTTTTTTTCTACATGCTAAACAAATGAACTTTTGAATTTTCTTTTTCTGACAAAGATTTCTAAAACAAAGTGAAAAATAGGAGGGGTTGAGAAGATAATTCGGACTCTAAATTAATTCTTTGAACTAATCCTATGAAATATGGAGACAAGACTACAAAAGTGGAAGCTGAAACCTTTCCTTGTCTCTCCAACTTCAACAACTCCACAATAATGGTGCAATCTTATAAGGTATTCTAAGGAATTTCACATCATTGATATTTAGAAACATTCAAACAGTGAATACAGTAATGGAAGTTAAGTTTTTCTATTGCAAATTCAATGTAAATTTGCAGAATAGTTGAATATCATCCAACTATCAAAAGTATGAACATATTAATTCGACAATGAACATTGCCACCAAATCCTTCATTTGCTATAACAACTTGAAAAATAAAATCTACAAGTGAGAGACATAAACCATGCAACTTGCAAAAGATATTTAAATTCACCAATTACTGAACCATGTATTTACTTGAGCAGCTTTTATGCAACAATCTATGAATCTCTCCTCTACAAATGAGAGGAGTGGGGTGGATTCAAAAACGGATGAAGGGTCTAGATCAATTTAAGATTGACGGGCAAGATTTAGAGAACTATACCCTAGTTAGGGTTTACAATTATTATCCAGTGAGAATCAATTACAAATGAACATGTGATGGAGCTTTCTTCTAGAAGAAATCATCTGCTATTTTTGATGGAACTCTAAAATTTTGGCAAATTTTAGAATCCCAAACACCATGTCAAGAAAATAATGAAGGTGGTCAAAGGATTGTGTTTAACAGAAATGAATAACAATCATATAATCAGGTGACAAAGATGATATTGAACATCAACATATATATGCAGCAACACATATTTGGGCAAAATTACCTCGGCAGTATTAATTCTGAAGTTTGATGAAGAAACAAACTAATACAAAGACTCTGACATACATATATCTCTACCATAAATAAAATCTGAAGGAGACACTGTGGAAGAGTCAAAAATGATAAAATAGAGACTGTTTGTTGCAATAACAGAATCATATTAAATGGAGTATATGTTTCCTAAGCTATGGAAGATAGAGCTTGTTAAAATTGGGGAGGTCCAATTCGATCTAGAAGACCAAATGCTGTTATGAACCCGCAGCCTAATATTCAGCCTCAAGTTATCAATAGTCTACCTACAAATAACTTTGGTACAGGAAGACCAAAATTTAATTTTCAATTTCCAAGTAGTTTATCTACTGATAACCCTGGTGGAGCAAGGCCTAACTTTTTGCCTCAAGTTGCAAATGGTTTATCATTATCTACAAGGTACCTGAGCAACAGCAAGGCTACAATGTGCAAGCTTCGCATGGCATTTCTAATCAAATGAAATGGCAGTTTCCCCCGAGTCAGGAACCTCATCCTATGAGTTTTAATTCAAACATTTGTCGCCCACCAATAGGAAGGTGGCCTCTGGAGCAAACCTCATCAGAGTTTATGGGTTCTCGCCGGCCTCAAATAAGTATTACTTTACGTGCCTTAGACTTTCTCAAACAGAATATGATGGCGCCTGCAGAAGTAAATATTATTGAAGAGATGCATATTTCTAATTTTAATGTTCGTGAGCTGCTGGATAATTCACTTAAGCAAATAGAAATAGTAACACTGAAACCACCGGGAGCAGGACCTTTATTATATCTTCCTCCCAAATGTTCAGATTTGGAAATGCGTGGAGCCTCTCAACATTCATGATAATTATCCAAGTGAAGTCTGGGAGGAATTTCACAAGTTCCTCTTAAGTTCAGATGGGTACGAGCTTGCTATTAATGCTAAACGGTGGCAATGAGAAGCGATGGGTATATGACAAATATCCTTCGCGTCTAGACTCTCCATGGGGATTTGCGGCAGAAAGAAAACACTGGACATCTCATCTGCATAGGGCACCTTGGAGCACGCATTTTCAGTGAGCGATGAAACTAATATACCTCCTGTTACCAAGTATCAATATTAGGATCAATGATCACACACGTCAGATATGGGCGCCATCAGAAGTATGATCCAAACAAGAGGAACAAAGGATAATTGTTTCGAGCATCTGAATCTACAATTCTTCGATCCAAGGAAGACGCAAATTAGGAAGAATTTGTGTAGTAGAATGGAGAAGAATATGAAGCGTCCTTTTCTTCATAAACATAAAATACTATGCCTTGAAATAATAATTATGCAACTTTAATAAAGTTCAAATTATAAACTTTAATTAGACTTTGTTATACACCCGATTAAAATTACTTACAAAGGGGTACGATTTATTTTCATGAAAAGGAAATGACTTTTGAGTTTGAAAAGTCACATTTCTTTAGATATTAAAATATAAATAGTGAAATATTAGAGGACAGATAGAGAGATCCGAACATTCAGATTGAGAAGAGGCATTTCATATTTATATTTTATTGTAAGGAGGAATAAGGGTTCAATATGATTTTATATTGAAGTTCCATTATTTTATTATTATAAAATTATTTTATTTTAATAATAAAATAAAAATGTTCTTTGAATATTATTAACGGCATAGAGATTTAAACTGAGGGGAATCGTCCTTCATAATTATATTTTAAAATTTTGTGTATGATTTTGTTATCAGATAAGTGGACATGGTCAATTAAGCATTTTAAATTTGATCATCATAGGTGTTGTGAAATATTTAATTGTTTCCACAGCTGTGTTCGATTTGTCTCAGTGGAGTTGAAATTCAATCTGGACTAATTTAAGATTGCATCATAATTGGTTTGTCGCATCTAGATTATCAAAATTATTGACAGTACAAGTGCATTAAACATTATGAAGTTGTATGTAAAAATTCTCTGAAGTTGACTCTATCGCCCGGATGAGCAAAGGGACTGGTCTTTTTGTTGAAGTCAAAAAATCAATATATTCCTCCTGCAAGCATCAAATTCATTATTTACAAAATTTATACAAAACATTCAATCATCAAGTATTCAGCATCCAGTTTCAGTTTCATTCTTATTGAGTTCAAGGACCTTGCTAATCGAGGAATTCGCAAAGTTTAAGTTCGCTATAGAAAACCCTTGAATTGAGTAGTCAGTGTTCAAGGTGAAGGTTTACCCGCCTGGTGTAGCGGAACCCAAAGTGTAGGGGAATCAAGAAGTATTCCCGTTCGTTGGCCAGAACTGATTGAGAAGTCTTATTGGAGAAGTGACAGGCTCTTGGATTTCCAATCTGCGGTTTTGGGAACCAACAATTTTGATGGAAGAAAAGATCGAGTTCGTTGAACTTGGAGGTATTGCGATGAACTTATTTGATTGGTGGAGACAGGTGGTCGCCTACCTCAGCATGCTTAGGGCCCGTTTGGTTGCAAGCGTAGGAATTGAGAATTAGAATAGAAAATTTGAATGAGAATCGAGAATGAAGCATAGGAATGGAAAAATGCAATTCAATCTTCTTTATCCCTTGTTTGGTTATGCAAGCTTAAATTGGAATAGGGTTAACTTGCAATCGGCGCCATTTGAAAATATTTCTGAAGATGCAATCGGCGCCATTGGAAAATCATTGAAATATTTGAAAATATTGAAAACAAAGTTCTAGCGCTCACCCCAAGTCAAAGCGGATTTGAAAATTTAATCAAATTTGAGAAAGTTAAAATGAATGCAAGAATAGAAATTCCAATTACAGGTATTTTTTGGAATGGACAAAAGCTCATTTTGGGGCTAAAATGAGAATAGGTATTCCTATTCCCTATTCCTATTCCACGCACCAAACAAAGAATACAAATCATATTCTAATTTCCTATTCCTATTCCGGTTGTATTCCAGCAACCAAACGGGCCCTTATCTCTTTGGCTTTGAAGAATTCTTCCTCAATTTTGGGAAAAATATTCCGAAATAGCATCATTTTAAACCTCCTTGAACTCAGAACTTCATACCTTTAAGAAATTAAGAGAGGGTATAAAATTTATGAATGCAAATTATGGAAATTCAATTATATCTTATTTTAATTTCATTTCGCATTCCTACAAACAAATTTTTCATCTTCAATCCTATAAAATTTGAATTTTCAATCAAGAATTAGGACAGAGTATGAAAAAATGATGAAAACATTGAATCTGCCCAATTCCGAGAATATTCAGATTGAAATCTTGAATCTGGATGAAAATCCCCTTCAAGTCTGCATTAACTTTTTAGAACCTTTCAATCAGATTAGAAAACCCTTTGAAAATTCTCAAGAAATTCTGAAAATCATCTTTAATCTTGAGAAAATTTGGAATTTTAATTGAAAATCCTCAGCAAACATGAAAATTCTAAGAAATGATCTGGAAATCACATCTAACCATGAAAGAGATCAAAATTTTGAATGGAAATTCATCAGCAAATATGAAAGTTCCAAGAAATGATCATCAATAGTTATGGAATTCAATTTGAAAATTGCCCAAAATTGCTACCTTACTCTGAAATCAGAAAAGTACTACTATCTAGAGCTCAATTTCCTGTTTGTGAATGAAAACAATGCCAAGCTCTTGTATTTATAGGAAACATTGATGTCAAGAAGAGATCAACTTGCTTTTGTTTTTTGATTTCTTTCCTTTATTGAATCTTAGAGAAGCTTTATTGAAAATATCCGTTTTTCCCTTTTTATTGAGATTTGACTTTCTTTTTTACTTTCTTCTAGAATCTCTTATGTGGCTACCTCTATCCCGCTTTCTCTAGAATTCTCTTCAAGTCAATCCTTTATGTTTTCTTCCAGAAGCTTACTTAAGTCGATCCATTTATGGTTTATTCTAGAATTTTGGTTTGCACGAATATTGAGGAGTTTCTCTCTTTGGGTGAAATATTTACATAAAATATAAAATGTAGTCATAAGTCATATTATTTTCCTTTCTTATACTGGTTATATTTTTATATAATACTGTTGGGATGTTTGAGAGTGGTTTCAAATCTTTAGAGTAATCAGATTGCTTCCATTGGCATTCTTCGCCATAGCTTTTCCTAAATAAATTTGATACTGGAGCAAGGATTGTCAAGAATTTTCACAATCTTGAATGCATTTCCTTGTTTTGAAATCCGGAACTTTTCATCGCTTTTCATGCTTTTTCATGTAATTTCAGACAAACTTGAAGTTGAATCAGGGATTTTACACTTGGCCAATTTCACAAATTTTGACCTTCCCAAAATAGAAACTTCTAAAAATATAATTTTTTGAAAAGCAAAAAAGCTTTCTCAATTTTGAAAAAACAAACAAAAAAGTAGGTACGCGGATAGGCCCATTCTTTCGAAAGTAGTTGTCAGAATCGACCTCAAGCAATGTTTATCTTTGTCCCCCTTCTAAATCCTTTGTGCCATCAGTATACTCATTTGGTCATGTTTTCTCCTTCCTACTTTTTGACATCCTTGGATTTGGAATGAACTCCTAAACTTCACATTGGCAAGAGAAAGGAGAAACTGAAACACTTGAACAAAAACCTTAAAAGCCAAAAACTGGGAGGTCCCCATTTGCAATGGGGCAATGTGTTATTATGTCACAAAAGGTCCATTTTTATGCAAATTGCTCTATGCAAGTCATCAATAATGGGAATAGGACACTATTCTCGATAGTCTTCTATTTCAAGATTTTATAGTCTATGCACGAAGAAAATCTTCTTTGACCAAGTTGCATAGGGCTACTGGTATGCTTGCATGGACAATGCAAAATACATCTTCTTGTTTACGGGGAATGGAAAGTATAGCTGTTTTCCCTTAACCTCTTTTCAAGTAATTTAGGGTTGAGGCCAAGGGACCTTACTTTCAGCATTCATTATTCAACAATAAACCTTTTGTAAATAAAGGTAGAAACACAGAAGATATGAAACAGAACACATGAAATTCAAATAAGAAGGAAGTGATGGTTAGCATGTGTGAACCTAAATAGAAATTTGAAAAAAGCAGCTGACTAATTGTTGTACTTTGGGGCAAATTGCTATGGTATATTATAGAGCAAAACCCTTGAATTGCAAACAAGTAGTCAAAAATATGCACTATGTATAGATAGCTACTCACAATCATTGAAGCAGGAATCTGAGGAAGGTAGATAGAATACACAAAATTCTAAAATTAACAAAAGAAATCCATGTGGTTGAAAACTTAGATGTACTAGAGAGATGATTTAATGATCCTATGCATAAATGCAAACCAGGCAATAATGTTGCTACTGGATCTCAAGGGTGTTTTAATTGAGTACTCTAGCAGATCAAGTCTGGTCAGAGAACAATAGAACAATATGTATGTATTGAAGAATATGAAAGGTAGCCTTTTCCCAATATGTTTGAATTGCTTGTAGAGTTCTCTGTATTCATCTTTCTCTTCATGTCACAATTTCTATTATCAACTTTATACTTTAAAATATCCTTTTTTGCATTTTACCATGTTAAGTCTTTGCAAACATAGAATACTTATTTCATGGAATTCATATATAAAGGTGATGCCATACTTGAGTTTGTACTAAAAGTTGACACGCATTTGTAGCCAGTTATTCTGAATTTTCTTGATATTTTCAGGACAACATGGAATCAGTGATTCCTAGTTTTTTTATATTCTTTCAGGACAGCATGGAATCAGTGACAGGTTTATTTGAGTAGTTTATCATTATTTTGGAGTCCCAGGTGTGTCATCTGACATGTAGTCTTTTGGTAGCAAAAATGTATGCTTTTCATAATATGATTAGCCTTGATGATTTCAAATGTGGGACTCATTTATGCTACGGATGTCTATTGCTTCTTTCTTGGCTTGTTTATATTATCATTACAATTGATATTTTTTGCAATATAGAATTTTTGATGTGCTAATTTACCAACTACATTTTTTCCATTGGAAAGGTCATGTGCTGTTGGAGAACTCATGTTAATGGCTGCATTTTGCAGTTATGAATGCAAACTATGTTTGACCCTACACAATAATGAAGGCAATTATTTGGCACATACTCAAGGAAAGAGACATCAGACAAATTTAGCAAAGCGTGCTGCTCGTGAAGCAAAAGATGCTCCAGCCCAACCACAACCAAATAGAAGGAAAGTTGCCCCAAAGAAATCAGGTGTATTATCTTAGATTCCTATATCATTATATGCATTTTTAAAATCATTTTTTAACTATTTACTATCAAATCCTAATTGCACTCTAGTGAAGTTTTTTGTTCCCATTTTTCTTATACCGCAGATTGTCAAATTGTAATTATTTTGTTTTGCAATTTGGGTAGTTTAGGGTTTTGCACTTCTTGCTATTCATCAGCATAGTTTTGGTATACTTATCTGATTCTCACTTAATCACAGTCAAGTGCAATGTCATGCAAATTCTGACATTGTTTTTTAATTATCATTAGATTGGAGCATCATCTTGAATATACTATGAAATATATTTGAGAGTACAGAAGAGGTATTTTTATAGTTTCTTTTAGCTATTTTGAGGGTCATGTGTTCCAATGATGACACTTCTGGCTGGCTGCAAGTTAACCTCAGAATGATTGAATGTGCTTATCTCTGGTCCTTCATATCCAGTCACTGGTGTTCAATTTATTTATCCTTTTCTTTCCTGGGTGAAGCTTTTGCAAGTTCGGACCTGGATTGAAATGTGTGGCATACTAACCTTGGAAAAATAAATGATAATGGGCCAGTTGTCATATGTAACTGGCTTTAAAAACTTGATGACCGAAAGAGTCTAGGTTTTTGTGAGTTTTTTGGCTTCTGTCTATCATCTATTTTCTGTGGGAGAGTGATGCATACTATTAGATAATGTTCTTACATAGACCTTTCTTATAATAAATTTTCCTGTGCACTCGCTTATACAAAACCAATTGAATACAATTATTCATGTTTTAAGAATCTCTTTTATTTGAAGCATCCTTTCTTGCACATGAGTAAAAAACATATTTCACACAGTATAGTTTACATATTGCAACAGTTTCCCTTTCCTTCTTTAATCTGTTGTTACCTGCTTCTTTGAATGGTGACACTTCCTTGCTCACCTTTCTGACTGCAGTTTAGAATTAGAGGTTGACACATGACAGTGAATCTCCATCTCGGGACACTAGCAAAATAATTCCCCAACTATCAATGTTGCGTTTTTGTTTTTCTTCCTTCACTGGGGCAATTTATTGCAATTATGGAAGTTGGATGGAAATATCTGTGGCATGCTATCCCATTTAAAACAGGTGGTAGTGTGACAGCTACTGGATGTTAACTTTACAGGTTTAAAATCTCAGTGAACCATGCATTCTAGGTTCTAGTGAGCTTTTGGCTTCTATTCATCATCCATTTTCCATGGGAGAAAGATACAAGTTATTTTACTTCTAGATAATGTTGTTACTTGTTACACAACATTTTCTGATATTAATGTTTACTGGGCACTATATTCATCCTATAATATTGAACTTACAGTTATTTGACTTTTGCAGTTAAAATTGGTAGGCCTGGTTACAGGGTTACTAAGCAATTTGACCCAGAGACAAAGCAGCGCTCACTTCTTTTCCAGGTATTTATGCATTTGTATTTTCTTGTAGATTATTGTTTTTGCCCAGGTGTAAATTTTATCTTTGCTCACAATTTTTTCCTTAATGCAAGCCATACAATTTTTTGCCTCAAACAGCTATAGAAGTCAGTATGATATACTTTAGTGAAGGGCAAGAGATCAGATAACTGGCTAAATGACAACAATGAATCATATAATGATGAGAAGAAAAGGAAGCTTTTTATTTCGTTAGTGAACAATTCATATGCCAACCCAGTGCATGCAAATTTTGATAATGACTATGCTACAGCATGCCACTTAGTGAAATGATATTTCCTTGGGTTTACATCTACTATTTATTTGAAAGAGATTGATTCACAGCAATAACAGATGAATTTGCAATTTTCAGAAATAGATAACTCACAGCGATGAGTAATACACAGCCGAATCTCTATTGGATTCAAGAAACTTATTACAAAATCTGAACATGCAAGTATTTGTCTCCAATTTAGAACATACCAGAAAATCGAATCTATGATTATCAAATTACAGTCCTCCCTTCCTTAGATTGCTGGTCCACTAGCAACCATAGATTAGGATGCTGCAAAATCTCTTCGCCTTCCCAGGTGGCATTTTTATCAGGTAAGTTCTTCCATTTAATCAGATAGTCCTGAATCATCTTATTTCTCAACCTCCTCTCCCTCCAATTAGCAATATCTTCGGTTACTAATTCCAATTTCCCCGCTTCATCCAATCATGACCGCTCTGGAGATGCAATCGTGTGTTGATCTAAGGCCTTCTTCAAGTAAGCAACATGCAAAAGATTATGAATCCTACTTTCTTCTGGAAGTTCCAATTCATATGCAACCTCCCCAATCTGCATAAGGATTTTGTAGGGCCCATAAAAATGTAGCTTCAGTTTTCCCCACCATTGCTCTTCAATGAAGACAACCTGTATTGTTGTGGACGCAAGAAAACCAAGTTGCCAACCTAAAATATTCTCTCAACTCTATGCCTGTCTGCATACATTTTCTGTTGATGTGTGCTTGCTGGATGTAATCGTTCAGTGCCTTGAGACATTCATGATAATGAATTGTTTCCTTTGCACAAGGAACCTTAGTGTCATCAAATGCCAAGTCAATGAATGACAAGGCATCATAGCCGTACAAGGCCTTGAAGGGAGACATACCAATTGACATATGGAAAGTGGGATTGTAACAATAATCACCTATGTGAAACCATCTAACCCAAGCACACTGCTGCCCTGAAACATAGTTTTTAAGGTAGTCCTCAACCCATTTGTTTGCAGTTTCTATTTGCCCATCCGTTTGATGATGTTAGCTGGTGCTTGGAGTTAACTTTGTACCTGCCAGTCAGACCAACTCCTGCCAAAACATATTGCTGAATCCACTGTCCCAATCACTAACAATGGTCATACGTAGACCATGCAGCCTGGACACCTCTCTGAAATTAATTCTGCAACCTAAGGTGCTGAAAAATCTGTTGGTGAAGAAATGAGGATGTTTTGTCAACCTGTCTACAACTACAAAGATACAATCTTGCCTTTGAACTCGTCAAAGACCTGTGATAAAATCCATTTATATCCCTTCAATTTCTGCTCAGGTATTAGAAGTAGTTGTAGAATGCCTGTAGGGAATGTGTGTTTTGACTTGTTCTTCTAGAAAGTCAAACACTCTCTAATATGCTATAATTTGTCATCTTTCAATCCCTTCCAAGTAAACCTCTCACGAATCTGGCGATAGGTTTTGAAGAAACTTGGATGTCCTGCCATAAGTGCACAGTATAGTGTTCTCTAAATTTTGGTCTTCAACATGTGTAATATCCCCTCTACTAATGAAATTTAACATTAGATCATAACAATTGAATATAAATGAATAAATACCTTGTTAACTTGTTTATAATAATAGAAATTGTAATATACAATATTTATAACTAATTAGGGAACTATGAGAACCCTAAATATAATAAATTGATTAAAAAGACTGAATTAAACAAAACTAAAATATAAAATAAGATTCAATATAAGTAAATGCTAAAAGATAAATAAATCAATATCAAATATTTGTAAGTAAGCTATAACTAAATTATACCTCTAAATAAATATAAGTCAACTGACACATTGGGTGACATGGCTAAAGGACTCGACTCCTATATGGGGATATATACATTTATAAATATGGTCTTGACCATTGAAAGAAAGATCATTGAAGGAAGAATAAAATATTGTCAATAAAGTACAGTCACAGGAGATGCAAGGAAAAATAAATATGGAAGGATGTCTGACATGTACAAAAGTTATTAGTAATATGAAAAGCCCATCCTACATGGACTCCACTGAATAGAGGGACAAGTGGATGCATGTATGTAACATGAAAAAAGCAAATTATTTTAATGATAACAGTTAAAGGTATTCGGATTGGTACAAAATTGGTGGTCCACTTGAGTATGCATTATTAAACAGGGATAATATACTCCAAAGCGACCCCTCTTATGATATAGCCGAGCATACACCATTAAAGGTTGACATTTGTATATTGCCCACACAAACATTGACCCACTGCCATAGTATAGTGACGTCACCCAATAGGGTATATAAGGACCCTTGTCATTATAATAATTACATATGTTGAGTGAACACCAAAAATACAATTAAAACATTATAGGATTAACATTTAATATGAATCTCAAGAAACTTTGTAGTTAAGCGCGCTCGAGTTGGAGTGGTACTGGGATGGGTGACCTCTTAGGAAGTCCCCGTGCTTCACCTTTGTGAGCATCGCCTAGATCTAGTGAGTGCTAAGTGATCCATTCATTCTCATGAGAGATGGATTTGTGTGAATCGCTACCCAGGAAACATGATAATGAGTTTGACATAGAAACCACATAGTTAAATCTTGATGGCAATATCACAATTTGACTTGCTGTGGAAAAATATCTCCTGCTTATCTAAAGAGTACTTACTAATATTATTAAAAGTGATTATTAAAATTGAATTGACCCTAATATATTCTTGTTGTTGATGTTTGATAGCTTCTGTCGAATAAGGAATAAAGAAGAGAAAGAGAGACACTTGACAGATTTAAAGTGTGAAAAAAAATTGTACCAAAAGCATAAATTGAGTGGCGACCAGATATAATGAGTTAAGGAGCGCAGAAACAATGAGTTGAGGAGGGAACACGATCAATAATCTGAAGTGTAACATATCCCACCAGAGTCTTCACAGAAATGACAATTCTCATTGATATTCCATGTGATTTCAAATCCCAAGAAGAGGCCCCCCCGGAGATTATTTTCATCACTGATGTCGTAGCTTTTGTTGGTCAAAATAACATCATATTGATCTGTCAAACTTCCATGGTATGATGTACTGTAAAATTTAGAAGGGAGGAAGTAGCGTAAATCGTTTGTTATTCTGCATTCAGAACACTTAATGGGCTGGAGATTTTTGTTATATGAAAGTGTGCTGTTGAAGATAAGAATAGTTCCCCATTTGTATTTGTGCGAAAGAGCAAATTTTCTACTATATTTGGTGAAATAATTAACCCATCAGCTGAAATAAGTTGGATGCTGTCAATCTACTAGATAGAACCAATCATGCCGCAAACATTTAAGGGTAAAATTGCATAATAAGGAACAAAGCAAATAGTGTGGCAGGGCATCAATTAATAAAACACACAGAGCAAACTATGCCCAAGCCTATGCAAAGACCATACAGATAGAAGTGCTGGTCAAAGGAGATTAAAGGATAGTTGAAGGGAAAAAAAGGTACATGTGGCATCGGGTATAACTAAGGCGAGGAGGAAAACAATTGCTAAAAATTAAAAAACTGAACCATATCCCACACAAAGTTGAGATTGAACATAACGACCACCATGAAAAAGACGTGATGCAGAATAAGGACCGTTGAACCACGCACAAGGGTTGCACACGTGTTCACAAAGGATGGATTCAAAGCAGTACTGATTGGAGTACAAAGAGGAACATGATAATTAGATGCCCGTATAAGAAGAAAAGTCATGAGTATACATTGTTCCACACATAAAATTAATGAGTCACACTCAACACGGGACATGGCAATGGCGAACCTTGGTCCAAGAACGGCATAAAAGGCTAACTATGCATTGGCTAACGTGATAATTACCCCTCATTCATACAATTTTTGAGGATGTACTTGTTATTACTTGGAAAAGTCATCACATCATGCTTATCAATACCTGGCTAATTCAAAATTGTTTAATATTTCATGGGCATTGTCACGTTGCCAAATATTAGTCAGAAATTTAATGGTAGAATAAAAGGTTTTTGTTTATACATATAAGCTTTGACATATCGTGGCTGCAATAGAATGTTTGATGGAAGGGGAAGATTAATTGACGTGGAGATATATGAATATTAATTGGTATCTATACAAGGAGTAATATCCCAATTCAACTTGATAAGTCATATCTGAGTAAGAATCAGATTTTGATGAGTGTGGATATCAAACACTTTGAAATGGAAAATGCGCATGTTAGAAATCAATACTTTAAGGTAGTAAGGACAAGTCACTAATACCATGGACCCACTGCCTACCAAGTAGGTATAATACTATAAAGGTAATACTTGATATGGTTATACTTTGTTGGGAATATATTCTTATATATAATTTTCTAAAGAATATTATTATTTAATATTCTTTACTATATATTATGAAGAGTTAAGATATAGTTGATTATAATAGATATCAAATATTTTTATGAATCTCTCATGTTATTATTTTTGATAAAAGCAATATTGTAAATATTCTTTCATAATTATTATTCTTATTGAATGGTACAATATAAATGTGATCATTATATATATAAAGAGATTAATTTGCATATATATATATATATATATAATAGAAAATTTCTAATAGATCATTTATATATAGATGATTTTAATAATCTATTTAAATGGAATATATGTATATATGTTCAAAGTATAGATTTTTATCCATATTTTATTGGAAAGATCTTACTTTGAGTATTATATTAGTCTCTCTCTTATTTGCCTTTCAATATGTACTATAAGAGCTATGGCCTTGATCTTTTCCTCTGAGAATGTTATTGTAGACAAAGGGAGATTGAGATTTAGAGGGAGCCTGACTTTTCATTATGAGCAACCTTGAAAGAGAGGGAGCAGATAGAGGATATGGTTCAGTAAACCTTTGATGATCTCAATCGTATTGATTCAGAGGAAGTAGACCATGTTGAGAAGGATTCTCCAGTGATCAATAATTTGTACTAGTCAGAGGATTGTGATTCATGAATAGACCTATGATTTTAATGGGCCTACCCCCTGTGTATATCATGAGGAAGTGACGACTTCCAAATGATGTCACTTGTATTTGCAGAAGTTATTGTAAGGTGACGATCTTACAACAACTTGTATTATGAGATCAAACAAATTGAGTATATGGTGAGTGTCTTGCACCTCAACATTCTAGCAGGGCATTACTCAAAGAGTATCTGGTGAATATCATTGATATTCTGGGAGGCCAATACTGTTGATATCAAATGTGATATCAAAACCTTTTGAGTACTAGATGAATATCATTGATATTCTGGGAGGCCAATACTCTTGATATCATATGTGATATCAAAACCTTTTGAGTACTTGGTGAATATCATTGATATTCTGGGAGGCCAATACTCTTGATATCAGATGTGATCAAGACCTTTTGAGTACTTGGTGAATATCATTGATATTGTGGGAGGCCAATACTCTGATATCAAACCCCTTTTTAGTACTTGGTGAATATCATGTGTCGATATTTTGGAAGACCAATACTCGTGATATCGAATGTGATATCAAATGGTGGAAAACTTCTGAGATATCAAATGAGATATCTGTAAAATTTGTCATTACTAATATTACCAATGGTGTAATATATTGTTTATCCTTCCTATCTAAGAGGGAGTGTTGATGTTTGATAGCTTTTGTCAGATAAACACACACACATATATATGAGATATAAATATATGAGAGAAATATATATATATATATATGATTAAATATGTTATTATATTAATTATCTGATTATCGAATATAGACATGTCCCATGAAGGGACATGTCTAGTCATTGCCTATTCTCAATATAAATGTAAGTGTTTGATGGATTTGGAAAACACATACCAAATAGATGGCTATGCTATTACATTTTCAGTGATCTTGGAAAATTTAAAATTCCTAATGGAATAAATATTGGGCATAGAAGTATTCTTACGTATTACAAAAGACTTGATCTTCACATATTATCTATAATTGTAACATGACTACTTTAATTTTTTCCATTATTCGAATTGTGATCGAAAGGATACAATGTTACTAAGGAGGGGCTTGTATAAATCCAATCTAATGAATTTGGTCCCAATAGAGGATAGGGGTCAACGTTCCGTTCGTGAAACGAGCTTGGACCTGTAAACTTTGAGAGAGTCCATGGATGGTATCTAGGCAACTTAGATAACACTAGCATCTTTCGATCATAAATCTAAATAATAAACATCATTTGGTAATTAAATGACTAACATGAACATTACAATTGATCTAAGAACTTCAATCATGATGGACCCGGAAAGGGGACATTACAAGTGGTATTAGAGCATGATCTTGCCATCCTGTAGGGTGAATACGATTATAAGCATTCCAATCATTAAAAGATCAAGCTATTGAATACATGTGATAATTTAGCTTGGAGACATGATTACATAAATGATGAGTATAAGTTCATGAATACAAGTAATTTAGTGTCAAGATGGGAGAGGTAGAGTAAATCCTCACGAGATAGGTAGATTCCAAGATAGGTAAGGACATGGGTTCCAATTCCTTGAGGAAAGATTCCAAGATGGGTAATGTCATGGTTTCGAATGCCTTGAGGAAAGAGTCCAAGATGTGTAAGAACATGATTCCAAAGCCTTGAGAAAATATTCCTAGAAGTACCAAAACGATTATTAAAGAGTACTTACTAATATTATTAAAAATGATTATTCAAATAGAATTGACCCTATAATATATTCTTGTAATGGAATAAATATTGGGCATAGAAGTATTCTTACATATTACAAAAGACTTGATCTTCACATATTATCTATAATTGTAACATGACTACTTTCATTTCCATTCAAATTGTGATCGGAAGGATACAATGTTACCAAGGAGGGGCTTGTATAAATCCAATCTAATGAATTTGATCCCAATAGAGGATAGGGTTCAATGTTTCATTCGTGAAACAAGCTTGGACCTGTAAACTTTGAAGGAGTCCATGGATGGTATCAAGGCAACTTAGCACTAGCATCTTTCGATTGTAAATCTAAATATTAAACATCATTTGATAATTAAATGACTATCATGAACATTACAATTTATCTAAGAACTTCAATCACGATTGACCTGGAAAGGGGACATTACAACGTGGAATTGGGTACAAGGTAAATTTTGCCTTATAATAAATAATATCATCCATTACCAAATATATGTCATCTTGTACTTTGCCATTAGTCAAATAAGAAGCAAACATATTCTTTATGACTGACAATAGTTGAGATTTTTTGTTGGCTGAAATCTCAATGAGTGCGAGAGAATGAGTGTTGTTTTCCTCAACAAAACATCGACAACAACATTTTCTTGCCCTTTATATACTCAACATCAAAGTTGTAAGCCTCGATCTTGCTTACCCACATTTATTGCCTACTCATTTAGGTCCTTTTGCTCCAAAAAGTACTTGAGATTGTTGGGATCTGTTTGGACCACAAATTTGGATCCCACTAGATATTGTCTCAACTTGGTAGTGCGTGCATAATTGCTAACATCTTCTTATCATATGTGGAATGCAATTGTCATTCTCCGCTTGGAGATCCTTGGAAACAAGGATAAACAAAGACAAACATATTTTTTTTTATAAAGATAAAGCATAGATACATGCAACTACAAACATAAAAGAGATCACAAGGGAAGACAAATAACCAAACCACCAAAGATCCCCAAGCATTCATCACTTCCAAACGCAGCCATATCCACTTACATGAATCAATCATACAAGGTGCATCTCAAGATCTAATCTAACATCATAATCGAGGTTCATTTAAAGCCCAAATCCTAAGTTCCTAGGTGATTAAACTGTACAAGTTCTATTTACCATTCACACCATTAATAGGATGTCCAAAATTAACATTCGAATCCTATGCATCCCATAGGCAAATTGCCAAGGTCTAGGGACCAATAACTCTCAAAAGGATATCCAAATCACCTATTGGCATTCATCAGACAAGTTGGGAAATACCCGCTGTTTGGATGTATAGGTTTTCAGAGAATTGCAATACGATACTCTACATAACTATAGTACGATACTTCACCAGTATCGGACGATATTTTTCCAAACTGGAGGCAATACTCTACATAACTACAATATGATATTTCGCTAGTATTGGACGATATTTCTCCAAATTGGAGGCAATACTTCACTAGTATCGTATGATATTTCTCCAAAATTAGAGGCAATACTTCACTAGTGTCGTACGATATGTTGTTCCACTATCACCAAGGTTAGAGAGCAAGACTACAAAACTAACCGAGGAAGCAAATAGGATTAGAACTTGCACATCGGGGAGTACCCAAACCACCAAAGTCGAGGAACAAGCATTCGAGACCATCAATAAGCATAAAGAGGATCTACAACCTCACATAACATCATACTACTGTAATCCATGATAATCAACATCCTCAAAGAACCAAACTATATCAACCTTGCTCGTTTTGTGCCAAACATAATGGCATCATGAGACCTCAAGGATCCTAACCATACCCCCGAGCATGAAATCTCACTTCGCCAAGAGGATCCTTGGTGTTACCTTATGAGTTCCAACTTACTAGTAATCAAATATATGCCATCAATGAAACATGAAACATCCAACATGCTAGTATATCAATTGCATTACTAATCCATAGTAGTGGTAAGGAACATCAACAAAGCAATAAGATACAACATCATGATAAAGGGAAGCATCAAGTAACATAACAAGCATCATCTAAAAGATGATATCAAATGCATCAAAACTGTTAAAATCAGACTTCTTGACTGTGAAGAGATTATTTAATTTCTGGTCCACTCTTTTATAAGAATAGTATCAATATAAAGTCCAATATCTATTCTTAATATGGCTGAGAGTCGATATTTCTTCAGGCTTCTTTTACATCTAATGAAATCAAAAGTATGTTAGAGTCAATATTTTATAATGACTGTGCACTGCAAATAACATCAGAAGACTGTGGAGAAAGTATGTGTTCATTGATTGTTTTTGCAGTGGTCGAGTGGTTAAGTTAAATAGGAATACAGGGAGCCATGTCCCCCCGATGGGGAGTGACTCCACCATGGAGTCACGTCCCATTGGTTACATGGCTCCTAGTGGAATATAACAAAACAATTTCCTGTAAACCTTACTCATCAACCAAACTCAGTCGACATTCCATTAGCTGGTCAAACCAGCATTAGTCAATTGGTATTATAATGATTTGTTATGGTATAATACTATAAAGTAAATGATATAATATTTAGTTATATATATATATATATATTTCACTCTAATACATATACCAAATAAGAATATAATATAAAACATTATGATAGTATATTACTCAAATATAGTTCAATATTATTTTATCCTAATTAAACTAACACATACACAAAAACTACAACATAAATCACAAGGAAACATACTTCATAATCATTGAAGCACCTAGTAAACATTAGCTCTAGTCTCAAGACTAGTAGTAGACTATATATATTTCACTCTAATACATATACCAAATAACAATATAATATAAAACATTATGATAGTATATTACTCAAATATATTTCAATATTATTTTATCCTAATTAAACTAACACATACACAAAAACTACAACATAAATCACAAGGAAACATACTTCATAATCATTGAAGCACCTAGTAAACATTAGCTCTAGTCTCAAGACTAGTAGTAGACCATTTTTGTACATTGGTACCCAACAATGGTATAGGTAGCTACACCTCCCTATCAGGATCGACCACAAACAGAAATAACAGTTACATGCAAATATAACCAATATTAGAGAATAATAAAGCGTACAAATGAGAACACAAGACACGAGGATTTAATGTGGTTCACCCAATCCCTGGGCTACGTCCAGCAACAAGACGTCCAATATTATTATTATTTAGTGATTACAATCCGCAATTCCTTACAATTTGATACCGCTACAAGAAGCTACAATATCACCATACATTATGAAAATCCCTAACCCTAAGCCATTTTATACAAGCTTTTGCTGCTTACAAAATTAGGGCTAAAATAAGTTGTCCAATAGAAAAATAGCAGCGTACGCCTTTTACAAGAGTGAGTCATTTTTGGCTTCAGGGGTGTTGACCCTCAACCCCACCTTGTACTACGACAGGGAGTGCACCATCCTGTCTTGGGGCTGCTGCCCCCAATCCCCTTGACCTTGGCAGTGAGTGTGCTAAGTTAGCATACAAGATTGGACTAGAGGACTCAAGGTGTTCCAAGGTGCTTTGGTAGTATGCGCAACAAGCAAAGAGGACTAAGTGGTCTAAGTCACTCGGGGGAGGATGAAATGTTCAATGAGGGAGTCTTGATGCAAAGTAGTGTAGTGCATAGCTCAAGGAGCATGCATAGTTGAGCAAGGGGAGTTATGGTGGTTTCTAGGCATTTAGGGAGTGACATAATGGTGATCAAAGGGGTGATCTGGAGAACTCAGAGAGTTGGGATCACATGTGGCTAGTGTTACTGGCAAGAGTCTTATGGGGGATGCCAAGGTGAAGATGTGAGGGGCTAAGTCAAGGGTTTGACATGAGCTGGAAAGAGTAGAACTAAGAGCTCATGGATGCGTGCAAGGTGCACCAAAGGAAGAAGAGCCAAGGAGGTTCATCATGCACTTCTATTTTTCAAGGGGGTGTGTTTATGCAATAAGGTGTTATGCCACTTGACGGAGATTGTCTTATATTCTGGTTCAAAAACATTAACATGCTATCGGAGTGGATTTAAGGAAATGATCTAAACCAGAATAGGACATTTGGATCCTAGAAGAATCATGATGTCTAATGGGTGTTGAATTTTCTGTTTGATGATTCATTGCAGGTGTTTTAATCTCAGCTATTGAGGCTTCACATGCAATCTTTTGTGTTGGGGTTCGAATTCACATTCTCTGCCTGCACTTTAATCGTGTGATGGTGAAAGATCTATTGCGTATTGTGAGGAAGATTAAACTATGAAGAAATAATTATTTCATATTGATCATTAATTATATATATTTAATTCATGCAATAACATTGAGAGTAATCATGTATGCTTGTAGCATTAGTAATATTTGATTCTGTTACTATAGTCTCTAAAATGCTTCTAGGATGGACCAAGAAACATCAAAACTATGTGAGATTACATGCAAAGTCGTGAAAATGGGAAATGTTGCTTACAATACTGGGGCTGAATTGGTTAACTTCATAAAAGAGGAAGAACCTATTTAGATTATCATTAGAGGAAGAAATGCCATTAAGAGGGAGACTATTCAGCTGCAGAAATCAGATTCAGAGGAAGCTTGTGTGGTGGAGGGAGAATGCCTAATTTTTGCAAGCTCGTGTGGTAGTGTGACCGTTAAAGCTCCCTGTTTGGTCAACTTGGAATCAAACTCTCTTATTGTGATAATCAAAGTAGTGAGAATATTGCCCTTGCTGAGAGGGAGTCTCTGTTAAGAGAGAGTCTTAACTATCATTATACATGTTAATGAGTACTTCTCTGTGAGGAAGAAGTTTGAAGTGAAATCCCTTGTTAAATTGCTCTTTGCGAGAGAAGATCAAAGTGAAATCCCTTGTTCCACTGTTTGTGAGTAGGCATGGTGGATCCACCTTCTGTGAGTATGCATGGTGAAGATGCATTCTTTTTTGGGAGAAGTCTGAGGAGAAAGCCCTTGTCCACTCTCTGCAAGTAGACATGGTGGAAATGCATTCTTCCTTGGGAGAAGTATGAGGCGAAAGCCCTCATTGCGAGTAGGTATGTTAGATCCACCCTTAGCAAGTAGGCATGGTGGATGTCATGTTGAAATTCTCTGTTGTATACTTTTGTTTATTCACCTTCTATGAGTAGCCATGGTGAATGTCATACTGAGATGATAATATTATGTTTAGAAATCTGTGATGAGATTTTGTTATTGATACTCTTTGGTTGCAGTTTCATTGTGCTTGACAGGTTGAGACACACTATGACATTTGAATGATATCTCTCTTGCTAAGAGAGAGTGTTAATGTTTTATAGCTGCGAAAGATACCATTCTTCCTATTGTTTGCAGTTTTGTTACATGCTTAGTATGATCATTTTCCTCCTACCTTGTACCATGTGGGTGCTGACTTGGCATCGGTTACATGTGGTCTTTTGTAATCACCGTTGAGATTAAGCATTCACCATTGGCAATGAGTATTCAATGTTGGTTACCATCTTGGCATTGTTGTGTATTCACTGAAGACTCGAAGAGTATACACTGCTTTAATGTGCTGATGTCCACGTGTCTGCAGAAAGAGGTAGAAAGGCTCACTGTGTGGTAGATATTTCTTCTTTGTTATGAACATTGACTGATTCTTTGATAATGGTAATGTCTATTTAGTTTCCTATTCCTTATCTTGCTCTCCATGTCTAGTTCGCCTACAACTTGGAAAATACATGATTGTTTCAATGTTTTGTGTGAGAAAACTCAAGTGTGGCTTTAGCAGAAAAAGTTATTTGTATTTCGTGTCTGTGAAAAGGTTGTATATCAGTATTTATACGATCCATGTCTACATCAGTTTGATTTTTTGCTGAATGATGTGTTAGGATGATCATTTTGATGTCAAATTGCTAAGCTTCAGGACTGCAGCATAATTATTGTTCTTGCTATCCGTATATTTCTGATGATTGTCGAGAGTCAACAATCTTGGAGAAAGACCATTATTCTGAATAAGCTTCGAAGCTTTGTAATCAATTTTTGAGGTCATAATAAAGCAGGAAGTTTATGCGGTGTGGCTGGGTTTTTCCATGGAGTAGTAGGGTTTTCCCAGGATAATAACTGTGTCATCTGTTATTGTATTTCTAATTATTGCATTCTTATATTCTGGTTCAAAAACATTAATAGGAACCATTATGGATTTCTTTTGAAATTCATTTACATAAGTCTCCACATGTCCTACTTTCTTAAGTTGGGCCAATTCTCTGTAATAGACTTCTGTCTCTGCAGCCAAAGCGAGTAACCATCCTCTTAACAAACTCTCCGTAGTAATGTAGCATGGTGTGGTCCCGGGAGACAAATTCATGGTGCCACCAATTGTTTGCTACTCCCTCTAGGTGCATGGTAGAAAAATGTATTGCTTTTATCTTCTTCCATGGGTTTAAGTGCCAAAAATGTGTCCAACTTATGAACCCATGACCTTGCTGATATCTCACTGGTTCCATTAAAGTTTGGTATAACTATTTTGTTCAATGCATCCTTATACTCCATAAATTGTGTGCTGCCTAACTGGCCCTCTAAGCCTCCTGTCTTGCCTTACCAGGCGGTTTTTGGCCTTGTCTTACACTGGTGCATGAACTGATTTAAGTTTATTAGCTGCCTTACATCAGTGAGTAGTTGCATATATTCAGCTTGTGCCACCATAATTTCATATGTGATGTGTGCCTCTTCTTCATCTTCTACCTCTGGTACTGCTTCTTCAATGGATTGTGGCAAGAAAATTGGTCTAAGAGGTCAATCAGATGTGTTGCCTTCTGTTCTAATAGTTTCAGAGTCTGTCCTAACACAATGTTCATTCCCAGCATCTCCATCTAGGTTTTGTGTATGTGGGTGCTGGACACTTAGGTTTCCGATTTCAGCAAGAAGCTGTTACTGAGATTGTATAAATATTTGCATCAGCTGTTTTTGTTGTTGTGCAATTTTTTGCCATAATATCCTGAAAGTTCAGTTGATAATTACCCTCATCATTTCTCTGTTCCGCTATGTTGCCTTGATCAAACCAGGGATTCTCTTCTTCAGATGCTTCTGACTGTTGATCGGCTCTACTTCTGGTGAAGTATCTATATGATCCTGTCCCTCTTGAGTGCATATGATCGATTCACTTTGATATGTAAGTAATTAGAAACAACATGCAACCACACAATCTGATATGCAACTGATTCGGATACCACTGAAATAATCCTTCCTTGGGGTTAAACCAAAATTCTATTATTTATTTGAAAGAGATTGCTTCACAGCAACAACAGAAGAATTTGTAATTTCCAGATACACAGATAACTCACACAATGGTGAGTAATAGACAACAGAAGATCTATCAGATTCAAGGAATTTATTACAAAATCTGAACACGCAAGTAATTATCTCCAATTTAGAACATACCAGAATATTGAACCCTATTATTATCAACACGAGTATTCAGATTTTTGGCGTTGCTTTCCCAGAACCATGGCCTGATTTATGGAAGCTCACGGCTTGCTTTTGAGAATTATGATCTTCAATTGGAACACCTGTGCTGGCTTTGCGTCCAGGACAGATCATGCTACTGGAGTTGTGTCCTGAACAGACATATGATGGGCAGAGAAAAATATGATATATCATGATAACAACTTGGATGCCTATTCTGTTCCATTGAATGCCTTACATATAGTCTCCTCGGTGTAAAAAGAAACCCTTTGCTTTCTTTCTAACTTGGAAAGTCATTTGATTGGTAATTACTAGTTGCGTTCCTACTTGCCAAGTCAAGAAAGCATGTGATATGGATATGAGATAAGTTTGACTGGGAAGAAGTAGATATCATTGAAACTCTAACTACGCCCATGTCCATCACTGAAAAATAAGACTTGTCCCATTATTATTTTGCCTTAGCCTACGGGGAACTAAAAACAAAATAAGCTTAGCATTATTAACTTAAAAGAAATGCTAGATGAGGGGGTCATTACACTTTGACAATCCCTATGTAAATACATGACAGGAAGTGTCACTGACAATTCAGATGTACACTAACTTTTCTGATTATCCTTTAATGACTAATAGTAATAATGTACGTTGCAGCAAAAATCCCACACCCTTTTTTGATGCTCATGTTTCAGTGTTGGTATGTTTACTGTGTGGAAAGAGCCATGTGAATCATGGGGAAATGTTTGTGAAATGGAGATGTGCCAGGTTGTTAGAGGAAATGACAATGGTATGTGTGAGACATTTCAGGGAACATTTCTGGGGTTTGTTGCATCAAACTTCTAAACCCTAGTTCAACACCTTCTGTCTGAACTTGTGCCCCACAAATCAAATCAAAAAATAAATTGAATTAATATCCTAGTGAATGAAATGCCTGACACCATTTCCTGAAAAATGAAGCACTGATATGAAAATGGTAGAATAAGACAAAGGTGCTGTCCTCTCCATTTTGCTACTGATATCCTTCCTTCCTGCTGAATTTCTCAAGCTAATAATGTGATTGTAGTGGGAATGGTATTGTTGCTCATGTAGTTTAACTTCGAATGATCCTGGGGATGATGTGACTGTCCTCATGAAGAGCTATATAATGGTGTGTTCCAGTCCTTTACCATCTGGATTGTGAAACATCTGTTTTAATTTTGGAAGTCTGTAACTATTTGTATTTTCAATTTTTTGGGCCTTCTAAAAAATAGTGTATTACTCTTTTTGTTTATATTATATGTTTTTAATTTTTTTGTATGGTTGCTTCGTTGTTAATTCATTATAGAGATCCCTTGGAAATTGGTGCGTCCTCTACCCTTATTCATTACTGTTTTTTTACATATTATTCATTCCAACACGCAAAACATTGAATTCTTTGATGTACAGATTAATTAAAATAATCTTAATGAAATATCACGAATGTTGTTGGAACTCTTATTGTTGGTGATGGCATAAGCTGGCAAGATGAAATTCCCAATGTATCTCAGATGATGTTGGCTTGGATTATACATGGGTGACTGCCTGAACAAGTTCAAAGAAATCATTTCCTGGGATAGATTTTGCACTCCACAAATTTGAACAGTAGTTATCAGACATTTTTTTGCAAGACTATACAAACAGAAACCATTAAAAAATATTAAAACAGACCTTGAACTCTACAAATGTAAATAATCTGTATTCAAAAGTTAAAAATGACAAAATAGTGTATTTGCTTTCCTAATATTATAAAAATCATATAAAGGTCTTATAAAATGGATCTTGGAGTCATTTTGAGAGAGTATAGAAATTTAAAATTAAATAGAAAATGATTATTTTTGCATTTTCAGCGGAGAGTAGTGTAGGATATGTCTAAACTTCCAAAAGACTTTTTATATACTTATATTCTCAGCCTAAATGACATGTTTGGTAACACAACACTGTTCTTGCAGATTGAATATCCAGAAATAGAGGAAGGCTCTAAACCAAGGCACCGTTTTATGTCTTCATTCGAGCAGGTAATGTCCACGTTAATAATATTATGAATTATTTCTAATCCAGTTCACTTACCTTTTTCTTATGTTATAAAACATTAGTATATATAACTCAATGCTTATGAAATCCCCTCATTTTTTGTTTTGTGGTAATTTCTTCATTCTTTCTATTATTGGAAATTGTCAACAACACTTCCACTACACCCTGCCTCCCTTTAATAATTTCTTTACTTGTCCTCTTTGGGTCAATTTTTAATGTTTCTGCTCTTCCTCTGCCTCCTGTTTAGTTCGCTAGTGTTTGCAATTTACTACTCTCTGTTCATCCTGAGATGGATCATGTAGTGTGATCTGAAGTGCCGATGTCAATAAATCTTACACAGTTAAATGCAGAAGCATACATTACTTTCACTGATATTTAATTGTTGATTCAACTTTGTAGAGGATTCAATCATGGGATAAACGATACCAATATCTTCTATTTGCAGCAGAGCCATATGAGATTATTGCATTCAAGGTACTAAATTATTAATTCATGATATCTAGCAGTTCTCAAGTTTTTCATGTTTCTTTCTTTTTATCCCTTGAATTCTATAAACTCCTTTTTTCCCTCTTAACAGGTTCCAAGTACAGAGATAGACAAGGCAACCTCTAAATTCTTTTCTCACTGGGATCCAGACACAAAAATGTTTACGGTTATTCACCTACTTTGTCTCTTGATATCTTATATATTTTGGTCTTTACATTTGTAGATTTCTGTTAGGAACTCAAGGCCTTACTAAAGTCAAGTATAGAAGTCCATACAGTAAAGTCAATTTTTTTTATAATTTTGAGATACAACGCAGTGAACCCATACATCTATTCCTGAATTATGTTTTCTGTGCATTGGCAGTTACAACTATACTTCAAAGTCAAGACGATGGAATCTAACAAGGGTGCTGCACCTTCAAGTACTAATGGTTCTTCAGCTTCAACTGGTCCTCCCAGGCAACCTCCTCCACCACCACAAGGAGCACCCCCTCCTGGTGGAGCTCCTTTGCCTCCACCAAGAGGACCTATGCCCCCAATGGGTGGTCCACCACCACCACCGTCATCAATAAATGGACCACCTAGGTCTATGCCTCCTGGTGGGCCATTCACAAACCAAACAAGTGGAGGCCCCCCTATGCCACCACCCCCTATGGGTGGAAATCAGATGGGAAACTTCACTCCTGGAAGTCAGATGGGCCGTCCTCCCCCACCACCTCCACAGGGTTTCCCTATGCAACAGCATCAAGGACAGGGAGCACAACCTGGGCTGCCACCACCACCACCAAATATGGGCCACCAAATGATGCAAAGGCCACCTCCCTCACAATAACTAAACTGCGGAAAATACAATCTAAATGGGAAAATGCCAGTGAAGTTTATGTGAAGGGGAAAGTGTCTATTGGCATATTGGAATACCACAGAAGAGTTTTTTTGTAGCTCATATAGTTTATTTACAATAGCTTTCCACCACACATTGCTTTGTTGAATCTTGCTTATTGATACAACCAAATGATGCAAAGGTCACCTCCCTCACAATAACTGAACTGCTTGTAATTGAATCTAAATGGGAAAATTCTGGTGAAGTTTGTTTGAAGGAAAAGTGTCTATTGGCATATTGAGATGTGACAGAAGTTAATTTTTTGTAGCAGAGTTTATTTACAATAGCTTTCCACCACACATTGTTTTGTTGAAATGGCATTAACTATGTTGAATCTTGTTTATTGATACGAACAAATGTTCCAAAGGCCAACTCCCTCACAATAACTGAATTTCTTGTAATTCAATTTGAATGGGAAAATGCTAGTGAAGTTTATGTGAAGGGAAAATTGTCTATTGGCATATTGGAATTTGACAGAATTTGATTTTTTTTTTGTAGCACAGATTATATTTACAATGGCTTTCCACCACCCATTGTTTTATTGAAATGGCATTAACTATGTTGAATCTTGCTTATTAATAAGACCAAATGATGCAAATGCCACCTCCCTCACAATAACTAAAGTGCTTTAGTTCAATCTAAATGGGAAAATGATTGTGAAGTTAACGTGAAGGAAAAAGTATCTATTAGCATTGTAGCACAGATTTTATTCACTATAACTTTCCACTACACATTGTTTTGTTGAAATGACATTAACTATTTTGAATCTTTCTTATTGCTATACTGTAGTATGCCATCAAAGTTATATCTATTTTAATGACAATGAAGTTGTCTCGTGTGATGCAAATTCTTGAGTATAGACAGTGATCATATTTGGTTATTATATTTTGCCCATGTTTGTGGGGTAAAAAATGCTGTACTTCCAATTTCATCTGAAGATCTGCAACAAACAATCTTTTGTCATAATGTTGAAGTATGTTCCCCCGCGTTTTCAGAATGGGGGGATGGGGGAATGGGTTTCTGGGACTTTTTTGGCCATTTAAGGGGAAGGAGGGAATGGCGGAGGGGACAACTATATGCATTATTGAATCTTAACATCTAAAATATATAGGGAATTATGAAATATTCATATGAAAACATGGATAAAGCAGGCTTATATACACTATAGAACTTTAACATATGACATTTGTGTTAAATAATTTAGACTGAGTTGACGCAAGAGTGGAAGTCCAACAAATTATCAAAACTCCAACATTGATACCATGGGACGGCCAGGGGATGGGCTTCCTGAGTTTCACAGATGCCTCTGTTTCTTGGATAGGTCAAATTATGCTGGGGATATATTCCATATAAAAATGGACTCCCTTGAATTCATACAACATGTGCTAGAAAATAATTTAACATATGACATTTGTGTTAAATAATTTAGACTGAGTTGACACAAGAGTGGAAGTCCAACAAATTATCAAAACTCCAACATTGATAACATGGGACGGCCAGGGGATGGGCTTCCTGAGTTTCACAGATGCCTCTGTTTCTTGGACAGGTCGAATTATGCTGGGGATATATTCCATATAAAAATGGACTCCCTTGAATTCATACATGTGCTAAAAAATTAGTATTATCATGGTAAAGAGGTTTGATGGGCTTCCTGAGTTTCACAGATACCTCTGTTTCTTGGACAGGTCAAATTATGCTGGGGATACGTTCCGGATAAAAATGGACTCCCTTGAACTCATACAACATGTGCTAGAAAATTAATATTATCATGGTAAAGAGGTCTTCAGATTATTTGTGAATTCGGTTTTTACTCCTTACAGGATTATGTCGCGTAACAAGAAGAATTTGTTTTTTACTCCTCACAGGATTGTCTTATAACAACAAAATCAGAAAGGATCAATGAAACAATGCAAAATCTTTTTTGTAATGCTATTAGTTGAGGTTTAAAAAATTGCAGACTACACAAGGCAAGAGGGGAAACAAGTTACTCACCCCTGGACTTGCCTGCAAGTCAGTCTATGACACTCGCTAATGCTTGCTGTTTGCCTACGAGTGCACTTGCCACAACTCAGTTGAAAGCTTGCAACACAAACATCAAGAGTTTGATAACTATGTGATAGCATTGCCCAAAGCATTCTGTAGCCTGAAAATAATGAATAGAAATTAATTCTTGTGATTGTGAGAATAAGTCAAACATAATCTTGTTTAGTGAGTTGTGCATGAGTTTTAATTCGAAACAATAACTATCTGTAGTTCTCTCTTTCAGATCCAGGAAGCTGTCAAGATTCATCTACCTCTCAATTTTCCGTATGTATTGTCAGAAATATAGTACAATTTGTTTAGCAGATGTTTAGAAATGTTGGTTGTTCGTCGTGTTGTATAAATAAGCATCTCTTGTTCAATAAAATCAAACATTGAACTCCTTTGATATGTTATCTTTGTTGCTCTGTGTTCTTCTGTTTTATTTTTCTAATTTACTATCAGAAACAAATCTCATGTATTTATTGCTGCATCCAAATTTTTGGAGTGTGCTCTTGCTGCATAAAGTGTTGTTCTCATTGGTAGAAATTGAGAGCAGAGAAAAGGCAGAGATAAGTTTTATTGTGAGATTGAAGAGTGTTGATTGTGACACTGCCTTAACGTGTATGTGTATGAAATTGGTTAAAAAAATGATTTTTTTTTTTTTTTTTTGGTTTTGTGATAGCCCCGCTCTTTTTTCTCCCCTTTAATTGAATCAAATAAGATGGTACTAATTATGTTAACTAGAAGTTCAAGAGAGGAGCACAATGTCTAGACCATTGTAAATGGTGAAGAGGTCGAACCTACAACATTAGCAACTGTTATTCAAGATTGGGAGGAAAAAGAAGCAAAAGCTAATATTCTCTTGCACATGTCACTAAAGAATTCAGTCATCCCTTCATTACCACTTCTAGTGGTAAATAGTTAATTTTGAAAGGTTTATATAAGATTACAAACAACAAAATTCTATTTTTAAAGAGCAATTTGCTTTTAATGAAAATGTAAGTGATTACGTATTAAGACTTTAGGATTTAAACGACAAATTAGTTTGATGTTGGTGAAAAAGTTTCTAGTAATAGTTAATTTAATTGGAATCGTTAGTGACTCACATTTTATTAGTAGTCTTTTGAAAATTTGGTAGGCTGCATCCTTCTACAAGAAGAGAGGAAGAAACATATTGATAGTAGATTTTAAAATGAGTAGTCAATTTTGATGGTGAAAGATAACACCATCTAAAGGAAAGCAATGGTCAAAGAACAAAGGAGAGGGTGAATTTGACAACCAAAGGGACAAAGAGCACAAAAGGCGTATCATGATGGGGCAACATTTGTTGGAAATAGGTGAGAGGTTTGGCGGGGGGGTGGTGGGGGAGGGGTGTGGGGGTGAACCAATTGCTCCTGAAACACTTGAACTTTATACTCTTTAAACCCTTAAAACATGAAACTCTTAATCACATAAATCATTATTACTGATTTTCAATATGATAAACACGTAAATTTAAATTAATAAACATCAACATCAACTCACATGACACAATTTTTCAATGTTTACAATACGGGGAATGCAATTGCATTCAGGCACATTGTCTTGAGTTCACTACTCAATTCAGCCTTGGGCACCCACCCTATGGAAGTCTCACTTATAGTCACAATTCATACTACAATGTGATACATCAATGAGTTGTATACTAGCATCTACCTATGCCTTGTTTAGTTCAAGTGAAGTACAATCATATCTTTTGTTGCAATTCTCTCTGCCACATTCAAATGAACAACTCAACTTTTAATAGATCTATAGACATGCTTTACGAGCAAGCCCTGGAATTTGCAACAAAACTTTGATCTGTGCAACCACATATTTGTCCTAACTCATTCACCTTGTCTCAAAAATTAGGTTGACAATCCTAATTTCCCAAACATAAACTACCCACACCAAAATCAACAATCAAGATCATTGTGTGCTAGTCAAACAAGACTTGATCCATCGCAAACACCTTGAGGTCATAACCATAGCCATAATTTTTTTATTGGTCTCCTATACACGATTTTATAATCTTTCTTTAACATGTTGATCTAGAACACAAACATAACTTGTAATTGAGTAAATCTTTTTGATTATCTTTGTCAATGTAAGTTGTCATCTTGTCAGACACATGACCCTAGATCATCTTAAGGCATCATGAAGCTCAAACAAATAATCAAATTCATTGCATCTTTTGGATCTACTAACTGTTCTTGCCATGCCCAAGAAGTGAACTATGTTGCCCCTAACTAAAATACTTTTAAATGTCTCATCAAATCATCAAAATCACAAACCTTTTGAATGGTTGATACATTATCATGTCCTTAACACATTCCCAGCTATGCGATCATAAATCTTATTTTTCACATGTGCACAATATCAATCTCGACGACTTTGTAACTTTGTCAATTGGTAATTAATTATTCTTCATATGTGATGCCTTAGCTTAATCAAATCACCATGCCAACACTTGTAATTCGACATGAACAATGTAGACAACTTCTACATCAACTTGCTTATCAAAAACTTCTACATCAACTCTTGAAGGGCACTACTCATCATCTTGAACACTCTTTCTTTGCCATCCTTATGGACATCATGTATCACTGGAAAACTAAATAACTGGCATCCAAACAATACAATAAACATATGCCATAAACATTAACCAAACTCTATGATATTCATGACATGTTAACATCAATGACAACACATCCAACTTGCCAACAATCTCTCCATTTGACATTGATGGAAACATGTGATGGGATAAATAAGTAATGTAATCAGAAACCAACTATATTACCAATAGTATCCACAATACATTAGTATCTTTCAAAGTCTCTCTAACTTAGTTCTAATATTGCTCCCACTTGGACTACTCCCTTTGGGAACATGCTTTTCAGTCTGAGTACATACTCTTGTCTCGACCAATTTTTCTTCATCCACTTTAATCCCCTGATGACTTTTTTTCACATTCACCTTTCCCCCTTTGACATCAACGACAAGGTGTATAATATGTTCTCAAGTTCAACTTTCTTTCTTGCATCACTTTTTGCATCCAACTTGTAATCAAACACATTGAAACCTTAATATATATTTCTCTATGTTGACTACTCTTGACTATTAATTATCTCTACTCCTCCTGAGTAGCAACCTGAATACATAAATCTAGATGTAAGAAGTTTCTTTGAAGCATATTGGACTGATGTAATCTCTTGCATCTTAGTTTTGATCAAAAGGGGTAGTGACCCCTAACTTTCCTCTAAAATACTCAAACGTATCCTCTTGCATCTCTCTTTCCTTTATCTTGTCTTATCTCCTCCTTGTCTATTTTGTTATTTTTCTTCTTGTTCATCGTCTTGGCCTTGTTTCTATGCATATTATCTTTCTTCTTAGCTTTTTGTATCTCATTAGCATTCTATCTCTTCTTATTTGCATTATTCTTCTACTTTTGATCACCCTTCTACAACTTTAGGTTCTTCCTTGTTGGATTATCCTCATTCTTTGTCATGAACTATTTGGAAAATTGTGTAAATATGTTGCATCTATTCACTTTCTTCTTCTCTTCACTTTGCAACATGTTGACTTATGACTACTTCTCTTCTAACAATATTGTTTTTCCTCATTCTACTACATGCACTTGAAGTCATGATTATGCATGTTTTTACTAAGTAGAGGAAATCTCTTTCTCGAATTTCTAGCTTTATGATTGTCCTTGTTACGAACATAGCACTTACTTCTGAATATATGTTATATAAGTGCTCTTACCGTAGTTTTCTCAACCACGTTCTTTTCTTTATTCTTACTCTGTCTTCTGGCTTTAGATTTGTCTTGACGAGAATTAGGGCTCTCTCCTTTTGCAACTTTAACACCATTGTTTTCATTTTTAAACAATGCCTCAAGTTTTGTTTTTCTTATTGTGAGCTTTTCCACATGATTATTAGTAGTTACAAACTCTTCCTTGATAGTTTTGATCCAATCATCACCAATTGTCTCAATTTTTGATATTAGGAAAATTCAATCTTATACATACTTTCTTCTTGTTTGAATTTCCTTATTCTTATCACCATAGATATCATTCACCATGATTTAGTCTCACATACCTTGGAGTCTTTTTTTTTTGTCTATGGTCTTTGGATTTCTTTTTCTCCACTTGTGTAGTCTTTGTTCTATACTTTCTATTGTTGTCTGTGATAAGTATCATCCTTTTGATTCTTGCATTTACTAGGTCTTGCCAAATTTTCAATACTTGCACCCACCTTAACATTTGTGCTTTTTATTAGTTTTTTCGACCTCTTGTTGTAGCACCTATGTGCCTTATATTTGGTAGAATATCCAAGGAATTTACCTTTATCACTCTTGGCATCTGAATTTCCTATTTCTTTATGTCTCTTTATGTAATATTTGCTACCAATTTTTTTTGAAAGACTTAATAGTGGGCATATGACCATTCCAAAGTTCATTAGATGTTTTGTGAGTTCCATCTTTGATTTTCACTCAAGTTAAGTGTGTATACGACAATACTCATAAATTCTCTCCAAAACATCTATGAAACATTCCATTCAAGCATTATAATTCTTGCAATCTCTAGAATGGATTCATTCTTCCAATTTGCTACACCATTCTGTTGTGAAGTTTTATATGTAGATAACTATATCCAACTCCATGCATTTCAAAATATCACTTGAATCATTTGATGCCAATTATCCACCTTTGCATAATCTCAACTTCTTAATCTTTAGACTTGTCTCATTCTTCATGAAGGGTGCTCCCCTTAACCACAAACACACAAAAATAGATAAATAACATAATTTTTTGCAAGAAAAAAAAAAGGGCTTCTTATTATCTCCACAAATGTAGAATTTCATATTTTCATAAATACAATTTGCAAAGCCACATGAACACTTTCTTTACAATATTCTTCAAAATAGAGCTACAAACTCCTACTTAGAACTTCCCTAGACAACACTGCATGCCTTCCTTATATAGGAAATTTTCCACTGTGCAGGAAGGTTCTTGACATTTAGCCCTAACTCTTGAGGTTGACCAACCCCCAAATAACTATTATTTTCTTATTTATTACGTAGGGTTGGCCAAACTATATTTTCAGGTAGCCCAACTTTTGGAGGCCATATCTTTCAAATCCTAGCTCCAATTTGCAACTATAAGTACTTTTTGGAAACAACAACTCCAAATCTAAAGCACCATAAGATCATAAACATCGTTTGCTACAGTTTGACCTTGTTCTAAAGTCTCAAAGGCCTTCAAATTGAGCTAAAAGATTTTGCACCCAAAAACCTCAATAACTTTTGCAATACATATGGTATGACAATGCAATTCCATTGGCAGACACTTGATCTATAGTGCCTTGACCCCTTAAGCATTGTCAACTATGGTTCAACCTCATTTCGTAGCCTCTAAGGCCTTCAAAATTGAGCTCAAACATTTCATACTAAAAAACCTCAATGACTTTTGCAATACATAAGGTATGACAATACAACTCCACTAGCAGACTGAAATAACTAAGATGAACTTCCACCTGAGAAATCAAAACATCCTGAGCTCATATAGTAACTCTGTATAGAAATAGCCCTTATTGAAAGGACATAAACAAAAATATTTTTGGCTGATGCAAGATTGCCCTTACACTCAAGATACTCTTGCATCATACACCCAGGGTAATTTGAGAAGTGACCCTATCATGTCTCAGGTGTTTAGAGGAAAACCAAGACAGTTAACCTTCTCTCTTGTCAGTCATGATGAATTTTCTATAGGTCATCCTTTCCATTTGACCAAATATTCTTCATATATCATGTTCCTTGTACTTTTGTTGATACAATTGTTCAATATCTCTTCAATCTCGTTTGCAGTTAAAGTAGTTGTCGGAATACCCCACTGTGCTTCTGTGACCTCATCTTCAATACCTCCGTCATGATACTCTGTCAAATCTGAAATGTTAAATATTGATGAAATATTTAGTTCAACAAGAAACTCTACTATACAGGCATTTCTTGAATCAAGCCTTTTCAGTATCTTGCATGGTCCAAACTTCTTCATTTTCAGCTTGTTATATGTACCTACTAGACATCACTCGTTCCTCAAATGAGCCATGACTTCATCACCAACCTGAAATTCCTTATGCCTCCTTTTGTCATCTACGTTAGCCTTGTATTGTGTATTCATCTTTGTGATGTGTTTCCTCACCTCCTCATGGATGTTCCTCAACTGTTATGCAAATTCCTCAACTTTAGCACTACTTATCTTTGCTTTATCCAACTTCCTCAATTCAGAAGCATTTTTAGGACTACTCCCATATACAATCTAGAATAGTGATTTGCCAGTACTCCTATTGACATAATTATTGTATGCAAACTTTTCCTATGGTAAAATCTTATCTCATCCTTTTGGCTTATCTCTAACCAAATATCTTAGCAAGTTTCCCAAACTCCTATTCACAACCTTTGTCTATTCTTTAGTATGTGGATGATGTGATGAGCTGAAATTCAAAATTTTCTTCAACCTCTTCCACAATATTTTCTATAAATACCCAACAAACTTGCTATCTCAATTTGAAACTATACTCTTTGGAAGACCATGTAATCTCACTACTTCAATGAAAAATAATTCTGCCACATGAACAACACCCCTAGTTTTCTTCTAGGGAATAAAATGTGTCATCTTTGAAAACTTGTTAACTCCTACAAAAATTGAATCATGCCCTCACCGAGTCCTTGGTAAACCAAGAAAAAATCCATGTTGACATCCTCCTGCGACTTCTTTGATACATGTAATGACCTATACAACCTTGTGTTCTTTACTCCTTTTTCCATCTGACATACTCTGCAACCCTGTACAAACTTCTTGACATCTTGTTGGAACTATGGCCAATAGTAATTATCATTAACCAAATTAATAGTCTTATCTCTACCAAAATGTCCAACCAATCCTCCACTATGCTTCTCCTTGATGAGATTCTCTCTCATTGAAATTTTTGGAATGCATAACCAACTTCCTTTGAATAGCATACCATCTTAGATTATGAAATCCATCCACTTTATTCTATCAAGTGTAACATGGTTTGTACAAGCTTTCCAAGCTTCACAAAAATCAGGATCCTCTAGATAGAAAATCGTGAGTTCCTTGAACCCAACCACCTCAATTTGCATCTCTATTAGCAAAAGTTGTCTCTTGCTAAGAGCATCTGCAACAACTTCTCATTGTTGTGTTTCAATACAAATGTGCAATTATGCAAAAACTCAACCCATTTCAAATGTCTCTTATTCAACTTTCCTTGACTATTCAAATATTGCAAAGCTGGATGATCAATATACAAAGAAAAGTCATTAGGAAGAAGATAGTGTCTCCACATCTTCAATGTCCGAACTATAGCGTAAATTTCTTGATCATAAACATAATATTTTCTCTTGGTATCATTTAACTTCTCACCACAATAAGAAACAAGTCTACCTTCTTGGATCACAACAACTCCTATTGTGGTACCACTAGCATCATAGTCTACTTGAAACACCTTGTTAAAATCTGAAAGTTCTCAAATTGGTTGTTTTGTAACTTTTAGTTTCAACAAATTAAAACTTTTATTTGCACCTACAATCCACTTAAACCCTTTTCTATCCACTCATTGTTTTAGTCAAGGGTCCACAAATACTGTTAAAACTCTTGATAAACTTTTTGTAAAAGCTATTCAGTCCATTAAAAGATCTTACTTCAATAGTATTCCTTAGAGTAGGCCATTTAAGGATAGCCTTCACTTTCTAAGGGTCCATTTTTAAACCTTCTTTTGAAACTACAAATCTCAGATACACTAACACTGTCTTCAAAAAGCTACACTTCTTCAAATTGATCAACAACTTTTCTTCCCTTAGCTTCTCAAACACCCTATGAATATGTATGATATGATCCTCCAATGTCTTACTAAAGATCAAAATATCATCTAATCAAATAATGACAAACTTGCCCATAAATTCCTTTAGTACCTCATTCATGAGTTGCATGAAAGTGCTCAATGCATTGGTTAGCCTAAAAGGAATGACTAACCACTCATATAGTCCCTCCTTTGTCTTGAAAGAATTCTTTCACTCATCACCTTCTTTGATTTGAATTTGATGATATCCACTCTTCATATCTATCTTTGTAAAGTACACAATTCCCCTCAAACAATCCATAATATCATCCATCCTTGGTGATGAAAATCTATACTTTATTATGATCTTATTAATAGCCCAAAACTATGTACATATCCTCCATTCTCCATTATTATTTTGTGTTAATACCATTGGTACAACACATGAACTCATACTCTCTCCAATCAACCCCTTCTGCAACAACCCATGTACTATTTTGTTCAACTCTTCACTTTCTATTGGTGTCATTTTGTGCACTATCTTAGTTGGCCAACTAGCTCCTAGAATCAAGTCCATTTGGTGTCTGATCTTCCTCTCTGGTGGTAATCCATCAGGCACATTATCAGATACAATATTTGGAAACTCATCTAACAAATCTTCAACTTCTATAGATTTATCCTTAAATGCCTTCAGCTTATGTTTCACTCCATCCTTTGTCAGAGTGTAGGTAATCACACGACCATCATGTACAACATGCCTATCAAACTGCCACAACCCACCCAAAAACATATGACATATGTCTATATGTATGATATCACAAAGTACCTCATCTCGGTAACTTCCAATCTTGAACTTCAATAGGCATTGTTCATTGACCATGACCTTGTGGTCATCCAACATCTAGGCAATATGATCTAGATACAAGTATTTTTGCCTCTTGAGCTTTAACTTCGTGACCATCTCTTTTGAAACCAACTCGTCAATGCTTCCACCATCAATAATCACATCACAACACTTATCTTCATACTTTCTCTTGGTGTGAAATAAACTCCTTTGATAAGGTTTATTTTCATCACTCAGTAAGACTCTTCTATTAACTATGCCTTCTCCTCTTTTAACATCTTCAGAATGTGATGATTTGGCATCTTCATGTTAGAATGTTTAGAATAAATGAGAAGGTGGGGGGGGGGTGTATCAGTTATCTAAGGTCTAGATGTACTAATTGAAAAAACAAAAACTTAAACAACTTCAGATCTTAACATTTGTTAGCTCGACCTCTGTAGTAAGCTTTCAGTTATCATTAAGTAGTAGTCCATTGTCCTAAATATAATAGAGTTGCAGAATGAAAATATTAATAATAAATCACCACATATAACATCCATACAAGTTTGACACTAGGATTTAATGTGAAAACCAAAATTGGAAAAAACCACTAGTAACATGTCACCAATCTTTCACTCTTTTGAAGTGAGCTCTGTCAGGAGCCAACCTTGTGAAAGGTTACAAAACACACCATTAAATGTGACTTGTTAAAGGATTTAATCACCTTGTTAGGAGTGGCCTTGTCAGAGGACTTTAGAACATTCCATTAGAATTCTACCTTGATTAAAGGATTACATATGACTGTTAGGTCAACCTTGATTAAACAATTTTAAACTGATATAATGGTTAGAAAGAAACAACAAGTTTTGATCTGAGAAATACAACTCACTTTTCAAATATAGATTTTAGTTCAGCTTTGGTAGCCCTCATTTTCACTGTACTAGAATTTTGATCTTTATTGTGAAAATGATCTAAATTTGCGTTTGATCGTTAGGGTTTTGTGTCTCATTTATTGTCAATTTTCAAAAAACCCTAGCCAAATTTTTACCTCAGTTCAAACATCTTTCCCTAAGGGGATATTGTGGTATCCTAAGGTTGTATTCTTATCTTGCCATTAAAAATTTCAATCAAGAATGCAATCTTTTCACCCTTATCCTAAGTATTTTTCAGGTGGGAGATTATATATCCTTCAAACCATAAGTACTCCAATCTTATGATCATGGCTTTGGCATCTAGTTGCAAGCTCACATTTTCTTGCTCCCGATGTTACGACTTGAGGTTTAGTAGAGGATCGTAGAGTCATGTTTTAAGTTTCCTGATCTTAAGATTTCCCTATGTATCATAACATCATAAGTTTCTAATGGAAGGTTTCATCTCATGATGTGTGATATTATGATAAATAGGTAGTTGGGGTATTGTAGAAGTAGGACAGAGGGATTACGACCATGTGATAAGTGACTTTTCGAAGGATCATAGAAGTATGAGAATATAATGAAGGAGATAGAGCTCACCGATCCTACGATGAAGACATGATCGTGGCATCGTAATGGTTTTCATAAGGTATTCCAATTTTACGCTAAATGCCCTAGTTGTAAGATCGGGGAAGAGGATTTTAAAGATCATGATGCTATGGGGATGATGATCGTAAGATCTTAAAGCCACAATGACAAAGAAAGCTGGCACTTCAAGTCAGAAAAGTGACATGTGTTCCATCCTAATTGGTCATAACTACAACACACTCAATGTGGATTCCATGTCAAGCTGATGGGGCCAAAGAAGTATTTGCACAAGCCTGTAATATGACATATCCCATTCTCTGATGCTACAATAGAAAATATTCTGTAAGATCTTAAGGGTAGTAGAAGGTTGTTACAATGCTACGATAGGCAATGCATCAGGGGATAGTAGAGGTAAAAGTCAATGCTGACGATGTTACGATGAATGAAGGTAACCTTTTTATTGTAGCATTGTAGGGGTGAAGAAGATGATTGCCAAATTCACAAAATAGTTAGCTAAACTACTATCATAGGATCGTAAGACAAAGGTAAATGAGATAAGATGCTATGTTGTGTAGTGTAAATTTCTTGTCATGAGATCATAGAGATTTTAAAGGAAAGCTCTGATGTCGCGGTAACTAGTGTATTGTGAGATTGTAGAGATTTTTTCCAAGCTTTGTGATAGTGTGATAAGGGTTTTGTTTTCATGAGATCATAAGATTGTAGAACAAATGGTCCCCACCTAAGATATTATGAGGGTTTTGACTCTTGGGTAGATCATAAGATCATAAACCCTAAGTTGACATTGAAAATATGTTTTCCATTTCTGAGTTAGAAATGAAAAAGAGCTCTTGACTAATAAGATTCAAGCAATATACAAAAAGTGTAATGTTGGATAGTAATGACGACGCTCCCCTGAGGTGACAGAATAAGCTGAATTTTAAAGCTCAAGCATGCTGAAAATCAATGCAAAGGGACGAAAATGATGAACATTAAGTTTAAAATATATTCTATTGATTAGTTGTAGTTTATCATTCACAAAGAGAAAATCTAAGCAGTTGCAAAGTTTTCAGTGTGTGCATTTTATTACTTTCGATGCCTAGATATAGTTTTCCTAGTGTTTTCAAGCTATTGGCAGAATGTTTGATAAAGAGGTTGAAGAGATTCAAGTAGCGGACATGGAAATTGTAGAAACCTCCACTTCCAAGGGAGGAAAAACAAGACAAAAGAAACCTAACCGCTTTGTTGAAGAATGGTTAAAATGATTCCTAGGATCTTCAAATGCAAATGTTGCAGATGACTGTGCTTTTGTAGACCCATATGCTCTATGCAGAGATGCTACTTGCCTTGGGGTCATAGGTTTTGAGATTTTTAAATATTTCTACCATAATAGAGAGAAGAAGATCCCTGTTTGCAACCCTTGGAAGAAGAACCTTGCAAAATTGATATTTCCATAGGTATTCATTGATGTGAATTTGGTGGAAGCCCTAATCAAGTCATACAATTCAGCCACCAAATCATTCCATAGAAGAGATGGAATCATTCTTTATACATTGGACCATGCTTCATTCATTGAAGCCTTTGGATTAGATGGTAACATGGGCCAACCTATAGACTTGGAGGATCTACAGAGGAAATTTGAGAAAAATACAAAGGTTTATAATGGGAATCTATGCTACAACATATCCCTATGGACTTGAAGAGTGTGGGAGATTGCACTAAGAAGGTGGAGAAGATAATGCCTTTGTACAAATTTAAGAATTACTTTGTGAAAACAATATATTGTGTTGACAAGGTGATTGGAAAAGATGAAACAAATATGGTGTATCAAGCAATTTATTATAGCCAGAGATGTGCAAGATTCATACCATGGAGGGAAATATGACTATGTTGAATATATCCTAGAGGTGATGAAGGAAAACATTGCACTGGCTCAGAGTGGAGGAATGAAAGATTTCAAGTTCCATCACTACTCACTACTGATGCACTTGATCTTATACAAAAATGTGGGGTACATATCCCCTAATTTTATTGATCATACCTCTAATGCAAATGGAGAACTTCCAGTTCAGCTATGGACACCGGTATGGGATAGTTCATACCATTTTTCTGATTCTATTTCTTTCTTTAATAATTTTAGTACTATTATTATGAAAATTTTGGACCCAAGTTACTTTAGGGCCCCTAATATCTTGAAGAGTCTTTTGAGACTAGCCCTACTCCTAGAGAGTAAGAGATTAGATCATAATTGGGGAGATATCTTCCTATTTCCAACTTTTTATTTGATGAGGGTATATGGTTGTCCCCATCCACCCCACATATTGCCAAAATTCATTCCCCCCATACTGGCTATCATTGAACTCATGTGGCAGCTGCTCATGGTTAATAGGGAATACTTAGGCCCTAAGGTTTATAGGGGCACCTTTTTATGTAGATGCTTTAGGGTGGGGGACTTTTCAAATGGAAAAGAGGTGCTAGATCAAATCCATTCTTTCCTCCACCACTTCAACCTGTCAAATGGTCCCTACAAGATGTATGATTCTGATAATTGGATGAAGAACTCCCTTAAAGAAATAAGGAATTATGTGTTGCCTAACACCAAGGAGCTACCCCATGAGGATGCTATTCCTAATACTGTTGCAGAGGGGGAGGCAATAGATAAGTTGGCAAAGCTTTATGATGTGTTAAGGGTAGAGAAGGAAATGAAGAGAACATATAACAATTTCAAGGATTCTATATGGATGCCCCTATCCTCATAGGATTAGGAAGATGGTCATTGACCATGTAGAAATTATGGCCCAAATGCTAGAGGGACCCTTAGGGGAAGAAGAGAGGGTATGTCCTAACAACCCTAAGCTTGATGTGACTCTAGATGATGATGAAGAGGAGGATGAGAATGTTGAGGCATCATGGGTCCCTAGGGGAAATAAAAGACAAAAGTTTTCCATATCCCTGCAAAGGTTAAACAGAGGACACTACAAATTCTACTAGGCAAGAGTCAATATTTTGCTGACTTAAAGCTATCTACAAGATAGGATCAATGTAGCTAAGAGCACACTCACTGATCTAGAAATAGTTATAGGAAGGCTGGATGATAGGGTCATCCAAGTCCAACAATTTATAGAGGATGATGAATTCATGAAATTGATAGAGTTCAAGAGCTTTTTGTATAAGGTAAAAAAGAGTTAATTAATGCTCAAGATGAAACTAGGAGAATTAGATGAACAAAAGCTAGAACTGGTTGAGAAGTTGCAGGCCTACGATCCTAAGAGTGAAGTCATGAATTTGGAGGATGCCAGGGATCTTTTGCAAAGAAGTAGGATGTTGTTGGTACTTGGATGGGATTTGGAGCAAGCATTTATGCTTGATCAGATCGTAAGATAGGAGAATACCATTTCATATGAGGCATATGGTGCTGATGGATTACAAAGAGGAACATGTTTCAACATTGACACCAAGTCTTTGGAAGTTTGGACCATGTCTCCTACAAAAAATAAGCCTAAGTTGATTGATGTGTAGAGCACAAAATAGGGAAACATGGTTGTGTGGACTTTACAGGGCACTTCATGCATATAGATTTCAAAGGCCATGAAACATTTTTCATTCATGAATGAGGCCAAGGTGGAAGAAATAAAGACAAGGCTTGCCAAGTTTGTACATGATTATATTGATGTGAGGAAGCTCTATGAGGATGAGCTTAGGAAAATCCATGTCTACAAGAAAAGGATTGAAGAACTTGAGGCTAAGGTCCAAGTACTAGAGGCTGAAATTGCATCCCTTAGAGAGCAACTTGTAAATGTAGAGCAAGTGGTTACTACATACAAAGCCAAGAAAAAATTAATCAAAAGCAACCAGTTAAGGATGCAACTAAGGCCCCAACACAAACAGATGAGCTAGAGGAAAAGTATACAATAGAACCTAGCAGAATGAGCATTGATTCTCCACCAACTCAACAAGGAGATGACATAAGGACATTTGTGCTTAAGTGTATGGCTAGCCATAGGGTTGAAACTATAAAGAGTATATCTCAATATGCCCATTTATTATTGTTTCTTTACAAATTGTTGAGCAATTTTGTAATGAAGCACTTTCGTGGCTATCACCTACATTCAATCTGTGGGGGCCATTTACCCAATTCTTAGAGAGGCTTATCATGCTGATGGCTAAAAAAGCTAGATTTGCCTGACAAGATAATCATAGTGAAGGAGGGCCTGTAAATTGTTAAAGAGTTAATTGGTTTCTTCACTAGGAAATTGCAAATAATACAGGAAAAGATGAGAATGTTATCTCAGAGAATTGAGCCTTGCATACCACCAATTTTGGATGCTACTGGTGTAGTGAGGGATTGGCATGAATGGTCTGATGCATTCAATACAATTTTGCCTTAGGAGACCACAGTGGCAATTTTTGAAGATATCAGTAATGCTCCTTTCCATAATTTGGTTGACTCCTTGTATAAAATTGAGATAGATTTGAATAAATTAATAGTAGAGTCCAAAGCTATGATGGATTCTAGGTGGACTAAATACACTAAGGACCTAGAAGAGGTCAAAACTATAGTGTGGCCCACCAAGCAAGAGATCTATGTGTGGGAAGCAGTGGGAGAAATAAAGGCCTTATCGACAAGAAGCAGCTATGATGTAATTAAGGATAAAGGTAGTGAGAGATTAAAAGATAGGATCAGATACACTTATCACTTTATTAGAAGGATAAAACTCATACATTTTCATATCAAAATTTGAAGCTTATGAGGATGCGAATGACAAAAAAAGACAAAGGGGAGTAAAGTCAAAGTGCATGACATAAATTTTCACCTGTTGACTTCTTCAACTACTTCCTCTTTTTCATCAAACACTAAGGAACGTCTTGTATATCTTTTTGGGCATGTCTTGCTACCGTTTGTATCCATTCAAGTTTTGACATGTGTCCTCCTCCCATCTATAGCTTGTTGAGATCCTATATAAGGATTTCCAAGATGGGGAGTTGAGGTTGGATGTTTTTATATATTTTTAGTTTATGTTACTTTACAGTCTGTCTAGTTTGTGTGATTGTATGAACAAGTTTAGGCTTGTGAATTTGAAAGGACGAATGAATATTAATGATCAAATTGCCAAGTTTTGAGCTATATTGTGAGTGTATGTTAGTATTGTGTTCATTTTCAAGGAAAATAATACAAAGGGGTAATTTTTGTATATTTGTGTATTCAAATTTTGTCTCCTTCCTTGCATATCTGTGATTTTGAAATTGAAATGAGAAATGTTCTTTTAGTTTAATACAATTTGGATAGATTGTATATCTCCTATTGATTGCATTTAGTTCGAAGGATTAAGTAATTTCTTTTAATAAGTGATAGGGTTTTGGGTATGTAAGAAGGATATGATAAGAATGAGATTTGGAATGTACTATTGACAAATTTAATTGCAAGTCAATTAAATAGGTCTAAGATTTTTGGTTTTGACTTTGTCTAGCAACAGATAAGGCATTGATCACTTGTTTTCAGTTGCAAGTTGATGGTTTATATAGTTGCAGAACATATACATCAATCATAATCAATTTTCCATTTCATGTAATGAAGAACTAAAAAGTTGTTGGTCAGCCCTTATTTGTAATTGCTTTCTTATTTGATTATAAATAGCCATTGTAATCAAGAAGTTAATTACAAATCTAAGAAGAAGATTATGATCATTTTTCTGCTATAGGGGATAATTTTGAAGAGATGAATATCATAAAATTTGTCAGATAAATCCCGAAGGTTTTTCCCACCTTGGCCCTACAGAGCCTAAAGTGAAGGGGGTATTCATATACTCTATTGAAGTTGGTCCACAAGCTAAGACTAATCACACTAAATATAGGATTTGGCTAATCCTTAGGTCTATTTTTGTCTTATGTATTCTATTTTTGTCTTATGTATTTTGGTATTGGGTTTAAGGTACCTAGTAGTATAAAAAACAACCAACAGGCTCAAAAGATGATCCATTAACAGGCCTTCATTGTCATCTCAATCTCTGATTTTCTTGGCATCCCTTCAAGCAATCACTCTTCTTCTCTTCTCTACTCTTCTCAACCTTCTGCTTAAGTTTCCAATCAATAGCATCAACAACTAATCCAATCTTCAAAAAATTCTTAAGGTTATCCCTTGTACCTCCTTAAATAGGTAATTATGATATTTTTTCGTTTAAACACCACCATAGATCTTAGGGTTACAATCAGATTCAACACATACAATGAATTTGTCCACTTTCTTGTTCATCCTCCTATTTTCTAGAAACTCCTCTTTCAAATTAATCCATTGATTGATGACCTAAACCTTTCCTTGCATTAAATATTCTAGGTCATCTATCCTTATCTTCAACATGCTTTCCATATTCCAAGAAATCAAATCTATCAACTAGAAATTATGATTTCTCATAAACTGTCAAAATGTTGTCCCTCAACCAACACTGTATTCTGACACTCAGTCATCACTTGGTTACTTGGATGTTACTAAATTCTATTTTTCAACACATTTATTAATGCTCGGTCAGTACTAATGCTCAATCAACACTATTTCAGCTCGACTTATACTATGGCTCGATTAACACTAGATTCACTCAGCACAAACTTCAAGTTCCTTAATCTTCTATTTTGTTGCTTAGGCAAGCCTATGCATTTGTTTAGTTTTTGATCACTTCTTCAAGTCTTTAGTAAAACTTTCTTCTCCACTTGTAACATGATTTAAAAAATCACTTTATCTTATCAAAGTCTAAATAATCAAGTGTCCATTGCAGTCTCTTCTTCATAACTCAACCTTTCCTTTAGGTTCTTTTTCTATGACCAACTTCTCAAATCCTCTTCATCAATCATATAGATATGACACTCAGATCAGATAGAAAACTATCTCACCAATAAGCTTTGACATTAATGACAACATAAAAATCGTTCCAATTGTAGTTTCCAACAATATCCCTCTGTGGCATTAATGGAAACACAATAGTTACCATGCAATCAAAAACATGTACTGAATCAAGAAAAATCCCTCTATGTACATAGTATCAGATCTTCATTAATATCCTTAGTTTCATTTTGATTCTCATCTCTGTGTCTAACAATCTCTTTCTTTAGTTTCATTCTAATTCTCATCCATGTAGCTTTGATATGCAACACATATGCTCCCTTTATCATATCAGATCATGAAATCAATCAGATTCTTTTGTATTACTGGCAACACCTTGCTTCTTATTCAATATCTCCCTCTTTGACAACAATATCTCCCATAAATTCCTCATGATAATCTCTCTTTTACTACATGGGTAACTCTCTTTCATCTTCTTCCTTTTTGACAACAATGCCAAAGATAGTTTAACTCATGCATCTATTCAATGTAGATATCTTCATGTTAGGACTAGATTCTTCACTTGTCATCTATGTATGAATGATACAACATGATTCTTTCCTTCTTCCTCCACTTCTATTTCAAGAAACTCCTAAAGTAGGACTTTCTGCATCAACTTGTAAGATATTCTGATCAACGCATTTGATGTAGATCACTATCTTAGCTTAGGTAGCTTTTTCTAGGGGAATCACCCCTAGTTTATCTCTTAGATATTTGTGAGCATCTTTAGGTAAAACTTTAATAAAAATATCAACTATTTGCTCCTTAGTATTTACATACTCCAATTTCACTTCTTTGTCTTCAACTAGCTCTCTTAAGTAATGATACTTGATAGCAATATGCTTTGTCTTTGTGTGCATTACATGATTCTTTGATATGTTAATAGCACTAGTGTTATCACATTATACAACCACTACATCCATGATCTCTTCCTTCATACCTTTTAACAATTGCTTGATCCATATGATATTTGAACAATTCACTACTACTGCCACATATTCAAGTTCAGCTTTTGATTGAGAAATGAAGTTCTACTTCTTACTTGTCCATGAAACTAGTCTCTTTCCTAGAAATAATGCTCAACCACTTGTACTTTTCTATCATCAACATTTCCTACCTAATTAGAATAAAAAAAAACATTTAGTTCAAACTTATCATTCTTCTTGTAATACAATCCATAGTCTTCTGTTCCATTCATATATCTTAGTACCCTTTTTACTGCCATCAAGTGATTCTCCTTAGGACTTGCAAAAAATCTTGCAACTATTCCAATTGCTAATGCAATATTAGGTCTTCTATGAACAATATACTATAATTTTCCAATCATTGATCTATACAATGTCTAACTTTCACATTAGTGGAATCATCATTCTTAGATAAATTATGTCCAATGGCCATAGGTGTACGAACTGGTCTTGAATTTTCCATTCCAAATGTTTTCAATATCTTCTTGATGTATTTGGATTGAGTAATGAAGATACCTTGCTTCATTTGATATACTTGTAATCCAACAAAGAATTTGATCTCACCAAACATTGACATTTCAGATTCCTTCTTCATCTCATCAACAAATGATTTTCATAATTCTCCCTTGCCTCCAAATATGATATCATCAACAAAGATTTCAGATAATAATACCTCAATGTTCTTACCAATCTTCAAGTACATATTGTTGTTATCATTAGTTGTTGCAAATCCAATCTTCACCAAACAATTGTGTAGTCTTTCATACCATGCTCTAGGGGTTTGTTTCAAACATATAGAGCCTTGTGTAGCTTGCACACCATATTCTCCTTGTTGGGGTCAAAAAATCCTTCAAAATTTCTCTATGTACATTTCTTTTTCAAGTATTCCATTTAGAAATGTAGATTTGACATCCATTTGGTATACCTTAAATCCTTTATAAGAAGAATATGCAAGTAGTGTTCTAACTCCTTCTAGTCTTTCTAAAAGGGAAAATGTTTTCCAATAGTCAATTCCTTCTTCTTGTGCATATCCTTTGCATACTAGTCTAGCTTTATTCCTTGTGACTTCACCTTTTCATTCAGCTTGGTCCTAAATACCCACTTTGTTCCAATAACATTTTTGTCTAGGTACCAGTGTCCATGTTTTTTTCTTTTGTATCTGCTCAATTTATTCATTCATCACTTGTATCCAACCTTCATTCTCCAAATAATATTTTATAGATTTGGGCTTGTTGTGACATGGAGCCCAATCAGACTTGGAGGTTTACTCAGTGCAGTTTCCCTCCAAATTATTTCTATGGGGGTTCGGGGGCAGCGCCCCCAGGATGGGGTCAAGGGTCATCACCCCAGGTGCACTCCCTATCATAGTACAGGGTGGGGTCAAGGGGCAACGCCCCTTTGGGGGTTTCCTAGGGCAATGCCCTTATGGGGGTTTTCTACGGAAGTGCCCCCAAAGCTAAAAAAGACATTATATTGTAAGGCATCAACTACTATTTTTCTATTGGATGACTTATTTTAGCCCTAATTTTGTAAGCAAAAAAAGCTTGTATAAAATGGATTTGGGTTAGGAATTTCATAATGTACGGTGATAGTGTAGCTTCTTGTAATGGTATTGAGCTATAAGGGATTATGAATTGTAATCACTACTTGTTATTGGTGGATGTAGCCTAGGGATTGGGTGAAGCAAATTAAATCTCTGTGTCTTGTTTTCTCTTCTGTGTGATTTATTACTTTTTGATATTGGTTATATTTGCATGTAATTATTATTTCTGTATGAGGTAAATCCTAATAGGGCTCAAACTCACAAAGTAAACATGTTTCACTTTCGAGTCTCTTCCTTGTCATAACACTAGATTCTTTATCTCCAATGATTTTCTTAGGTACATGATGTCTTCTTACATATTTTTCTAATATAGGTTATTTCCTTCTCTCTTCTTCTACAAGTTCATCTTGAAAAATAATTTCAAGCTCATTATCTATCTCAGGTTTAGGTTCAGATTCATGTTTTCTTACTAGACAATGTCATCCTAATGTTCGATTACCTCTGTCTATGACTCAACATTGTTTAGATGTTTCTCGCTAGCCACTTTATACTACTTGACAACATTTTTTTGTTGATTTGTAGATTTGTTCCCTTGTTTAGGTGGGGTGCTAAGAGCACCATCATTCACTATATGAATGTAGTGTAGTCTTTAGGTTTGGTCTTGCATTTAAGTTTGTTCTTTTCTCTATATCCATCAACTTTCACATTTGCACTTTCCACAACTTTGTTATAGTTAGAGTTCAAACACTTATAAGATTTTCTCTTAGTGGAATAATCTAGGAATATGCCTTCATTACTTTTAGGATCAAGTTTTCCATTTCCATTATCCTTAAGTATATAGCATTTGCTTCCAAAAACTTTAAAATACTTTACATTGGGTGCATATCCATACAATAATTCAAAAGGTATAAAATTTATACCTTTGTTGACTTGCACTTTTTTCAAAGTATAAACTATTGTACTCATAACTTCTCTTTAATATTTCTATGACACATTTTTCTCCACCATCAGTGTTCTAGCACAGTCCATGATTGATCTATTTCTAGAGGGGTCCTTGGTGCTAACATCTACCTTTTTATTCCTCTATCATTGAAGAATATGTTAAATTTGATGGAAATGCATTCTCCACCTCTATTAGATCTCAAGCACTTCAAAATATTTCCTATCTCCTTTTTAACTCTAGCCAAATACCACTTAAATTATTGAAAAGCATCATATCTTTCTTTGAGAAACATCACAGTGATCATTCTAGAGTAATCATCAACAAATAGAATGAAATATTTGTCTCCACAATAGATTTGAACACCAATAGGTCCACATAGGTCAGTGTGAACTAATTCCAAAATTTCATCAGATGAATATATCTTGCTCTTGAAACTAGACTTTGTTAATTTTTTCCAATTGACATTGTTTACACATAGCATTATCAGGTTTCTTTAGTTTTTAAAAACCTCTTACTCTTTTCATCTTACTAATGCTAACCAAATTGTCAAAATTTAGATGACGTAGTCCCTTGTGCCATAACCAAATATCTTCATATTGTGCAAACAAACATGTCTCACTAGATAAATTTAGAAAGAATAAGTTACCTCTTGTTTGGTCACCACTTCCAATCAATTCACCACCAAAATCAAATATTTTGGCCTTTCTGCGATGAAATTCAACTCTGTATCCTAATTTTTTCAACTGTGAAACACTCAACAAGTTATAGCTAAGTCCTCCAGTCTAGTAAACATTGTCACATTTGATCTTATCAGTCAGTTGTATTGATATTTTACCTTTTATAAGACATGTTGCATCATTACCAAATTTAACACAACCACCCTTGTATGGTCCAATGTTCTCAAATTTACTTTTATCACTAGTCATGTGAGTTAACCATTATCAACTATCCACCTATCAATTTTATTCACATATAAGAATGCAATTTGCTCATCTTCATCAAAATATTCTTTCATAGAAACATAGACTACTTCTTCATCATTACTTTCAGATTCATTATCAATTTCTTCTTCAACAATGTAACAAGATTTCTTACCTTTGTCTTTATAGTCCTTTTTTCTCTTATTGTCTCGGTCATCTCTTCTTCCTTTGTACTTTCTTTCTCTTTTATCATCCTTGTTTTCTCTGTTAGGACATCTTGCAGAAATATGACTAACTTTTTTGCATGAAAAATAGATTATAGGAAGTTTAAATTTATATTTTCCTTTGCCTCTTACAAAACCTCTATCCGTCAGTGCATTAAGCTCATCAAGTTTATCATCAGAAGAATCACTGTCACTTTTCACATATATTCCTTTTCACTATGATTTAAAAGTAGATTCAATAGAGGTAGGAGTGAAATTATCAAAATTTGACATCTCAAAAGTAGTAAGCCTACCAATTACACCTTCTAGAGTTAGGTCATTACCTAGAGTACATCTCAGTTCTTGTATTGTAGAAACCCTAATAACATAGACAAGAAGTAGAGTTCTCAATACCTTATTGATTACGGTGTCATCATCAACCTTTCCATTGGCTCCTCTTATAGCATTTATAACCTCTTTTATTCTTCCACAATACTGGACTATATTCTCACCTTCTGTCATTCTCATTTCATCAAACTTATCTCTCAAGCTTTATGAATTTTTCACCCAGAACATTCTTATCTCCTCCATAGATGATCTTTAGTGTATCCCACATTTCTTTAGCTTTCTTGTAGGGTTTAATTTCATCAAACTCAACATGGCTTAGGGATAATGCAATCTCCAACTAGCTTGGTTGAGTTCTTGCTTCTCTTTTAGCCACTAAGCTGTTAGAGGAAGAACTATTATTTCCATATATGCATTGTCCACAAAATGTATTACACCATCTTTGATTCTCACTAGATGTAGCTTCATTAAACTTTTCCATCTAGGAGACTTCTCTTTGTTCAACCTTGGCACCTCCTTTTTGTACATCTTGATCTTTAGCTTCAAGTACCTTCAAAATTTTCTCCACAAGAATAAAGGCTTTGATACCAATTGTTAGAATATTTAGAATAACTTAGAGGGGGGGTGAATCAATTTTTCAAAGTCTAGATGTACCAATTGAACAAATAAACACTTATTTAACTTTAGATCTTAACATTTGTTAGCTTGGCCTTTGTAGTAAACTTTCAATAATCATAAACTAGTAGTCTACTATCCTAAATATAAAAAACTTGTAGAATATAAATATTATCAGTAAATCACCACATATAACATCCACACAAGTTTGACACTAGGATTTCACATGGAAACCCAATTTGGAAAAAACCACCAGTAACATGTCACCAATATTTCACTCTTCTGAAGTGAGCTCTGTTAGAAGCCAACCCTACTAAAGGTTATACTGTAAAAGACATTGGCTGCTATTTTTCTATTAGACGACTTACTTTAGCCCTAATTTTGTAAACAAAAAAAGCTTGTATAAATTTTCTTATGGTTAGGGATTTCATAATGTATGGTGATATTGTAGCTTCTTGCGATGGTATTGAGATGTAAGAGATTTTAGATTATAATCATTGGATAATAATAATATTGGACTTGCTATTGGTGGATGTAGCCTAGGGATTAGGTGAACCATGATAAATCTTTGTGTCTTGTGTTCTCTTCTATGTGATTTATTATTATTTTGATATTGGTTATATTTTCATGTAGCAATTATTTCTATTTGAGGTTAATCCTAACAAGTGGTATCATAGCCAGAGGATCATCATTTATTTTTTAGCTAGACTGACATCATTTTTTTTAGCTAGACTGTCGTCATTCTTTTTGGCTATCCTCTGCAGAAAGGTCTCACGGTTGAGTGGGAGCAATGGTAGACAAGGGTAAGTTAAAGGTTGAGAAGTTTAATGGGTAGAACTTTATGGAAAATGCAAATAGAGGACTATCTTCATCAGAAGGATTTATGGAAGCCATTGGAAGGAAAAACCAAGAAACAAAGAACTATGACATGAGAGGATTGGGAGATTTTAGATAGAAAGGCACTTGGAAACATTTGATTACACTTGACACCATCAATGAAATTTAACATTACAAAAGAAAAGATGATGAAAGAGTTGATGCAAACCCCAACAAATTTGTATGAAAAGCCCTCCGCTTCAAATAAGGTATTTTTCATGAAGTGTTTATTTAATATGAAGATAGAAGGTGGATCTATTGCAAATCATTTGAATGAGTATAATATTGTTACTAGTCAGTTATCTTTTATGAATGCCAATTTTGATGAAGAAATTAGGGCTCTCTTGATTTTGTGTTCTTTGTTGGAGAGCTATAATGGCTTGGTAATGACTATGAGTAATTCTATTTCATGATCTATATGCTAAAATTTGATGATGTGATTGGTGTTATTCTGATTCAGAAAAATCATAGGAAAACCTAAGCTAGATCTACATCAAGAAGTGCTTTGAACACACAAAGAAGAGGAATGATGATTGAGAGAGGAAACAATTCTAGAAATTGTGGGAAATCAAGAAAAAAATCAAAGGGGAAGAGGTCTCAATCTAGAGGACCAAGAGATTGTTGGTATAGTGGGAAACCAAGGCATAATAAGAAATATTATTGGACTCAAAAGAACAAGGGAGGTAAACAAGAAGGGAACAAGGAGGTAAATGTGGTAAGTAAAAAATTCGAAGAGGATGCTTTGCTTCTTTCTTTAGAAAGTGTTGACAATCCTTGGGTTTTAGATTCTATGGCTTCATTTCATGCTACACACTATAGAGGTTATAAGTGTTGACAATTGGCTATATATAGATATGTAAATATTGTCATTAATGGCAACACATGGTGTACATGCTTGTAGATAACCTTGAAAATAAAGATACTTAGCTTTTTGGTACTCAAAAAATTGTCTAAGTATGAAAATGGTTTGCAACAATGTATTATTTTGTATGCAACTTATTGCCAATGTCATATTATGACTAGCAAGATTACATGGAGGTAGAATTAAGTGAGCAGAACATGTGGTTAGCATTGCTTGCAGGAATACTAAATCTGACAGTTTTTCTTCATGTTCTAGTGAATACAGTTAGATAGAAACAAAGAACAATATTTGAAGTATAACTTGTTTATAAGATGTTATTCTTTATAGAGAAGATATATGTTGATGATGATGTGTATAACCTTGGACATCAGTATAGATAGTACGAAAAAGAGATATTTAAAATTTATAGAAGATTAGAATGAAAAGTACAAGAATTATTTTGTTTACAAAATAATTACTTGACCAATTAGGGATGACATCCTAGATGTTTACTCTAATCTGGAAATTTTATTTTGGTCTTAGCCGACCTAGCAAAGTTTAGTGAAAGTAATGGTATTTATGCAAAGAGATATTGCAAAATTATGTGCAAGTGAATTGTGAAGCAATTTGTGAAGGTATATGCAAAATTTGTGAATGCAAAGTTTTGTATCATGTGCATAAGTGAATTTCTTATAACCTGATTTTGTGATCCAAGATCGAGCTGAGATCAGAGATCAGCTAGAAAGAAGATACAAAATCTATATTTATATACTTGAGTAATTTAAATGATAAATTACTTGTTTGGGCATGAGCTCTTCTTGTAATTGAAAGTGCATTTTTGGGTAGTGAGCTCTTCTTGCATTCATTGTACCACAACTCCTTATAGGGTTGGAATATCCTAACAGGGATTCAAAGTCTCCTAATAGGGACTCTTATGTACTGAATGTGTTTATAGACTCCTATTAGGGTCCATCTTGAAACAAGGAATATATATCATTATATCTTTGTGGGCATCATTCCCACCGGGTTTTTTCCTTGGCCAAGGTTTCCCTAGTTAACAAATTTGGTGTTATGAGTTCTATTTGTGCATGGTTACTCTTACTATTCATCATTACTTGTTTACTTTCTTATGTATGGTTCAAAGTAATAAATAATATCCAATTAGTAACAAAAGTTTGTAGAATACCAATTCGTCTCCCCTTCTCAGTATTCCCTATTTCTAACAATAAGAAGAAGGGATGTCATATTCAATGTGAAAGTGTTGTACAAAGATCTGTTGTAGCAACATGAGAAGAAAGAAAATGATTATGTAGTGCTGGATGATACTCTAAAAGATGATGTTCCAATAGTTCCTCATGATCTACAATGACCCCAACAACGCACCCCCCAGTGAATGTTAGACCATCAACAAGGCTAAGTAGACCTCTAGAAAGATTTTCTCCTTCTTTGTATTCTATTTTACCTACTGATGCTAGTGAACCTGAATTTTATGATGAAGTTGTGCAAGTGGATGCTAAGATTCAGTGGGAGTCTGCAATGAAAGAAGAAATGGACTCTTTGTTGAAAAATAATACATGAAATTTATGCAAGTTGCTTATAGGTAAAAGGGATTTACAGAATAAATGGGTTTACAGGTTGAAAGAAGAGAATGGAGGTAAGAAATGCTTTAAAGCCAAGTTAGTGGTAAAAGGATTTGCACATAAAAAAGGTATTGATTTTGATGAGATATTATCTCCTATTTGTTAAAATGACTTCTATTCACACTGTTTTAAGTATTGTGGCTATTGAAAATTTGCATTTGGAGCATCTTGATGTTAAAAAAAACTTTCTTCATGGTGATTTGGATGAAGAGATATATGTAGTATAGCCATAGGGATTTGAGGTCAAAGATAAGAAGAACTTAGTGTGAAAATTGCAAAAAATTTTATATGGCTTGAAGAAAGCACCTTAGTAATGGTATTTGAAATTTGACAGTTATATGCATGAACATGGTTACATTCAGTGTCATTTTGACCATTGTGTTTATTTTAAGAGGTTAGATAATGACAAATACATTATTTTATTTTTATTAGTTGATGATATGCTTGTAGCTGGGTCCAACATGAATCATATTAAGGGGTTAAAAGAACAGTTAGAACATTCAATTTCTATGAAGGATTTGGGGCTAGCAAAAAAATTCTTGGTATGAAAATTTGCAAAGATAGGAAGAATAGGAAATTGACATTATCTCAGGCTAATTAGATTGAGAAGATGTAATATTTCTTTATGGAGAATGCTAAAGCTATTAGCACACCTTTACCTGGTCATTTAAAATTGGTTAAGGAGATGTGTCCAAAGACACTAGAAGAGGAGGCTAAAATGTCCAAGGTACCTTATGCTTCAGCTATGGGAAGCTTGATGTATGCTATGGTATGTACTGGGCCAGATATTGCACATGAAATGAGTGTTAGAGGGTATATGAGTCATCCAGGACTTGATCATTGGAATGCAGTTAAATGGATTCTCAAATATTTGAAAGGACCAATGAGTAAGTGTTTAAACTTTGGGAGCTCTACTACTGATTTATAGGGGCTATTTTGACTTAGATTTGGCAGGGGATATTGATACAAGGTAGAGCACTACAGGTTATGTATAAACTATTGGTGGGGCAGTAGTGAGTTGGATTTCTTGGTTGCAAAAGGTTAATGCTTTATCCACTACAAAGTCAGAGTATGTTGCTTCTACAAAGGAAGCCAAGGAGATGATATGGCTTTAGTTCTTCATAGAAGAATTGGGACACCCATAGAGGGATAATTATTTGTTTACAGATAGCAAGAATGCAATTAATCTTGCAAATAATTTTTCTCTACATTCAAAGACAAAATACATATAGTTATAGTAGCACTTCATTCGGTAAATTTTGGATAATGGACAATTAAAGATGGAGAAAATACATATAGATGATAATCTAGCGGATATGTTTACCAAGGTAGTAACAAAGGAGAAGTTGAACTCCTCTTCAACTTTGGTTGGCCTTCTAGAATGAATAGGATAAAAGAACATCAGAGTCCAAGCCAGTTTGATATTTTAGTGAGCATTATAGGTTTAGCAATGCTATGATCAATCTGCAAGTGGGAGGTTATTATTGTGGAGTTTGATTAGTCTCTAAGTGGGAGATTATTGTGATGTGGAGCCTAATTAGACTTAGAGGTTTATTCGGTGTAGTTTCCCTCCAGATTATTTCTATGAAGGTTTAGGGGTAACACCCCCAAGATGGGGTCAAGGGCCAACACTTGGACAACTTATTGTAACCCTAATTTTGTAAGCAAAAAAAGCTTGTATAAAATGCCTTAGGGCTAGGGATTTCATGATGTATGGTGATTTACGATCACCTAGGTGATTTTTTTATGACCAACTTCTCAAATCTTTTTCATCAATCATATAGATATGACACATAGATTAGATAGAAAAATGTCTCACCAATAACATTTGACATCAATGAAAACATAAAAATTGTTCCAGTTGAAGTTTCCAACACTTCATCCACATGTACAATTATGACCTGACATTTGGTTCAACTATTTGTCCTTCCTTGGTGCTGGGGTCTATTCATTAATATAATTAACATAATGATAATCTTAATTATAGTTGTATGCATGTGTGTGTGTGTGTATTATTATATTAATTGATCTCACAAGTTTTTCCTGCTAAAGCTACCAAACATCAACATGTTGTTTTTATTTATTTGTATGCAAATGACTTAATCATAACATGAAGTTCTATATATTTGGTTGATGTAATCAAGGTAGTTCTATCATAGACAATTGAAATGAAGGATCTTGGAAAAATGCATGATTGCTTAGGAATTGAAGTATAATGAAACAATGGTAGGACTTTGATTACTCAAAGTAAGTATGTAAAAAAGTTAATCCAAAAGTTTAATATGCAAGATTGTAAAGTGATGCAGGAGCATCCAATGGTGTTAAGGCAATCTTGTATCACCCAAAAATATGCTTAGATTTAGTTTCTATTTAAAGTGTTTTCATTTTTGGATACCCATTTGGGTCAAATAAAGATTCCAACTGTCATAGTTCCACTATTGGTTTTTTGGGTTAGATTTTTTGAGCACCTTGGGATACATGCTAATGTAGAAAATGGGTTATTTTGTAATTGAGACATAATTATGATGAGTTAGAGGGTGTAAGTTGGAGGGATGATGATATTTTTAATTTAAAACACTCTAGAAAAAGAATCAGGTCAAAAGGCTTTATGGTTATTGGAGTTTTAAGTTGCCTGGAGACCTCCTAAGCGCACTTCAAAGTCAGATTTGAGGAACTAAATGAACTTTTATGGGCTTGAAAAATGGGGGATGAAAAAATATTTCCATAGGGCTATAGAGAACTTTGAGAGCTTTCCAAAAATGTAAACAGTTTGTCAATCAGAGTCCTGGATCAAAAGTTATGCCTCCCAGAAGTTGGACTACCATTTCTGGATTCATCTAACTTTACACCAGCTTCTAATGTGATTTCTAGAACCTTCTATTTTGGAAATGGATTCCAAATGACATATTCTAGAATGTATTCCTAACCATAAACCTAATTGGGGTTTTTTTAAGAACATTTCTGGCATTGTAAAGGCAATTATGGGTGGAGTTTGAGAGAAGGTACTCTAAGGAGGACTTTTCTCTAGGATCTGACCATTGTAAGTCCATAGGGCATGTCTTTGGGTCTATTTACATGTACTAAATGTAGTAGCATATTTTACTGATAATAATATTCTCCCCTTTTTCCTATTGCATTCATTTTGGTTGTGGTTTGTGCCCTCATCATAAAGTAACATGTACTACATTAGAACAAGATTTTGAGTTCTCTTGTGATAGTGATGCTTTAGAAGTCAATAGGACATTGTATAGGCAGATGGTGGGAGTCCAAACCACTTGACCATTGTAAGACCTGATATTTCATTTTTTGTCAACATTCTTACCAATTCATGTCTAATCCTCTCAAGGTCCATTAGAATGCAACACAAAGAGTCCTGCAATATCTAGAAGGAACCATATCTTTTGGTAGTAAATATACTAGCCATTTGAATGTTGAGTTGATAGGTTACTTTGATTCTGATTGGGTAGGAGATCCAGATGACCGTAAATCAACAATTGACTATGCATTCAATATAGGATCATGTTTTATTTCTTGGACCAATAAGAAGCAACCAACTATTTCTCTAGATCAATTTTTTCTTCATCTTCTTCCACAATTTTTGCTAGAAATACCTATCAAAATTGCTATCTTAATTTTAAACTATAAACTTTTGAAGACCATGTAATCTTGCTACTTCTCTGAAAAACAATTCTACCACATGAAGAACATCGCTAGTCTTCTTCTAGGGAATTAAATGTGTCATCTTTGAAAACTTGTCAACTACTAGAAAAATTGAATCATACCCTCACCAAGTCCTTGGTAAATGAAGAAAAAAATCCATGCTGACATCCTCCTATGACTTCTTTGGTATAGATAATGACCTACACAGCCTTGTGTTCTTCTCTACTCCTTTTTCCATCTAACATACTCTAAAACTCTATACAAACTTCTTGACATCTTGTTGCATCTATGGCTATTAGTAATTCTCATTAACCAAAGTAATATTCTTATCTCTACCAAAATGTCCATCCACTCCTCCACTATGCTTCTCCTTGATGAGATTCTCCCTTATTAAAATTATTGGAATGTAGAACCAAATTCCTTTTAATAACATACTATCTTATATTATGAAATCCAACCACTTTGTTCTATAAAGTGTAACATGTTTTGTACAAGCTTTCTAAGCTTCACCAAAATCAGGATCCTCTAGATACAGACTCATGAGTTCCTTGAGCCCAACCACCTCAATTTGCATCTGTGTTAGCAAAAGTTGTCTCCTACTAAGAGCATTTGTAACTCTATTAGACTTCCCACTCTTGTGTTTCAAAAAAAAAGTGTAATTCTTTAAAAAATCAACCTATTTCAAATGTCTCTAATTCAACTTTCCTTGACTATTCAAAATTGCAAAGCTTGCTAATTAGTATACAAAGAAAAATCCTTAGGAAGAAGATAGTGTGTCAACATCTTAAATTTCTAAACTATAGCATAAAATTCTTGATCATTAACATAATATTTTCTCCTAGCATCATTTTACTTCTCACTGAAATAAGTAACAAGTCTACCTTCTTGGATCAAAATAACTCCTATTGCAGTATCACCAGCATCATAGTCTACTTGAAACACCTTGTTAAAAGATGGAAATTCTTAAACATTTTTTTTTGTAACTTTTAGTTTTAACAAATTAAAACTCTTATCTGCACCTACAATCCACTTAAACTCTTTCCTATTCACTCTCATTTTTTAAGTCAAGGGTCCACAAATACTGTTAAAACTCATGTTTTGTAAAAGCTAGCCGATCCATGAAAATATATTACTTTAATAACATTCCTTGGAGTAGGCCATTCAAGGATAGCCTTCACTTTCTAAGGGTCCATTTTTAGACCTTCTACTGAAACTACAAATCTTAGATACACTAACTCTATCTTCACAAAACTACACTTCTTCAGAATAATCAAAAAAATTTCTTCCCTCAATTTCTCAAACACCCTATGAATATGCATGATATACTCCAATATCTTACTAAATATTAAAATATCATCTAGTTAAAAAAAGAAAAAATTACCCATAAATTCCTTCAGTACCTCATTCATGAGCTGCATGAAAGTGCTTGGTGCATTGGTTAGCCCAAAAAGGATGACTAACCACTCATATAGTCCCTCCTTTATCTTGAAACTTGTCTTCCACTCATATCCTTTGATTTGAATATGATGATATCCACTCTTCATATCTATCTTTGTAAAATACACAGCTCCCCTCAAATAATCCATAATATCATCCATCTTTGGCAATGAAAATATGTACTTAATTATGATCTTATTGATAGCCCAAGAATTTATACACATCGTCCATTCTCTATTGTTCTTCAGTGTTAATGATTTTGGTACAAAACATGGACTCAGACTCTCTCAAATCAACCTCTTTTGCAAGAACTCATGTACTTTTTTCTTCAACTCTTCACTTTCTATTGGTGTCATTTTGTGCACTATCTTATTTTGCCAAGTAGCTCCTTGAATCAAGTCCATATAGTGACTTATCTATCTCTCTAGTGGTGATCCATCAGGAATATTATCAGATACAATATCTGGAAACTCATCCAATAAATCTCAACTTCTATAGATTTATCCTTCAGTGCCTTCATCTTATGTTTCACTCCATCCTTTGTTTGAGTATAGGTATTCACATGACGATCATGTACAACATGCATGTGAAATTGCCACAACCTACCCAATAAAATATGACACATGTCTATAGGTATGATATCACAAAATACCTCATCCTAGTAACTCCCAATATTGAACTTCGCTAGGCATTGTTCACTGACCATGACCTTGTGGTCATCCAATATCTACGCAATACAATACAGACATGGATATTTATGCCTCTTGAGAGTTAACTTCAAGACCATCTCTTTTGAGACCAAATTTTTAGTGCTTCCACCATCGATAATCACATCTCAAAACTTATATTCACACTTGTATTTGGTGTGAAATAAACTCCTACTTTGATCAAGTTCATTCTTACCGCTCAGTAAGACTCTTCTATTTAACTAGGACTTCTCCTCTTTCAATATCTTTAGAATGTGATGATTTTTTATCTCTATCCACATATAAAACTCTAGCCTAGAATTTGGTTCAACTATTTGTCCTTCCATAGTGTTGGGGACATTCAAATTCCCTATGCCCTTCTTCTCTGTAGTGAAAACATGTTCCACAAAAACCTCCTCTTTGAGATCCTTGACCATTTCATCTTCCTCTCTAATCTCTATTATTATGATCATGGAAATGATTGAAATTGTTTCTCCTTTGGTTCTAATTTCTATTGTTGGCCTCATCCTTCTTTTTTTATCTTTATTTCTGCCTCCATAAGACTATCTGCTAGATCTTCCTCCACAACCCCTTCCACTTTGTTTTCTCTCAAACTTCTTGTTCAACTATTCCTCTACCCTTAGGGAAAATATGTATGCATCTTCAATATTGTTTATTTAGATTAGACTCAATTCTTCCTGAATGCTTGGCCTTAACCCATTAAGATAAGAAACAACTTTCTCCTTATCATCTTTCGCATGACCTATTCTAATGAGGACTCGATATAACTCTTCTATATACTCCTGAACATATATTCTCACTTCCTTCAACCCTTGTAATTTATTCATTAGATCAAGTTCTTAATCAATGAGAATGAATTGTCACTTTAATTTAGCTATCATTCAATCTCATCATGTGATTTTATCCCTTCCTCTTCTATTCCACTATAATTGAATCTCTTGCCACCAAATCTTTGCATGACCCTTTAGTTTGGTCTTTCCTCAATATCTTCATACTAAAAATATTCTTCTAATTCATTGATCTGATTGATCAATTCCTCTGTGTTAATATTTTTTTGAAAATATGGGAACCTCAAACTTAGGTATTTTCACAAACCTCAAACTTAGGTATTTTCCCAATCTTGGAAATGGCCTTCAAAAGCATTTCTTCCTCTGGGTTCAGAACTTTGTGTTCTGCTTCCCACTTAATGTTTCCTTCTTCTCTTTCATCCTCACTTTCATCTCTTATGAAAAAATTCATACCTCTGTGCACATGTTCTTGCAATTCTTGTAGTTGTCTTTGGAGGGCTCTAAAATCCTCAATTGTTACATATTTTCCTCTTTCACCACACTCTCTTTGTGGAGACATTTTTGTACTTCCATTGAAATGCTAGTGCAAACTGCCTTAGAGTCGATGATTTTTCTATACATTTATCCCAAACCCCAATCATGGTGCAAATTACCTCACAGTCGGTGATTTGTCTACACACTCAAGAACTCCTACTCTAATACCACTTGATGATGGATGCTCTCCTTAATACCAAAAACACATAACAAAAATAGAGAATTTTTTTTTTTTACAAGAATAGAAAATGGGGTTCTTATTATTTCCAAAAATGTGGAATTATAGATTTTTAGAAATACAATATGCAAAGCCACATGGGTGCTTTCTTTACAATTTATTTCAAGATAGAGCTAGGAATTCCTACTCAAAACTTCCCTAGACAATAATATGGACCTTCCTTGTATAGGAAATTTTCTATCACCCAAGAAGGATCTAGATATTTATCTTAAACCCCTAAGGTCGACCAACCCCCAAATAACTATTATTTTCTTATTAATTACATAGGGTTGGCTCAAACCATATTTTTAGGTAGCCAAACTTTCAAAGCCCATAACTTTCAAACTGTCACTTTGATTCACAACTATAAATACTTTTTGGAAATGATAGATCCTAGTTACGATGCCTTGACCACATAAGTATCATCAACCATGGTGTGACCTTATTTCAGAGCCTCTAAAGCCATAAAAATTAAGCTCAAATATTTCATACCCAAAAATCTCAATAGTTTTTGTAATACATATGATATGACAATGCATCTCCATTAGCAGGCTAGAATAACTAAAATGAACCTCCACCTATGAAATTAGAACATTTTGAGCTTATATAACCCACTTACTAAAAATATTAAGTTTTCACAAATAGTAACTCTGTATCGAAATAACCCTTATTGAAAATCCAAAAATACAAATATTTTTGGGTGATGCAAGATTTCCCTTACACCCAGGATGCTCTTTCATCAATTCTCTACCTTTGATTTGAAGATCTTAAACTAATTAAAGGCTTTTGATTTTTTCTTCAAGAATATTTTTTATATCATCTTTGATTAATCATCAATTACTATCATAAAATCTAGCTCTTTAGAGACTTGTTATCTTAGTAGGGCCAAACAAATCAATACAAACAATGATCAAACAATCGATTAAAATTTTATTTCTTAGAGTGGAAAGTAATTCTTGTTTTCTTTCTTATCTATCTTTCCTTGCAAAAATTCTTAGAAAGATTCTTCATCTTAGAAAAATCTCTAACAACAAAAATATAACTTACAGTAGCAATTTTGTCAAAGTTCACATGAGAATATCTTTTACATCACAACTAGATTTAATCTAGTTGAGCAATCAAACAAGTTTCCTATCCACTATTCAAAATAATTGTGTTAGATCTTGTTTTGGAGCCAGTAGCAATCTCCCATCCATAGTCATTTAAGACTTTGCACATGTCATCTTTTAAATATAATCCATAACCTTTATCTATTAGTTGTCCAACACTAAGAAGATTATATTTTCAACCTTCCACGTGCAAGACATCATCAATGTTATTTTTTTCCATCCAAAGTAATTGAACCTCTACCTTTGATCTTACCACTAGTGTTGCCAGACTCATTCACTTCACAACTATTATTCTTCTCATAACTTATGAATTTACTCTCATCACTAGTCATATGATGAGAGAATCTACTATCTATAAACCATTTTCCTTCTTTGATAGTTTGTGTGGCTTAAAAATTCTCTTCAACTGTTGGAAGTCTTAATGGGAAAGTAAGATATTGGGGGGGTGGGGTGGGTGGGTGAATCAAGATCTTCAAAACATTTAACTCCTTGAAACAAAACTAGTTCATTCACCATTTGCCCATCTCATATCTAGATCATATACGATATAAACATAAACTTTAAAACTGAAATAGATCTAAGCATGTATCACATCCATCAACATGAAAATAAATATAAAAATATAACACAAAATATTTTGGTTACCCAGAAACCCTCCAAGGTGAAGATAAAAATGGGGTGGGGATGAAACCCACAAATCTTCACTATTGCAACAATAAAGTGTGCCCGTTAAGGCTACAATATTTGATCACTTCTAGTGATCTACACTATGAAAGTTCTACCCTATTAAGAGCTTACAAGACTTATTCAGTCTACCTTGATTAGCAGACTTAAACTTACAACTAAGTAAGAACTTTTTTAGGAGATTTAAATAGGTCTATTAAAACCACTTTGTTAAGAGATTTACCTTGGTCCACTTGTTAGAATGTCTTAGTACTTGATCCTTCAATTTAACACTTTATTCTAGATCATAGATCTTCTCTTTCCTTGATTGGTTTGATCTCCTAATCTGATATACTCTATTCTACCCTTCTAATTTTTTGATTGGTTACTCTACCTTCCTAGGGTTTGATGTCCTCTTAAAAACACATAATTACCTTCTTAGTTGTTTCCACAATCCAAAATATTGCATAGAAGTAAACCAAAAACAATTTACAAAAGTGTTTGTGCTATCACAAAAATATATGTCAAAACTAGTTTACTTGGCACTTGAATATCCTGACGCTTGGTCATAATTGATATTCATGTTGTTCCTCAGCTTTTGTATGTTTGACAGTAACTGACTCACTCGACATATACTATTATTACTTTTCTTAGTGTTCTCTATCTTTACTTAGCATATATTATGAATCAGTCTATACTAGGGTGCTTGACAACATTTGACTTGCTCGGCTTGTACTGAGTATATAAAGTCCATAAATACTCAACCTTCATTGGGTGACTTGGTCATAGTGAGAACCGACCAACTCTACCTAGAAAATAACTAAGTGTTGGACACTAATAGGAAACATGGCTTAGAGATCAACAATCTCCCCCTTTGACATTAGTGGAAAAAATACTTTATCATGACTTAACATTTCATTCAAAATTACAAAAATAACACTCCCCCTTAGACTATGATTTGGTCTCCAAAAAGACTTCACTATATACATCATATGTACATGTCACTTCAAAAATGAATATTCTTACCTTTGATATTGGATCTTTCATCGCTGCTAGTGTCTGATCATCATACTTGCATAGCTCATATTTCTCCCCGGTGTGTGCTCTATGTTCACTTTGCAGTATGTGTCATGATTATTATTCTCCCTTGTTTTTGACACTTATTATTTTCTAGCTGTAGGGGGCGAATTGTACTTATCCAAAAATGATTTATGATTCTATAAAATCACCTCTAATGCATGAATTTAACAGGATCATACAAATTTCGTAACTTGAATCTTGATTTCTAGCTGAGCTGCTAGATCTACTAGACTATCTGTAATAGAGAGACATATATCTCTCTTAACTAAATATTTTGCAACTAAAAATTCTTTCTTCATTACCTCCAAATGAGGTAGCAACATGGTTTGAATAGATATCAATTTTGTTCTAATTTTGCAATCTTTAGCTATTAGCTTGGCTAACCTTCCTTGAGAAAAAGTCAATACATTGAACTAGATAGAACTTGAACTTGTGTCCATGCTCAAAGAATGTCCAGATGCCTTCAAATCTACTTGTAGTTTATCAATTGACCATTGATTCTCCATGGTGAAGAACTCAATATCACAAATATTTTTATACAAAGAATAAGTATTCTACAAAATTCCTTCTAAAATATTTATAAGATTGAAAGTTCAACCTGTTTGATTGCGATTTCTATTGAAAATTTATCCAAAGCTTTGTGCTCAAACTTTTTCTTAGACCATTTCATCAGCTTCTCATTGGTCTCAATATCCTCATTATTGAACTTATAAAAAATATGAACTAATCATTCTAGAATAGGTGCCTACTAATTTACATTATGAATCTCAAATGCATCTACAAAAATGTCCTTGATATCATGCGATATCTATTTTTGGTTGTACTGTCTTCTTAACTATTCTTGCTTGGTCTTTCTACTTAACAACTCTTGAAAAATTTGCATTTGTTCAAATGCCATTATATCAGGGTCATACTTAGGAAGTTTAATGACCTTGTCTAAAGTCACTAGAGTTTCAGATGACTTAACCTTCTTCTCTATCATCTGTGATCTAGGTGTACTGACACTCGTTAGTGTAATCTGCAATTATGTTCCTTCAACACTTATTCTTTGTGTTTTTTGTCTTATGGAAGTACTCTCCTTCTAAGTGGGTATGGCCTATTGAATAGGTGTAGCATTTGATACTTCAGTATAGATAGGAACAACAATCAACAATTATATTAAATCTTGGATTGCCTCTTGCTCCTTAGGCTTTGGCTGCCCAACCTCCTTTATTCCCTCACTATGAGGTCTTGATACATTATGTGGAGATTGATATTATTTTTCTTTCTCTTCTTCATTCTTATCTACAACAAGATTGGCTGTAGATGGTGGATAGTTAAACACAATTATAGCTTTGCCGTGCTCCTCAACACCTACATCTTGCTGAACCTTATCATCAACTATGATTGAAGTGATTTGAATTTTTTTGATTGGGGTGCTTAGAGTTGGTGCACTATCAATCCTTGGTTAATCCTAAATTTGTATTAAAACTAGAGTGGTGCGTGGGAGAAGAGTGTCTGAGGTTGTAACTGCTACATTTTTCAATTCTTCCACAATCAAAACATTTTGATTATGGTGTGTCTCATTAGGAATATCTTCTATGGTGAAAACATCTTGTTGTTCACTCTCCTCTACCTTTCTACTTATTTTCTTTTCCTAATTTTCTGGTTCATCATAATCTTCCTAATTATCTAATTCTATTGCATCTTTCCCTTCTTCTTTTTTTTCTTCTATTGTTGATGAAAGTAACAACCCAAATGCATTTTTCCATATTAAAATACTTTCCTATACAACATCTTCTACTTTATTCCTCAAAATTTTACAGGCCCTTGTCTTGGGCACAAATTTCTTTGCAAAATCTCTTAGGGAAATAGACATATGAGTCTTCCCAAGTCTGGCATGGTTTGGGCCCAAGTAGCCTATCTTATTTGTCTCTTTGTGGATAATGTCCACTTTCATTTTCCATCCATTTTATTGTATAAATCCTCTAGAATGTCTTTTCATAACTCTATAAGCATGTACTTAAATTTTTTCATCATATCTAACATTGCTTTTTCAAAATTCTCTTGATTTTCCTTATCTAAAGAATCATATTTAATATGTCTGAAGCCTATTATTCTTGCTGAATTTCTAATATCCTCATATAACTAATAAATATTCATAGGAGGTAGTCTAGGAAAAATTTGAAGTTTACTCAAATCATCAAACTCAGTTTTCTCTCCTTCATCATCTTCATCATTAGGCATAACAATTAATTTTCTTCTCAGCTTGTTCTTTGGACTCTACTTAGTCCCTTTTGAAACTTGCTTCCTTTTGGGTGTACTTTTTTCCTTACTCAGCTTAGTTACCTTTGTTGTGCTCTTCTTAGGTTCAACAGCTGCAGGTAGTGCTACTTTGGATCCTTGTCTTGTTACTATCCTTCTTTTAGGTTCAAAGGCAGGATGGGTAATAGTTTTCTTGAAATTCTTCTTCAAGTTTCTCTTCACCTTAGGATCCATAGTAACAACTTTCTTTTTCTTTTTTCCTTGGGATTGACAACCACTAGTTTTTGCATTTAGATTCTTCCTCTTCTTCTTTTGATTCTTCATCTTCTCCCTTGCCTTCAATTATCTGCATGGGTCCTTCACCAAGTTTTCCCTTAAGATAAAAAATCATATTCTTTCTCTTTCTATCCTTCTTGGGCACTTTAGTCCACACATCATTTTTATCTTGGCTGACTCAATTGCCGAATGGCTCAACATTCTTGTCAATTTCTTCTAATAGCAAAGTTGTACCAACTACAATGATCTTATCTACATTAACCTCATATTCCATCAACCTTAGCCATGCAACCCTTGGTAGTGCAACTTGTGCATATGTATAGTCAGTGTCCACCATGAAAAAAATATGTTCATAATAATGGTCAACAACTGACTATGGAATCCTCAGTCTATTCTTCATTTTTCCTATGAATTCTTCAAAATAACCATCTATAATGGTTTCAAAAGTTTTACCCAATTGTTCAATAAAAAAAAATTATTTGCTCAATCATGGGTCTTGTCTTATCCCATACTATAGTTCCAATAGTTGGAAATTAATTTTGCATGTAGAAGAACAAACAAATCAATAGTGATCCAAACTTACATGATGTGTTCTTGGCTTTTCTAATCGCTCCAAGATTCTCAGCTAGTTGTGTCAATTGTAGCTCAGCAAGGTCATAACTATGGTCTTTCTTCACTATCTTATAACCTAGGTCCACTACTATGAATGTAACACTATTCATTTGACTCAATTGATAGTGCTTGTGTGCAATCACACATACACAAAATTCAACAAAAGAGTCTTTTATTCCATCTATCGATATTCCTTGGTCATTCCACTTGGACTTTAAAAAAAATCTTCAATAACATTTTTTGCTACACACCTCATTGTATTCACTTGGTCTAGGGTTGGATACCTTCTCAATCAATGGATTATTGCCTTATTTATCTTTATTAGTCCACTTTCCAACCAAAATTTCATGTCGTGCACTCTTCTTAAGAAAATCTTGATCTATTCCACTTTGAAAACTTTAGAATGCGAGGGCATGAGTAAGCCCTTTCTCTACAATGATCTTATTTTCATCTTTCAATACTCCATTTTCACACAATTTTTCATAAGCATTTATTAGTTCATAATCTCCAATTTCTCCTACCTTGCACATGTAAAATGAGTGAACATCATGTACCATAATGACTCTGAGAGGAATTGATGAAAAAGTGCTTGATGCATCTCCAGTCATCACAATGTCAGGGTATGTTTTAAATATTGGTGGAGGACTTTGATCATTTCTCATGATCTGTGCATTGTTATCCTTCAACATTTCCTTGCTAGTGCTAGATGTAGAAGATGCCATTTTTGAAATAGGGTTTTGAAACAAATTCAACAACTACACAAGAATAACTAAACTCGATTCTCAAGTCTTACTTCCATCACTCTACAATTTTTTGATGCCATGTAGTATATTCACATAAATTTTTGCTCAAGTCGCTCTTTTATTGCCTTGAATCACTTTGAAGGTTGAAAATTGCTTGGGAAATGAAAATGATCTTCAAAAACTTGATATAAACCTTCAATCTATTGAATTAGCTCTTCAATAATTGCTTTATAGTGTGTTAGGTGCATTACATCTATCTTGAGCTTCACGTACATTTTTTTTCACAAATATTTCTTTCCATCACTCAATCTTCATTATCATTTGCATGCCTAGATCAGTCAATATATCAATTTGGTTTTGCATGGGAGATCAATTCATATAGTAGTACTCGATTTCTAGAGACACTAATACTGATACTTGAAATCTATTATGTATATAATTTATTTTACTCAATTATTTCCTTAGATATGCCCTATTTCATCTTGATTCATGTAGATATGGACTTTTAACATATCTTATGTTAGGAATTGGTATATAGTTCAACATTCAAGTGTACAGTTCATTACATACCTTCTTTGCTTAATTAGAAGTGTTGTGATCACTTGATCCATTGGATTGGGTGACCTTAGATTCACTTGAAACAAATTCAACAACTACACAAGAACAACTAAACTCAATTCTCAAGTCTTACTTGCTTCACTCTGTAATTTTCTAATGACACATAGTAGATTCACACAAAATTTTTCTCAAGTCTCTCTTTGACTACCTTGAATCACTCTGAAGGTTGAAAACCACTTGTTAAATAAAAATGATCTTCAAAAACTTGATATAAACCTTCAATTTGTTGAATTAGATCTTCAATAAATGCTTTGTAGTGTGTTAGATGCATTACATCTGTCTTGACCTTCACATAAAATTTTGTTCACAAAACTTTCCTTCCATCACTCGGTCTTCATTATCATTTGCATGCCTAGCTCGATCAATATATTAATTTATTTTTGCATGGGAGATTGGTTCATATAGCAGTACTTGGTTGCTATAGACCCTAATATTGATACTCAACATCTATTATGCATATGATTTATTTTTCTCAATTCTTTCCTCAAATATGTCCTATTGCATCTTGATTCATGTAGATATATACTTTCAACATATCTTATGTTAAGAATTGGTATATAATTTAGCATTCAAGTGTATAGTTCCTTACATACCTTCTTTTCTTAATTAGAAGGGGTGTGATCACCCGATCCATTAGATTGGGTGAATTTAGCTTCACTTGATCCCCTAATTCCAAATTCTACCTTCTTTCTCTAGGTTTGATTCAACTCATTCCTTGTTTGATCTACATCAACTTTTCCTTTTCCTTTGATGTGTGCATTGCTTGGTGCTGGTGCTCAAGTCCTCCAATTCTTGCTTACATGTCCAATATTGTGACAACTAAAGAAAACTAAGTTTCCATTTAACCATCTCTTATAATTGCCTCTAAAACATGTCCTAATCCAATTTTCTAAAATGTGACCATATTATCCACAATAATGATAGCTATACCATGTGTTATAATCCTGGTTGTGAGAATTACCTTGTTTAGGTGCATGCCCTTGCTTCTTGGATGTCTAGTTAGATTTTTCTTTGGATCTGTATTCTTGACATTTATAACCATACTTTTGACAGTTATAGCAATTTCCTTCAAATCTAGGTGCAATAGGTGTATTGCTTGCCTTTGACCTACATTCATGTGCCCAGTGTCCTTATTTATTATAATTAAAACAATGTCCACTAAATTTTGGTTTAGAATTTTTCTTATCAATCTTGCTTCTGCAAATGTTTTTTGTGTGTCCCAGCTTTGCACAATGATAGTATGTAGGTTTATCTTTTGAGTTTGCATTTCTTTTCTCTCCACTCTTGGATGATTCTCATTCTTTAGTGGATGAAGAGAGGTGTCACTAGGTGTTATTCATGATCTCATTAGTTCTTCAAAGTATCTTATGGCTTTATTAGGTTTGTCTATCTTCTCAGATCTTAACCCATTCCTAATTTGTTCACTTTGTGATCTCAAATTTGTAATCTCTATATCCTTTCAGTTTAGTTCCTAATTTACAAGTAGTAGTTGATTCATCATGTCTAGTTAGTTGTTTGTGAGATTTTTCACATTAGATATCTTTTCATCAAGTCTGGTAGCCATTTGCCTCTTATCTTGTTCCACTTTGATTTTTTTCATTCAGATTTCCTTTTCTGTTCATTTACTTCACATAACCTCATTGATTGAATTTCATGTTTTTTGTTTGACCCTCTAACTTCTTCATTTAGAATGTTGTTCTTCTCTAATAGATCTATTATTATTGCATCACTTTCATTGGAATTTCCATTGTCAAATAGTCCTTTAGTGTTCACTTCTTGATAGAGTGTATCATTTTTCTAAATAGCCATCTCTTTCCTTTTCTTTAAGGATTTATTCAATTCCTCTCTTGCTACTATTAGCATGAATGCTGATGATACTATATTGGGGGAGTATCCTAAGCATAGAAGAGTATTGATAAGTTGCATTCATGATAGAATTTGTCATTGATGTCAACATAGCAATAATTTTGTAAAGACTGGAAGAATAACAACCAGTAATCTTAAGATGCATAAAAGTTGAGGAAGTTTTAGATGATGCATAGTGGAGGAAATTTTTGTGAGGTTGTCTTGATGATGTGGTTAAGAGGACTAAGTCTGAGTCCATAGTGTATGAAAGTTAGACTTGATTTACTGGAAGCAGTACAGAAACAAAGCATTGGAAAACAAAGTTATGATAATCTATCACTATCTTTCATTTGAGATGTAATGAAGAGATGTGTAGTTACAAAATGATCAAGGATAGTCATGTGGTGACACCAGCGTGTGCACAAGATGTGGTTTCACATTTGTGAATTTTGGTATAGACTGTGAGTCAACAATGCTATTGTGAATTAGTTAATTATTTTATTTTAATTAATTGGGAAATCCTCAAGGCTAACTCAAGGAATTATTATGAAGATATGGTATAAAGGAAATTTTTTTTCCTTATTTGTAAAGTATTTGGAAGAAGAAGATCAAGTTGAATGTGAAGTATTAGTGCATAGTGCAAGGAGCAGAATGCTTGTTGAAGTGTGTAAGTGATCCAAGAGATCATTGGATGCATAGTATGAGATCTGGTTACAAGTTTTGAAGGAGGAGAAGTCTAGTTGACAAGACAAAGACAAAGGAAGGAAGTACATTTTAGTTCTATTATTCTACAAGGAGTAATACAAATATCATTAGATAGTGGGTTCTTTGATCTTAACCTTCAAGTTATTTTGGTAGTGGGTCTAGTTGTCTTCCACAACTCCTAATAGGGTTGGCACAACTCCTAACAGGGTTGGAATCTCTTAATAGGGATTCAAAGTCTCCCAATAGGGACTCATATGTACTAAATGTTTTAACAAACTCCTAACATGGTCTATCCTCTAACAAGGAATATTTATATTAGTACATCATATTATGGGTACCATCTCCACTAGGGTTTTCCCTATGATCAAGGGTTCCCTAGTTAACATATCTAGTGTTAATTGTGTATGAGTATCTTGTTGTCATTTCCTTTAACTTTACTCATTTGGTTAAAATTGTTTAAAGTTAATGATTGGCATAATAGTTGGATAGCTGATTCACCCACCCTCTCAGTTATATCAGTGGACTATATATTTTCTAACAATTGGTATCAAAGCATCAGGTCCTTGAAGATAAGGCTTAATATCTTTGGGAGATCATGGTGAGAAAAGATAGTCCTAAGTTAGATAGTGGAAATTTTGACATAGAAGATAGAGATTCTTGGTGAGTTATCAAATTTGTGTAGAGAATTGAGTTTCTAGATTTGAAGAAGACATGAAGATCAAGGAAGGTATTGATTTTCTTATGAAAAGAGAGCTAGAAGAATGCTAGAGTTCTTTTTGAGACTAAAAATGACTTGTAGAATGATGTAGCTATTGAGCATAGAGAAGAACATAGATCTTAACCTAAGGAAGACATAAGAGTTGAGATGTCAACTCCTACTTCCAATAGAAACATGAAAAAGAATCATCCTCTAGAGCAGATAATTGGGAGCAAGGATAAGGGTGTGATGACAAGGAACAAAGTGACTGAGGAATTATGTCTAATTTCTCAAGTGGAACCTAAGATCATAGATGAGGCACGTAAGGATGATCACTGGATGCAAGCAATGGAAGAAGAACTAGATCAAATTGTGAAGAATGAGACATGGGAATTAGTTCCTAGACCTAAAGAAAAGAATGTTATAGGAACCAAGTGGGTATTCAGAAATAGGATGAATGAGCAAGGAGAGGTTGTGAGAAACAAGGCCAAACTTGTTTGCAAGGGTTACTCATAGTAAGAAGGCATAGATTATGAAGAGACATATGAACCTATGGCAAGAATGGAAGTAGTAAGGATGTTCTTGGCTTATGAACCAAGTAAGAAATTCAAGGTTTATCAGATGGATGTCAAGTCATCTTTTCTAAATAGAGAACTTGAAGAAGAAGTCTACATTGAGAAATCAGATGGATTCCCTCTAATAGAAGAAAATGAGTTTGTTTGTTGACTAAAGAAAGCAAGGACCTAGAACCTGGTATGCAAGGTTGGATAGGTATTTGTCTAAGCTTGGATTTATCAAAGGTATAATAGACAGTAATTTGTATTTAAGGAAAATTGATGATGGTTTATTTAGCAATGCAATATTTAAGGATGACATAATATTTTGAGGAAATGATAAAGAAAGTGAAAAGTTTTCTGAAGAGATGAAAAATGAAAAATAAAATGAACATGATAGGAGAAATGAAGTTTTTCCTAGGATTGTAGATTATGTAGAGCAGAGATGGGATATCCATCTCACAAATGAAGTATCTAAAAGAATTGTTTAAAATATTTGGTTTAGAAAGTTGCAAACCTATTGGTACACCCATGATAATGGGTCACAAGTTATCTAGTAAAGATGAAACACCTATAGTTGAGAAAAAAAGTATAGATCCGTGATTGGAGGATTGCAATATCTAACTCACACCAAACAAAATATAGAAAATACAATTGGGATTGTAGCAAGATTTCAAGCTAATCCAAAAGAGTATCATTATGTAGTAGTAAAGAGTATATTTAGATATTTGAAGGGTACATTTGATTATGGAATTTGGTATGACAGATCAAGTGACTTCACTTTGTGTGTATATATTGATGTAGATTGGGTAGGAAATGTGGATGACAGAAAGAGCACTAGTGGTGGAGCATTCTTTCTTGGAGGAATATTGGTTCTTAATTGAGCAAGAAACATGACTGTATTTCTCAAAGTAAAACTAAGATAGAGTATGTTGTAGCAACAAATAATTGTAATCAAGTTATGTGGATGAAACAAATGCTGAAGGATATTGGGATTGAGTTTATAGAACCTGTTATCATTTAATGTGATAACACAAGTACAATAAGTATGTCTAAGAATATAGTATTGCATTCTAAGATAAAGCACATATCCATAAAGTATCATGTTTTGAGAGAGAAGGTAGCTAGAAAGGAAATAAGGTTGGAGTATGTAAGTAATAAAGATCAAATTGTAGATATATTTACAAAGCCTTTGCCTAAAGATACTTTTGAGTACCTAAGAAGTATGCTAAGGGTTATGCCCCTACCTACTTTAAAGTAGATGATGCAAGGAGTGAATTAGTCTAGTGCTATAGAGCACTATGGTTAGATTGGACTGAATGCTGATGCTTCCTGTATGGGGGAGTATCTAGTATGTATTGAGTCATTGAGGATTCTTGATATTTTGGTATTTTGTATTAAATAGTGTCTTTGGACACTTGAGCTGATTGGAAGATTTGGAAGAAGTATAATTGTGTACTTGTATTGATACCTTTGACATTGATGTCAATGGGGGAGAAGAATGTCTACATGAAAAACATCTCCTAGGCAATAGGGAGAGGAAATGTGAGAAAAGCACCTATTCCGCTGTCAATGGGGGAGTGTTATCTCTTTAAGGAGATTTAGAAAGATTCATGTAAGTGCATAGAAAAATATGTAAGTGCAGACAAGAATATGTAAGTGCACAAAAGAATATAGTAGTGCATAGAAGGATATCTCTATGGGAAAGATATGCAACTAGAAAATTGTTGGAAGCCATTTACTATAAACAACTTATGACAACAGCTAAGAGATTTCATATTGATGAAGAGGTTTTGAGAAGGTGGCAGCAACAACAACATAGTACAATTTGGTATTCTTGGGACCTAGATGTTTTTCATCTATGTTGCCATCAATGCCAAAAGAGGAGATTGTTAGCATGAATGCTAATGATACCAGATTGGGGGAGGATCCTAAGCATTGAAGAGTATTGCTATGTTTCGTTCATGACTATATTTGTCATTGATGTCAACATAGAAATAATTTTGTAAAGACTGGAAGAATAACAATCAGTAATCTTAAGATGCATAGAAGCTAAAGAAGTTTTAGATAATGCACAATGGAGGACAAATTTGTGAGGTTGTCCCGATGACGTGGTTAAGAGGACTAAGTCTAAGTCCATAGTGCGCAAAAGTTATACTTGATCTACTGGAAGCAGTATAGAAATAGAGCATTGGAAAATAGAGTTGTGATGATCTATCACTATCTTTCATTTGAGGTGTAATGAAGAGATGTGTAGTCACATAGTCATTTAGGATAGTCATGTGGTGATGCTAGCATGTGCACAAGACATAATTTTATATGTGTGAAGTTTGGTATAGACCATGAGTTGATAGTGCTATTGTGAATTAATTAATTATCTTATTTTAATTAATTGGGAAAGCCTCAAGACTGACTCAAGTAATTATTATGAAGATACGATATAAAGGATAGTTGTTTTCCTTATTTGTAAAGTATCTAGAAGAAGAAGATCAAGTGGGATGTGAACTATTAGTGTGCAAGGTGAGAAGGATCAAAATGCTTGCTGAATGCATGTAAGCAATCCAAGAGATCATTGGATGCATAGTATGAGATATGATTACAATATCTAAAGGAGGAGAAGTCTAGTTGATAGGAAAAAGATAGAGGAAGGAAGTACATTACAGTTCTATTACTACAAGGAGTAATACAAAGATCATTTGGATAGTGGGTTCTTTGATCTTAGCCTTGAAGCTATTTGGGCAGTGGGTCTAGCTGTCTTCTACAACTCCTAATAGGATTGGCACAACTCCTAACAGGGTTGGAATATCCTAATAGGGATTCAAAGTCTCCTATCAGGGACTCATATGTATTGAATGTTGTAACAAACTCCTAATAGGGTCTATCCTCGAACAAGGAATATTTATATTACTACATCATCCTATGGGTACCATCCCCACTGGGGTTTTCCCTCTGATTAAGGGTTTCCCTAGTTAACATATCTCATGTTAATTGTGTATGAGTATCTTGTTATAGTTTTAGTTAACTTTACTCATTTGGTTAAGATTGTTTAAAGTTAATGATTGGCATAATAGTTGGATACTTGATTCACCCCCCCAGTTATATTAGTGGACTATATATTCTAACAACTTCTTCAAGCTACTACCATATGATTTGGATGTCAAGCATTTTATTTTCAATGATCTTTCCTAATTTGTAAGCCCCCATCTCAAAGATCTTAACTCTCAATTTGTTAGACTTGTTTTGAGATAACTATGCTTTAATACCAATTGCTGGAAGTCTTAATGGGAAAGCAAGATACTGAGAGAGGGGAGTGAATCAGGATCTTCAAAAAATTGATCTCCTTGAAACAAAACTAGTTCATTCACCATTTTCTTGATGCATATCTAGGTCATATACCATATAAACATAAACTATAATAATAAGATAGATCTAAGTATGCATCATATCCATTAACATGAAAATAAATGTAATCACATATCATAAAAGATTTTGGTTAACCAAAAACACTCCAAGGTGAAGGTAAAATTAAGGTGAAGGTAAAATTATGGTGAGGATGACACCACAAATCTTCACTATTGCAGCAATAAAGTGTGCATGTTAAGGCTATAATTTTTGATCAATTCTGGTGATCTACCCTATGAAAGGTCTGCCCTATTAAGATCTTATAAGACTTATTCAGTCTACCTTGATTAAAGGATTTAAAATTACAACTAATTAAGCACTCTATTATGATATTTAATTAGGTTTGTTAAAACCACTCTATTAAGTAATTTACCCTGATCAACTTGTTAGAATGTCTCATTATCTTATCCTTCAATTTAACACTTTATGCTAGATTATAGATATTTTATTTCCTTGACTGGTTTTATATCCTAATATGATATACTATGTTCTACCCTTCATTGCTAGGTTTCTCTATCTGATCTTTGCTTTTGATCATCAAACATAGCTTTCCTTCACTCTCTCCTTGACCTTCTCACAAATACATGACCATCCTTATGATTTAGGGCTTGAACCCTTCTTAAATAGATAACTAAAGAAGGTTCTAGATCATGATCAATAACCCAAAGTTCTCCCTTTTTCTACTTAGTCCTTCTAATTTTCTGATTGGTTACTCTACCTTCCTAGGGATTAATGTCCTCTAAAAAATACGTAATTTCTTCCTTATCTATCTCCATAATCTAAAATCTTGCATAGAAGTCATCCAAAAATGATTTACATAAGTGGTTATGCGATCAAAAACACATATGTCAAAACTAGTTTACTCGACACTTGAATATCCTGATGCTCAGTCATAACTGATATTCATGTTGTCCCTCAACTTTTGTATAATTTGTACTAAATGACTCACTTGACATATATTGTATTTAATTTTCTCAACATTCTCTATCTTTACTTGGCCCATACTATAACTTGGTCCATACTAGGGTGCTTGGCAACCTTAGACTTGCTCAACTTGTACTGAGTATAATCAAGTCCATAAATATTGAACCTTCATTGAGTGGCTTGATCGCAGTGATGATCAACCAAATCTACCTAGAAAATGACTAAGAGTTGGAAACTAATAGGAAAAATGGCTTAGAGGTCAACATTCAACATCATAATTAGTAGAGCTAAAAGTAATAAAAATTTTAGACATAAGATCTTCATCTTTTGTAAGAACAATGAATGTGAATTCATTATCATCCTTGTTAGCTTCATCAAATTATTTTTCAATATTAGTACCATTATCACCAATATCATAGTAAAAATTCCTTTCTCTAGAATTAGGCACATGTTGTGGTTTCACAATGCATGGCCCATTTTCCTAGAAATGGGGACCCCCTAGTAGATTTTTGTCTCCTAGACCCCTAAACTAGGGCTTGGGTCATTTTTGGACTCTCAAAGGAGTCTGGGTCAAGTCTTTGTCTTTGACTAGGGAAGTCCAGAGGGCCTGATGTAGGATAAACATGAAGATTTTGTGTACTTTAGTGCAAAAGTGTGCACTAGCACACTAGTGCACACTTGCACATGTGTTTACCTCCAGATCGTGCACACTTGCAAAAGTGCACACCTAGGTCCAGGGTCTATGTAAACCTTTGACCCCTCTATACCTTCTAACTTCTTCTCCATGCTCAAAACACTCTTGCACCTTCATAGCTTTAGACCTGCGCTACTCCACTACTTTCACCTGTAATCACAACACCATAAAGACTAAGGTCAACTTGAAACAAGAAGGTGCACACATGTGCACCTCCTCAAGGTGCACATTTGTGCACCTTTTCTAAGACTTGAAACTCTAAACAACAAAGCCTAAGTCATAAGAAGGTGTGCATGTGTGCACCAAATTAACAAAAACAAAAACATAACACCTAAGTCAAAAGATGTGCACATGCACACCTCTACAATGTGTGCATGTGCACACCTATTTTTCAAATATAATACACTTAAGGCATATTAGGATGCCCACATGTACACCCCATAAAGGTGCATATGTGTGCACCCTTGTGTACAATAGAAAACATCAAAACTTAACCAAATTCCCCCCACATGCACTTGCACAACACATGTGCACAGTTACACACATGTGCATGTATGCACCTCACCTAGGTGCACACATATGAAAGTGTGCAACTATATACAAATGGTTAACTAGGGACCATTTAAGGCACCTAGTGCACCTGTAAGGGTGCACTAGGCGTGCTAAGCTGGATACGAAGGATTTTTGAGGGAATTGACTAGTGTTTGATTGTTTTGGTTGATTTGTGCTAGGTTTTGATCTGTTAGGGTTTGATTTTAGCTTTTTGGACTAATGTCTCCTCTCTTGTGTAGATAAGATGGTATTATCATCCTCTTTAATGGTGGAGAAGATAGCTCCAAAGCTTGTTATTTTCAAATACCAAGGTGCACTAAGGAAATCCAACTTAAAAGAAGGGCATTTAGAGATCAGATATATTGAGCACATACATATGGACTGGAACACATTCATCACCATTGGAAACAAACCTAAAGAATGATCTTCAATGGTATTAACTATGATAAGATCAGGTCTTGTCAATGCAGCCTCACATCCTTCATTTGTTCAGTCTTCAAAATTTATAATGGCTGTTGTAGAAAACTACTTGACTGAAGAGAAGATCATCAAGAGTGTCACAAGGGAGATATTCCTAGACCTCTAACCTCACAACATTGAAAGAGTATTTCATCTTCCTCGAGATGATCAATATTTTTAGATTTAGTATGAAGGAGATGAGAGATGGTACTAAGAAAATGAGAAAGAAGCTAGAGAGACAATTTAATCATCCTTCCTGATTGATAGAACACTAATGTCCATAGAATTAGAAAAGTGGACATGTGATGGGTGACCTCCCAGGAAGTCTCGGTGCTTCACCCTTGTGAGCATCACCTAGATCTAATGAGTTTTAAGTGTTCCATTTATTTTCATGAGAGATGGATTCATGTTGAATTATTGCTCATGGTTAATGAGTTTGGCTCAAAAATCACACAATTAAATATTGATATCAATATCACAATTTAACTTAGTGTGGAAATTATCTCCTACTTATCAAAGTGGACATGAACCAGGGTTATATGAAAGATGACATTGGATAAACCATTTTTCTTTTGAGCAAGGTTATGGGACTACCAACAATAGGAAACCTTCACATCTAGATGGTCCATTTCATAGAAACCATTAGAATGAGAAAGATATTGATCGATTGGGCCACAACTCTAAGTGATAACCAACATGAGAAGTTGGTAGTTGTCAAAGTCGATCCAAAATTCTACATGACATCATATTTGGTGTACTCACTGGTGGCTAGAATGACAAACTACCTAAGATTTTACAAGAAGGGAAGCATGCAAGATGATAATATCTTGCCCTATGTGGTGTAACCTCAACTAGTAAAGAAGAAACTCTTAGAATAGAGCATAGAATATAGGGTAGCGAATGATAATTTCATATTTACAATCATCTGATTTATAGAGAGTAATTATGCTAAAAGGATATCAGTAGAAGCAATGACCACAATCATAGTGATCAATGCATACTACACCCATTTGAAAAAAATTACCTACCTAAGGCTAGCTAGTACATTAGAGAACTCAAAAATCTCCCAAGATATCCATTTGATAGGCTCATTTTGTTGGAGATTGATTGATAACTCACATCTGCATATGAAAAAGTGAGAAAACAAAACAAAAAGACATAGGTTTGGCTAATCATGATCGATGCTTTTGAGGTCAAGAAAAAGCAAGATATTGCCACTTTTGATTTTGAGTGGGACCAACATCCACTAGAAGAGTACAACTCTTCTTTCCCCTACTTTGAAAACATAGGGATGGTGCAACATCTAGTAGGGTAGTAGTTTGTACATGAAGACATGTTAGAAGATCATTGGGTGAATGCACTAGATGACTGTGATATCTGCATTAGGGTTCATTATAAGATGACTCTATATTTGGTAGGGAAGGTACTTAAAATGAAGATCCCATTAAAGGCTACCAAGAAAGACATAGAAGACATCTTGGATCCTCTATAAAATAGGGACAAGATTTATGATTGGCCTATAATGAATACAAAGATCAAAAGAGATGAAAATGTAGACATCAATCATTGAGCCAAGCACATAGTTTAGTTAATGAAGGACTAGATTGAGAAACCTTTTAAAGTTGATTTAGTTCCTCAAGCTACTCCTCTTCAAGCCACAATATGCCCTATGACGGGTAAAGGTGCAAAATTTATAGTACCAACCTTCCTAGCTCAATCTCCCATGAGGCCAAAAATAGTGGATTAACATGAGTGGGAGGTTGAGTATTTTGCAGTAGATAGGGGTGTCAAAAGGAGGAGAGCTCCTACAAAGGAAAATAAGCAAATGACTTAGGATCAAGTACCCCAACAAGAATAGGTACAACTTGCATAGGAATAAGAGCCACAAGTTGAGCTTGAAGCTCAAGAGCCTAAACAAGAGCCCAACCAAGAGCCACAAGTTCCTCCACATGAAGAACATGTGTAGGATGAATAGGGAAAAGAAGGGAAACTAGAAGAGAAGAGGGTGCCTTCAACAATTACACCAGAGAAAGAAGCCTCCCCTATGGCTCCAAAAAGGGAAAGGATTGAATCAACTATGGTGGGAACATGAAGGAGAAGACTAAAGAAGAAGAATATTCTAACCCATAGGTTCTTAAAACAATTATAGAAGTTGAAGTGGAAGAAGAAGAGGGTGAGAAAATTAAATATATCCCCTTGATTCAGAGGACTCACTTGGCATGGGCAACAGAGGAGGAGAGGAGAAGAAGCTTGACATTAACCCATCCATCTTCTCCTAAAGAACCTATTCATTTTTCCACAGAAGAAGATGAGCAAAAATAATGGATAGATGATATGGAGGGGCAAGAAAAAAATGTGTTGAACCTCTCCAATTTTGACTTCATGCCACTAGGTACTAAGATGGTTGGAGAAAAGATAAGAGATATCCCTAAGAGTGAATCCTTAGGAGAGGACTGGAGTCAAATGCCACCTCTACCTCAAGGAATCCTAGACATACCACCACCACCATCTCAAGTCTTAACATTCTTGGACAAAGGCTCAACAAAACCACTTCCTCAAGCTATGGAAACATAAGAACAAGCAATAGAGGAAGCTGAGCCCCAACAACAACAAGCTGATGAAGTATCAAAGGAAGGGAAAATACCTAAAGAGCCTCAAAAAAATCCTCATGATACAAAAGCTAGGAACTTAGCCCAAAAAAATACAGAGACTCTTATTGGTGATCTTTCTTAGCAATAAAAGACTCTAGAGAGAATAGATAAAGGAAAAGGGCCTATAGTGGAAATCACCTCTCTAGTCAAGCACATATCTCCAATGGGCACTACACTAGCATGACTGAAGAGGGAGGTTATGTTTCAGAAAATAAAGTAGCTAGATTTAACTAATAAGGAGGGAATGAGAGACTTGGTTAAAGCCATCAAGAAGCCTAAGCCACCTATGGGTGATGCATGAGCACTAGCCTTCATAATGAAGAACCAAGATTAGGATTTTCTTGTAGCTATTCCTCCTCAACATGCTGGCATTGAACAATTGATTCCTAATGACTATCAAATAAAGAAGGTCATGTTGGGAAGACCCATGCTAGAAATTACTAAAGTGATGATCAATACAAGAATGAAAGAGATGTTCAGACACATGGACCAAGACAAGTCTAAATTGATTGAGCTATAGAAAGAGAATGAGGTTTTAAGAGGCTAATTTCATGGAGTTTAGGGCCTTATAGACCTAGATAATCCAGAGGTCACTCTTGCTATGAAACTAGAGAGGAAAGAGAAGAAGGATGTATAATTAGACCCATTTTTTGAGGCATGTTAGCAATGGTGGGACAATTTTAAGGAGAGAGGTGTACAAATAATATAGGGGAACTTGAATCTGTTACACCATATTCAATCGAGTGTGGATAAGGTAGTATCCATAGTGAACCAAGGTTTTGGACTAATGGATGAGGTACATACCTCACTACAACATTTGGATGTCAAATTGCGATAGCCATTTACGATGATAGTGAATTTTGTAGTGATTTTCATGTTTTTTTTGCAATTGTCCTGAATGCTGTCACAATATTTAGGTTGGTGTTGTAATTGTGATGACCTCATGAGCATTAAAAAAGAAAAGAAAACATGAAAATCATTTTCCATTTGATTTTGATTGTGGAGAGCTGTGCATGAAAGAGGTGGAGTGAGCTACCCGTGAAAGAGGTGGAGTGCTATGAAAGTTGTGGTGGCCCTTATGATTGGTGCTTAGTACATTTGGTTGCTAAGCCCTTGTGATCTCTACATTTCATTTCCATACCCTTGCTTTGCAATTTTCATGGCCTTACTCTATGATTCATTGTCATGGCCTTACTCTATGATTCATTGTCATGCCATGCCCTTGCTCTACAATTTCATTGCCATGTCATGCACTTGTGGTCTACGTACCCTTGCTCTACAATTTTCTTCTAGGGTGAGAAGAGGTACATATGTGTTTATATTTCCTTTCCTTCTAAACATGTATGTGTTTATATTTCCTTCTAAACATGTATCTCTTTATATATTTAGAGAGATCTTTTTAATGTGCTTATTACATATTATCTACACAATAGAAAAAATGAAGAAAAATTGATCCAGCTACATACATATTCCAAAATCCAAATAATAAAATAATAAAACTCACTCAACCTGTGCTAACTAACTTACCTCAAGATCCTGCACAAAAATAATGTAGACCAAGAAAATGGGTAGATTTCGCAAGAAATTTTACAAAAGCATATCTTAGTAGATATTACAAAATACATAGAATACACATAATAAATTTTTTACTATATAAACTCTTCCTATTTTGTTGAATAGAAAAAGAAATAGAGTTCAAAGCATGAGCTATGCAATATTAGTTCAATTTTATCAACCCTAGACTCTTTTCTTAGCTCCAACAAATGCCAGGTGATCTTCTACTTCTAAGATATATTCCATTTTTTGTTTTCTTAAGCCTTTAATTTCCTTGGACATTGTGGGGTATGGATGAGTTTTTATTCTCTAGCCTATTGATGCTAATCAAGAAACACATTCACTCCAATAGTGTCCTTTGTAATCATAAAAACTAAATTCCACCATTAATAAAAAGAATTACAATGATCTCAATGTTGAATGTAATTGATTCTTGAAAGGCATGTGGGTTAAGCCTTTTTGCTGATTTAATCAAAGGAGAAATAGAATGTGCTGACATATGAGATAAGATAAGGCTTAGAGTTCTCATGGCTTGAGCACCATAACCCAAATTTTTATACGATTATCTAAAACATAGAGATCTAATGGTAGAAACTTTCAAATTGGATGTGCATAAATATCCACTGGGTCTATGAATAACAATTCTAGGAGTTGTTTGTTCTTGTCTTGATAGTACTTGGATAGAAAACATGGTATACTCAATTCAAGGGGATTAAATATGATGTAGTACAAGGTAGGAGAATCCCCAAAGGAGATGTCCAAACCCCCAAAAAATAACCACACAATGGAAACACAACAAAATAATAACAATAATGCAAGATCTGATACCAAATCACAACTCTTTATTCATAGATGTAACTAATTATATGCAATATGCCTAGCTATAAGGCCTTTCAAGTTAAGGCCAAATACAAACAAAAATTACAAAATTAGATCTACAAGATCCAAATTACAAACCCAATCCCATCTAGTCCTGATATACAACTAGATATGAACACCAAGAAGAATCCACACTTGTACCCTGAGGCCCACCAAGCAATCCTCTAGTTTCTCTGGCTGTAGCCCTAACTCTTTAGAATTTGCATCTACACTTTATCCCTTTCTCAAAGTTGGAATGAATAACTTCTCCCCCTTCCCTGTAAAGACTCCACAAAACCTCTTTCTTATACCCAACTAAGCCACAAGTTGGTCCAACTCATTACAAGCTAAATTAAATGATAGGGACACCACCCAAGCACAAAATGGACACAAAAGGAAAGGGAAAATTTTATTAACTATGGAAATATGCTAGTACATTTAGTATAGAGAAAATAGACTTTGAAACATGCCCTAAGGGCTTACAATAGCATAAATCTGAAGATAATTTCTTTTCCCAATACCTCCTCTCAAACTCCACTTCGAATTGCCTTTTACAATGCTAGAAATGTTCTTAAATAGACCCTCGAGGGTTAAGGATTAGGAATACATTCTAGAAAGTGCTAGTTGACATCCACTAACCAAATAGAAGGCTCTAGAAGTCACATTAGAAGTCAACACAAAATTAGAAGAATCTAGAAATGGTAACCGAACTTCTAGGAGGCATAACTTTTGAACTATAGCTCCAATTGATGAACTGTTTACATTTCTAAAAAGATCTTGAAGCGCTCTATAGCCCTATGGACAAGCCTCACTCATCCCCCATTTTTTGGCCCTATTTGAGGTCATTTAATGCCCCTAACCTAACTTTGAAGCATTCTTAGGATGTCTCCAAAAACTAAAAAACTACGATAACTTTCAAACCGTAGGGCCTTTTGACCTGATTCTTTTTCTGAAATGCTCTAAATTACAATGAAAATCATCTAGCCAATTTACACATTCTAGTTCACCAAAATGATGGCTCAATTACATACTCCTATTTTTCTAGCATTTACATGTATCCCAAGGTGATTAAAAACTCTAACCCAAAACACTAATAGTGGAACTGTGAGAGTTGGAACCTTTATTTGACCCAAATGGGTATCCAAAAATGAAAACACATGAAATAGAAACTAAGTCTAAGTACATTTTTTGGATGACACAGGATTGCCCTTATACCTCTGGATGCTCCTGCATCATTAAATCTCTTACATCAAATATAGGTCCAGCCACAAGTTGGATACAACACTTAACTTAAATACCCATACATAAATTAAATGCAAAAAGTCATCTCACAGATAACTTGGCACCAATAGAAACCAAGACCAAACCAAACACCAATAAATTCCCAACCATTACTGAGCTCTAGAGACCATGCTTAGTTTCATAGACCCCATGCTAAGTTCGAGACCATTTTGAGTTCCTAGACCATGCCAAGTTTTATAGATTTTATTGAGTTCCATAGACCATGTTGAGTTCCTAGACCATACCAAGTACCAGTATCTACCAAGCTCCACAACACTTAACCAAATCCCTCCAAACATGTAGGATTGCAAGCAAACCCAAGATGATCCTATATCAAACACCCCAAGCGCAAAAAAATGTTCTAGTAATTGGAAGAACATCTTCTGGGATTGAACACATAAATCCCAAATTGGTTCTTCACATACATATCCTTCGAGTCCTCAACTTGTACACTCTTTCTTTTGTTCTTCTTTGGCTTCTTTACATCCATCCTCGGTGTGCTATAGGTCTAATTTCCATATTGATCTCCAACCTCCCTAGAATTTTCCAACTCAACTTGGCTAACAATAATAAGGTTCCTTCTACTAAGCTCTTCATTCTATAAAGGAATCAAGGAAAATTTCTTGCCAGCTTTCTCAATAGTAAACAAATTCTAGACACAATCATGCACAACCCTGTAATCATACTGTCAAGGTCTACCAAGCAACACATGATAACTATTCATGTCAACAATATCACACAACACTTGATCCTTATATTGGCTAATTTGGAAATAAAAAAGGCATTGCTCCCTCACTTCCAAAGCATGTTCACCTTGAAACTAGCCAATCCTATAAGGGTAAGGATGTTTTACTCTCTTCAAACCAAGTTTCTAAACCATCTCCTCAGCAACAAGATTATTAGTACTACCACCATCTACAATCACCTTGTAGACTTTACCACTAGACTTATAAAAAGTCCTAAACAAACTAGTCCTCTAACAAGAATCTAATGTCTTCTTACCAACCAGTACTTGCTAAGCTAGCAAACCTTCTCCTTGCTTAGGCCGACTGTCTTGAACTACAACCTCATTCAAAAACACAATTGTCCTACTAAGTGGACATTCAAAGATCTATGCCCTTCTTTTCCACATTAAAAATAATTACCTCTGAACACACCTCCACTTGTCCTCTTTTTTTGATCAATAGGTTTTGGTTCACCTTTTGTACTTGGTTTAGCTTATGCCAAGCTATCTTGCTTCTCCTTTCCTTGAGGATTACCTTGATGTTTCCTCTTCATCTTCTCTTCTGATCTCAAAGAATACTAATAAGAATCCTCAACTAAAGAAATATTCAGCATACCAATCTCATCCTAAATATTGAATCTTAAACCATTAATGTACCGAGCTATCTTCTCCTTTGACAATTCTCTATGCCTAGATTGAATAGTCAACTTGTAGAACTCCTCAGTATAATCCTTCATAATCATATCCTTCTATTTCAAATTTTGTAACCTTTTAAACAATTCAAGTTCATAATCAGCATGAATGAACTTAGTCTTCAAATTAGTTACCATCAATCTCCATCTAGTGATCTTCATTTCACCTTCCTCTTCTCCATCTCTTTGCAATTCCTTCCACCAAAGAGTAGCATGTCCTTTCAACTTAGTTTGTGCTAACCTTACTCTAAGTGGATCCTCAATATCCTCAAGCTCAAAGTAGTCTTCCAACTCACCAATCCAATCAATTAGGTCTTCAAGATTCAAAGTACTTGAGAGATTAGAAACCTCCATCTTATGCTTCAGCTTAATTGAGATCCAAGTCTAGAACACTAACCAACCCTATTCCAAAAGGTCTCTCCACATGATTAGTTCTATCCTCACCACTTGATCTAGAAAATTAAAAGTCTTTGGCAACTTCCTCATAACTACCTTCAGTACCCACATGCCTAGATACACCACCTAAAGTGTGCTCATAATTTTAGAAATCATGTCACTCTTCATCAATGCTATATGAGATCTGAAACTAGCTTTAACCTCCTCCATCTCAGATATAAAATGCTCTTTAACCTTCTCTAAGATTATTTCTTCCATAGCATCACTAAGATCATTAATTTCCCTAGGGTCTGATATTCTTGGAGGCATCTTCCAAAATTTTAACAAACCCTAAGAAATAGATCCACCAATCCTAAAGATCAATCAACTACTAGATCAACCTTCTTTGCAAGTTCTAGTATAAACTACCTCATCTTCAGTGATCTATCAACACACTCAAGAACAACCTAGGCTCTGATACCATTTGATGCAATACAATGTAGGATAATCCCCAAAGGAGATGTCCAAACCCTCAACAAATAACCACACAATAGAAACACAACAAAAAAAGAAACAATAATACAAGATCTGATACCAAATCACAACTCTTTATTCATAGATGTAATTGATTACATGTAATATGCCTAGTTGTAAGGCCTTTTGGGTTAGGGCCAATTACAAACAATAATTACAAAATCAATTCTACAAGATCCAACAAGATTCAACTTACAAACCCAATCTGAGCTAGTCCAAATATACAACTGAATATATGAACACCAAGAAGAATCCACATTTGTACCCTTAGGTCCACCAAGAGATCCTCTAGTTTCTCTGGCCATAGCTCTAGCTCTTCAAAATTCACATCTACACTTCACCCCCTTCTCAAAGCTAGAATGAATAACTTCTCCTCCTTCCCTCTAAAGACTCCACAAAACTCCTTATTTATACCCAACTAAGCCACAAGTTGGCCCAACTCATTAAAAAATAAATTAAATCCCTTACATCAAATATAGGTTGAGCCACAAGTCAACTACAACACTAACTTAAATATCTACATATAAATTAAATGCCAAAAGTTAGCTCACAGACAACTCGACACCAATAGAAACCAAGACCAAACTAAACACTAGTAAATTGCCAAGCATTGCTGAGGTCCAAAGACCATACTAAGTTCCATAGACCATGCCAAGTTTTGGACCATGTCAAGTTCCCAAATTAGAAAAAGAAAAAGGTTATTGACTAACAAAAAGTTTGTATAGTAAAAACAAGGTTATTGATTTTGGTGTGGACTAACAAAATATACAGAATGATATTACATTGTAAATAGGGTTGTATTTGATATTATTTTTAATTCATAATTATAGTTAGATCATATGACTCCCTATTTGAAAAATTTTCCCCTATTTTTTGCTGAAATTTTATGTACCAAGATCTTAATTTGTGCATACTTTGATCATTATAAGTATATGATGATTAGATAGTTTAGTATTTCATTAAATAGCATTGGACACAAATTATTTATTAAATTGAACTCCTTTTTGAGTTCTTTATTGATATATTTGCAACCACTTTCCTTTGATAATATGGGCTTTTCTATGCATCATAAAAACATGGAGGAAGAAATAGAAAATCTATTATAGTATATATAACAATAAAGAAACAATATAGCTAGGAGAAGCAAGGATTTAGGTTACTTGAAGATGGAGAAATAATTTTCAATTGAAAATAATTTAAACAATTAGCTGTTCCCAACTAGCAGGATGAAATATAGTTTTTGAAGGTGATAAAATTGCATATGAAGATGCATCACTTGCATGCAAAGAATGAAGTGCATTCCCCAACTTATAATGAATGGTTGGATATAAAGGCTCCATATGTTGGCCCAAAAATGGAAGCCAAGGATGTTACCATGCATGTATTAGCAAAGTCTCCCTGCAAGGATCCCAAGTACCTATTGTTGCTGTTAATTTGGGCATCACTATATTATCCAAAATGTTATGAAGTACTGAATTCGGTATTAACTTCTCCCATGTCTCTAGAAAATGCAGCATAGGTGTAGGGTCCCTAGGCTTCTAGGAATTTGTAGTACCTATTCTCATTGTTGGAAGAATAACTTTAGTGAAGAGTTGAGTAAAAGGAGTTGAAGAAGAAAGTTCCACTTTTTTGTAAATGCCATAATCACGAGACTCATTCCCTTGTAGAAGCCTCTACCACAATGACATTACCTCTAAACTATGAAAAGGATGTTGAAGTGATTTCCAACCTTGAAGAAACAAGAAGAAGAATGGAGGGAGTGACAAGGAGTTGCAAACAAGAGGAATGAAGAGGAAGGGGATAGAGGACAAGGGGCATAGGTGTTTGATCCTTGATAGCTTTCAACTTTACATTGTGTTGTAACTCTGGCATAGGTGTTTGATCCTTGATAGTTTTCATTTCAACATTCAAGTTTTCAAGAGGTCAACACCCTCACTTGCGGACCTCGTATGTCAACCACTTTCTGTACTATTTCAACACCATGTTCTTGCTTTTGAGCTAATAGTTTTTCAAGTGCATTTTCTTGTAAAAAATCAATTTTGTAAAACTTTTTGTTGTTTCAACATCAAATGTTTCCTTCAAAACCATATGTGCAGATATAAACATTAAGTACAACATGTCCAATATTTTTGCAGATATACACATTAATTACATAATTTTTCTTTCAAAACCATATGTGTAGATATAAACATTAAGTACAACACGTCCAATATTTTTGTAGATATACACATTCATTACACCAAATGTTTCTTTCAAAATGATATGTGTAGATATAAACATTAAGTACAACATGTCCAATATTTTTGCAGATACACACACTAATTACACTGAATTTTTCTTTCAAAACCATATGTGAAAATATAAGCATTAAGTACATATCAAATATTTTTGTAGATATACACATTAATTACACCAAATTTTTCTTTCAAAACCATATGTGTAGATATAAATATTAAGTACAACATGTCTAATATTTTTGTAGATATACACATTAATTACACTAAATGTTTCTTTCAAAACCATATGTGCAGATATAAACATTAAGTACAACATGTCCAATATTTTTGTAGATATACACATTAATTAAACCAAATTTTTCTTTCAAAACCATATGTGTAGATATAAGCATTAACTACAACCAACTAAATAAGGATACACAAATAAGTTATTCCTATGAAGAAGGATCATGTCAAATAATACAAGCGATTTTGATCAAAATAGGGAGACAATCATTAGATTGTTGTCTAACTTTCAAAGAATGAGCGATGAAAAATATTATTGTCCTTGTAAGTGATGTAACAGCTTAAAGAAAAGAAGAATCAAAATCAAAACAACTAAGAGACATTGTTGGGAGAATGGTCAAATTGAAGGGGGGTTTGATTATCATTAATTGGTAAGTTGTTTGTTATATTGTTTTCACAATTAATATACTTATGAACCACAGAATGAGGGTTTGATTATCATCATTTTTATATAGGTCAATCTCCACAAGGTAGTAGATGATATGGACCAACACATCTTGGAGAAACATGGAGGTGTGAATATGGAGGAACATGGAGGTGTGAGTATTGAAGGAGAAGATCATGATGACATGGAAGATGATGATCATGTGTTAGAAAACACATTTGAAGATGATGCTATAAATGCATTGATCCATGACACATTTGGTACTAGTGCTGCTAGTACTGATGATGATGATGACGACATTGAGGCCTCCATGATATACCTCTACTTGAGAAGGAAAACATGGCCCTTTATGAAGGATCCAAAACAACTCTTCTCTCTATTGTATTTTTGTTGGTGAATTTGAAGGTTATGAATGGTTTATCCAAGATAACAATGTCATGTATGCTAAGGTTTGTGATATATGTCATTATAGTCTATAAAAGGTGAAATATGTACCATTAAGATTATTTATACTAATGACTCATATTTTTTACTGTAGATTGATAAGTGACTATTTTTTACCACCATAAAAGGTTCTCCCTCGTTTGTACCAAGAATTATGTGCCACTATTAAACATATTGGAATGGAGTATCAATCAATAGATGATTGTCCTCAAGATCATGTAATTTATCATAAAGAACATGAAAATGCAATAGAATGCCCTGAATTCCATATGAGTAGATATTGAGATGATCAAGTGATAAAAAAAGGTGCCTCATAACATTCTTCATTAAATCCCCATTATTTTGCATCTTAAATGATTATTTAGGTGTAGTAGCTTGGCACAATTGATAGATTACCATGCATGCAATAAAAGTTGAGATGACATTATTTGAATGCCTACAAATGGTTCAACATTTAAGGACATAGAGAAAAAGTAGCCACACTTTAAAGAAGAACCTCAAAATCTCAAGCTTTCTCTGGCAATTGACGATGTCAATCCATATAGAGAGATGAGATCCATTTACTCGGTCTGGCCTATTTTTGTTATTAACAATAACATTCCTCCATGGATGTCAATAAAGAGAGAACACATTATGTTGGCAGTGATTGTTCTAGGTATTTAATTATTTTATTGTTACCTACATGTAATTATAAGTCTTGGAGTGAAATGACCACAATAATTATATGATATTATTCATTCAACTAGATAAGTACCAAGTAAAAGATATGAATGTATATATTGTGCCTCTTATCAATGAGTTGCTAGTGTTATGGAATGGTTTCACTATGTATGATATCTCTAGACCAATTGGACAAAAATAATTTCAATTCTATGCAATGCTTGTGAGGACAATTCATGATGCCAGAGGGTTGACACATTTCTGTGGTATGTTATATGCTAAAATTTAGTTGTACAAGATAATACTAATTCCAAAATGAACATATTTAATCTAATTGATTCATTATCTTGTAGGTCTTCAAACAAAGGGAAAATTTTCATGTCTAATGTGTGGTCCAAAGATAAAATCTCGTCATTCCAAAATTTTAAGAAAGTAGGTGTTTGATGAGAATAGGCACTTTCTCCACACAAAACATAAGTATCAAAGTGCTAAAAGACATCTTTTCAATGGGAAAGAAGAGACTACATCAAAGCCATGAAGAATGAAACCTCACCTATGGCAGTTGAAATATAATAGAATTCAAGGCTATCAAGGCATCATTACTGACCACCTTCCAAAGGAACTAAAATGTTATCCCAAAGAATTTAGTAGGCTGCCCTACTACGAGCAGCTACAAACTGTGCATTTGTTTGATACCATGCATATTGGAAAGAATGTAATAGAGACACTATGGAAAATATTGAATGGAAGGCATGACAAAGAAAAACTTGCCAAAATTTGTAGTGACATTCATGATTCCAATTATGCAATGAAAATTATCATTGAATCAAATAGCAATGGAGACTAGATTAATGCAAGTGCCCTTCCTTGGTTATTAATAGAGCAACAAAGTGATGCCATAAAATATGTCATACAAAAAATGAATTTTCCTACAAGATTTGCTACAAATATAAGAAATTTCATATCAAAGAAAAGTGAATTTGGCCCAGAGCTAAAAACACATGATTGGCATACCTTCATCAAGGTAAGTTGCAGTCTTTTGTATTTACAATATATTTGTGAAATTGCGTTCAATTTTGAATGTATTATGTTAGAAAAGAATGAAATGATTAGTTTACAATTGTTGCAGTATGTGCTACCCCTATCTCTCCCAAACAACTTTGACAATAATATCAAACAAGTGATATACGATCTTGAAAAATACATGAGTGAGGTAAACAATGATATTTGTTCAATATATCAAACAATTAATATATTGTAAAGTCTTGTATTTATATGTTTTTGTGACTTGAATGCCTTGTAGGTGGTTTTCATCTAAAGAAATCCATAAAGAAGATATAAAATATTGGAAGAAAAGAATTCCTCTACTAATGTGTGAAATGTAAAAGTGTTTACCTTCAATATTTTTTAATGCACAATAATACTACCTCATACACCAAGTTGAGGAGATTGAATTGTGTGGACTTGTACAACCTAGGTCAATGTGGATGGTTGAGAGACACTTGAAATTTTTGAAGGGTTTGGTTTGACAAAGAGCACATCCCAAGGGCTCTATGATTGAGGGATATATGGCATACTAGATGATGATGTATGTTACTCAATATCTTCCTAATCTTGTAGCAAAGACCCATATATATTGCTTTTGGGATCTCGACTCCATTAAAAAATTCAAAGGGAAGTACTTGGTGGGGAAAGGTAGATTTAGGAAACTAAATGGTAATAAATTATGAGATATTATTATAGTTAAATAATTCTTAATCTTTAAAATAGATTTTTTCTAAGCCATCTATTTACTTTTGTATAATTGCTAAAGAGTGGGATGCAATACATTTATTTATTACAAACAATCAAGATTGGATGACGATATGGATTGAATGATGCCAAAATTCTCATCATGGATTAAAATGGAAATCCATGTCTTCATTGGTTAAACAAGATCATTTTAGTGGAGATCCCAATGTTACACAAAAGGAAATAGATTTAGCATATGGTTTAAGAGATCTCTAGGTACTTATAAGTTTGTTAATCAACATATGTTTTTGAACTCACAATGGAATAATTTATACACGTTTGAAATTATTGTAGGTGAAACACCACAAGACTATGTTCTACAATGGTTATAAATTTTTCATCAAAGATTTACACGACATGAAGAAAAATTGTGATTCTAGGATAAGTGCAGTCTTCTAGGTAACCAATATTTTATCTAGAAATGACTTACATCCTCAATAATCTCAAGATAAATACTATGGAATTTTGGTTGATATACTTGACTATGACTTTAATTCCTTCAAATTATTTCTCTTCATCATCAAATGGTATAGACTATGGCTCAATCAAAATGATCCTAATAGAATTGTTATTGAGCATGAGAATGGATTTCCAATTATTAATACAAGGTTGTTTGAGCTAGTTGGGAATGAGCCCTATGTTCTTCCAAGCCAATATGAGCAGGTATTTTACTTAGAGGTTCCACATAAACCAGGTTGGTCATTTTTTTTTAGACATGATCCAAGGGAAAGGCCAACAAAGTATAATGTGATGGAAGAAGAAGATACCAAGGAAGAGGAAGAAGTGGATCATGATCAAGAGTTAGTCGATGATGCTTTTGAAGAAAATGATTTTTCTACTAATCATGATGATGATGCTTCTATGGGTGAAAATGATGAAGAGGATGATGATGATGATGATGAAAATGATGAACATGATAGTGGTGGTGACAATGTCGATGACGAAAATGATCCTGATGATGAGATGGATAAAGAATAATATCAATGTATATACAAGTAAACATTTTCTATTCAATTTTTGATTTCTGAACTATTAATACAAGTAAACATTTTTAAATTGAATTTGGTGTAGTAATAAAAATTTAACTATAATGTGTTGGGATTAAGAAAACATCTTGTATTATAGTTGCAGGGATGCAGAGGTTGTTCCTGATGAGTGTGCTACAATGTTCTTTAAAATCTTTTAAGTTTCAATTTTTTGAAATCTAACCCTTTTATTTATTATTATAGAGGACCAACTTTTGCAAAGCACAATGAGTACACATCCATGGGTGAGAATAAATATTGATGACGACATGGATATGCCTCTGCAATAATATAGGGAATGAAAAAAAAGGAAAAAAGAAATGATTCATGTGAACTTATGTAACTTATTTATGTAACTTATTTGATAATGACTGATGTTTATGTATAGATGTTTTATTTATGTTTTATTGAATACTCTAATGAATCTTATGTTTCAATGTTAATGTGAATGTTCTAATGAAATTAATGTGTTAATAAATGTTATCATGTGATAATTCATGAATGTTACATTTTATTAATAGAATGAATGAATTTTAGATGTCAATGGGGAATGTAGATGTTGGGGGGGGGGGGGGGGGGGCGGCTGGGGCCAAATGAGCTTCTACCTTCATGTGGTTGGCTCTGATTAGTAAAAAATATTAAACTATTCTCAAAACCAAGTGAAACTCAACATTAACCTATGATTGCATGACAACTAACTATGTCAATCTCTTGGTTCCAAGCAATGCAAAAGGACACCATAGTCAAACTCATTTATTTATGTTGAATAATATTACAGGGAGGAAGCAAGGGATCATAAAGTCTATATGACATCCAATGCTTAATGGAGAAAGTAGGTAATATTTATAATTTCACAATTTATAATCCTTCCATAGTCCTCTATATACTCATAAATCTATCCATAGAGAAAGCATAGTCCTCTATATAGTCATAAATGTATCGATAGAAGCCTTCATAAATCTGCACTTTATCTTTGCTAATAAATTCCACTTTTCTCTTTAGTAGTTTTAGTTGTGAAATAACCTTCATAATTGTCATTGCAAAACCTTTCAAATTTAAATGTGCTCAAATTCATTAGATGTAAAATCCATAGGATCGCAGAAATTGGGCATCTTCATTTAGACTTAGCAGTGTGTGAGAACTTAGAAGAACTATGTAATGATTTTCACTGCTTGGTAGGAATGAAAATATTAGAATTGAGTAATTGGAAGAGGTTGTTAAGGGTGCCTCTAGGTTTTAGGAAACTTGGCTCACTAGAAACCTTAAAAGTATCAGTAAACTGGAGGAATTGTGCAGTGCTTTCCATTGCCTTATAGCACTAAAATATATAGATATTTCAAAATGTGATAGTTTTAGCAAACTTCTAGGCCATTTTGGAAATCTTAGCTATTTGGAAAGATTAAATCTATTAGGATGATTAGAAAAATTGATGAGGAAGGCTTTCTTCTTGATTCTCATCAATGCACCTTCTATTCATTGGTACTCCAACCACAAAATCCCCTCGTCTTCATTATCAATTCAATAAATCATGACTATACTAATGAAAAATTTGAAACATTAGGGAAGAACTTGTAGTAGCTTCAGTTTACTTCAAAATACATGAAAATCATATATGTTGGGAGCTACCATAAATCATTAGCATCTAAGTTACCCATCAAAATCCTAACTTATACACCTAACAACTCCCAAACATCCTCTTTCTGTCATCAATTATCTATTGTTTTTGAGGCCAAAAGCTTTTTAGTTTTCCATAGTACTAAACAATTAGAATAGAAGAGCCTAAAATGCTTGTCAGTGTGGGAAGACATGTCTTCTTATGCACTAGATCAAGTGGCCTTCCTAAAAAACACTCCGAGATATATTCTATTGTTGGCTATAAAACACCTTGCATTTGTATGGTGGACAAGAAGGGGAGGATTTCAAACAAAGATGCAATGGAAATGATTGATACCACTTTCTCCATTGGTTAAGTACTGAAATAAGAGTACTACATTTTGATTAATTTTTGTGATCCAATTTCAATTAACCTCTATTGAATATTAGTTTGATCTATGTTCTATTCAATAAGCCTTTTCATAACATATTAATTTAGAGATGGAATATACATGCTTGTAGAGTTCAAATCTTAGCAACCACAGGGGGACAACCACACCAATAAAAGTTGTGACCAAAACCATATGAGAAAGAGGAACTTCCAAGCAAGAGATGAGCAAGGAAGACACACATATCCCATTGAAACACCAATAGGCAGAGTGGACACAACATTGCAAGGACTAAGGAAAGGAGCTTTGGAAACACCATTAACAATAACAAGAGGACCTTGAACCACAATAGAAGCAACTAGAACCATCACAACGAGTTCTTCAATCACGCAATATTCTACATAATATTGTGAGTTATTAAGCACGATTAATTTAAGATCATACTTGCAATATGTTAGTATACATTATTAGAACATGTTAAAAAAATGCTTGTTCTTCTTTGTTAGAAATACATTTTACTATGTTGATCACACGTGTATGTTATTTAGCGTAGGTCATGAAGTTTCCTCTTTGGCCCCTCTGATGGAGATTGTGTTTGACATTCTTCTAAGTTGTCTGATTGATACTGCTTCTACTCAAGTTTTTCACAGATAATGTTGCATTTCCATTTCCTTTTTTATATTACTATAGATAAGAAGTCAAATGTCATGATTATTTTTTCAATGTACATGGAGCAATAATCATGACATTCAACTTCTTATCTATATTATTATAAAAAGGAAATGGAAATGCAACACCAACTATGAAATGGTTGAGTAGAAGCAGTATCAATTAGACAACTTAGAAGAATGTCAAACACAATCTTTGTGAGAAGCGTCAAAGAGGAAACTACATGACCTACACTAAATAGCATACGCATGTGACCAACATAGTAAAATGTATTTCTAACAAAGAACAATTTTTTTTTCATATATTAGCACTTTGTCACAATTACGACAACACATTTGATGGAACACCATTAGAATAAGAGCATTTCCTTTGCATATTTGTTGCAAGTGTGATGTATAGACATGACAGAAAGCCATTGATCCCAAAAAATTTCTATCACATACCATCACCATTGTGACGTCAGTTGTGATGGTCTCTTGTTGTAACTAACAATGTGATGACAACCTATTGGTCTTGGTTTCTACCAAATTACAATGGATTTTGGTGTTGTACTTATGATGGATGAGCTTTCCATCACAATATGCAATGCAAAAAGTGTGACACATGTCCAATGGAAAGCAATTTTTGGTTCTATCGCTTTGGTGATGGTAGGACATCACAATTGTGATGATCTACCATCATAATTTAGGTCCAAATATAGAAGTGTCTAGGCTAGAGACCTACAAGCACTCCAATCAATAAAGGTTCAAAGGTATCGTATGCTCATGGAAGTATATATAGTAGAGGAGTTGGATAAACTTGATAATTGGATTTAAAAGATATTTGTTAGAAATAAAGTCATAGAGGGTCTTGTTAGAAATAGGGATTACTGAGAGGGGGGGTGGTGAATTAGTAATCTAGAAACTTTAGTTGCCAACTAGATATTATTTCTTACTTTAAATCATGTATAAAAAATTAATAAAGTAATGTTGAGTCGTAACAATAGTAATGCACATAGATAACTCATAACACCATATTTTGTTAACTAGGGAAACCCTGGCCAAGTGAAACCCCGGTGGGGATGATACCCACTAGATATATATATATATAATCCTTATCAAAGGATGGACCTTGTTAGGAGTCAATGAGAAAATTTAGTATAAGCAGTCCCTATTAGGAGACTTTGAATCCCTATTAGGAGATTCCAACCCCATTAGGAGCTATGCCAACCTTGTTAGGAGTTGTAGTATAATGTATGCAAGAAGAGCCCACTACCCAAACATGCAATTTCAACTACAAGAAGAGTTCACTACTCAAACAAGTAATTTACTATTATTATCCTTCCTTATCTAATCCCTAATCTTCAACTCGATCCTAAGTCACTAGATAGCTCATATATAACTTTGCATATATCGCTTTCACAAAAGTTCGCTCACTTCACAATCTTACAAGATGACACTTTGCTTACACAATACACCAAGATTGCATGCCTTCTTAACGCAATAAGTCCTTTTCACAAATACCATGCTTTTGTAAAAATTACTACTAGGTTAGCTAAGACCACAATTCACTTTTCTAAGTTAGAGTAAACATCTAGGATGTTGACCCTAATTGAACAAGTAATTATTTTCTAACCAAAACAATTCTTTGCTTCAATTCCACTGTCTTCCTTCATCAAAACACAATTAACTCTATTTTGTATAGTCCGTACAAACTTCCAAGGTTATACACATCATCATCAACATGTATACTATATCCATGTAACTTCTCTTGTCATAACATGATGTCTACGACATGTTATTAACGAAACAATACACTGTTGTAAACCAAATTCTACACGTAGACAATTTTTTGATTGCCAAACACTAAGTATCTTTATTTCCAAGGTTTCCTTTCAATATGTAAATCATGTGTTTCCATAAATGAAAAAAATTACATATCATTGATAATCAATTGTCAACAATCTCCCCCTTTGACATTGATGGCAACAAAATAGGGAAAATTGGCTAAGTGACAAAAACAAACATAAATAACATATAAACATTACATCTATTACAACTTGTTCAACTTTACATATATGCTCCCCCTTATAATATACTTCATACTTTTACAATCTCTACATGTATCTCTCCCAAAAATCTCATGTACACAATTTTCACATGAATATCTCCCCCTTTGACATCAATGACAAAGGTCAAAATGTCAAGATTTTGTCAAAAACTATCCAAATACTATTGAAATTGCTATATTTTCTTATGCTGAAATGATCTTCATACAATAATAAAAAATATCCTTCAAACTATTCATACCTTTGTTCCATGTCTCTTTGGTAGAATCAGTTAATGTGAGAATTGCACATAATGCATATGATGCAATCTCAATTGCATTGATATTTGAATACTAAAAGTTTGCCTTGGCCTCAACACATTCTTCTAGCTACTTATCAAAAAAAGATAACTTTAGAGTAATGGATTCTCTGAAGTCAGATGTTCTCTTCAATATCTACTCTTTTCAAAGTTCCATTTTAATGACATCACTGTGAACACTAACAACTTGACTCTCAAAATCATCAACTTTGCTAGATATGTGCTAGATCTGGCTGGATAAAGCCTCTAGCTTTCTCATCTTTGTCTCTATCTAAATATCAATGTCTTTAGTCAGTTTTTATGATAAGGTACATGTAACATACAAAGCTTTCCCTTCCTACTAGCATTTCCATAGTTCTTTTATGCATGTATTAAGATTGACTAATTCGTTCTTGATATTTTGACAGATGGTGCTAAACAAGTTAGCATCATGGGAAATTTGAGCCTTTGCCTTTGCAACATTCAACAAATTTGTAAACTCTTCATCAAAATACTTTAGCACTGCTTGTGCTCTCTATTTGGGATTTGACTCAATATGTTGTACTGACAACCTACTATGCAATCTATTAGTCACTTCCATTAGTGTCCTTTTTAAACTCTTGACTATTTTATTCTTTTGTAGAAGTTTAGATAAGGATGAAATTAGATCAGTTTGATTATCATCATTAGTAGGTAAACTAGCAAAAGAGAGCGGAGTAGATGAATTAGATGGTTCAGTCTCATCTTCCCTCTATTTCTTTGTTGTATCCTTAGATCTTCTTTCTTTTCCTTTTCCTCTCTTTCTCTTTTCTATTCTATTCTTTTCTTTTCTTCATCCTCAATTTTCCTTTTCCTTTCTTCTTCTACAATCCTTCTATTATCTTCATCTTCCTTTCTTTTTCTATCTTCCTCAAGAAATTGTTGCTTGGCTTCCTTTATCTTCTTCTTTTTATCTTCTATTAGCCTCTTCTCTTCAATTTGTTTCAACTTTTCCTCAACATTTTCTATGTCAGGTACATTTCCAAATGGATTGGTATCATCAATGTTAAGAGTAACTTTGGTTTTATCAATCTTCATAGTGTCACCACTTACTAACACTTTCAAGGTTCTAAGAGATAGAGGAGATGCTGCATGTGTCTCTAACAACATCTAACTAATAGCTACTTCTATCTCCTTTCTCAACTTATCCTTCTCACCTACCATAAATAAGAATGGCCTTAACTTATTCCTCAAGTATGGTGTGAGGTTATTCAACAATCTCTTAATTTCATCTTCATCATCAATCTTGCAAATGGTCCTTAGCATAGATTTCTGAAGTTCAAGGTCTTCTTCTCTTGCTAGAGTCTTCTTCTGTATGAGTCTCTCATAGACTTTCTAGTTCACTACTCCTTTGATATCCTTCATACTTATATCATTTTCAATGATATGTCTTACAATAGATATATCAATATGATCCTTCTTGAAATTATTATATGGATCATAAAATTTGTTCATTTGAAAAAAGCTTCCCTCATTTGCAATTATTGTGTTAATCTTCTCAATCTTAGGTTTCTAGGGTTTTTGAGCTTTACCTACTGCTTGCTTAGGTGTAGTCACCTTTTTTGCTTGTTTGGTTTCCTATTCTTCAACTTCTTCATCACTTGAATCAATTGTCAATAATTTTTCCTACTTCTTACCAAGTCTTGTGGCCATTTTTTTGAGACTCTTTGCCTTTGCAATCATTGCTTCCACTAATCTTTCTAATTTTCTCTTTTGATCACCAGACTAAACATCAAACACTGCCACATATGGAATACTCTATTCTGAAGATGTCTCAGCAACTAAAATTGACAAGGGTTGTATATTCAATACACCTTGTTTCAATATATGTCTCATGACCTTAGATTCACTCTCTATCATTCTGGCTCATTCTAGCCTCTAATAGTACCTTCTTCATGATTGAATCAACCTTCTTGTGAGATGCCTTCTCCAAGGTTGCTTGATGGGCATGCTGAATGATCTCATCAAATGTGCCAAATATGTACTTTTCTTTATCTTTTCATGAATTTAACAAAAAATCAATGTAACCAACTACAACGTCATCACTCAATTCATAGCTTAAGGGATTTAAAAATGTCTCCTGAGGTTCCACTACTTGAATGTATGTATGATCTGTATCAACTAGAATACATATATCCTCCTTGAATCTATCCACAATTGTAGGAGCAATTCTAATTCTTTTTTTAATCTCATTCTGGAATGTTTTCATTATCAGATTACCATTGTCCAATATTTTATCTACAGTGTGCCTTCTACATACCTCTATAATCTTTTCCATAGTACATCTATCACTACTCATTATATCTATTACTAATAAGTAAGAAAGTCTCTTTAGTACATGAACGAATATGTGATTAATCAATGATTGGAATCTAAACACACCATTCTTTGTTCTCTTAATCTTTTCTAAAATGTCCCTTTTCTATTTTTTTTTTGATATTTCAAGCCTCTAATCAGATTTTCAAAATCAAACAACCAACATTACAAAGATCTACCAATTTCTCAATAGACCCCAAATCGGGTATGTCCGAAATAGTGCCAAAAACTTCACAACTTCACATATCATTAATAAATCTGAAAATGGATATTTTTACAAAAATTTTATTAGCATAATGGCCTACAAAATGAAATTTCTAGATCTATATAGCATTTACACAACAACTCCCAAATGTAGGATAAAAACCATGCTCATCGGGCTCCTGAAATTAGCACAAAAATGCTCGAAAACACCACAAAAACACTAATAATCTATCTCAAAAGTTTAACCACATAACAATACATATATTAAGCTTTATTTTAACATCCTAAAGTCTGAAATACAGCAGCAACCCAAACTGATATGAAATACTCAACTTGAAACACCAAACTCTTACAAAAAAACACACTCGAAAACCCAAAAATCTGTACTATTCAGCACAAAGGCAAACTCTGCATGAGAATGCATATGGAATGGCTTCAAAATCCCATCCTTAGCCTTCCTAGAAACCTGCAAACTCCCATTCTTGGGTCTTCTTCTCCACAGGTTTGGCAGCCTTTGAAGAACAACAAAGAAATGAGCAAAAATCAAGTTCTGGAATGAGCCCAAAATGCCTCCAAACCCCTTAAAAGAGAGCATAACCCTAACTAACGTCCAAGAGGGGTTAATAAAATATAATTTAATAATAATTTTTATTTATTAGTCCATTGGTTTCCAAAGATTAGCCCCTTTTGCCGAAACTTCACCTTTTTGGAGCCTGCCTGCCTTAGCAAAGTTTATTATATTTAATTATTTGAAAAGGGGACATGACAAGTCCTCCCCTCCCAAATATTTCTTTTCCTCAAGAAATGAAGGTTGGAATTCTCAAGAATATTTTCTCCTTCCCAAGTTGCATCCTCTAGTGGTAATCCTTTCCATTTGACCAAATGCTCTATGACGCTCTTGTTTCTCAATCTTTTCTCTCTTGTATCCAAAATCTCTTCTAGTATCAAAACTAATTTCTCTTCATCATCAAGAGGTGGTAATTTTTTAGATACTATGGTTTTATGGCCTAGAACCTTCTTTAGGCAAGATACATGGAAAATATTATGTATTTTTCTATTTGGTGGGAGCTCCAATTCATAAGCTACCTCTCCTACCTTCTTGATGATTTTATAAGGCCCATAGAACCTTGGCTTGAGTTTCTCTACCCCACTCCTCTTCAAGGTGCTTTGCTTATATGGCTGCAACCTAAAAAATACCAAATCTCCCACCTCAAAAGATCTTTCAATCCTTTTCCTATCAGCATATAACTTTTGTTGGTTTTGTGCATGTTGTAGATTATCCTTGAGGGACCTTATTATGTCTTGGCTTTGCTTGACGAAATCACTTGCTGCAGGTACTCTGCTATCGGAAAGTATTAGATCAACAAAAGAAAGGGAATCATAACCATAAAGAGCACAAAAAGGAGGCATACCAATAGACATGTGATGAGATGCATTGTAACAATACTCCCCTAGGTGTAACCATTTCACCCAAGCATGGTGTTGATTTGAAACATAGTTCCTCAAATATCCCTCTATCTATTTATTAACTATATCTATTTGTCCATCTATTTGAGGGTGATAGCTAGTACTAGGAGTGAGTTTAGTTCCTACCAAATGAAAGAGCTCCTTCCAAAAAGAGCTGAGGAATCTACTGTCCCAATCACTAACAATGTTTCTAGGCAAGCCATGTAATCTAAAAATTTCCTTAAAGAACAATTCGACCACTTGTGATGCCTTGAAATTAGATGTGATAGGAAAGAAATATGCATACTTAGTTAGTCTATCTACCACCACATATATGCAATCATTACCTTGAACCTTGGGCAATCCAGTGATGAAGTCTATGGAAATACTTTCCCATTTTTGTTCAGGAATAGGAAGTGGCTGCAACAACCCTACAGGAAAATTTTGCTCACTCTTGCTTTGTTGGCATACCATACATTCCTTAATGTGTTTAAGGAAATCCTCCTTCATACCCTTCCATGAAAACTACTCTTGAATTTTCTTGTATGTCTTGAAGTATCCCTAATGACCAGCCAAAGGTGTGTCATGAAAGGTCCTCAATATCCTCTCCTTAGTTTTTGATCCTGGCACTAAGAAGATCCTATTCTTGTAATAAATCAATTCATCAACAACCTTGTACCTATTATCATCCACTAACTTATCCAAAATCTTGGTGGCAAAGGAATCTTTAGCATACTCTAAAATTATGGAGACTTTCCAATCAGCAGAGATAGATGTTAAGGAACACAAAGTGGGCTTTCTTGAGAGAGCATCAACAACCACATTATTCTTTCCTTTCATGTATTCAATATCAAAATCATAAGCTTGAAATTTTCTTACCCATTTTTGTTGATGATCATTCAAATCCCTTTGGTTCAAGAAGAACTTGAGGCTATTATGGTCTGTCTTTATAATCAATCTCCCACATACCAAATATTGTCTAAACTTATGAAGTGCATGCATGATTGCCAACATTTCCTTATCATAGATGGAGTAACCTTTCTTTGATTGATTTAATTTTCTACTCTCAAATGCTATTGGATGTCCCCTTTGAGTTAGGACAGCCCCTATACCTTCTCCAGAAGCATCACATTCAACAACAAAAGGTAAAGAGAAATTTGGAATTGCAAGCACAAGGCATGAAATCATTACCTCCTTAAGCAAATCAAATATTTTTTGTGCCTCTTCTATCCAAAAAAAAGCTCCTTTCTTTGTCAAATCAGTCAAGGGGGCAGCAAGCTGAGAAAATCCCTTGGCAAATCTCCTATAGTAGCTACACAACCCAAAGAAATCTCTCAACTGTGTAAGATTAGTGGGTGGAGGCCAATCCAAAATTGCCTGGATTTTTTGTTGATCAACCTGTACTCCTTTAGAACTTATAATATGTCCCAAATATAGGATCTCTATCAAACAAAACTCACATTTAGATAGCTTAGCATAGAAGGATTGCTGCTCCAAGATTCCCAAAATAGTGTCTATGTGCTTTAGATACTCTTCCCATGTTTTACTATAAATCAAGATATCATCAAAAAATACCAAAACAAATTTTCAAAGATGCTGGCTGAATACCTTATTCATACAAGATTGGAATGTTGCAGGTGCATTAGTGAGGCCAAATGGCATAACAAAAAATTGAAAGTGCCCATAGTGACATCTGAAAGTAGTTTTTTCCACATCTTCACTCCTCATTCAGACTTGATGGTACCCTGATCTTAAGTCAATTTTTGAGAAGTATACAGAACCATGTAACTCATCAATGAGTTCATCTATGCGTGGTATGGGATACCTATTTTTTATGGTCTTCTTGTTTAGAGCCCTGTAGTCTATACACATGCTCATTGTACCATCCTTTTTCTTGACAAGTACCACAGATGATGCAAATGGACTAGAGCTAGGCCTTATGAATCCCATGTGAAGGAGTTCTTTAATAGTTTTTTCAATGTCTTCCTTATAACCTCTTGGATGGTGTTATGGGGTTGTTATAACTAATTTTGCACCCTGTTCTAACTCTATAACATGCTCAAAACCTCTATCTGGTGGTAATCCTGAAGGCAAGTCATTGAAAACTATACTATGCTTATCAAGAATATTTTGAATTTCAAAATAGAAATTACCTTGAGTCTTTGGAGAGCTTGTTGGATGGATTATGACTCTTTCTGCCCATGCTACTTGTCCTCTTCAAAAAGTCCTCTCCATCCTCTTTGCAGAGACTGCCTTAGGTGCTCCATTCGATAAGCCTCTCAATATGACTTCTTTCCCATTGGAATGAAATTTAAACTCCATAGTTTGATGGTTCATGTAATAGCCTCCAATAGAGTGCAACCATTGAACACCCAATACAAGATTCGTCTCCCCAATGCCAACCACATAGAAGTCATCACATAACTCATAATCTCCTAAGGTCATCTTGAGTTGTTTCACCACTCGTGTGCAAGGCATAGTGAATCCATCAGCTACAGTAACATTGAATCCCTCAAAATCTTCTGCTTTAAGCCCTCTTATCATGACAAATCCCTCATCAATAAAATTGTGAGTTTCCCCACTATCAAGAAGAACTGTCAACCTTTGCCCTGCTAGTACCCCTCAAATTCGAAAGGGATGGTATCTTGGGACTCCTGATAATGCTACTAAAGTGCCATCCTTACTGATTTCTTTTTCTTTCTCTTCTTCTACCTCCTCCTTAGTGTCATGAAATTCCTCATGCTCATTTGAATCAGATTCTGAAGCAACTTCAATATAGTGCACTTGACCTTTCCCCAAACATCTGTGTCCTAGAACCCATGGTTCTCTACAAGTAAAACAAAGCTTTTTCCTTCGTAATTCACTCCTAGTCTCTTCATCTACCTTCTTTTTTGCCACATTTATCACATCTTTTGATGGTAGTGTTGGGAAAGTCTTTTTCTAAAAATTTTCCTTATGTTGCCAAAGATTTGGGGGTTTTTGATTAGTGACTGATTTCATAGGCACACAAGTTTCAAGTTGCAAGCTTCTTTTGATAGCTTCCTGTAAGGTTGAGGGTGAGAAAGCCTTAACCAAACAATTAACATAATCTTTTAAACCATCAAGAAAAAGATAAAAAATCCTCTTTTCACTCATATCAGGTACCATTATAGCCACTTTTTAAAACTCTTCTATATACTCATTAACTGATTTGGTTTGCTTCAACTTTGACAATTCTTTAAAGTACTCTTCATCATCCTTGAGGTCAAATCTATCTATCACTCTTTGACTGAAATCATCAAATGTAGTTACCTGATCATGACCTTGAGTAGTCATTCCATGATACCACCAATCATAGGCTGCATCTTCCAAGTGTAGACTTGCAAATTGAACAACATCACTCTCCTTCATGGGGTTAAGTGTGAAGAAAGTCTGTAATTTTTGTAGCCATGCTCTAGCTGAAATTTTATTTGTTCCATCAAAAGTAGGTGTTGTAAACTTGCTTATTTTATTTTTGAGCTTTCTTCCACTTATGTCATGCTCCCTCCTGTTCTCTTTCTTGGGCATCAAAGTGTTCATCATATCCACATATTCTCTAAAAGGAACTGAACTACGAAAGTCATCATCTAAGCCATTGTAAGTAGCTCTTAATGCAATCAAGTTACCTATAACCTCTTCCATGGGATTAATGGCTAGATTTGGTACTGGTGGCTCATCTGCAGGCAAGAAAATAGTTTTGGTTGATTTAGATGGTGTGGATTTTAGATTTCTTGGCTCCTCTGAAGTGCTCCCTTTCTCATTAATAGATGCAACTCCTTGTAGTTTTCCTGTCAATATTCGCAAAGCCTCTCTAGTTTTTGCGAAACTATCCACTATTTGCTTTTGAGTATTTTGGATGTCTTGGAAGAATTTCTTTGCCATCGCATTTGGATCAGCCATACTTTTCCCTTCCTTGGATTTTGTACTTTTACTTTCAACTGGAGGTTTGATCAAAATTTCTTTATTCTTTTCTTGCTGCAAATATCTTTTTTCTCTTTCACTTAGTTGCATGCAAACATAAATTTTGACATGCAACTGATTAGAAGCAACATGCAACCATAAATTATGACATGCAAGATCTGGGTAGTTGTCAAAACTGACATGCAAACTTCTACAAACCCTCAGGCTGGCAAGATCATGGCTCTGATACCACTGAATTGTCCCCTTTCTGATTTTTTTTTGATATTTCAAGCCTCTAATAAGATTTTCAAAATCAAACAACCAATATTACAAAGATCTACCAATTTCTCAATAGACCCCAAATCGGGTATGTCCGAAATAGTGCCAAAAACTTCACAACTTCACATATCATTAATAAATATGAAAATAGATATTTTTACAGAAATTTAAGCAGAATAACAGCCTCTATATCTATATAGAATTTACACAACAGCTCCCAAATGTAAGACAAAAACCATGCTCATCGGGCTCCTGAAATTAGCACAAAAATGCTCTGAAACACCACAAAAATACTAATAATCTATCTCATAAGTTTAACCACATCCCAATACATGTATTCAGCTTTATTTTAACATCCTAAAGTATGAAATACAGCGGCAACCCAAACTGATATGAAATACTCAACCTGAAACACCGAACTCTTAAAAAAACACACACCCGAAAACCCACAAATCTGTACTGTTAAGCACAAAGGCAAACTCTGCATAAGCATGCACATAGAATGGCTTCAAGATCCCATCCTTAGCCTTTATATAAACCTAAAAAATCCTATTCTTGGGTCTCCTTCTCCATAGGTTTGGCAGCCTCTGAAGAACAACAAAGAAATGAACAAAAATCAAGTTCTGGAATGAGCCCAAAATGCCTCCAAACCCCTTAAAAGAGGGAATAACCCTAACTCATGTCCAAGAGGGGTTAATAAAATATAATTTAATAATAATTTTTATTTATTAGTCCATTGGTTTCAAAAGATTAGCCCCTTTTTCTGAAACTTCACCTTTTTGGAGCCTACCTACCTCAACAAAGTTTATTATATTTAATTATTTGAAAAGGGGACATGAAATTTTCAAGGTTTTCTAGGAGTTGCATCCTCAGTATTTCACTCAAATTTACTTGCTCTTTCTCAACACACATCTTATATGTTGCATATATAAATCTTGCTTAAAGTTCATCTATCATAGAACTTGCACAAACTAAATAAGAAATAATTCTACTAAGAAATCTCACATCATCTTGCTTGATGGAGCTAATTTCCATAGCCTTTTCATTGTATACCAGCTTTAGTATAGCTTTCCACTTTCTTCTTAACCATCTTCTCACCTATGGCTACACTACCTTGTTTACTAAGACTAATTACCTCATGAATGAGGTCAGTAGAAATGTCAACTACATTATCTTGTATCCACAATTTTCCATCATGTATCTTATTTAGTATAATTTGAGTCCATTCATCTATATCTAACTCACAGTAGATGTGATACTTAAACAAGTCTAATTCCTTTATATGTTCAAATTTAGGCTTCATTGTCATGTTGTGATTAATGACTAGTTCCATATCCTTATTCATATATTCACTATCAATTGACTCAAACTTGCAATTCAAATAACTTTCTATGTCTTCAAGGTAAATTGCATTGTTCAGAGTGATAGACAATGCAAAGTTAGGTTTCCTTCATTAGGTTTCATGAAAACAATCTTAAACGTAGGTCTATCCTCATTCTCAACACTATGAATAACTAACATATCCATGATCTTTATCAAACAATATCTTTTATTGAACAAATTTGTGGAAAAATGATAAAATACCTCTTTTCAAAAATAGGGTTTGCTACAAAATTTCTCTGACAAGTCATTTCTAAATGATCTTCACTTCAAATGTGTTTGTAATGAAGTAAAATTCAATTCTATACTTCATTTATCCATCAACTTGAACTTGCATTAATTGTGTACTTCAAAAATATGAAAAAGCTATTAATTATGTTTTGCATTTAGATAACTGCACAAGATCATCTATTTGATCTTTATATGTCATCCAAGGTTTACTATAGCCTCCTTCCATCATGACAAACATCCTCAAGACTTTTCATCATGAAATTCTCTACAAACATATACTTTTCATCTTCTACTATAGAATTAACCTTTACTGTAATACCAGTAACATTGAATTTCATCATAACTTGTTTAGATGAGCTCCAAATCATAAGCAAGCTTAGGTACCATCTATACACAACTGGATACACCTTTTCCCAACTTCACTACTTCTAATTTAGTCTTTGACTAAAGTTCTCAAATACTGATGCTGTAAACAAGCTTAATTCAACTTAATTTAACAAAATTCAACAACTACCTTCGATCTTCTTGTCTCATCATTATCTAACTTTTCTTTTGAGATATTAGTTCCTTTCATGAATGCTTCATTAAGTTATTCTCGAAGCTCACTTATAATGTTTCTTTGTTTTTCATTGTTAAATGCAGAGTTCCTTTCATGATTCCTTCTATCATTCCTTCTATTCCCAAAGTTTCTTCCATTGTTCCTTCTATCTCCAAAGTTTATGTCCATTCAGTAGTACTTCATTGTGTGTCCAAAGTTATTACATAACTAACATATAGGTGCTCTACTTCTAGGATTCTGCTGATCATTAGGTGCATGAAAATTTTGAGCAATGTGTCCTAAGTTGTTACACTTATAACACATCATCTATCTTCTATCTTCATAATATCTTCTTCTATATGTAGGGTTAGTATCTCTAGACATTCTACTATTTCTCCTATCATTATCATACTTAGGTTTCCTACAATCAATTGCATTATGACACATACCATGACAATTATGACAATAAAAGTCCTTAACATGAGTAAATGATTATTAGTACAATCTCTTTTCATATGACCTATTTCATTACATAAAAAACACCCACCTCTAAATTTATACCTAGTTGTATTAGGAGTCTCCACTTCCTTTGGTTCATCCAAGATTTCAACTTCATTATTTTGCTGAACTTCTTTAGGTTTCTTAGAAGATTGATTGGATTCAATCTTATCATCAAAATTTTCATTTTCTTTCAAATATGATCTAATCTCAAGTTTCTTTGAGGACATGTTAATTAGATAACCAAGACCAATCTTGTCATAAGAAGGTCTTTTTATAGACATAGAATCATCAAGCTTTTCTCTGCTAGAATAGAGCTTCTCAAGCTACTATTTGCACTATGTCAATTTTCCTTTCACAATAGTACTGTACTTATGCCGGAGTTCTTCATGATCTTATTTCAATGTTTCAAACTCAAATTTTTCTTTGCCAGACTTTCTCTCGGATCTGCATCTTTAGTCTTCAAATCAGATTCAACTTTGCTAGGACAATTTCTTAGAGTCAACTTGAAATTTGTAATCTTCAACTCATGCTTCAAGATCTTGTACTCTGTCTTCAACTTGGAATAGTCATCATCATTAGTTCTAGCTTTAGTAGATTCAGGCTTGGATTTTAGATGATCAATCTTTTCCTTTAACTGACCAATGTATATTTTCAAGTCTTTATATATGTCCTTTAGCTTATCTCTTTCTTTAGTAAGGAGATCAATTGGTTCAAGAGCTTCTTCGAGGTTCTTCATCAACTGTTCCATATCCATAGGGATCTTACTTATGCTATTAAGCCTCTTCAAAGTAACTATGCTTTGATACCAATTGTTAGAAATAAGGATTACTAAGAGGGAGGGGGGGGGGGGGGGGGGGGGGGCTGTGTGAATTAGTAATCTACAAACTTTAGATGCCAATTGGATATTATTACTTACTTTAAACAGTGCTAAGGGAAAACCCCCATGGGGATGATACCCACTAGATAATATACTAATATATATGATCCTTGTTAGAGGATGGACCCTATTAGAAGTCAATGGGAAAATTTAGTATAAATAGTCCTTGTTAGGAGATTCCAATCCTGTTAGGAGCTATGCCAACCCTATTAAGATTTGTAGTATAATGTATGCAAGAAGAGCCCATTGCCCAAACATGCAATTTGAACAACAAGAAGAGCTCACTACTGAAACAAGTAATTTACTATTATTTTCCTTCCTTTTCTAATCTTTGAACTTCAACTTGATCTCAAATCATTAGATAGCTCATATAAAACTTTGCATATATCACTTTTACAAAAGTTCACTCACTTTGCAATCTTACAAAATAGCACTTCGCTTACACAATACACCAAGATTGCACACCTTCTTGTCACAAGAAGTCCTTTGCATAAATACCATGCTTTAAAAAAAATTATTTCTGGGTCAGCTAAGACCACAATTCCCTTTTCCAAGTTAGAGTAAACATCTAGGATGTCAGCCCTAATTGGACAAGTAATTGTTTTGTAACCAAAACAATTCTTTCCTTCAATTCTGCTACCTTGCTTCATCAAAGCATGATTAAATCTATTTTGTATAGTTTGTAAAAGCTTTTGAGGTTATACAAGTCATCATCAATATGTATACTATCTCCATGTAACTTTTCTTGTCATAATATGATGTCTGCAACATGTTATTAACAAAACAATACACTGTTGTAAACAAAATTCTATACTTAGACAATTTTTTGATTACCAAACACTAAGTATCTTTATTTCCAAGGTTTCCTATCAACATGTACATCATGTGTTTCCATAAATGAAAAAAAATTACATATCATTGATAGCCAATTGCCAATAGGTCTACATGCAGATATTCAAAAAATAAGAGACTGAACTCAAGAGCAAATTTTGGAAGCAAAAAGGTATTACAACACTGCTTTCCTTAAGATTTTTGAAGATAAGTCAAAGGCTAAGATCAATATGGTGAAATCAATAGTCCAATTTTTTTGAGGAATCTTCAAAGATGCTTTGTTAGATGAATATATTAGGCAAGCATTCAAGACTGAAGAGGTATTGTTAGAGCTGGACACTAAACTTGAGGATTTTGTGGCAACCTAAATAGAAGATAGAAACTATTGACAATTAGTAAAGGATAAATATATAGCTTTGGATTTTCTTGAAGCCACCCAAGTGATGGAAATAATAGAGAAATTCAAGAGGAAACATCTAGACATAATTTTGGAATAAAGAGGAAGAAAGCCTAGATGTTGGAAATTTAATTTTGACACTTGGGGAAAATTTTGCATTTTTGGAGCCTATCATCAAGCTACATAGGTGGGCTATTCTTAGAGGTGCACTGACAATTTTGAAGAAGTAGTAGTGCGATGACAATTAACTTCTAGTTGCTATTTTAAGAGCATTCCATGCACCAAAAACACATTTTGATGATAGTTCATCTCCTAGAAACATTTAGAGAAGGCGAAAATTCCATTTTTAAAGCTTCCAATGACTCTTGGATCCTCTTGAAACTTCCTTCTTCTTATATACTTCTTCTTTTACTTCTTTAAGTCATGTAAAGGCTCATGTACCCATTAATTGATATAAACAAGGGTGGAGACCTACTTATCACCATTTAGAGAGTCAGTTTATATATAATTAGATTTTTTTAATTAGTTTTTAGCATCAGTTACATTTTAAGAACTCACTCTCTCCTAACATAAAGGGAGGAAATGATTCCTTATAAATACATGGATGTTATATGTACTCCAGGTTGTTATTTTGATTCAATAATATATGCTATTGGTGCTCTCATTATGATTGTAGTTATTCTTTCTAGAGTGTGTTATTTTTGTGAATGCATATTCATGAATAATAATGGAGCCAATGGTTTTGTTATGTTGTTATGATTGTACAATCTTTTAGTTTTGGTGTTTGCCTCATGTTAACAAATTCCTCTAATGTACTAAGTTGGAGAAAAGATCACCTATTATTCCTGCATAGCTTCTTGTCTCACATGAGAACGCTTTTCATGACCTTGTGATTTAATAAGAAGTGAAAATCCTTTTGCTTATTATTTAGTTCCCATCGACGATTGCATCAATGGAATTGAGAAAGCACTGCTCCTATTTTCATTGGTTTCCTCCCTGATCTCTTTAACAATGTAACTCATAAACATGTTGTTAACATGGTTTTTATGTCTGTTAAGAATTTCCTTTTCAAGTTATTTTCTTTAATCTATCATCACCTTATCTTTGTTATTTTCTTTGCTAACACTTGGTTAAAATAGGAATTCATATAGTTGCATCAATAAATTGTATTTATAATAAGACATAAAATACCAAAAATATATCTCTTTTGTGGTTTCTTTTCAAAATAATAGATGAAACATCTTATCTAAAATTGGTTGAACCAGCAAAGGCCTCCTCATGAACATACACATTTATCTTCAATTGTGCAGATTCTAGTAGGTCGTAAGATCACCTAGAACCTTGGAGTTGATCCTAGATTAGCTTTTCAAGAGAGGAGTTTGAAAGGATTCTTGCCATTAAGCATCATACAAAATAACAACTCAATATAAGTGGTGCTAGAAGGAGGGCCTCAAACCATTTAGAAGAGAAAAACAACTTGCTATTTTGAAATTATATAGTTTTTGGAAGTTCAAAAAAATTTCTATCTGAAACTACTAGAAGGTGTGCAGGTGCATTGTTTTGAGAGAGTTCTCTTCTATAGAGGTGTGCTTTTTCTAGAATTGGCACAAGTTGGAAGATCTTGATCGACCATCTTTATTTTAATGAGCTTTAGGATATTTAGATAGTGAACTAGAGTTCTTAGAACTTAGTCATTTTCACAAGCCTTGCAGTCACAAAGGACTACCAAAAATTCTACCACTTCCATTCCAAATTTCATCATCTCTAGTTCCACCTCTGTTGATCCAACCTTCACTCATTGTTCCACCAAATCCTCCATCGATGGTATTTTTGGTAAACACACTAGATTCACCAATTAGCTTGCAAGGTGCACTTAATAACCTTCCCAAGAATCTTGAGAAATTCTAGCCAAGGTTCATGTATAGAGAAACATGAACAACTGAGGACCATATCAAAGTCTTTAAAGAAATATGCAATCAAAAGAAAGTTCAACAAGAGAATGTGGTCCTTCTTTTATTCCCATACTCATTGGGAGAAGTTGCCTTTAACTAGTATGTGAATCTACTTCTAGGATGTATCTAGAATCAGGTTGCCTTTGAAAATTTGTTACTTGACCAATTCAAAACATTCGTCAACCCGACTATGATACATCATCAATTTATATAAATAAAAAGGGATCCAACAGAGACTATTTCATGTTTCAATCATCACTTTCATATGGCTTACCACAAGTTGGAAACACCTTATACTATACCAGTTGAAGCTATAATCCAAATTTATCTTAATACTATGGACTATCTCACTGCTATCTTTCTATGAAGGTTACCTATTTCAAACATTGACACATTAGAAAAGGTCTTCAACAAAGTAATTACCTTTACCAAGAAAGCCAATCCTAATGGAGGAGGATTGATTGTTCCAACTCAAGCGACTATAGTGATACCAACCTATTATGCTAGAACACCAATGATGCCTAGTCAATTCATTCAAATGAATCTAGGCCCACTACAATAGGAACCAACTATATTGGTTCCATCCATAAATGACCCAGGACATGAACATCCAAAAAATTCTTTCTTTGAGAAAAAGGAAACAATGTCCGTTGAGTCAAAAAGTAACACCACATATGAGATTGGTCAAATGAAGAAGACTATGTCTCAAATTACCAATGAATTAACCTATTTGAGGTTGTCACAAGGGAAAAACAATAACTTTAAAAGAATGAATGCAACCCCTTACAATAAAAACTATGGTTAGACCTACAACAAGAATTTTAGTGAAAATAACAACATAGGATTTAACAACATAGGGAACAATTACAATCCTCCAAATCACAACAATAGTTTCCAAAGAGAGAATTGACAATGAAATATTCATCTAAACAATGGAAGCATCCCTGCTAATAATAATAACAATGCTCAGTTTGTGGACATCAACCAATATGATAGTAATCAAAATGTACCTAATGATGATGACTCATATTTCGATGGAAATCAAGAATTGAACTAGAATTTACAAGGAAATAATAGTGAGTCTTCTATGTAGTAAAACACTATGATGTTAGAATCTTATGATTCTCCACAAAATATTGAAATGGAATAACCAACTAGTGAAGAATTCACTTTTCTAGTCTAGTCAATAATCAAATCCTCAACCAGAAGAGATTCTAGCTTTTCAAAGTGACAATCAAAATACTTACAATTTACATAACCGGAAGGAACCTATGACTAATGGGATTCCTCCTATTTTTTATCCAACACTACCTAATCCAAGAGCTAATAACAACCTAGTACCTACCTAAGCACCTACATTGGGAAAAAAATCAAAACCAAGGGAACATTCCTATAATCTTGAAGAATCCTGTATGGGAAAATAAAAAGTACACTGTAGTGGAAGATTGAAAGAGAACCAAGGTTAATATGTCCATGTTTGATATGATACAAAATTGTCCCATTCAAAGGGAAGTAGTGCCAAAGACTCTTGATCATGTAAGGGCAACACCTAATACAAACACAATCCCTCAAAAGACAACATCACAAGTCAACACTTTTGAGGCAAATCCTACCATGTATAAAGAGAAGGCTGAAGTACCTCCCTTTTTTCTCACTCTCAATTATTTTGGAAAGAACCTACACAATTTTCTTATAGATTTAAGAGCTTCTAAAGTAATGTCATGCCACTTTGGATAGCTCAAAGGTTGGGAGTCACTCCTCAATCCTCAAATTAGATAGTGATATAACTTAACAAGACATAAATGAAAGTTATCAAGGTATTGAAAGATGTTAGAATACAATTAATTGTAGACCCTCATATTCAAGACATTATAGAAATACATGTGGTGGAAATCCCTAAAACATATAGATTGTTACTAAGTAGAGAATGGACAAAGTGCTTAAGAGGATGGTTCTCAACTGATTTTACTCAGTTATGGTTCCCTTGGAAGGGACTAAATAATCAAATCAAGATTGATGTTGAGCCAAAGCTGAAGATAATGATCATAGAATACAATGTACCAAACAAGGTAGCAATTTTTCAAGCTGAGTTAGGCTCCTACAAAGTTATGTCTCTTGACATAACTTTAGCCGAGAGAACCGACCATCTGAATAAAGAATTTGGGATCCCTACCCCAAAAGAAGAACTCATCACTCAGTTTGTAGATAGTATGGTTGTAAACTTACAATTCTTAAGCAAGGAAGTAGACCCAAATATTCTATTTCTTTTGGGATTTTGTAGGTTACACAAATTTAATCATTTAGAATTTGAACACTTGCATCTTTAGGAAGCAGTTGCTAGTGTACTCACTCAGATAATGCAATCCAAAAATGGTCAAATTCCAAATGAGGTAAAAAAGGAAAGTTCAAGTTCCACACAAATATCTGAAGTTGTAGGGATTGATGAAGAAGAAAAAGAAGATTCTAATGCATCATGCAGTGACACTTCTTCAGATGGTGGGGGTTTATCTAATCCTCCACTTGGAATGATGAAAGTATCGAGGAGAAGACATTTTTTAAAAGGACAAGGTTGGACCTCAGTGGTTGTTCATCTAAAACCCCAAATTGATAAAATCACCAAATTAATGGGAGATATTCAAAATCAACAAGAGAAACAAATAATCCCTATATGAAAGATAAACTATGGAAGATTGCAATGGATCCTAAAGAAACAATCTTTTAGAGCTTAAGTGAAGGAAAAGCTATGTACAAATAAACACAAGTCTAGAAATTCCAAAGAACAACCAATTTGGACACTCTGGTTTGATGGCTCTAAATGAAAATTAGGAGCTGGTGTAGGTATTGAATTAATTAATCCTAGAGGTAGGTATTTTTATGTAGTATATCACTTACAATTTAGATGTACTAACAATGTTGTAGAGTATGAAGCCTTGATTCATGGACTTCTCTTCGCATTAGAGAAAGATGTTAAAGCTCTCAATTGTTAAAATAATTGATTAATTGAGTATTGTCTTTGATGTTACACAAAATTTCATATCATTTCCAATTAGTGTATGCTGAGCTCACTCAAGCATTGAAGATAATTTTCTATGTCTACCAAGAATTCTAGAGTTTGCCTAGTTCAGAAGATAGTGTCTACCAAGCTCACTCGAGTGTCAAAGGAAAGGTTTTAGAAGTTGAGTGTTAATTGAGCTCACTCAATTAATGAAGGAAATTTTGGATGGAACCAATGTTAACAGAGCTCACTTGGTTACCAAAGAAACTTTGTGAGTATGAAGTGTTGACCAAGTTCATTGTCTTTTATCAAGAAAGAATGCTCCACCACTAGTGCTTTTTCTATCATCAATACTTCCTACCCAATCAACATCTATGAATACAAAAGAAAAAATTGCAAAAATATTCACCAAATCATTACCTAAGGATTCATTTCTATATCTAAGAGGTAAGCTAGGGGTCATTCCCCTATTTGAAGCTCACTAAATGAAGATTAGTGATGCATCAACCAAAGTATGTTGAAGATTGATTAGTTGGTGCAATATTGACAAGGGCAAATTGCAAATGAATCAGTACTTGATGTACATTAATACTCACTGGAAATTGTTTTTGGAATGAGATGTCAAAGAGGGACAAGTGTTCTATTGTATCTCATAGAAATTTTTTAATTAGAAAAAAATGTAAAAAGGGAGAATGAACTTGAAGGTAGAGTTTGCTATCAGAAGAAGTTGTAGTAGATAAAAGCTTTCTATCAGAGGGAGAAACTAAAGGAAGAAAGAGTTTACATTGATAAAGGGAGTTCTCATGGATGAGAATCAAAATGAAACTAAGGATAATTCCTTACTTTATTTTTTCTATAAAAATTTCATTGCATTATGACATGTGTTTCCATCAATGCCAAAGAGGGAGATTTTTGGAACAATTGATTAATTGTGTATTGTCTTTAATGTTACACAAAATTTCATATCATTGCTAGTTAGTGTATGTTGAGCTCACTCAGGAATTAAAGATAGTTTTCTATGTCTACTGAGCATTTCAAAGTTTTCCTAGTTTAGAAGACAGTGTCTACCAGGTTCACTTAGGAGTCAAAGGAAAGTTTTTGGAAGTTGAGTGTTAACTGAGCTCACTTGGTTAATGAAGGAAATGTTGGATAGAACCAATGTTAATCAAGCTCACTCAATTACTAAAGAAACTTTATGAATATGAAGTGTTGACCGAGTTCACTTGGTTAACATAGGAAAATCATTTTTGAGTTAGTGACTATTGAGTAGGGTCAGCTAACAAAGGATTTCTTGTTTTGGCATATTGAGTTCAATTGAATTGTTTGTTGGTTCTAGTCGACTGAGAAGATGAATATTAATTATTCTAAGTTATATTCTAGCCAACTTGACAATATAAAAGATATAAAAATAAGGTCAAGGTGAGGATTAGAAGATGAGAATGCATGGAAGATAATTGAAGATTTAATGATGCTAAGAGGAAGCAAATTGGAAGGATAAGCAAAATAATCTTGTGGAGCTGAAAAGATTCATTCGATCAAGAAGGATCAAGTATACAAGCCAGAATTGATATCTATAATCATAAATTTAGTTGTATTAGAAATCAAGTCATCTTATTAGTACTCTCTAACCATTGTAGCAGTGATCTAAATCTCTTAACAGAGTTGGTTTAACAATTATTTGTAAATCCTCTAACAAGGTCACATTTCTGTTGAATCGTCCAAAGACCTCTAACAAGGCCACTCCTAACAAGGTGATTAAATCCTTTAATAGGGTCACACCTAATAGTGTGTTTCATAACCTTTAACAGGGTTGGCTCCTAATAGGGTTCACTTTAGAAGAGTGAAAATTGGTAACTAGTTCCAATTGGTGGTTTTTCCCAAATTGGGTTTCCACGCTAAATCTTGGTGTCAAATGTGTTCATGCTATTTATCTTATATATTTGTAACTAAGTTAAAGTAATAGTAATCTTAGTTAACATCTTAAGATTTACATGTTAAGTATTTTCCAAGATTTTTATTGTTTACTAAGTTACAACATTTTTCTATGTGTTTGTCGAGTATCAACTGAGTTCAATTTTCAAAGTTTATTTTGTATTGACATCTAAGGGATCTAGGATTTATTTTAGTGGAAAATGATTCACCCCTCCCCTCTTATTTACTCCTCTTATATTTCTAACAATCAAAGCTCTCATAATTGAAGGAGACTCTTAGTTGGTCATTAAACAGGTGAAATCAATCTACTCTTGCAATGTTGGAAGACTACTTGCATACTGGAAAAGAGTTTGGGACTTGTTGGAATATTTTGAAGCCTTGAACATAAGGTCCATTCCAAGGAAGAAGAACATGGTATCTGATTCCCTTGACACTTTAGCAAGTGCGTTGCAACCTATTGAAAGAACAAAGCTAAAGAGATTTTCAGTTGAATTTGGTTGCTGCCCCATCTATTCCAAACAACATTATGAACTTCCAAGTTTTCCAAGATGAACAAGATATTCTTGAGTTCATTATGTGCAATGACCTTTTCAAGGACAAGGGATTGATGATACTCTTGATGAAAAACATAAAGATGACGAGATAGAGGATGAAGATAGGATTATAAATTTGAAGACCAATACTATTCCTAAGGGGATGGTATAGTTGGAACACATCTTTGATTGAGATGAATCAACACAATATAAAATAAATGTTGAAGAAAAAGGGATTGAAGAGTGTGATTCATATAATGTGGGTATGAAAGAAGATCCTAAGTTAGTAGGAATAGGGAAGGTGTGTAACCCTCAAAAATGAGAAAGTATGCTTCAATTTCTTACCAAATACAAAGAAATCATAGCATGGAGTTATGAAGAAGTCAAGATGTACGATCTTGAAATCATCACTCATGACATTTCCTTGAAGCCTGATGCGAAAACCTTTTGTTAAAGATAGAGACCAACGAATCCCATAATTAAGATCCCATAATTGGGCCTTAAATAATGAAAGAAGTACAAAAGTTACTTGATGCTAAAATTATCTTCCCAATCCAACATTTTACATGGGTCTAAAATGATGTCTTTTCTAAATAGATACTCTGGATACAACCAAGTGATGGTAGATGGAGAAGATAGATTGAAGACTATATTTACAAAAAAATGGGGAACCTTTGCATGCCAAAGGATGCCTTTTGGATTAATCAATTTGGGAGCTACATTCCAAAGAGTGATGGACAAAGAATTCAAAGGGTTGATAAACAAGTGCATAGTTATCTACATGGATGATCTCACTATCTTTTCTAAAGATAGGAGTACTCATATTGTAGACTTGAAACAAGTGTTCAACTAATGTCACAGATATGAACTGATGTCAAAGATATGACATATCACTCAATCCCAAAAAGTGTTCATTTGGGGTCACAAAAGGAAATATTCTTAGTCATATTATTTATGAAGTTGGGATATCCATTGATCCTAAAAGGATAGAAGCGATTCTTAATCTTTTACCTCCTCATAGTTGTAAAGATCTGAAATCTTTCTTTGGAAAAATCAATTTTGAAAGTAAGTCAATTAGTGGATTTGTTGAGATAGTACATCCTCTTAATGACCTACACAAGAAAGGAGCAAAGACTAAATGGGTTCTTGAAATAAAAAATCTTTTGAAGACATCAAAGTGGCATTCTATATGGCCCCAATTCTTGTAAGTCTAGATTATGATTTACCATTCAAAATCCATTTAGTTTCTTTAGAACATTCATGTGTCAAGATTCTCACTCAAAAGAAAGAAAAAGAGGATGAGAGATCTATCGTATTCATGAGTTGCCCACTAAAGAATGTTGAGTTGAACTATTCTAATCTGGACAAATAGTCTTTTGCATTGATAAAGGTAGTTAAGAACTTTTCCATTATATTCTCAACAACAAGGTATATGCAATTGTGCCTAATCCTATGGTTAAAACATTAATAATGTAGAATGAATTAGGAGAGAGACAAGGAAAATGGATGGCTATATTACAAGAATTCAATTTGGATATTGAACTAATGAAGTCGGTAAGAGTATAAGGATTGACCAAGATAATAGCTGATAATGAGATTGGTAATGATAAAAAATTCAAATTTGATGATGAAATCAACACTGATAATCAACAAAAGATCAGAGTGTGCCAAGTGGATATTGATCAAGGAATAATCACTGATTTTTGGTATTAGGATATTGTTTACTATCTGTTCTAGAATCAATACACCAATAGGATGAATAGTTCCCAATGTAGAGGACTCAAGATGAAATGTGAATCCTATATGTTGGAAGATAGAAAAATATACAAAAGAAACTACAAGGGAATTTATTTGAAGTGTTTGGGATGTGAAGAAGTGAAAGAAGTTTTGGAAAATTTTCATGATAGGTATGGCATGGGACACAAATATACATAAGATACAAGTCACATGATTTTGAGATTATGGTAATTTTGGCCTACCATCTTTAGGGATACATTTGAACATGTACGTTCTTGCCACATTTTTTAGACAAGTGCCAATTGAGAAAGACATCCAGCTATGCCACTACAACTAGTGTTTGAGGTACACTCTTTTGCTATTTGGGGGCTGGACTTTATTGGTCTAGTAAACCCACCATCATCTACAGGACATATGTTCATCCTCATAGCTACAAACTATTGCACATGCTAGACATAAGCTGAAACTTTTCAAAATTGCATAGAAAAAGTGGTTGCAGATTTCTTGGAAAAACACATTTTCACAAGGTTTGGTATGTCATTCTTCCTTACATGCGATAATGAGTCATCTTTTTCATCAATATTGCTTACTCAATGGGCATTAGACAATTAGGTCATAATCAAGTTCTCCTCTAATTACTATCCCCAAGGGAATGGTGTAGCTGAGTCCACCAATAAGAACTTGATTACAATGATAAATAAATTGCTATAGGAAAACCCAAAATATTGATGCACTCGGCTGAAATATGCATTATGGATAGACGAAGTTAGGATAAAAAATTCTTTGGGGACATCTCCCTATTTACTCATTTACGGACAAGAACTAGTGTTCCCACTTAACCTTAGGATTCTAGTATTGAAATTTATGAAGGGATACGATGAGGACAAAGATAGAGTTTAGATTAGATTAATGTATCTCTTGGAATTAGATGAGAAAATAAAAATAGATTTGGAGCATATGGTGAAACATTAGGTTGTCATCAAAAGGTGATTCAACAACTGGGCCAAAATCTAATATTGTTCTCCTATGAGACAAGGTGAAGGAAAATTTAGGTAGTCAAACTAAGTTTCAATGCTTTTAGATTGGCCCTTATCAAATTGTAGAGATTTTGAGAGAAAATAAATTTAGGCTGAGTTCCCTACAAGGGGAATTGGTCCCATTTTTAGTCAATTGCCAGTTCCTAAAATATTACTTCAAGGCTTGAAAGTGGAAAGCATTTCAAAAAAAGAAGTAAATAGAAATAATAATAATAATAATTTATTTTTGCAAGTGTGTTTGCTTTTAATTATGTATTTACTTTCAGTTGTGTGTTTTCTTTTAAAAGTCATCTCTGTCTTTTCCTGTCAATCTAGGGGTTAGGTGCAATCAATATTCTTTCTTGATGCATTTTCATAAATCACTTATTGTTGTTTCAAAATTTTCAAAGAGGTATTTCTTTGTCAAAGCATTTAGATAAAAAAAATTATTGTACCAACTAAAAAATGGGTGTTACTTGTAGTTGTAAAGGACTTTCAGTCTGAAAATCAAAATTATAGATTGATAGTTCTCAACACTTTACAAATTTAAAGATTGACTATCTTAGTGTTTCCAAATCAAGGTTGATAGTAGCAAAGGATAGTCCAAACTTTCTACTTCAAACTAAAGTGTCTTTTCAAAGAACTATCAAGATCATTGTTTGGTGTGAGAGTTTCAAAAAGTTCATAAAAGAGGTACATAGAGGTTATCAAACTAAAAAAGAGAATATGAGAAATGACACCAATACCTTGGACACACAATCTAAACGTGGTCAAGGTATAGAAGAAAAAGAATAAAAAGGATGGTGTTAAGAAATAAAGATTCCAAAGGATCCAAAAAGGTAATTAGACAATAGGGATATGCACCCCAAAATGGCTATCCACTATCTATACAAATTGCTTTATGGAAGAATCAAATGGAAACATGTGAGCTCCATGAAGCAGAATAAAAAAGGATTATTGAGGACTTGCAATAAAAAATTGATAACCTGTCAAGAGCCCTCAGAAAAGATTCTCTCATCTGGTCAAATGGTGATTGAAACATTGGTTTTATGTGGATTCTTGATGAATGGACCGATGGAGGGAAAGATTGTCTCCAAGTTGCTAGAAGCTCATGATAGACTGCACTTTGAAATGTCAAAGGAAATGAATACACTGTGCACACATTAAGCTTGAAGATTTGAGATTCTAAAGTTTTTGAAGTGTTTAGGATTTAGTTGTCATTTGACACATGTTAGAAGAATGCTTGCTAATGAATAAATGCCTTTGTCATTTCTTCCTTTTTTTTGGGTGCTATTTGTTGTGGTTTCACAATGCATGCCACATTTCTCTTAGAAATGGAGACCCCCTAGTAGATTTTTGTTTCCCAAACCCCTAGTTCGAGGCCTAGGTCATTTTTGGTGTTAGAAATAATAAAATAAAAATGAAATAAAAATAAAGAATTATAATTTAATCCAAGAGAGTTTGTGATGTACATAATTACCACACTTTATATGAGCTTTCCAAGATCAACACAAGAGAGGAGACAGGTATTTGGAAAGGGGAAAGCAAAGAAAACCCCTTGTGAATTATATGAATAAGGCAAATGCCTAAAGAATGAAGAGAGCAAGCGAAGGAGATAATGTGGAGCCAAAAGGTCCATTACATGAATTGCATCGTGATTGTGTGTTTAGAATGAGAGAGAAGCATCTTTTATAAAGAGATGAGAAGAAGAGTTATTTGTAACTCCCATGTGAATGATTGCCACATTCATAAGTGTGTGCATAACAACTATCATAATCCTCTTAAGGAGGAATAAACTATTTTCCTTAATAATGGAATTACAAAAAAGACTTGTCCTCACATGTGGACTAGAGGAAAAATAACATACAAGATACCTTGGTTTATCCCATTTAATAAATATAACCAAGGAAAGATTACCAATTCTAACACCCCCCTTTAATCTTTACTTGGGGAAATTACATCAAAGGGTATTAAACCCAAATTTTTACAATGAAATTTTAAATAGCAGCAACTTAATCTTTGAGAATTTCTTCAATTATGCAAAAGGTCTCTTGTGAGTGTATGTAGATCTTCATAGAGCCAAGATAGAAGTGGATAGGTCATCTAAATGTACACCAATAATACTATCTTGTATTTTCCTGGATGGATTACCTAAAAAAAAAAGACACAAGAAAACTATCCACAAAGAGTATTTCATTTTATATTCAAATTAGAAATCCTTTTGAATAAGGATAAGAAAATTCTCATAGAGAAATAGAGAGGAAGATACAACATGTTACCACAAAGCAATGGATATAACCTGATATCAAGATAAATTATATGCTCAAAATATTATCAATAAGCACAAAAAAGAACTTGATCAGTGTTCTCATGAAAAGTATATTATTCTAATGTACTAATGACCACATACAAGGCCAACTAATGATACTTGCATCAACATTGCATCAATCATGTGGATATAGATAGTCCACTTAATGAATCATACCACTGCAAGTTAATGGGGGCATCCCTCCATAACATGCATGACTCATGATCTAAGCAATAAAGTATGTAGATAATTATCACATTAATATATGAAAAAAAGTAAAAGGAGAGACATGCTGATCAAATTAGTATTATCATGATTTTTGTTAAGATACTCGAAGGAATGGATTATGAGGATTTAAAAACATATTGCCTTCAAATTGGATCAAATCATCTGAATTTGGAGGGAAAACTCCAATAATAACATCCTCTTCATTGAGGAATAAAATGGAACAACATGGAGGGAAACTCCGTCAATATCAACCTTTCAAAGTAGAGCATATAGAATCAAATGGAGGGAAATCCATAAATGTCAATCTTTCAAAGTGGAACCAATATAACCAAATGGAAGGAAACTCCATAAAGATATTATCCTTTCAAAGTGGAACAAATATAACCAAATGGAGGGAAACTCCATATAAAATGAGTGCACACCAATATAGGATGGAGGGATACTCCATGGGCCAGATAAGGAAACTATGTAGGGGACCTACATAGTTAACCTTGAAAAATTGGCTCCCTATGCAACTCAAAAATAAACTTCATATAAATCAATGATATAAAACCATAAAGTGCCAACATGGGCATAGAACAATGATATAAAAGCATAAAAGTGCAACTATGTGCACATCAAAATATTAGAATAAATTTGAAGGCAAATGCGTAAGATAACTCATAATCCAAACAAAATTGAGGTAAATGTAGAGATCCAAGGAAGATCAATGAGAAATAAAAAATATATGGATATCAGGTATAAAACTCCATTGAGGGTAAACATGAGTACTTAATTCATTTTGTGAAGGTATATATCAATTTCTGAACCATTATAGTCATTAAAAAAAGTTATATATTTATTTAGTTATATATGTGCACACCCATATATACTTAAATAAATATATGTAAATGATAAGTCACAATATTTAAAAAGGTATGATTTACCTTTAACAAAAAACAATGAGAGGATCTTTTTATGAAAGTATATTTCAAGTAGAATGAATATTTTGAATGAAGACAAAATATCTTAAATAGTAATTCTCTATAGAAATTTGATAAATTGAAATAATGAAATCTAATCATAGTCGAAGAAATGTATTATCATTACAAATGGTAGAGGAATGACTTGTCAAAGAAAAATAGAGTACTTTTTGTTTTTTTTTTAAAACATAATAGAATTTTTAGAATAATGAAGGCTGAAAAAGCTTTGGTTAGAACATATTACACGAACAAAAAAAAAAATCTAATTTTTTTTTATACATACATGTACAAAGATGTTAAAGCAATGATAGAAAAGTTAGTAGTTACAAAAGAATATAACCAAAATAGATAGTTGCAAGTGAGCCAAAAAAAAATCCACTAACATGCATTGGGTCAATAGTGTAATCGAAGAGAAAAGGAAAAAAACTTCTATAAATTGCAAACAAAGAGAATGAAGTTGAGACAAGCATTTGGAGTCTTACTCAAAAAAATTCAATTGAGCTGATTCTAGGTGAAGGTAAAGCATGAAAGTAGAGTATGCAATAGTATCTTTTTGTCATTAAAAAAACTTATATTTCTATGTATATTGAATGCAGGTTGCAGAGAGGAAATGGATCACAAAGTGTTGAATCTTCGAGTGATGATTCCCATTTTAACATGGGAATTTCCTATGGAATCAACATACCTGGGGGGAGATTTCAATGAACTATATCAAGCAATTCCTGGAGAGGTGGAGCGTGCAATAAGGTGCATAATAGGAGATGGGGTATTGAGGCCAAGGGTACCGCATCCTATCTATCAAACTCAAGTATTGTTCGTATTGTACTCAAACATATATGATATGTTACTTGAGTACAAGACATTGATGAAGATTCAAGAGATCTGTATTAATCCATCATTTATGAATGCATCCATATTGGATGAGGCAATCAGTGGTTATTTGTTGCATGGTTCAAAGGCATGGGTTAGAGGAATTATTCCCATCAAAAAATTTGATGAGGATATGGTACGAATGACCCTTTTGGATACAATGAGGATAGGGTTGCGGCTAAGGAATCACATGTATTTCAAAAGGGAAATGATTCATATTGCAGGGCTACTGCCAACAAATATGGTGGCTAGGGCATATGCATTATTTGATGCAATATTAGTGGTGGTCTGATACTATGAGAGCTAAAGGGTTCATCCTCAGATGAGGGTCTCTTTAGGGGATGGCAACATAGGGGTTATAGTGGAGTTGGTGGGTTCTACAAACCAGGTGTAGGGGAAAGGGTCTAGAGGAGAGGGTTAAAAAAAGGTTAGGCATGCAATAGGTTTAGGTTTTAATTATGATAGAAGGAGAGAGAAAGAAAATAAACATTTATGTACTTATTTTTATTTTAAATATACTAATGAAGAGTAATAAATTAATTGCCTATATTAAGGACACATGAATTCATTTTAACATAAAAAAAAGATGTTTTAACTTTGTTAATTAGCACCAACTTCTCTTGTTAGTAGTGATTTCTCTTCATCTAAGGTGACGTTGCAAATGAAAGCATTGGTAATGATGCAAATCCATTATGAAATAATTATTCTTCCCTCATGAGACTATAAATAGTATTCTAAAAAAAATTAATCTCGAGTTAAAATAAATTGTCAGAGAATAACTTAAAAATAGATGTTGTTATAGGTGAATAATAATGCAACCCTGCAAGAGAATGTTAGAGGAATAATTCTTCTGTAATGCAAGGAAAACTAAAATGATGCAGAAATGTTATTAAATTGTTAAATGAGCAAGGAATCTACAAAAAAAACTTAAAATAGAAGCTTAAAGGATGATTACAAAAAACTAAAGGCAAACGTACCTAACTAAGTATAGATACAAGTCCCAATGAATTTAAAATGATTACCCAACAGTAAGTGACTTACAAATTTATAACCTAATATGACCATATGAAACTTATAAGTGATTAAATGATAAAAATAAAAATAATAATTAGATTAGTGACAATCCAAAAAAATTTATTAATAAATTAATAGCTCAAACTCTTATTGATAAAATAATAAAATAAAACTTTAGATTAAAGCTTGGATAAACAAAAAAATAGCTATATTAAACTTTACAAAAAAAACTCTATTAAAGAACAATAAGAATTAAACCTACAAACTTTATATCATTATTTAAAACTTAAAATTATTTATATAACCACTCTAAGTGTTTTAGAAATGAAAAAATTGCATAGTTTGATAAATGACAAACCAAACTAAGCTCTATTAATAAATTAATAATGACAAAAGGAAGATAAGAAACCTTGGTAAAGACAAGAAAAAAACTTGATAAAGCCTTACGTTAAGGGTGAGAAGGCACGATAGCTTGGGAAGACAATGAAAACTAAAGGCACCAGCAAGAATTGTGATATTAGCCACAACAAGGAAAGGAGGGGATGACACAACAAGGAAGATGCCTTGAAGGTGTGCAGTCAAGGATACCAATGCAATTCCCAAAAAGAGTTTTGGAGGTTATTGTCTAATGGAAGGGTGGCATATAAAATGCATATTTTTACCTTTAAACAATGATTGCTCTTCCAAGTTAGAGGAAGCAATAATAGCTACAGTGAGATGCTATTGGTCCTTTGATAGATTACGATCAACAAAAAATCATCACGTCTATTTTATTATATACCGTGGAGTACCATAAAATGAAACTAAAGAAATATTAATAGTTGAAAACAACCATCATGCAGAAAGGTTTCAACCATAATTGAATGCCAATGCGAACAAACAAGCAATTTCTAGCACTCAGGTAGAGTTCATTGCTATTAAGGTAGAGCAGGTTTGAAATAGGAATGAGGAAAAAGAGATTTAGATTAGGTACATCCTAGTTATAGACTTCAGGAAAATAGAGAGTCAAAGGCTGGATAAAACTAGTGAGTGTGGTAGCAAGCAGAGCCCAAGGGCCAAACACATCGAGCAACCAACAAATAGGTCTTCAAAAAAAAATAAAAAAATAGTATGACTTAAAAAAAACAAAATTCTTTGGAATCGATCTTCCTCCTTGTGCCAAAATGGGATATTTGGAAGGGGGAAATCTTGCATCAAAGCACAACAATGTGGCTAATCATAAATCAGCAAGAACATTATAGTTTTGAACCACAACCAAGTACGAGTGTACAAAGATAAGAAGGCAATGGTGCTTGCATGAAGGGAGTAATGCGAGTCCTACAAACAAGTAGGTGGTTGAAAAAAAATTAAACAAAAAAAAGGTGCAGAGCAAAAAAAATTCAAATCGAATCTAGAAAGAAATGCAAATGAAACAAAAAACTTACAAAGAAGGAATTATAATCAAGTAAATAGCCGAATAGGAAAATGAAATAAAACAGGAGACTAAAGAAAAGATGCTAAAGAAAACTAGAAAAGTAACTGAAAAAAAGAAAGATTAGAAAGGAAATGATCAGACTTTCTAAAAAAAAAATTAAATATAAGAATTAGATATTTTTAAAAAGATAAGAGAAAATAGAATAATTTTAAAAAATAATATGAATAGAAAATGAACAACCATAAATCAGAAAAGATAATAAAATTTTCTTAAAAAAATACACATACATTCATACATACATACATACATATATACATACATACATATATATAATTTATAGATGAGAGAAAATTATTTTAAAAAATAATTATGAATAGGATTAGACTTAATTGACTATAATGTAAGATATAGATAACATTAATTATTATTAATTAAGTGTTCCTTGCAATAAAATGTTAGAGAATCATAATATAATTTTTATTTTAAATATTTAATAAAAAGTTTAAAAAAATATTAAATTCAAGTTGACAAATGCTACTTATTAAAAAACAAGAGCAAAAAAAGAAATTTAATAATTTTTTTTTAAAGAGTGATACCTAGGTTGAAAAAAGTGTGCTCCAATCCTTCATCACAAAACTCAAAACAAGGATTAACTAGGCTTTGATACCATGATAGAAATAATAAAATAAAAATGAACTAAGAATAAAGAATTATAATTTAATCCAAGAGAGTTTGTGATAAACATAATTACCACACTTTTTGTGAGCTTTCCAAGATCAACACAAGAGAGGATACAAGGATTTTGAAAGGGGAAAGCAAAGAAAACGCCTTGTGAATTATATGAATGAGGCAAATGCCTAAAGAATGAAGAGAGAAAGAGAAGGAGATAATGTAGAGCCAAAAGGCTCATTACATGAACTACATCATGATTGTGTGTTTAGAATGAGAGAGAAGCATCTCTTATAAAGAGATGAGAAGAAGAGTTATTTGTAACTCCCATGTGAATGATTGCCACACTCATAAGTGTGTGTATAACAACTGTCATAATCCTCTTAAGGAGGAACAAAATATTTTCTTTAATAAAGGAATTAAAAAAAAGACTTTTCCTCACATGTGGACTAGAGGACAAACAACATAAGGGATACCTTGGTTTATCCCATTTAATAAATACAACCAAGGAAAGATTACCAATTCTAACATTTGGACTCCCCCAAGAGTCCATATAAAGCCTCAATCTCTAATTGGGAAAGTCCAGAAGGCTTGATGTAAAAGAAAAATGAAGATTTGGTGTACTTTAGTGTAAAAGTGTGCACTAGTGTACTAGCGCACATGTGCACCTTACAAAGCTGCACATGTGTGCACTCATCTCCTTCTAGAGATGCGGACATGCACATGTACGCACCTCTAGAAGGTGCACACTTGAAAAGGTGCACACTTAGGCCCCAAATCCCTACACCTTCTCACTTATTTGTTGCACTCAATGAACTTCCACATCTATGCACCTTTAGACCTATGCTACTCCTTTGCTTTCACCTATAATCACAACACCATAAAGACTAAGGCCAGCTCAAAACAAGAAGGTGTGCACATGTGCACCTCCTCAAGGTGCTCATTTGCACACCTTTTCTAAGACTTGAAACCCTAAATGAAAAAGCCTAAGTCATAAGGAGGTGCACACATGCATAACCCCTCAAGGTATGCATGTGCACACGATCTTAACTAAAACTAAAACATAAAACCTAAGTCAAAAGGTGCACACATGCAAACATTTTTTGCTAATACAATACACTTAAGGCATATTATGGTGTGCACATGCCACCCCATAAAGGTGTGCATGTGCACACCCTTGTGTACAAAAAAAAGCATCAAAACTTAACCAAATTCCACCCCACATGCACTTGCACATCACATGTGCATAGTTGCGCACATGCACATGTGTGCACCTCACCTAGGTGCATAGGCATGTAACTACACACAAATGGTAAATTAGGGACCATTTAGCGCACTTGCTAAGCTACATAATAGGGTTTTTGGGGGAAATTAACTAGTGTTTGACTATTTTGGGTGGATTTGTGCTAGGTGTTGATATGTTATGGTTTGATTTTAGCTTTTTAGACTAATGTCTCCTCTCTTGTAAAGATAAGATGGCATTATCTTCCTCTTTAATGGTGGAGAAGATAGCTCCAAAGCCTATTGTTTTTAAATACCAAGGTGCATCAAGGAACTCTTAGTTTCAAACTAGTATTCAGAGATTAGAGATACCAAGCTCAGATATATACATTGGAACACATTCCTCACTATTTGTAGAAAACCTAAAGAATGATATGCAATGGTATTAGCTATGATTAGATCAGGTCTAGTCAATGCAACATCATATCCTACATCCATTTAGTCTTCAAAATTGATAATGGCTCTTGCAAAAAAGTACTTGACCAAAGAGAAGGTCATCAAGAGTGTCACAAGGGAGATAGTCCTAGACCTCTAACCTTAGAACATTGAGAAAAAAATTTATATTCCTAGAGCCAATTAGTGTTTGCATATTTCTTACAAAGGATTTGAGAGATGGTATCGAGAAAATGAGAAAGAAGTTAGATAGATAATTCAATCACCCTTCTTGATTGATAGAACACTAGTGGGTCGTAGAGTTAGAAAAGTGGACATGACCCAGGGTTATATGGAAGATGATATTGGATACGTCATTATTCTTTTGAGTAGGGTTATGGGACTATCAACAGTAGGACACCTTCACATTTGGATGCTCCATTTCATAGAAACCATCAGGACTATGAAGATGTCAATTGTTTGGGTGACAATTCTAAGTGATAACCTAGATGAGCAATTGGTAGCTATCAAATTTGATCCAAAATTATACATGACATCATATTTGGTGTACTTACTAGCAGTTAGAATGACAAACTACCCAAGATTTTATAAGAAGGAAAGCATGCAAGATGCCAATGCCTAAGCCTATGTCGTGTACCCTTAACCGATAAAGAAGAAACTCTTAGAGTAGAGCATAAAATATAAGGTAGTGAATGAAAATTTCATATTTGTAATCATCTAATTCATAGAAGGTGATTATGCTAAAAGGATATTAGTAGAAGAAGTGGCTAGGATCATAGAGATTGGCACGTACTACATCTAATTCAAAACATTCACCTACCTAAGGGTAGATGGTACATTGGAGAACCCAAAAAATCTCCTAAGATATCCATTAGATAGGATCATTTTGTGGGAGATTTTCTTTGACAACTCATGTCTACATATGACAAAATGAGAAAACAACACAAAAAGACATGGGTATGGCCAATCATGATCGATTCTTTTGAGGTCAAGAAAAAGAAAGAAATTTCCACCTTTGATTTTGATTAGGACCAATATCTACTAGGATTAAAACTCCCCTCACCCCTACTTCGACAACATAGGGATGGTGCAAGATATGGTAAGGAAGCAATTTCCACCTGAAGACACATTAGAAGATCATTGGATGAAAGTAGTAAATGACTATGATGCCCACATAAGGGATCATTGTACGATGACTCTATGTTTGGCAGAAGGCACTCAAAATAAAGATCCCATTAAAGGATGTTGAGAAAGACACAATAGACATCTTGGATCCTCTATATAATAGGGACATGATTTATGATAGCCTATAATGAATGCAAAGATTAAAAGAAATGAAAACATATACATCAATTATAGAGCTAGGTATATAGTTTAGTTATTGAAGGAATGGATCAAGAAAACTTTCAAACTTGATCCAGTTCCTCAGGGTATTCCTCTTCAAGCCACATCACCCCCTATGAAGGGTAAAGGTGCAAAAGTTATAGTACCAACCTTCTTGACTCAATCCCCCATGAGGTTGTAAATAGTGCATCAACATGAGTGGGAGGTTGAATATTTTTAAGTAGATAGGGGTGTCAAAAGGAGGAGAGCTCCTACAAAGAAAAAGAAGAAAATGACTTAGGATCAAGTACCTCAACAAGAATAGGTACAACATACACAGGAACAAGAGCCACAAGCTAATCCTAAAGCTCAATATCCTGAACAAGATCACAACCAAGAGCTACAAATGCCTCGACATAAAGAATAGGTGCAAGATGAATTGGTAGAAGAAGGGAAACTAGAAGAGCAAAGGGTGCCTCTAGTAGCTACACTAGAGGAAGAGGCTTCCCCCACGACTCCAAAAAGGGAAAGGATTGAATCAACTATGTTGGGAACATGAAGGGTAAGACTAAAGAAGAAGAATACTCCACCCCCATAGGTTCCTCAAATAATTCTAGAAGTTGAAGTAGAAGAATAATAGGGTTAGAAAATTAAATATGTCCCCAAATCACTTGGCATGGGCTACAAAAGAGGGGAGGAGAAGAAGATTGACATTGACATGTCCATTTGCTCCTAAAAAACCTATTCATATTTCTACATCAGAAGATGAGAATCAACAATAGATAGATGATATAAAGGGACAAGAAATAAATGTGTTCAACCTCTCCAATTTTGACTTTGTGCCAATAGGTACTAAGAAAGTGGGAGAAAGGATAAGAGATACCCCTAGGAGTGAATCCTTAGGAGAGGACTAGAGTCAAATGCTGCCTCCACCTCAAGGGACCCTAGGCATACCACCACCACCATTTTAGGACTTAACATTCTTGGACAAAGGCTCAGCAATGCCACTTCCTCAGGCTACAAAAATAGAAGAACAAGCAATGGAGGAAGTCGAGCCCCAACAACTGAAAGCTGATGAAGTATCAAAGGAAGGAAAAATACTTGAAGAGCCTAAAAAATATCCTAATGATACAAAGGTTGGGAACTTAGCCCAAAAAAATATGGGGACTCTAATAGATGATCTTTATAAATGGAAAAATACTCTAGGGAGGAAAGATAAGAGAAAAGGGCATGTAGTGGAAATCACCTCTTCAATCAAGTACATGTCTCCAATGGACACTATACTGGCATGGTTGAAGAGGGAGGTTATGTTTCAAAAAAAGAAGTAGCTAGATTTAACTACTAAGGAGGGAATGAGAGAGTTGGTTAAAGCCATCAAGAACCCTAAGCCACCTATGGGTGATGCACGATCACTGGCCTTCATAATGAAGAGCTAAGATTAGGACTTGCTTGCACATATAGCTATTCCTCCTCTGCATGTTGATACTGAACAACTGAATCCTAAGGACTATCAAATAAAGGAGGTCATGTTGGGAAGACCCACGATAGGAACTGCTAAAGTGAAGATCACTATGGGAATGAAAGAGGTATTTAGACACATGGATTGAGATGAGTCTGAATTGATTGCACTATAGAAACAAAACAAGATTTTAAGAGACTATTTGCATGGATTTGTGGGCCCTATAGACCTAGATAATCTAGAGATCACTCTTGATGTGGCACTAGAGAGGAAAGAGAAGAAAAATGTACAATTAGACCCATCTTTGGAGGCATGTTAGCAATAGCAGGACCATTTTGAGGAGAGAGGTGTACAAATAATAGGGGAACTTGAACCTATTACACCATATTCAATGAAGTGTGGATAAGCTAGTATCCATAGTGAACCAAGATTTTGGATTGATGGATGAGGTACATACCTGGGCTAAAGACCTATAGGCCCTCCAATCAATAAAAGGTCAAAGGTATCATACACTCAAGGAAGTATATACAATTGAGGAGTTTGATAAAATCGATGATTGGATTGAAAAGATACCTATCGGCAATGAAGTCATGGAGGGTCTACATGCAGATATTCAAAAAATAAGAGACCAAACCGAAGATAAAATTTTGGAAGCAGAGAGGTATTAAAATCCTACTTGCCTTGAGATTTTTTAAGATGATTCAAAGGCTAACCTTAATATGGTGCATTCAGTAGTCTAACAACTCTAAGGAGCCTTCAAAGATGCTTCATCAGATGAATATATCAAGCAAGCATTCAAGACTAAAGAGGTATTGTTCGAGCTGGAGACTAAACTTGAGGATTTGTGGAAACCCAAATAGAAGTTAGCAACTATCAACAATTAGTAAAGGATAAATATGGAGCTTTGGATTTTTTGGAAGCCACCCAAGTGATAAAAATAATAGAGAAATTTAAGAGAAAATATCTAGACATCATTTTGGTATAAAGGGGAAGAAAAATCAAATGCTGGAAATTTAGTTTTGACACTTGGGTAAATTTTTTCATTTTTGGAACCTGTCATCAAGGTGTATAGGTGCACTATTCTCAAAGGTGCACTGACAATTTTGAAGAAGCAGTAGTGCGTCGATAGTTAATTTCTAGTTTCTATTTTAAGAGCATTTTGTCCACTAGAAATGCATTTTGATGATATTCCAACTCCTAAAAGCATTTAGAGAAGGCCAAGCTTCCATTTTTAGAGCTTCTAGTAATTCTCAGATCCTCTTGCAACTTACTTCTTCTTATCTACTCCTTCTTTATTGTGTTAAGTCATGTAAAGGCTCATGCATCCAGTAATTGATATAAATAAGGGTAGATACCTACTTAGCACCATTTAGAGAGCCAATTTATATATAATTAGATTTGTTTTATTAGTTTTTAGCATGAGTTTCATTTTAAAAACTCTCTTGCTCCTAACACAATGGGAGGAGATGGTTTCTTATAAATACATGGATGTAATATGTACTCCAAGGCATTAGTTTGATGCAATAATATATGCTAATGGTGCTCTCATTCTAAGTGTAGTTATTCTTGTCGGAGTGTGTTATTTTTGTGAATGCATGTTCATGAATAATAATGAACCCAATGGTTTTATTGTGTTGTTATGATTGTGTGATCTTTTAGTTTTGGTGTTTTCCTCATGTTAAAAAATTCCATTGATGTACTGAGTTGGAGAAAAGATCACCTATTGTTCCTATAAAGGTTCTTGTCTCACATGAGCATACTTTTCGTGGCCTTGTAATTTGATAAGAAGTGAAACATATTTTAATTACTATTTAGTTCCCATCAAATGATTACATCAATAGAATTAAGGAAGTGTTGCTCCTACTTTCATTGGTTTCCTACCCAATCTCTTCAAAAATTTAACTCACAAACATCTTATTACCTTGGTTTATGTCTGTTAGGAATTTCCTTTTCAAGTTATTTTCTTTAATCTCTCATTACCTTATCTTTGTTATTTTATTTTCTAACACTTGGTTAAAATAGGAATTCATATAGTTGCATCGATAAATTGCATTCATCATAAAACAAAAAATACCAAAAATATATTTCATTTTTGGTTACTTTTCAAAACAATAGATAGAACATCTTATATAAAATGGGTTAAACCAACAAAGGCATCCTTGTGAACATACACATTTATCTTCAATTGAGTGGATTCTAGTAGGTCACAAGATCACTTGAAACCTTGGAGTTGATCTTAGATTATCTTTTCAAGAGAGGAATTTGAAAGGATTCCTTTCATTAAGCATTGTGAAAATGACAACTCAACAATACAGTGACGAAGGTTTTCAATTGATGAAGGATTTTCATTGGTTGAAAATATGAGAAAAGAGATGCATACCATGATTCAACAAAAGGATAGATGGCATGTGAGAATCCAAAACATTAAATTTATAATGGTTTTTATCATCATGATTTATCAAGATTTATTGAGAAGAAAGTGATCAAATCAACCATGTCAATGATTAGTACACCATTTAGATGTATATATGTATGTCGATAGACAAGGATTAAAATATTAGAGTAATGAATAATCCATGTTGCATATGTGGAAAATCAAGTTTGAGTCTTTGGAAACAAGACTTTAATTTAATTGTACTTGTGTCATAGAGAACTAACTATAGAGATGTCCCTCAGATCCAGTTAGCTGTCAAAAGTAGTCTACTTGTCTATTCCTCTTGTTGTGTTATCAAAATCATTATAATTTGATGGTAATAGTTTAACAATATTTTAGGAATGTGGGTTGTTCATCCAACTATATAAATAGGCTTCCATTATTCAATAATACCAAGATACAACTTTATGCTTTCTCTATTTTCTTTAATATGTTTTTAGTTGTATAGCATCTATGTTTAAATATGGTATTAGAGCCAATTCTGAGATTCATTCAATAGTCTTTTAAAAATCCTTTGGAGTGTTGAAGATGCAATATGTTTGCAAAAGGAGGTTTTCTAGTGGAGGTGTTGTTCCAAATAATATCAACTAGTGTGTTGATCTCATTGGTGTTATTTGGAAAGAAACCTCATTGTGGTAGTACTCTCAAGTGTAAGAATTTTTTTGATAAAAATTTCTTGTTAGTTTTCTCTTGTTCTATGATGGCCAATCTTATAGATTCTTATCTAACTGAATCAAATAAGTTAGATGGTACCATTTATGTTAAATGGAAGTTCAAGATGCAGACTCTAATGGAGTGGTATAATGTTTGGGCCATTGTAAATGGAAAAGATGTTGAAGTCTTATTGAGAAATAAGATACTAAGAGGGGGGGAGGGTGAATCAAGATCTATAAAACTTTTCTCTTCTTGAAAAAAATAACAATTAACTGCATACACTCCTAATCCATCTCATATCTTATATCAAATATCATATAATCATAAAATATGAAACTGAAATGAAATCTATCTAAGCATAACATCCATCAACATGAAAATGTAAACTCATAACACAAAGATTTTGGTAACCCAAAAACCCTCCAAGGTGAAGGTAAAATTTGGGTGGGGATAATACCCACAAATATTTACTACTACAACAAAAAAGCTTGCCTGTTAGGGCTACAATTTGATCATTTCTAATGATCTACCCTGTGAGGGGTCTACTCAATTAAATTTATTACATGATTTTTAAGTCTACCTTGATTAACGGATTTAAAATTAAAATGAAGTAAGCACTCTATTAGGATATTTAACAAGGCTTGTTAAAACCACTTTGTTAAGAGATTTTCCCTGATACACTAGTTAGAATGTCTCAATACCTGATCCTTCATTTTTCTCTATGAATCTTATAATAGATATCCTCTCTTCAATGTCTAAATTTGATCTCCTTATTTTATTTTCTTTGTTCTATGCTTTATTGCTATTTAACTGTATTTGATCTCTCTATCAAACTTAGCCTTTTTTCTCATTCATGACCTTTCTTCACATACCTTTGATTTTGTAACCAATTAATTAAAGGGATGGATTAAGTAGAAAAATTGATGAATCACAATCATTGATTTATACCTAACCCTAAGTCACCTAGGTATTCTTAAGGAATAAAAACCCTAAAACATTATAATGTGTGTAGAGAGAAGTTTGCATGCGCAAATAGAGCATTCATGTGTAAGAATTTGCCTTAGGGCAAAATGATGCCAAGATCAAGAAGCTCAAGAAAAAAGCACAATATGGACCAAATGATGTATGATCATAATAACAATATGAAAATGAATTAATTCATGTACATGTACACTAGAAGTACCTATATACAAAGGCCTCTAGAATGACTAGGAGTTAGCGAAATGATAAGCCTCACAACTAAGTACATGTATGTGAGATGATGAGAGGATAAACATACATAGGTGTATCAATAAAAAGATGTTGTAGATACCATGTGCTTAATTAGAGTGTGAACAACTGTGTTGTCTACATGACAACTCAATTGATTATGCAAACTCCTATGTTGTAGACACATGTGCTAAAATGAGTTGCTAACTCATGTGTTGTCAACAAGACAACTAATAAAATATTGCATTTAACCTAAGTAAACTTAAGTAAAGTGTAAATAATAATTAATTAATTATACTAACACCCCCCCTTAAGTGGAACTTATGGGAATGCACTTAAGCTCACAAAAGCTATGATGAAAATGCATGATGGGTCCCGACTACTAGACCATGTAAGGTACCCATGTAATGTTGTAGGTACAATGCAATGCAATCTCTCTAAAAATGAAGAAAGAGGGAAAAACTCATGGGAAAAACCCTCCCCCAAAAAGAAAGATAAGTACAATAAAGAAGAGAAGAGTCATGTGACCCCCTTTGGTGAAAAATCCCACACCCCCAAGAGATCTCACAAATGAGGATGCTTGACCTCTGTGAAGGGCTTGGTGAAGATGTCTACAATTTTCTACTCTATAGGACAATACACAATGCAATGACCTACTCATGAATCAACTCTTTGATGTAGTACATATGAACCTCAATGTGTTTTGTCCACTGATGTTGAACTGGATGTTTTGAGATCTCAATGGCACCCTAATTATCACAATGTATGATTCTGGGTCTAGGAATGTCAAAACCAAACTCCTTTAGAATCTACTATAACCAAATAGCTTCTATAGCTATAGTCACAACTCCTCAATACTCAACCTTAGTCGATGAAAGAGAAATAGTGTTTTTCTTTTTACTATGCAAACAAATGGAGCTGGAACCAAGATGAAACATGTATCCTAAAGTGTATTTGCAAGAATCAATATCTTCTACATAGTCTAAGTCTATATAACCCACTAACTATAGTCTAGTACCAGTTGCATAGCATATCCCATAGGTATGTGTACCCTAGATATAGTGTAGGATGCATTTGGCTACCTTCTAGTGAAGTTCATGTGGCTCTTGCATGAAGCAAGAAACCATGCCAACTACAAATGATATTTCAGGGCATGTATGTGTGAAGTAGACGAGGTTTCCAACCAACTATCTATACAAAGTAGCTGTAAGAATTTGCCTAAGGAAAAAATTCACCCAGGAACTAAGAACTCAAACACAAGCACATAGTAGACCAAAGAGAGAGAGAGAGTATGATCAAAATAACAATGTATTCAATAACTGGTTCCTCATCATAATACACTAGGAGTGCCTGAATATAAAGGCCTCGGGAGAGCTTCTAGAATGCATAGAAGTTAGCATCATGATGTGTCATACAACCAAGCACATGTCCACCAGATATGGATTATCCTCCATTAAGCACAAAAGTAAGTGCGGTGACGAAAGGATAAGCCTACAAGGGTGAGACATGCAAAATAGTGTTGTAGACACCATGTGCTTAAATAAAGTTGCATACTCCTGTGTTGTCTACATGACAACTCAAAAGGTGTGCAAACTCCTAAGTGTCTCACAAATAAAAATAATAAACTAATGCAAAATAATTAAATAATGCATTAACCTAAGTAAACTTAAGTAAGTGTAATAAGTAAATACTTATTTACACCAACACCCCCCCTTAAGTGCAACTGAGGGGAATGCCCTTAAGCCTATGAACTAGGATGAAGATGCATAATGGGTCTCAACTACTAGGCTAGATTAGGTACCCATGTACATAATGAAGATGCAATCTCCCATAAAGGGGGGAAAGAGGGAAAACCTCATGGGAAAAACTTTCCCCCAAAAAGAGAGATAAATAAGGATGCATTGATGGATGGAGTAATCAAGACCCTCCATTACGAAATACATCTAGTATATACAAAAGAGAATAAAAGAAGGAAGAGAGATAGAATAGGCTCCCCCCACCAAAAGAAGAACACCAGCAAGTGAAAGCTGCTCCAATGAAGAAGCTGGTCCAAGAATGCAAATGGTATTCCTCCCCTTAGGAAGAAACAATGGCACAGGTACAGTCCTGAAGATGTATGCTAGCCCTGAAACCTGCTCAAGTATCCCTCTACTGATGCTAAAGTTCACCCCTTCCAACTGTGCTGAAAAGTACAAATGCAGATCGGTCAAGGATGTCTATTGAACCTGTTCCACTAAACCATCTATTTCCTCAACTAACAAAGAGACCTCCACTAATTGTTGTTCATAAGGATCCACAATCACACCAACCCGAAAGATTGATCATGTAGAGAATGGACATGAGGGTCAGAGTGAGTCCTCACAACAACTATAGAAGAATCATCATTAATGAGAAGATGTAAGTCCTCAAGTCTGTCTCCCAAGTCAAGTGAAGCTGGAGTTGGAAGACAAGATGTACCATGCTGAGATGGACCTTTCACTATGGTAATATAAGCACGTGGACTGGACTGATGTGACCTTTCACTGCAACTGTCAATAGAACCCCACATGTCTGAACCTGTTGAAGCACTATCGCTGGTGTCATTATCAATTTCCACTATGTATGAAGTGTAGAGAGGAATAGAGGACAAGCTGGGAGAACTTTCCTCAAAGTGAACATCCTTCTCCAAAAAAATCTCATGAGTATCTAGATCCATAAGTTTGTAAGCCTTTACATTGTCTTCATAACCAATAAAGGTACACGGCCTAGGTGTCGGTGCCTTGCAACTCCTCGAAGAAAGGTTTGCCCATGCTGGACAACTGAAGACTCTAAGGTGACTCACAACCAGTTTTCTGCCACACCATGCCTCAAAAGGAGTCTTTCCATCTAAGGCTGGATGAGGATACCTATTAAGTATGTGAGTAGCACTGCTAATGGCTTCAACTTCAAGTGTAGGATTGAGAGACTTGGCCTTTATCATGCAACTAGCCATGGTCTTGAGAGTCCTAATCCTTATAGCTGCAACATCAGTCTTGTGCAGACTGAATGCTGGTGAGTTCTAAAGATCAATCCCCTCAATTCTGCAAAAGTTCTTAAGTCTTCTGTCAACATATCTATTCTCATTGTCCACCCTTAGTACTTTGATGGCTTTCCTTGACTTGTGTTCAACATGAGTCTTGAAGTCTTGAAGCTTATGAACCACTTCATTCTTATGATGAAGGAAGAAGACCCAAGTGAATCTTGAAAAGTCATCAACAAATGTGAGTATATAGCAACCTTGGCTGACTAAAGTCACTACAAAGGGTCCTATTAATACCATGTGAACTAGCTGAAGAAAAATTGGAGCTCAAGAAGACTTCCCTTTATCATACTTCTCCTTGAGATTCATATCCACTGAACAAGATGAACACTCTCCCTTAGAAAAGCTGATATTAGGTAGACCTTTAATCATGCATTTTGAGCAAAGTTGCTGAAGAGAGCAGAAGTCAAGGTGACCAAACCGCTCATTCCATAAATTGATGTTTGTAGTAGAGTGAGTTAACAAGGCTTTTAAAGGACTCTTAGGCACAAAGTGGGAGAAGGAATATAACCTCTTGTCATCATTGAATTTCCCCACTGCTACCAATGAATAATCTTTAAGACTTCACACGATCACTGAATTGGGAAGGAACTCAACCTTATGACCATCTCCAAGGTGAGTGATTTGATTAACTGATAGGAGATTGGAGCTTAGATTTGGAATGTAGAGAACATCTTTGAATTCCCCATCTTCCATTTCAACATGTCCTTTTCCTTCAACTTCCATCTTAACATCATCTCCCATGAAGATGTGTGGTACCTTTGATTGCATCAATGAAGAAAAGTCTTCTCTTGAAGAACCCATGTGGTAAGAGGCACCTGAGTCAAGTATCCATTCTGAAGAAGAAGTTGTATTGGCCATAAGTTCTTGACCTTTACCTTTTGAAGAGGTAGGAGCAGAATCCTTGGAAGTACCTAGCACTTGAATCTTGTTCTTCTTCAATATATTTTCTAACTCATCGATTCTTTTTGTCTTGCAATGATGCTCGTCATGATTTGGCTTTTTACAGTATGCACAAAAGAGTTTGTCCTTCTTTTCATTACTTCCCTTCTTGTTTGAAGAAGAACTACCTTTTTGAGATGAGTCATGTTGTGTCTCAGATTGTGTTTTCTACTTCCACTGCTTCTTGTTGTTGTTGCTTTTTCCCCCTTGACTAGATTTGTGATCATCACTAGCCACTAAGGCTTTGGTCTTAGATGACTTGAGAAGGCCAAAATCCACCAAGTGAGATTGTTCAACAATCAACATGTCTACAAATCCATCAAAGGAAGGCTTTTGGTAAGAAGATCCCATGGTTAACCTATTAGTATTAAAACTCGAAACAAAGTTGGCATACTTAGAATGTAGCTTCTTCAGGATGTGATGAATCTACCTGTCATCCTTCACGGGATTTCTATAATCTTTTAGAAGTGCCCTATACTCATTGACTTTAATGATATAATCCTGAATTGTGTCATAATTCTTAGGATCTAAGAGAAGTAGATCATCTTCAATCTGAAATCCCTTTTCTTCATCCACTTTACCATACAATTGTTCAAGTTTATCCCAAGCTTCCTTAGATTCTAAACAATTTTTAATGTGAAAGAGAAGATCCCCATGTACACAACTCCTAATTACACCTAAAGCTTGTCAATCTTGTCTTGTCCAATCAATGAGTTCTTTAGCATCAGTAGGTTTGATAATCGTACCATCAACATAAAGACTATATCCTTTTTCCATTAATCTACTCCATGCAATATCTTTCCATGTAGAATAGTTGCGTGAAGTTAAAGGAGGACATTTAAAACCCATGATGCAAAAATTAAAGAGCACAAAATAGAGACACAAGAACACAATTCACACCTCCCCTTTTCACTCAATCAAAAGACCCCCCCAAAAGAGATGCTGTTGGCACTTTATAAGTAGTGCATTTACAATGGGCCACTCTTCAAAATGAACAAAGTGGACTTTCTAATTTTGCTTTTACAACTGCCTTATAAGGCTAAAATCTGTCACTTAAGCATTGTAGCTTAGTTTTACAACAATTTTGAAAAAGAATCAAAGCTTTACAATGCCAAAGAAGGCCTAATTCTGAAAGTGAGAAATTGGTCCACACAACCCTAGAATCTAACTTTAGATTTGGAAAGTAGACAAAAAAATGCACTTTAAAAAAAAATAGAACCTGAAAAAGTGATCAGATGTGCCCGTACGGAGCTTTTGAAGTTGCAAAAGGCAGGATTATGTAGGTACAACCGCCAAAAAATGCAATTTTTGTAAAATTTGTGCACCAAAACTAGAAAACAACACCACCACTAGAAAATTTAGGAAATTCTACCTGATTTCAAAAAAAAATTGCACTTGAATCGGAGTCCAGATGTCCAAGATATTGGCTTGCAAAGTTAGGCTGCCAAACCGAAAAGCAATCTGAAGAGGGGTCTGGAGGAGAACTGCGAGTCTAAATTTGACAGTCAAATGATTGTCAAAGGAGTTCAAAAATTCCCTGGAATGACGTTCAGATGAGCGTCAAATTTAACATCATAAAAAGATGATGTCAGCAAAAAAATGGACGCATGTGCTGACGTGGAAGGATGAGTCACTGTCTGTACTGTACGGATAAAACACGTGGAAAAATTTGTACTGCTGATGTGGCATTCGAGTTCTACGCATGACATGGTAGTCTCAACTTATAGTGCAGTTGAGTTGGCATGAGCTTTACACATGTCTAAAGGGCTATCTGTCCACGTGGCTCTCTGTGGCAGAGGGAGGTCCACGCACACAGGGGGGTACCATAGTGGGCAGGAAAATATCTTGCATGGTCAAAACTTTGCGTGAAAAAAATGCAGTGCACCAGGAAGGATGGAGAAAAATGTAGGTTTCTTGTGAAGCGTTAAACATTTTGTCGTCACCAAAATAACAGCAACAAATGCTCGAAAGCTTGAACGACATCGGAGGAAATATGCTGTAGGAGGGTAGACGGTCACTAGAGGAATATGCTACTAGAATAGATTGTCGTTCCTGTTAAGCTTTGTGACGCTGAAAAAGGGATTGGTGTGCTAGTAGAACATGTGGAAACTGTCGCCGGATTCTTGATTCATGCAGATCCACTTGACGCATCAAAAATTTGAGAAATTATCCCACATGCAGTGGGTTAATAGTCTATGGGTTGTATAAAATCAAACCCGCATACAATGTGAAACAAAAGGAAATGCCATCGATATTGAGGCAGGGCTGGCTCGGGGCAGGCTGGGTTGATTAGGTTGGCCCAAAAATTGCAATACATCCTCTGTAATGTGGAATACATAGTACGACCGATTGGATTCTCCTGTGAATTAAATAAAATATATATCTCCAAATTGGTAGATCCGGGGTGTTACTGCCCGGGTCTGTCAAAAAAAATTTCTCTGTCATGGGGAATAAATTCTGAAAATTTACAAAGAAATATGACGGAAAAAATAATTTTGAAAATTAATAGAGAAATAATAGATCCAAATTAAAATTAAATCACAGATCTGAAAAAGACCATACCCATACAGCAAATCAGGGCCTTCGGGTTCCAATTTGCAAATTTTTTTTGCCTCACAGTCGACTTTGAGCCAAGATAGATGAGTTTATAATCATTTTTCACTAGTTCATCATTCCAGACACAATGGAGAGGTCAGATTTGGTGCTGGATGCTCCCAATTTTTGCAACACTCCAGATTCAAGCTGAGGTGATGAAGGAAGAAAAAGGTCTTGAATGGCTTGTGATGAGAAAATCTCCAAGTTGTTCTAATACCATGTAAGAATTTTCCTAAGGGAAAAATTCACCTAGGAACTAAGAACTCAAACACAAGCACACAGTAGACCAAAGAGAGAGAGAGTATGATCAGAATAACAATGTATTCAATAACTGGTTCCTCATCATAATACACTAGGAGTACTTGAATATAAAGGCCTTAGGAGAGCTTCTAGAATGCATAGAAGTTAGCATCATGATGTGTCATACAACCAAGCACATGTCCACCAGATATGGATTATCCTCTATTAAGCACAAAAGTAAGTGCGGTGATGAGAGGATAAGCCTACAAGGGTGGGATACACAAAATAGTGTTGTAGACACCATGTGTTTAAATAAAGTTGCGTACTCCTTTGTTGTCTACATTAAAACTCAAAAGGTTCGCATACTCCTAAGTGTCTCACAAATAAAAATAATAAACTAATGCAAAATAATTAAATAATGCATTAACCTAAGTAAACTTAAGTAAGTGTAATAAGTAAATACTTATTTACACCAATAGTAGCATTAACAAGTGGAGTGGAACACTTTGCTTCTAACTTGACACCTGAAAAAAAGGGAGTAGATGCAGCCTTGCAGTCACTCATGTGAAATCAAGCAAGTAGATCAAGAGCATACTTGGGTTGTGATAATGTGATCCCTGATGAAGACTGATGTATCTTAATACCAAGGAAATAATGAAGTAGACCCAAGTCTATCATCAAAAATCTATCCTGCAAAGTAGCCTTGACACTATCAATGATGGATGTTGTACTCACTATAATGATCAAGTCATCAACATAAAGCACAAGTAGTAAGTGTGAATCATCCCTTTGAAGAATGTAGACATTTAGATTGAAATGACATCTAGTGAACCCTACTAGGAGAAGGAAAGAATCCATCTTGGCATACCAAGCTCTTGGAGCTTGTTTGAGTCCATAGATAGACTTTTTCAACTTGCAAACCAAGGTAGAATCCTAAATGAACCCCTGTAGCTGCTACATATAGAACTCCTATGAAGATCACCATTCAAGGATGTGCTCTTCACATCCATATGATGAACAACCATCTTTGAGTTGCTACTATAGCTAGTGTCAAATGAATGGAGTTCATTTTGGTAGCTGGGGAAAAGGTCTCAATGTAGTCAATGTTAGGTACCTAAGAAAAACCTTTTGCAATAAGTCTAGCCTTATGTTTATCAACACTTCCATCTGCTGCAAACTTGATCCAATAGATCCATTTACACCGTACCAATTTTCTTCCCTTAGGAAGAGAGACTAAGTCCCATATATCATTTCTCATAAGAGAATTATATTCTTCCTCCATTGCTCTATCCCATTCTAGAATTCCTAAAGCTTCTTTGAAGGATTGTGGATTGGAAGTAACTACTATATAAGCATGTGGGATTGAGTTGTGTTGTGATCTTGTCCTCCTAGTATCTGAAGGATTCCCTGCCAATGGTCCTGTTGCATACAATTTTAGCTGAGCCCATTTATGTCTAGTGAAAGAAGATGTAGAAGGGATATCCTCAACCTCATCTAGTTGATGCCTCTATTTGGGTCATGGATGAACATCTTCCAAGTCACTATCATCACTATCACTCTCTTCAATAAAGGAGGAAGAAGGAGGAGTTGAAGAAGTAAAGCTTGGAAAACTTTCTTCAAAGTGTACACTCCTCACATAGAATATGTGGATCCATCAACTTGTAGGCTTTATGAGAGCCCACATATCTGACAAAGATGTAAGGTTTACTTTGAGGTTCCAATGCCTTGCATTTTTGTGGAGGTATTTGTACCCATGTTGGACAACCAAAGACTCTAAAGTGCTTTACAAAAGGTTTCCTTCGAATCCAAGCTTCAAAAGGAGTTACACCATCCAAAACTTTATGAGGACTCCTATTCTAGATGTAGTTAGCACAATTCATTGCTTTAACCAAAAAGACTTGATCAAGAGACTTATGTAGTAGCATGCAAGTGGTCATCTCCTTGAGGATTCTATTCTTCCTTTCTACAACACCATTCTACTATGGCATGTATGGTCCTAAATGTTGAAGATCAATTCCTTCTTGAGTACAAAAGTCTAAAAGTCTTGAGTTCACATACTCCCCTCAGTTATTTTTTCGAAGGAATTTGATGGCTTTCTTTGACTCCTTTTCCACTTGAACCTTGAAGTTGAGAAATTGTTCAAACACTTCACTTTTATGAGCCATGAAGAATACCCAAGTATAGGAGAGTGGTCATTATTGAAGAGGAGTGCATTGCAAGACTTTCCAAATGATGGCATTGGAAATGGGTCTGCCACATCACTATGAACTAGTTCAAAAACACATTGTGCTCTCCAAGACTTCCCCTTGTCAAACCTTTTTTCTAGATGCTTCCCAAGTATGCAACCTAAACAAACACCATCTAAAAACTAGACTTGAGGTAGACCATGAACCATGTTATTGTTGCTAAGCACTTGAAGATACCTATAGTTGAGATGTCCAAATCTCTCATGCCACAATTTTCTTTTTGTATTTGAATGCATTAACAATTCTTGTGCATTAGATTTAGGCACAAAGGAAGAAAAAGTGTAAAGCCTTGAATCATGATTAGCTTCAACTATTGCAACCATAGAATCATCCTTGATGCTTTTCACTACCACTAAATCTAGAAGAAATTCAACCTTATTTCCACCTCCATAGTGATTGATTTGGTAAGTTGAAAGAAGGTTGGAGGTAAGATTGGGAACATAGAGAACATCCTTGAATGCTCCATTATCCATCTCAACTTCACCTTTTCCTTCAACTTACACTCTAGTATCATCCCCTACAAAGATGGGAGGTTCCTTAGAAGGTGTCATGGAAGAAAAATCTCTTTTTGAAGCACCCATGTGATGTGTGGCACCTAAGTCAATAATCCATTCTCCCTAACTAATAGTGTTTGTGAGTAAAGCTTATCCTTTGCTCTTAGAATCTGAAGATCAAGATCCTTTCTCCTTATAACCATTAGGAAATGGAACATTGTGCTCCTTCATGATGTTTTTTAATTCATCAATTTTCTTATGATAACACTGATGTTTGTCATGACTAGTTCTTTTGCAATAGGTTCATTTATTCTTTTCCTAATTATTGTCCCCCTTTTTGTTGGTATTAGGAGAATACTTGCCTTGTTGTTGATTTGATGTTGGAGTTGACTATTCTATGTCCCCTTGTTTGTTATCTTTCCACTTCTTTTTTTTTCCCTTGCCTTTGTATGAATTTTCACCAGTTGAATTCTTAGAACTCTCATTGTTAGCCACCAATGCCTTAGACTTTGAAGACTTGAGAATCCCCATTGTTATCAACTTAGCTTTTTTAACCTCTAACAGATGAGCATAGTCATCAAAAGTGATTTTCTTATAGGAAGCCCCTAAGGTAGTCTTTGTGGTGTTGAAAGAAGAGACAAATGTGGAGTATTCAGATGACAACTTGTTATGAATGAGATAAATCAACCTATCATCCTTAATGAGACTACCACAATCATTAAGTTTTGTTCTCAACTCATTCACCTTAATGATAAAATCTTGGATAGAATCAAAGCTCTTAGGATCTATGGAGACAAGCTCATACTCAATCTTGTAGACATCCTCCCTAGTCACCTTCCCATATAGGTTTTTAAGAGCATCCCAAGTTTCCTTGGATGTATTATATTTTATGATCTAATAGAGAATCTTGTCATCAACCCCTAACCTAATGAGTCCTAGGGATTTCCTATCTATTGTTTCCCAAGCATTGATATCACTTTGAGATACTTGATCACCTATTGGTTTAAAAAAAGAACCATCTACATATTGAGAAACTTCTTTATTCATCAATTTACACTATTTTTTAACTAATCATGTGGCATAGTTATGTGGTGTTAACTTTGTAATGTTAAGATTTCCCATAATGCAAGGAAAGAAAGATAATAGAAAGAAAAGAGGAACACAACATGAAGAGACACCCTCCCTTTTCACTCAATTAAACCCCCCCTCCCAAAAGAATCATTTTGACACTTTATACTTAGTGCATTTACAATAGCCACTTGCCAATTTAGGCCTAAGTGGACTTCTAATTTTTTTGTTTACAACCTCCCCTTGGAGTTCAAATATGGTACTAATCACTGTAGCTTAGATGTACAATAATTTTGAAGTTTTATTAAAGCAATACAATGCAAAAAAGGACCTATTTCTAAAAGTGGTATTTCTATCCACACAAGGCTATAATTTGATTATAGATCTAGAAAGGAGACAAAAACTTATTCACTTTCAAAAAAAATGGAACCTAAAAATGTGTCTAGATGAGCCCGTACGGAGCATTTGAAGTTGTAAAATGTAGGATTGGACAAGTATAGTTGCAAAAAACTTCTTTTTTTGACAAATCCATGCACCAAAACTAGAAAATAATAGCACCATTGAAAAATTCAAAAAATTATAGCCAAAATTTAAAAAAAAATTCACCTAGTTTGTAGTCTGGATGACTGAGATATGGCCTCTCGAAGTTGGACTATCAAATCAAAACTACATATGAAGAGGGGTCTGCACAAGAAAACACTGGGTTAAATTTGACATCCAAACAACTATCATGGTAGTTCAATCTAATCTATTGGTGACAGTCAAATGACCATCAAATTTAAGATTGTGAAAAGATGATGTCAACAAAAAAGCCCTCTAGCTGACGTGGCAGTACGAATGATGACATAGCAATTGTACGGTGCTTATTTGTCTGTATAACTAACATGTCACCATGGACTGAGTTGGCTTTCCGAAATGTTCTATTGTCATGGTAGGGTGTGATGTGGCATTGATTTGTGGTGTCACATGGAAGCATCGTATGAAGCCACATGGCAGAGGAGGCAGGTGATAATCAACGAATCTCAACAACATCAAAATTTATCGACAGTACTAGAAGAATGATCTTCCGGTGCCACTATGGTCACCGACAGTGGAGGGTCTAGCAATGGTGGCTAATGGGGGAGATAAAGTCGGCAGGTGGGTGTGGGACTTTATGTAAGAATTTGTTTAGGGAAAATGATGCTCCTATGGCTCTCATACCATGTAAAGATTTTCCTTAGGGTAAAATGATGCCAAGATCAAGAAGCTCAAGAACAAAGCAAAACATGGACCAAATGATGCATGATCATAATAAAAATATGAAAATGAATTAATTCATGTACATGTAAACTAGAAGTGCCTGTATATAAAGGCCTCTAAAATGACTAGGAGTTAGCAAAATGATAAGCCTCACTACTAAGCACATGTCCACCAAGAGTGGATTATCCTCTGTTGAGCATAGAATTTTGTGCAATTATGAGAGGATAAGCATACATAGGTGTGTCACATAAAAAGATGTTGTAGACACCATGTGCTTAATTAGAGTGCAAACAACTATGTTGTCTACATGACAACTCAGTTGATTGTGCAAACTCCTATGTTGTAGACACCATGTGCTAAAATGAGTTGCTATCTCTTGTGTTGTCAACAAGAAAAAACACATGAGTATGTATACTCATAAGTTTCTACATGAAAAATAATAAAATAATGTATTTAACCTAAGTAAACTTAAGTAAAGTGTAAATAATAATTAATTATTTACACTAACATCATGGTGGCTAAGGAGTTACGAATTAGGCTATACATTGTAGAATCAGTTAAAGGAGAATAGAGGAAAGGAGTTAGAGGATAGAAGTGATATATCTTATCAAAGAGGATTAAGTACACATTAGGAAAGAGGTGATTTATTATCTAGAAGTAGAGTGTTAACCACAAGATCATTGTTGAGACATTCTAGAAGGTGAATTAGTTAAATATCTTAATAGATTAGTCATAACAAGCTGTTGTAAATCATTTAGCGGCGTGCTTACTTCATTGTATGATTAAGTCCTTTAATTAGAGACACTTATAATATGGTGTTGAAATCCTTTAACAGGGTAAGATCTAACAATCTTGTAATCCTTTAATAGGGTAGATCATAGTTTATGATCAAACATTGTAACCTTCATTCTATACACTTTACAACTGTAGTAGTGAAGATTTGTGGATTTCATCCCCACTCTAGTTTTACCTTCTCATTGGAGGGTTTCTAGGTAACCAAACATCTTGTGTCATATATGTGTTGAATTTTATTTTCTTTCATGCTATGGATGAATATGTTTAGCTAGTTGTTTATGTTTATATGAAAATTGTGAGATGGTTGTGTGGTGAATGAATTTATGGTTAAATTTTTGAAGGACTAATTCACCACCACCGCTCTCAAACTTTACTTTCCCTATTGTATTTCCAATAATTGGTATCATAGCATTGGTTCTCTAGAAAGGAAATATTTGCAGCTCTGAAGAAAGATCTTGAAGATGGAAGTCTACAATTTGGAAAAGGTTATTGATAACTAGAAGATTGAAATATAGCTTGCTCTACATCAATTGGATGAAGCAAGAGATGATTGAAAGTGCTCACTGAAGAGAAGGAAAGAGATAGCTATTGAAGAGAATGACACATAATACCAAGAGATTGACACTACTGAATTGTTTGCAAATGGAAACTAAAGTGAATTTAATGCAACAATTATAGATCTGATGAAAAAGAATGGAGCCCTAACTAAAGAGGTTAGAAATCTTAAAATAGAACAAGAAGTCCAATTAGTATTGCTATGTGTGGTGATCAAGTAGAGAAAGTTGAGAAAGACAAATTCATGATTGAAGATGACAAAAGTATACTGACCAATAGACTAGAAGAGAAGACATCAGAGGTAAATAGGATTGCTCACATGAAACTAGAAACAATGAATAAAATGATTATTACCAATCATGAATTAAATAGAAAGGAAAATGAGATCACAACCCTAAAATTACAGAATAAACAACTAAGAAATGATCCAAAAAGAGAGAGAATTTGCTGAAAGTTTCAATAGACCTAATAAATCCATCAAGTACTTTGAGAAGTTGGTGATATCTCTTAGATCTAATGATGATACTACTGGATTGGGATACACCATTACCGAGGAAGGAAAATCATCTAAAAGTGGTGAACAAAGAAGCAACAATGGGAAGAACTACAAACCTACTTGTCATAATTGTGGAAAGTTAGGTCATATAGCAAATGTTTATAGGAGCAACAATGCAAATCAGAATTCTGTGAAGAAATTCATTGGTAACTATCATAAGTGCAACAATCAAGGACATCAAACACATGAATGCAAGACCAAGACATCAAGCACACAAAGATTTGAAGGTTACTACTACAACTATAAGAAATATGTGTAAGGAAACTTGGAAACAAAGAATATAACCATTTCCACATAACCCATAATAGATCTAAAATAAACACGAAATTAAAATCCACATGCAAGAGAATAGACAACATACCCATAAAATGTGACACAAGATATACCCTGGGAAATCCTCATTGAGGGAAAAATCCAGCCTCCAAAAGCATCCATCATCATGTATTATTCAACAAAAATACCATTGCCATACAACCATGGAAGCCTTCATAGCCATAGCCACAACCGAGCAAACTATGTGAATAAGCATGAATCCACACATCCCATGCCATGCTTCCAACCTTCACAAATGCTCCCTTGGCTAATCTGTCAAGCCTTGTCCCGCTCAACTCTTGCCTTTTGTCTTCTCCTTGTCACTCTCTCTCTCTCTCTCTCTCTCTACAACAACTACCCTTGTGGCTGCTTATATAGTAGCAAGTCCCACAAAACCACTTAGTGGTATTACATAAACCATGTGCTAAAACCATGTGCTACCTAACCCACTGACCCCACATTTAATATTGGGCATTTAATTCTTTTCCCCAATATTAAATAATTACATGAAATATTATCACAATGTTACAATACAACTCATCAAGAATATTCCATGGGAATCTTTACATGTTGCACGTCCATCTAGGTACAACATTACATAATAAAATAAAATAATAAAATAACAATATTATGCAATGTGTGCAACACCCATTATCTCAACAGTATGGACATAGAGCATATGAATATAAATCCAAGCCTAACTAACCAACAAACAAGCAGAGAAAAGTACAACAAAATGGAAAACACTACAATTGGGATTAAAATATAAGGTATAGTTGTCACTATTGTCAAGAGTATGGACATGTTTCTAAAAATTGCATTAGAGCACATTTTAGAATTGACTACAGTAGATGGTTGAGTCAAACTACATGTTTTAGTTTTTTGAAGACTGGTCACATTAGTAGAAATTGTCCAACAAGGTTAAAAACACCTAGCAATGAATTCCATAAAGGTAAAGGAAATGTTGTTGTTGAAGAATTCAAAGTGTAGATGAACAAGACATGAAAGAAAAAGGAAGATTGTAGCACATCAAGTTCAGATGGGATCACTTCATCCAATGGATCAAGTGATCACACCAACCCCAACCAGGCAATCAAGAGGTATGTGTGGGACTGATATTTCAAAGTTCAATTATACATCAATTCCAAGGATTCAATTCTAGAAAGATCATATATGCATGAAGTAAGATGCAAAGTATTGGTTAGAACTTTGAAGAAATATATAAGTTTTCATGTTGTTGCTGAGCATGAAAAGTTTCACTATTGCTACCAAGTGAAAGTTTAGTTAGTGCCGAGCTATCATAGGTGATAGTGTTGAACAAGCCTGCTATAGTTGTTGAGCATCATAGGAATTACATGGAAGCTAAGTGAGTCAAAATTTCTTTTGGAGCTAAGCTTACAATTACGTAAACACTGAGCATTTATTGTGAAGTTTCAAGGGCTATATGGTCAATTTTTGACTCATTTGCAATTATTTGAGACTGAAGAGAGCTCAAAGAGCACTAGAAGAATTAGAGAAATTGATTCAAGCATTTTCATATTAAATTCAACTACTACTTGCCACCAAAAATCATATTTTTCAAGGTATTTATTATGTGCTAAGCGATATTGTTTGAATTTATGCAAATCCTACATAGTTGTTATGGCATCTAGCTCTTCGACTATTGTGGTTAAGGAAGGAAACAAAGTTTTAAATGTTTAGTTAATTATTAATGAGATTAAACAACCACATTATTGAGAAATTCTTGATATTGCATACAAAGGAGACCCATTTGGTACGTTATCTATGATACCACCACAAGTTTTGATGTTACAAGATATAAGGTATTACTACACTTGTAAGGTAGGAAGTATAGGAGACATGGAAATCATAGACTTGTATAGAAAATTGTGTGAAAATGGAGTTCTAAAAGAGGAAAACAAAATTGTAGAAAGAAAAAGGTTAACCTATACCCTAAATTTTTCTAACATATTCAAGATAGAGTTGATGAAGATAGTTTTAAGAAAAATACATGACAACTCTGTATGGTTAGAATACAACCCCATCAAGATTACAAAGAGGATTATTAAAAGAGTAATAGGGTATCCTACCTTAGATAGAAAAAATACTATGAGAAGTGATGCAAAAGAGGCAATTGAAAAGAATACAAGGGCAATGTGGAACAAGAGAGGGATGACCATAGATATAGTTACTAATCCCCTAATTGCATTTGTAGTAAGAGTCATTACACATAAATTCTTTCAATCTAGTAGATTGCATAGTGTACCATGTATAGTTGTGGATTTAGGCTATGAGATAGTTAAGAAGGACCATTCTTATGACCTTGCTGAGTTACAACTCTAGCAGTTATTAGAAAACTTGGGAGCCATAAGAAAGGCAAAAAGCTCACAATGCAAATTTGGTTCAATTCTTGTTTGTATATTTTTCTATGTGTCGAACACTTTTTCCTTATTTGGAAAAGTTTCTTAGAAGACCAATGTATTTTTTGCAGTGTGGATTGAAGAATACATAAAGCAACTTGGAGAAAATTTTGAGACTGTAATGACAAGTTATTTTGAAGACTTTAATAAGTCAATGAAACAAAGATAGAGAATAACATTATCACTAGTAGAGAAACATTTCAATGATGGTTTTTTTCTAGTTGAAGTTAATTTCACTTATGTTCAAGTTGATGTTCTAAGGGTTAGATGGCTAAGGCCATTGCCTTATAAAATTAATGTGGATGAGGCATTTGCAACCATCACTACTTTACTGGTAGAAAAAGTAGATAAGGAGGCTACTGCATTTGGAAACTATGATGTAGCCAAGTCTAAAATATAAATGGACTTGAAGACAACTTCTTTGATGAGGAAAAAGAAAAAAATAGTAAACAAGCTCAAGGAAGAATTTGGTGAAGTGGCAGAAGGAGATGAAGAAGAAGAGGATAGTGTAGAAGATACACCTACCCAAGCACCACTTGCTCTCACATAGGGTCAAGGTGAGGACCAAGGAGAAGAAGAATTAGAATTTGATGAAGGTGTTGAGGGAGAAGAAGCCAATGAAGCACCTATTGTTATAGATAATAAAAAGAGAAAAGAAAAGAAGCTAGTAGCAAGAAAACCCAAGAAAGTTGTGAAACCTTCACAAAAAAAGTCTACATTTCTTGTCACCAAGGCTAGCATAAGAGCTACTGCTAAGGAGACTCAAGAAGTTGAGAAGCCTAAAGGGAAGAGAGCTAGTATAGCTACCAAGGAAGATGAACCTAAAAAGAGGCAAAGGAGGAAATATATGGCTCCAACTAAATTAGCTGAGGAGAGGACTGAGTTAGATGATAATAGTCAATTTCAATTAGTAAGCCACAATCCCTCTTCTAATTTGGACAACTTGTGTGATAATATCAAGAGCAATGTTAATTTATCAGAGTTCACACATGTTGAGTTTGACAAACTTGGTAAAATAAAAATGAATAAGGTTGAAGAATCTATGTATAAAATGATGGCCACATTCAAGAATGCCCCTATTGAGCTTGCCAACTCTTTACCCAAAAGTCTATATGATAGAGTTGAGGAAAGATGACAATTTAGTTTAAATACTAAATAGAATATTAGGGAGACTACTCTTGCTAGAGTAATGCTTGAATTAGATAAGTCATCTATGACTAAGGCCATTAATAAGTACAAGGGGAGATTTGCTCCAAAATATAGAGCCTTCAACATTTTATAGAATAAAATTGAACAATTTGTCAAATAGAGCACCTAGATATGGAAGGTTATCTATGGGTTGCAGACGAAACAAGCTATTAAGAAAGTACCTATGGAAGTAGATGAAGACAAAGTTGGACAAGAGATAGTTGAGATAACATAGGATGAATCTATAAGCAAAGGAAATGAGGAAGGCATTGTAAAAGAAGTAGATACAAAGGCTATAGCTGAGGAAGATTCATAACAAGATTAGAATGTACGAAAGGTACACATGCCAAGTACTAGTCCCCCTCACATGGAAAAAGTAGGTCAACAAGAAAAAATATTAAAGATAAAGGATGTCTCTGAAAACACTACTCAGAACATAAATCCCTTAATAGAGGAGGATATGAAGAAGATATTGATTGATACCACCACTAAGGAAAAAATATGCAACCATCTTGTATTGGTGAGTGTGGATGAGATTGAGAAGGTAGAATTGGCATCTACAAGGGAGAAAACTAAATAATTCTCCATTATCCCCCCTCAATCTATAGCAGTGCAATCTACCATGACCATGGTAGTATATCAAAGGAAGGACACAATATCCTCACATATCAGCACATTGTATGCGTGAATATGTGGCCTCTACTAACACACACACTTCAACATGGTCATTATTTGCGGATTCATCTTGGAATGAACATGAGATTGTTCACCCAAGATTTTCCCTACAAGGCGACCTATTGCCTTCTATCTAAAGGGATTTTTCCTGTTAATATCCTCAGATTCGAGGTGCAAGCAACTAGACCCTCTAAGAACAAAGGATTTGAGATGTAGCTAATTTATAAGAAAATGCAAAGTAATCTAGAATGAGATATGCATTTTAATCTAAGAACATGTAAAGAAAATTACGCTAAATGTATGCATTTCTAAAACTATATAGGATTAAGCTAAGAAATGTATGAAAGATATCAATGAGCCATGTGAGTGCAAAATGCTACAGCAATTTGATACTTCTTCAATTCAACCTCTACAAATGAAGAAATGAGGGTCTCTTAAATAGATTTTTTTGAAATATTCCAATGGTTGAGATCGATTTCAATCAATGGTCAGGATTGAAGATGAGGTTCAGTTAAGGTGGAAGATTCCCAATTTAAAGGGAGTTAACTAACTCAGATATGAGTGTAAGAGTCAATCAACTTAGATAGACTTTACTGTGAGAGCAAGTGATCTGGATCAATTCTAATTTGATCAGTAGTTATTTAGGAATTTCCATTTTTGAACTGAAGAGAAGAATTAGAAAGAATATTTATTTAATAAAATGAGATATGCTCTCATAAATACCTTTTCTATTTAATTAAATAATTTTATTTAATTAATTAGAGACACTTTTCTTATTTAATTAAATAACTTCATTTAATTAATTAGAAATGGCTTCCTATTTAATTAAATAACTTTGCTTAATTAATTAGAAATAGCTTTTCTATTTTATTAAATAATTTCATTTAATTAATTAAAATAGGCATATTTATTAAATTAAATAAATTTAATTCCATAGTACATTACGCTTAGGAGATAATTTAATTTAATAAAGTACACATACTTTAGATTAAATTAAATTGAAATCAAATAGGTTTAATGTGGCTAATATGAGTGCGTACTATAGGGATTAAATAACGAGTATGATGAATATAGATTAGGGTTTTCTATATCTAACAATTAAGTCAAGTAGCGAGTAGCAGAATGAGAATTTGCCTAGTGAAATAAGACTTTAGAATTGATCAAAATAGACTAGAATTGGTGATCATGGCAATGAGCCAACTTTGGGGTATTACATTTGGCCCCTCTTTGAATGAATGGGCGAGCAACACGTTCAATTCAAAGAAAATCAGAAAGCATGATGTGAGGATCAAGAAATGAGATTGGTTCAAAAATTGATGATACGAAGACCAATTGATAAGTTTTTAAGGACTATCTCTAGAACAGAGCTTAATCCCAAGGAATCCAAGTAGAATACCTAGATACCTAAAATTGATAAGCATTTAAAAGGTTTTTTTAGAATCAAGTTTAACCTTTAAGGATCCAAATAGGACGTCTAGATACCTAAGAGTGATAAGAATTTAAAAGATTATCTCCTAAATGGAGCTTAACCTTTAAGGATCCAAACAGAATGTCTAGATACTTGAGAGTGATAAGCATTTAAAAGACCATCTCCAGAATGGAGCTTAATCTTTAAGGATCTAGATAGAACACCTAGATACCTGAGATTGATAAGCATTTAAAAGATTATCTCCAGAATGGAGCTTAATCTTTAAGGATCCATATAGAACACCTAGATACCTAAGATTGATAAGCATTTAAAAGATTATCTCCAGAATGGAGCTTGATCTTTAAGGATCTAGATAGAACACCTAGATACCTAAGATTGATAAGCATTTTAAAGACTATAATCTTTAAGGATCTAGATAAAACACCTAGATACCTGAGATTGATAATAGATAGCAAGATTGAATAATGAAACATAGAATCATCCCTAGAACAAGGCTTGATCCTTAGGAGTCAAGGTTTAGATTGTCCCGATACTTGTAATCAAATGATGAGAAGATGAAAAAGATTCCAGAAATAGGGAAACAAGATGCCCCTAGTGGTGAGATGCCCCGAATGATGAGGACATAAGATGGGAACGAGATGCCCCGAGCAATAAGTATTCAATGATGTAATCATCTTGTCCCCTCGGGAGTGAAATCGAAAGATGACACACCATAAATGTGATATAAAGCAGTAGAAAAAATATGAGATTCAAAAAAATGTAGAAGAAGATTCAGAGATAATTTGCAATGATTTTGAGGTCCCAAAGACCAAGTTTGACCAAAAGTTGGCTAGATTTGACCACAGTTAACTTGAGTTGACTTTTTCAAAATTTTCTTTTTTGAAAACATGAAGAATTTTGAGTTGAAAAGATTCCAATAATTAGAAAGTATCAAAAAAATTTGGACTGCACAAGTATTTGATAGTGTCGGTCCCAAAATTTTAAAATGCATTTTTTAGGCACTGAGGTGTATCAGAGTTTGAATTCAATCTCGAAAATGGATTCAGAATGGTCAAAGTAGCCAGTGGGTGATTTTTGCGCAAATCGGAGCACTTTGAGAAATTAGGTCAATGGCTATATAAGGGCCCAAGGGGTCATTTTCAATTCATTTGTGCTTTTTTGTCCTTTAGTGGATTGAGCTCTAAGAGAGACATGGTAGTGAATGTGAGATATGATCATTTTGAGCACTTCAGATGACATAGCCAGCCAATAGACTATGGACCACCGATGAGTCATCAATTTTCCACCTTTGTACTTTCACTTTTACATAGTTCAAGGTCATTGATTGCATGTTTTAGGATATTTTAGGAGTTGGTCAATCGGTCTTGGCATGAGACTATCCTTTCTCGCACAAAGATGTTCTCTCCTCGTGGGAATAAATAGGGTGCATTGTTTCTTTGCATGTGTTGGGGAGGTTTCTCGCATGGGAGATACCCACCTCTTGCGTGAAGAATGAGATTCTTCGTGCACAAGAACTTTGTCTCCTGTGCGATGAATAGATTCTTCATGCAAAATAAAGAAACTTCACACGAGAACTTGAGATCTCTGCACGAGATGTAAAGATCTTCGCGCAAGTACCTATGACAGCAGAGGTTAAAATTTTCAATTTTGTATGTAAAATTTGCATTTTTATTAGCTTCATTTTGTCATTTCATTCTGATGCTGATCGTTTCCTTGTCATTGTTGTTTGTGTGTGTGTAGGAGGTCTTTGACGACGTCGCATTTAGATCACATTATTCACCATATGGAGAGTAGTTGCAGAGTCTTGATGATGTGGATCAGGCACATATCGCTCGATTGGGCTTGTCCTCACTATGCTAGATCCAAACCATGATGGTGAATCATGACTTACTCACAGCTTTGGTGGAGCATTTCCATTCAGAGATGAACACCTTCCATCTACCAGTGGGGGAGATGATGATCACCCCAAAGGACATCTGGAGGATATTGCAGATCCCTTTCCATGGAGCCCGAGTGGTTTATGATATAGTGCCTCGAGTAGGTACAGAGACACTTTCTATTGTGTTTGGGAGGGAGTTGCAGAGAGGTCGAGCCATCAGTTGGGATGAGCTAATGCACACATATGGATAGATGCACAGACTGGCATCTGTGCTAGCGATCTTCTTGAGTTGCTTTCTAATGCTTGACAAAGGAAAACATAGGCTAGAGTGTGGGTGGGGAGTTATGCTTCGTCGGATGGTAGATGCACTTGAGATTTTTAGGTGGGGTTAGTGTATGCTAGCCCACCTATTCCATGAGATGCATGAGGTAGTCTTCCATGAGAAGAAGACTATGGATGACGATATTTATGTGTTGTAGATCTGGGCATGGGAGCATCTTCTTGTATGTAGGTCCATTCACGAGGATGCCTGAGAGTTGATGGAGCCATACATCTACAAATATTGAGGGCATATTACCCAAGTCTTCTTGGGTAAGACAAAGCATTGGAGGACACGTCTTGATGACTTGGTCTCTGTTGTATGGCAGCCCTGGTGAGAGATGGAGGATTGGGATGATGCCCAGAGAGAGTTGCCCTGGATGTTCAGCTCGCAACCACTGTTGGGTAGGACCACACAGATTATAGAGTAGTTTACGATTTCACAAGTGTGGCAGCAGTACAATTGACCGTAGGATATTTTATAGGAGTACTGCACCTATGCTAGACTGGCGAGGGATGTAGGGTGGGGGTGGCCTCTACATATGGATATAGGCCAATCCATGATAGACGTGTGCAGCCTAGCTGCGATTCAGTGGGACTACCTTTTGGAGGTAGCAAATGCAAGGATGAAATCTGCCTATTAGGCTCATTTGATTAGCCATCCATTCCCAAGATTTAATGATCCACTGGGGATGGCAAGTCAGGCATAGAGATAGGTGCCTCAGCAGCAGGAGGCACAGCCACAACAGAAGCCATAGATGCAGTCACTAGTTCGGCACCAGATACAGTAGAAAAAAATTCCTCCATGTTAGATGGGATCAAACATAGGTGCCGAGGGTAGTGGGACAGGACATGGTCAGTACTAGAGGCAGAGGATGGAGGAGCAAGCCCCACAAAAGGAGGCTCCATAGCAACAGGTGCTACCACAGTAGCAGGCACAACCACAGTAGTAGGCACCTAAGATGCTTGATGAGGATATGCCAGATCAGCTTGTGGCTAGGGTGCAGGACATAATATGATGCTATCGAGAGTAGATTCATCAGGCCTCCTAGTAATTGGGAGATTTGTAGATACAGGTAGCTATCCAGGACTCATAGCTGGTGGAGCGGCAGTGTGAGATCAATTGATGGAGAGAGTACGCTGAGACTACTGAGCAGAGGTCAGTGATGTTACAGGATGAGGTGCAATTACAGTTAGCCTGGGTAGCTTACTACTTTGTTGCATATTCAGTAGTGATACCTGATGAGGTTCTCTAGGTTCTGTGCTTTTCATAGTATGTCTGAGAGTCGGGAGGTGCACGACCTCCTGCTAGACCTAACATGCCACCACCTCCTCCTCCTATAGCTCGTGCTCCTACTCCTCCTAGAGATGAGAGCACAAGACAGAGTTAGATGCTATGTGTCTGGCTCTAGATTTTGATCTCTGGCTATGTATTGATTGGTGTGCTAGCAAATTTTTGTACCATTTTGATCAATAGCACTCAAGTAGTGTCCATTTTTGTATTGACCCATTTCTTTGATAGATATATATACGAGATGTTTTTTTTTTTTTGAGTTAAGTATCAGTGTGTACATGTCATTGTTTGTGTCTGCTTTACTTTGATGTACATGAGATGTAATTATAATGATTATGAGATGTATGTTTTACTTTATTATGATGTGATTATGAGCATGTAGAGTAGATATTATGAGTATATGGATGTAATGCATATGGAAATGGATTGACATCTCATGTAGTGTTGCATGTTTTTGTTTGACAGTGACAGGTATTCCATTGAGGAGCATGAATCAACAAATCAAATGCTTGTGCAGCCGTGGAGAAACCTGATATGTTTGAAGATGCCCCCAATCCTTCATCACACAGGGGAGAAATAGAATCACAAATGAATTTTGTGCTTATGCAAGTGAATTATGTAATGTAAGACTATATTAAATGCAACCCTAGGTTTGGTTACCAAGCCTCAACGACTTATCATCACTGGATATAAAACAAAGTTTGTATGTTATACAATTCTCACTGACATTGCAATCATGAGAATATGAATAGAACATACATTATAGGTTTTTCGAGATTAAATGTAAGCATTCAAGGCACAAGAAGCCAGAATGGCCAAAACATTTGTCCCTTTTAATATAGCAAGTTAACATAAGCATTAAAGCATAAATGCTAGGATGACCAGAATGTTTCTTGCATGAAAGACACACCAAACACACGGGAGATCCATCTTATGCTAAGTATTCAATATTTATTCTATCTGCAACAACCCTTGGGTTCATAACCTGAGATAGAAGTATGCTAGGTATACTCGCAGTGACCCGTACGTTCACTTAGGAGGACTAGTATTAGATATTACTAAAGCATGAAGAATTCACTTCAACAGACAAGGAAAAGTACCGATCTTACTGATTGTCCAATTAAGAGGAGCCAAGGTACACATGGCCATCTAACACAAGATGGAGGCTCTTATAGTAGACACCCCTCTTTCATGAATGTTTCAGATGTTTTGGAACTAAACCGCAAACAAAAAACAAAGAAAAGATCGTGCCCCTAGTCATTACTTCTGTAGTCAGAAATGACATCATCAAGTTGCTCGAGGAGACATGATAAAGTGAAAATGAAGCAAACAAAGAAAAGAGCTCAGCATATCCTAACAAGTATGTCATTTCAAAACTATTATTTGTCATGGGATTGATGTCAAGTATTAGCATCTAGAGTATGTTTAAAAGAAATCTCCTAAGTAGGGTAACAACAGTAGGCAGACATAGTCAAAATGACTGGTGACTGAGGTCAAAGAGGAATCTTCAAGATGAACCTAAAGGGGACTAAGCGACAATAGATAGACACAACCAGAATGATCAGTGACTAATGCAAGAGAGATCTTCCATAAAGGAATCTAGAAACATTACCCAAATAATAGTAGGCAGACACAGCTGAAATAACTGGTGACTGTTGCGAAAGAGATTCTATGAGGAGAATCTTGAAAGGAGTGACACTAGCAATAGTAGGCATACATATTTAGAACAACTAGTGACTATCATGCAAGAGATTATATGAGAAGAATCTCAAAAGGAGTGACACTGAAGGAGAATGCCCTTGAGCTATGACAAGAATCAATCCATGGATACATGAGGAGAAAGAAGGAAAAGCAGTGAAGCAACTGTACAAAGAGCCAGAAGATGTGCTGCCAAATGGAGCATTGGGAACAAGAGGTGTCTATTTACTAGTTTTTCACCTTCTTGGCAGAAATTTCTCTTTTTTGCTAACATGATGCCTATTTTTAGGTTTTCACCAATGGCACTTTTCTTGTTTTTTCAATTTTTTTGTATTTGTCTTCTTTTTCTTTTTGTATTTTTGAGATTTTTCACTTTTTTTGGTGTTACCAAGGTGCCTATTGCTAGGTTTTCACCAGGGTAACAATTTTTTTCAGGACTTTTTTTGATTTTTTTGATTTTTTCAAGACATATAGATATGTACAAAGAGCTTACTGATATTAGATCAACTATAAAACCACTTTAGGTGGAGAGTGTTGACAACACTTATCCTTCGATTGTGGAAAGTTGATAGGTGCTAGATTCATATACTGTAGTAATGATTTAGGGACCAAGCAAATTTGGTTCAAACTTTCCTTTTTGTACTCGCTATTATTGATTATTAGGGTTCTCTCTCAAGACTAGGTCACCTAGCTGGAAGTCACGTGGCTTGACCCTCCGATTGTAGCTTCTTGCCATTCGTTGTTGATATGCTCATAGATGATCACATGCCACTTGTTGTCATTCATCCAGTAACACAAGCTCTTGAAGCTGAGCTATCCTATAGTCATCATCACTGATAAGGCCCTTCATAGAGATTCTCAAGGTAGGAATCTCGACCTCTATTGGAAGCACATCATCCATGCCATACACCAATGCAAAGGGAGTCATGCCCGTTAGAGTTCTGATGCTTGTCCTATATACTCATAGGGCTGGATTGATTTGGAGATGCCAGTCTCTCCCTGATTTGCTGGCTATGCAATGAAGAATTTTGAGGATCACCTTATTGGATGCCTCAGCTTGGCCATTACCCTGGGGGTAATAAATGGAAGACCAATGCTGTGTGATTTTGAATTTCTTGCATAGTTCCTTGAGGTCTTTATTCTTGAATTTTCCTCCATTGTTAGTAATGATTGAGAATGGCACACCATATCTATAGATGATGAAAAGTGCTACAATTTTTCAATCAACAACTGTGAGAGGTACTACCTTTACCCACTTTCTAAAATAATCTGTAGCTATGATAATGAATTTATGTCCATTAGAGGAGGTTGGGTGGATCTATCCCACCAAGTCGAAGGCCCATTATTGAAATGACCATGTTGTAGTAGAAGGAATTAGCTCTGTGGTTCCAACATGAATTAGATTCCCATGTAGCTGACATTGCTTGCAGGACCTAGCATACTTGATAGCTTCTTGCTCCATTTTGGGCCAATAGTAACCAGCGTGAAGGAGTTTGTGAGCTAGTGTTAGGCCATTGGAATGAGATCTGTAAATGCCCTCATGAACATCAATTAGTGCATATTTGGACTCTTTGAATTCTAAACACCTAAGGAGTGTTCCATCGAGACCTCTCATATACAGATCATCAGTAATAATGACATAATGTGAAGCATTACAGATTAGGTAATGTTTCTCATTCTGGGTCAGACCTTCTGAAATGGTTTGATTATGAAGGTAGAAATAAATGTGATGGTAGCAAGATGATTCTTGTCCTATAACAGAACAGATCATCTTAGAGTTAGGGGTGTCATCAGCTAGGTAGTGTAATGCTTCCACCAAGAACTCATGTTAGAGATCATTTTCAAGCATTTGTAGCAGGGAGGCCAAAGTGGTCATGGCATCAGTTGCTTTATCATCTACTTGTGGAACTTGCTAGAAGGTGATGTGTGCAAAATACTTCTTTAGTCATCAACCATGCACTTGTAAGGAATTAGTTTCTCATCCTTTGTTTGGTACACATCATTAACCTGGTTGATGACAAGCTGAGTGTCACCAAAGATATCTAACTGATCCACTCTCCATTCAGCTACAATTTTCATGCCATTGATCAAAGCCTCATATTCAGAAATGTTGTTTGTACAAGGAAACATAATCTTGTACACTTTGGGTGGTGAGTATCTCTGTGGTGTAACAAAGAGTAATCCAGCACCTGATCCTTGTTGTGTGAAGGACCCATCAAAGAACATTACCCATGCGTGTTGCGTTAGTGTCAAAATTGACTCATCTGGGAAATCAATGTTCATTGGCAGAACACTCTATATGGGTGCATCGACCAGCTGATCTGCAATTTCCTCTCCCTTTATAGCCTTGCGTTCAACGTATTGAATGTCAAATTCACTATGTATCATAATCCATTTAGCCAATCTTCCTATGAGAGCTGCCTTATTGAGCAAGTACTTTAGTGGATCTATTTTAGCCACGAGCCATGTAGTTTGGGAAAGCATGTAGTGTCTCAACTTTTGGGAAGCAAAGACAGATGCCAATCAAGCTTTCTCAATAATGTTGTAGTTCTTCTCATAAGAGAGCAGTGTTCGGCTCAAGTAGTAAATAGCTCTTTCTTTGTTGTCATTATCTTCCTGAGCCAACAGGATTCCCAAAGATGTTTCAATGGCTAAAATGTATAAAAGAAAAGGCTTCCCATGAATAGGAGGCATCAAGATTGGTAGATTGACAAGATATTATTTGATCTGTGTTAAGCTTTGCTCACAATCCTGGCTCCAATTAAATTTTACACCCTTATATAAGGTCTTTGTGAAGGGCTATGATCTATCTGCCAATTGTGAAATAAACTTGCAAATAGATTGGAGCCTTCCCTGTAGTCCTCTCATCTGACTAATGTTTCGAGGTGGTGGCATGTCCATTATTGCTTATACTTTCTCCAGATCTACCTCAATTCCTTTTGCAAAAATAATGTATCCCAACAACTTCCCTGATGTGACACCAAATGCACATTTCTTAAGATTGAGTCAAAGACTAAATTTTTCCATATGATCTAGGATGGGCCCCAAATCTTGTAGATGAGTATTGCATTTAGCACTTTTGACCAAAGTATCATCAACGTAGTCCTCCATGGTTCTATGCACCATATCATGAAAATTTTTAGTAATAGCCCGCTAATATGTAGCACCCACATTCTTCAAGCCAAATGGCATCACATTCCAACAAAAATTTCCCCATGCACATGTGAAAGCCATTTTCTCCTGGTCTTCTGGCACAATTTTTATCTGATTGTATCCAAAAAAACCATCCATAATTGAGTACATCTCATAGCTAGCCATCATGTCCATGATCGTATCAATATTAGGGAGTGGAAAGTCATCTTTAGGACATGCCAAGTTAAGATCACAGAAGTCTATACAAACCTTGATAGATTTATCATGCTTGGAAACTAGAAAAATATTAGATATCCATTTAGCATAATCAATTGCATGGATGAAACTAGCTTTTAGAAGTTTCTCCAATTCTACTTTGATGAGCAATGCAACATGAGGATGCATTTGCTGAAGCTTTTGTTTAACTAGCTTGATGCCTGGTGCTATGGACAAGTGATGCATGATAAGATCAAGATCCAATCCTGGCATGTCAGATTATGTCCTAAAAAAATTTATTTTCTTTTCTTTGAAAAAGGCGATGAATTCTTCCTTCTCTTCATGTGGCAGTGACTATGCCAGATGTATCATATGAGGATGTTCTTTTGTGCCCAGGTTAATTGGCTATGTTGGCTCTATTAACACTGATTATCTCTCCTGAAAGTGACTAGGAAGTGCATCAAATATCTCATCTGAGGGTGCCTTAGAGAGGTTTTCACCCTTGGATACATCTTTTGTTTTTACTTTTTTGGGTTCCGACACTGCCACAATGTGGTTTTCACCATCGGACCTTTTTTATTTTTTATTTTTAATTGTATGACTAAGATATTTGATATTAGCCTTAGTCATGATGAACTCTACTCATTGGTGGAAGATGTTATAGGTTCGGTAGCATTTAGGTAACAGGCAAGAGCATAGTCATTCTAGAATGTGGGGACTTCACTAGATGCATTGGGGTTCCAATCTATAAGCTTGGGATGCGTGAGTGAGAGAGTAGTGGCTGGTTCAATTGCGTTCACAGTATAGTCATTAAGTGCTTGGACCAGCAATTCGAGACCTATGGTGACCTCATCCATAGGTGTGTTCAAACACCTTGGAGTATGAATGTCATTAATTAATGACTCTAAGACATTAGTTGGATTAGACCCGTGTGACCTAAACCTAGACATTTCACCCACTTTGATTTGGTTTTCATAGACATGTACTTGGTCAATGTCTTTATTAGTAGTTGCTTCTAAAAGAGAGTCAAACTCATATTCATTAGAGTTAGTGCTACATGGCGAGAGATTATAGAATTCCCTAATAGTGATAGGGACATACTCACCTTCATCCTCTAGGTTCTTACACAAATACTCAATACGAAATGACTAACTAGATTCTCCCTTTTCTGAGTGATATTTGAGTTGCTTAGTATTGTCCTCAAAAGAATCACTAGTATCATCCACAGTGCTAACACATGGCACAAAGTCATTTGGCTCAGCTAAGAATTTAGTGAGATCATGAGGAATAGGATGAGGATAGGAATCCTCATCATCAGATTCTTCCTCTCAAGTATTTGACTCAGCCGATGACTCATTTCCAGATGAACTCTCAGGTTCTGGTATGAATTTATTTGATCCCAAATGGAAAGGGACCTTCTTAAATCCTAGGCCAATTGTATCACTATTACTTCAAGCTGTTGCTTTGATAGGATCAATTAGGCCATTGTTATTGCACCCAATAGGGCCAGTTCCCTTGTAACCAAAATGTTTCATAAGCCTAAGACCAGGCCCATTAGGAGTGATTTCTTAAGCTTGCTCAATTAGGTTCATTGGAGCCTCTTCTCTATAAATCCATGTAGTAATGGCTCTATTTTCACTTTCATCTTCTAAGGGAATTGTAGCCTTGGCAAAAGTACCATTATACTTCTTCTGGGGTGTTAGCACGAATGACTTCTTTGTCTTTGAAGGTCTCCCATAATGTCGAGGAGACTCTAGGAGAGATGTTAATGACAACATTGGTTCAATGTGATACTCTCCCATGCCAATTTCTTTCAGTTTGAATGATTGCTCAATTTGTTTCAGCTTATTTTCATGATAATCAATGGACTCACGGTTAGCAGGGACAAAAATTTTAGCAGCTTTGAGCATATTGCAGGTATAGCTAGTAGTGGCAGGAATAGTAACTTTGGAGCCATGAAATGGAAACTTGATGCATTGATGGTATAGCAAACATCCCATGTATCCATGGCCATCCTAACAGAATGTTGTAAGCCAAGGGAATGTTAAGCACCTAATAGGTGACATCCCTTTCTACAGGGCCGACGTGAATGGGTAAAACCACAAGACCTAGACACTTTCATTCCACTTCATCATATGCTTTGATAGTGATCTTTCATCAAGGATTAATAAATTCCTCAAAATAATTCAATTTTCTAAGAAGAGCAATAGAGACAATATTTAGGCCAGTGCCATTATCTATGAGTACCCGACGAACACGTGTCTGATGTATCATAACCTCGATGTGTAGAGGTTGATTGTGTGGGTGACTCAGTGAGTTATCATCCTCCTCGAAGAAGGTCATAAGATAAGGTGAGATCAAGTGACCTACCATGGATTGGAATCACTCAAGATCAAGATCTTCAGGAACATTTGCCTCAGTGAGGGCTTTGTCTAGAATTTGCCTGTGAGCAGGCCAGATTTTAAGTAGCTCAAAGATGGAAATTTGAGCATTAGTTCATTTCATTTAATCAAGAACACTATAACTAGTTGCTTTCAAGTTTGTTGTGGGTTTTGTACCTTTTCCAGATGGACCAACAAGGGCTTTGTCTTTGTGTTGTTCAAGATCTGAAGTAGGAGGCGCAGGGCCTTTGAGCACCAACTTGGCGCGAGAGCGAGTGACAGTGTTAGCATAGTGTTACGAGGGTGTATTATCCATTGCATTGAAAGTAGAGCCCCTCAAGACAAATGGTGTCTTGGGTTTGTCATCATCTTGTTTACCCTTAATGGTAATAATGTCACAATATTCAGAATCCACAAGTTCAACCATGTGAATGACATTGTCATCATTGGAATATGCATAGTTGACCTTTTTGTTGGATTGTGGTTTCGAAGTCTATTCTTTTTCATAAGCTGGGAAAGGCTCTTTGAACACCTTGTGGTCTGAGTTTTTGTTATGTCCATCTACCACAAGATCGCCAGCATCAATCATGTCTTGGACTTTATGGTGCAAGTTTATGCAGTTGCTAGTTTTGTGTCCCTTATTTTGGTGATACTCATAGAATGAAGTTTCATTCCACCATGGTGGACGTGGTTGTGGATCATAGGGATGAGGATTATCCATTGGTGAAATAAGCTTATGTTGTAGCAATGTTTTGTAAACCACATCCAAAGGTTCTCCCAAAGGCATATACTCTCGCTTGGGGCGTGTTGCCCATGAGTTTCTCGATTTGTTCCTAGATGTCTTATTGTCAGGAGGAGGTTTCTCAATGTTTTTGACCACTTTTAGGCCATCTATGAGATTAAATGCTGCTTTAGCAGGTTTGGGAGTGACATTGTCAATGACTCCATCATGTAAAATTTCTTGACTCTTGTTGACATATTTGGTTTTATCCCTATTGGAAGTAGAACCTTGTTTTGCATCCTTTTGAAGAGTAAGTTCACCTTTCCTGACCATAAATTCCTCGATGCAAATAGCTTCTGTGATCATGTCTTCAAAGGTACATGGACCTTGAAGTTAGACTCTATATCCAAAATTAGGTAGGAGGTTATCAATGAAAATGTTGAGCTTCTTCATTTCTAGAATTTTATGGGAATATTTAGTGTACAGTTGTCTCCACCGTTGGAGGAATGTGAGAAAAGGTTGTCCAACTTTCTATTTAAGGTTGCATAGATCTCAAATATTGACAGGGTGTTGTATGTTATGAGAATATTGTTGAACAAATAGATTGGCAATTTTGTCAAATGTCTTGATACCAGGAGGTAAATGTGAGAACCACTCCAAAGCCTAACCACCTAGGCTTCTAGGGAATAAACACATGAGGTATGTTTGATCATGTATAAACTCCATAGAAAAAGAACCAAATTCTCACAAGTGATCTTGGGCATTAGTAGTACCAAAGTACTTGTCATATTTGGGTAGCTCTATGCCTCATGGGAAAGGTGACATGTTTATGCTTTTGTCAAATAGAAATGGACAAAGAGCATCCAATTTGTATGTCTTCATAGGTTTCTCTTTCTCATGCATCATTTGAGCTAGCTGGTCTTGCATAATTTTCAATTTTTTTTGGAGTTTAGAAGTCTCAGTTTCTTCTTTAGGCGTGATAATGGTTTCCACATCGAAATGAGAGGGTAGTTTAGCTCCCTCTTGGGCAAGTTTGAGAAAGTACTTTTCTTTCTCTTCGTTGAGTAGGATTCCCATGACCTTTTGAATTTTTTTTGTCTCTTCGACATTTTTCTATGTGTTTAGGGAGTATTTCCACCTCTTCCTATTCCTCATTAGTGTCATGGTCTTTCTCTTTCTCTTTATCATTCCTGGGTGGTTCTTGATGTCAACTATAACTACCATGTTCGAGTTCATGATTAGTCATTATAGGAACTTGTTCAGTTTTAGTGTGTTGTGTTTCAAAAGGTCCTCTAAAAAAGGAATCAGACATTGTTTTTGGTGATGCAAGAACTCTACCTATCTCAGTGTACTTTTGGTAAAAAGGATTCCTAATTTATTGCAAGTTTATGGAAAATGTTTGCTGAATTCAAGGTGACCTGGCAGGTGAGGGAGATCGTGAAGATGCCTCATTAGCCAAACTAGATATAGATTGTGTAACAAAAGGTAAGCAACCTCTACCATGATTATGACCCCTAGCATGACTTCATCTAAGTCTAAGAGGATAAAACACATTGCCGCTCCTGGTTGCGACAGTCATAGACAAGGACAAGAAGCAAAAACTTGGACAAGGACTACACTGAGACTAAGTCTCAATAGGGTAGGACAAGAATGCCATATACTAAGGCATGAGTAGTCTGATTTGAAGGCTAGAATAGCCAAAGGTTATGACTATCATAACATGGAGTATGAAAAGCATTAAGAAACAAGAATCTAGGGAAGTAAAAGGTGAGACTAGTCAAAATGTGAATCACAAACCTTTGGTTAAGCTAAATGCCACTATTCAAGATTGTGCACAGATAGAAAAGGGAAACTCAGTGTAGGAAACTAATTGGACTAAGATTGCATATTGATCAAACTGACTGATTTGATAGTTTTAGAGCAGGATTTCGCATGAAGATTCTCTGCAAGTTGCGCGACGAAGTTCATCGGGTCATGTGAAGACTCATGATAGTAGTTTAATTTCGTGCGATGACTTTTTCTATATTGCGTGAAGAAATAAAAGGATAGCTTAGGATAGAGGCAAGATCTCATATGAATATATGCAAGATCTCACATGAAGACCTGAACAGGCTCACACAAAAAGATGAATTCTCATGCGAGAAAGTACAAGTTTGCACAAAAATTAGGACTAGATTAACAATAGCATTGGATTTTGAAGAGATTTTTAGACTGTTCAGACAAATTGGACAGATTTATTAGACAAATTTGATTAGACAGACACCAAGGTTAACTCAGTAAGACATTTGGACAATGTTTCAAGATTCAATTCAGGCAATGTGTTTGAACAAGATAGTGGGAAGCAAGCAGTAGTTGAAAATAGTCTTGTCGAGGGCAAAGCAACTTGATAGGATAGGGGAGTCTTGACCTTTGTTTGTTGTAGATAGTTTTGGACTTGTTTATGACTCGAGAACAAATACACTTTTATCCCTAAAAACAAAAATTGGTAGAGAAGGAAAAACCTTTGTCCCACATCTTATGCACATGTGTATACCTCACATAGCCATGTCACCCCCTAGAGGGCACCCATGTTTTTGGTATATTCAAAGGAATCAATAGTATATGTTGAATGAGTGCCCTTGTGGTAAGGGATGAGCGCGTATACCACCTTCAAATGTCCAGTAGCATGCCTATGGTGAGTTCTATAGAAGAGATTCTTCCCCCTCCTTGCACAAAGATTAGGCCTCTTTCAGAGGTGAACCAGGTGGCTTCTAACTAAGAGGTTTTTACTTGGCTTCTATTCGTATTAATTCTTGATGGCTCCAAAAGTGAAGTTGAGACCAGCAGCCCACACCAACATCTGAAAGTGCACACTACTTGCTTAGCAAGCCAGGGGCCAACATTGACCAGTGCACAGATAGAGCTTCCCCTTGATATGCGATATCAAGAATCAAGGGGAAGAAATTAATCTAGCTTTGGATTCTTTCCTCTACAAAGCATCTTGATTATAGTGAGTCAGAATCTTTGGCGAAAGGAGTGTGCTCACTTGGGTCATTCCTAGAGGTTGGATCACTTCGGCAAGCCCTCTAAAGGATTGACTCAGATTGGTGGTTTGATCACAAGGGTCAAAGTTTCTAATTTCCTCCAAGGGGAAAGAACATAATCCTCTACCTTACTTTCTCACCCAAACATGCAAAATAGATTGATTACCCACTTAGCTTAATCAATCCAGACTCATACTTCCTTAAAGATTTGGATTCCTTTAAAAGAAAATCATGATCTTATCATAGAAGAGAACAAGCACTGAAGAACCACTAAGCTGCTTGCCTCCCTTGAAATATCATCTTTTGAAAGCATCTAGGTTTCTGATTCACCCTTGGTCATGACCTCCAAGTGGTGAAGAGCATAATCTCCTATTCTTCCGTCTTGCACCCTAAGAAGTTCACAAGCCCTATTTAATCTAGTTTTGAAAGCAATAAATAAGATATGCTATTTTGTGGGTTTGAAAATTGGTCTCCGACAAACGTATCTTTCACAGCGTCTTGCAAGCAAATCGTTAGTCCATGTTTGAGTGGGTTGTATGAGGAATCTTCAAAAAATCATCCTGTAGACAACAGTTAAGCTATAGAAAATTAGAGAAACAGAGCAACACAAATTTTAAGAAAAGTACGTTAAGAAAATTGAGTAAATTGCAAAGTAAAAATTCTTGAAGCATAGGCTACTATTACAAGATCTCACACGAGATCTCTAGTAGAGCAGTGTGAAATCTTTTTACGGAACGGGCAAAGAAACAGGGTGCGCGGTGAAAGTTTGCGTGCTCGGGCACTTTCTCGCACAAACTAAAAAGAATCTTTGCATGAAAATGGATTATCTCGTGCGAAGATTCTTGAATCTGTATGGAATTGTACAGACAGAAAGCTTGGAAACTAATTTAAAAAGTGCAGAAAAGGCTTGAGAAATTGATTTTCTCGACCCCACGATGGGCGCCAAAAATGTATGTGTGAATATGTGGCCTCTACTAACACACACACTTCAATATGGTTATTATTTGCACATTCATCCTGGAATGAACATGAGATTGTTCACCCAAGATTTTCCCTACAAAGAGACCTGTTTCCTTCTATCTAAAGGGATTTTTCCTGTTAATAGCCTTAGAATTGAGGTGTAAGCAACCAAACCCTCTAAGAATGAAGGATTTAATAATGTAATTAGTCTATATTAGTATGCAGATTAATCTAGAATGAAATATGCATTTTTAATCTTAAAAATATGTAAAATAAATTATACTAAATGCATGCATATTAAATCTAGATGACATTAAGCTAAGAATGAAAATATATGAGAATATCTTAAAGCTAGATGAGTGTAAAATGCAGCAGCAATTCGATGCTTCTTCAATTCAACCTCTCAAAATGAAGAAATGAGGGTCTCTTAAATAGAATTTCCTGAAATATTCCAATGGTTGAGATCAATTTCAATCAACAATCAGGATTGAAGATGAGGTTCAATTAAGGTGGAAGATTCCCAAATTAAAGGGAGTTAACTAACTCAGATCTAAGTGTAAGAGTCAGTCAACTCAGATAGACTTTAGTGTGAAAGCAAGTGATTTGGATCACTTCTAATTTGATCAGTAGTTATCTAGGAATTTCCATTTTTGAACTGAAGAGAAGAATTAGAAAGAATATTTATTTAATAAAATGAGATATGCTCTCATAAATACCTTTTCTATTTAATTAAATAATTTTATTTAATTAATTAGAGACACTTTTCTTATTTAATTAAATAACTTCATTTAATTAATTAGGAATGGCTTCCTATTTAATTAAATAACTTTGCTTAATTAATTAGAAATAGCTTTTCTATTTAATTAAATAATTTCATTTAATTAATTAAAATAGGCATATTTATTAAATTAAATAAATTTAATTCCGTAGTACATTAGCCCTAGGAGATAATTTAATTTAATAAAGTATGCATACTTTAGATTAAATTAAATTGAAATTAAATAGGTTTAACGTGGCTAATATGAGTGTGTACTATAGTGATTAAATAATGAGTATGATGAATACAGATTAAGGTTTTTTGTATCTAACAATTAAGTCAAGTAGCGAGTAGAAGAATGAGAATTTTCCTAGTGAAATAGGACTTTAGAATTGATTAAAATAGACCAGAATTGGTGATCATGGCAATGAGCCAATTTTGGGATATTACACACATTAGTGCAAAATAGTTTAGTACATGCAGATTCAACATGTGGGAAAGATGGGACACCAGTCCAAATAGGTTAGGAAGCTAGTCCTACACCTACAACATAAATACAAGGTGATACAAAGATCACATAAAAGGAGAAGGATAGGACTAAAGATTCAATCTTGACTATGAAACCAAAGGAAGTGATAAAAATTTATGTTAGAAACAATAGTCCACCAAGATAACTAGGAGGGGGAGGGCGAATCATTTATCCAATAATTAAAACATTTATTATCCTTAAACAATCTTATCCATTCAACCAAAGTAAAAAAAAACCATAATAAGATGCACATAGACAATTACACTAGATATGTTAACTAGGGAAACCCTTGATCAGAGGGGAAACCCCAATGGGAATGATGCCCATAAGATGATGTACTAATATAAATATTCGTTGTTAGAGGATGGACCCTATTAGGAGTCTATTACAACATTTAGTACAATGAGTCCCTATTAGGAGATTCCAACCCTATTAGGAGTTGTAGTACAATGTATGCAAGAAGAGCCCACTGCCCAAACATTAATCTTTTGCCTTGCAACTTGAATATATTTGTGTACACATAAATTAATGATGATCAAGCTTAACCATGTCATCATCAATATGTATTCTACACATCCTCAACCTTGATTCTTACAATAAGAATTCTACTAAGAGATATAACAAGTTTACCAAAACATGCCTTTGTAAACTCTATCTTAGAATAGTGTTCACCAAAACTTACATAACTTCTTCTAGACTTAACATTGCTTCACCTAACATTGATTGCATTTACTAGATACTCAAAATTATATCCCATAACTTTGGATAATGAAAATACTAAACTGGTCATTTGTACGAACTTGATCTTTTCGTTGTTCTTTTGTCAGATACCACAAAAAACTATTATGTTGACATCAATGAAAAACTTAGTCATGAATGTAACATATTATCATAGTAACATATTTATAATACTTCTCCATGGGAATATCATCACCATTCATGCTTCCAACAATTCAAATACTAGTTACCCTACCAGATATTGCTACTCCTATTCCTAGTCATGCACTTCATAAATTGAGTTTAGAAGCTACACCATTGCAGTCATCAAGGCCTAGTCCTAGCACTTTGAGGTTGATGAGGTCACATCTTATGGTGATATCAACTTATATGAGGTGATTAAACTTCCAAATTTTGACCATTCATCAATCACCATAGAGAAAATGAGCATATTACAGGATTCTTTAGCTAGAAAGAAAGACCAAGAACTGCTCAGAAGGGAGCATAGGAAAAAATAAGCACTACATGACATCAAGGACATATTTCTTGATGTATTCATCCTACCTAAACTTGATGAAGCCAAGACAATCATTGAGAAATTGGAAAATATTGTGGACAAAGTAAATGATGAAGACCTAGACACAAATGTCAAATTATTAGAATGGTCTAAGAAGAAATTTCAAATCAAGGTAACTAAAAAGATATCTAGTGCCATTGCACTAAGTTAGGTTGAATTAGCAACCAAAATTAATGGTGTGAAGAAAGTGTTGGAGAACATTTTCTCTCTTTACACTAAGTTGTGTGATGTACCCCTATTCACACAAGAAGTGCAGAGACACATTGACCACTTGATGGGAGATTTGAATAAAATAGGTAACATTCTACAACAATCTCTCGGTCAAATTTACTCTCATTTTAGACAATTTTTGTTAGCCCAAGGTCAATTAGTAGCATTGCAATCTCAAGGTGCCAACATTCAAGATACACTAATCAGCATCTAGTCCATGTTGACGCCTCACATGGAGGTGTTATACAAGGAACTAGCCTTTGCAAAAATAGTGATGAAGAAAGATCCCCATCTTTCTACTCATGAAGGCCTAGTTAACCTTTCTGTCGAGAAGGATATTCAAATCAAATCTCTAGAGGTAGTGTGTGACAACTGGGATGCAACACTAAAACTCATAATGGAGATCCATAAATCATTCTTGGAAAAACACATTATATGTGTACCACCCATGACATAAGTGTCAAAAAGGGGGAGAATGAGATAAAATGGGAGAATGCATAAGTTTTGGGGAGACCAAACTAAGGGGGAATTAGTATAGAAATAGAGCATAGTAGTACATCAAATTTACTCAGCAGGAGTATTCAAATTTAGAAAAGGACAATCAACTTAGGGGGAGTTATAAAAATTTTAAGGTATGGCTGATAAGTCACAAGTTTTGAATTTTTTTGGAGTTTTAAATTTTTTTACGTAAATCCAAGTACTAAATATAGATTATCTAAGTTATGCTCATAAGTTCAATTTATTCATGCATGACCAAGTGTTGTTTTTGCCACTCATGTCAAAGGGGGAGATTGTTAATCTCAGATTGGTTTTGACATCTGAATGACAATACACTTAAGTCATTTATAAGATAGAACTTAGTTCATGTCGAACAAGTAATGTATGTCAAGCATAATTTTTTAGATAGTATATGTTGAGCGAGATATGCAATATGTATCGAGTAACTAGTAAGTGTCGAGTCACTCAAGTGTTGAGTAGATAGTTGATGTCGAGTGATTCAGATGTTGAGTGATCAATGGATGTCAAGTCATTCAAAGGCCAATTAATAGCATTGAAGATATAGTGGATGTTGATCATTAGGGACTTCAAGTGCCAGTTAAAACAATTTTGGATATAGTTGTTTATAATGGCACAAAATTCTATGTAAACTATTTTGAGCTAGCTTAAGGATTGTTTTGTGTTTCTAGATGATAAGAATGAATCTATATTGAGGATCCCTATGTAGTACATGCAACCAATCAGTTAAAGGGATGGATTAAGTAGAAAAATGGATGAATCAAAATCATTGATTCATACTAACCCTAAGTCACCTAGGTCTTCTTAAGGAAGACAAACCCTAAAACATTGTAATGTGTGAAGAGAGAAGGTTGCATGCATAAAAAAGAAATCATGGTGGCTAAGTAGTTGTGAATTATGTTATACATTGTAAAATCAATTAAAGGAGAATAGAGGAAAGGATTTAGAGGATAGAAGTGATACATCTAATCAAAGAGGATCAAGTACACATCAGGAAAGAGGTGATCTATTATCCAGCAACAAAGTGCTAACCATAGGATCATTGCCGAGACATTCTAGCAGGTGAATTGGTTAAATCTCTTAATAGAGTAGTCCTAACAAGCTATTGTAAATCCTTTAAAAAGGTGCTTACTTTATTGTAAGTTTAAGTCCTTTAATCAGACATGAAATCCTTTTACAGGGTAAGATCTAACAATCTTGTAAGCCTTTAATAGGGTAGACCTTTCACAGGGTAGATCATAGTTTATGATTAGACATTGTAACATTCATTGGATACACTTTACAACTATAGTAGTGAATATTTTTGGGTGTCATTCCCACCCCAATTTTACCTTCTCATTGGAGGGTTTCTAGGTAACCAAATATCTTGTGTCACATATGTGTTGAATGTTATTTGCTTTCATACTATGGATGAATATGTTTAGCTAGTTTTTTTTTTTTAATATGAAAATTGTGAGATGATTGTGTCATGAGTAAATTTATGGTTAAATTTTTGAAGGAATGATTCAACCCACCCCCCCCACAAAGTTTACTTTCCTTATTGTATTTCCAACATAGAAGACCAATTGAGTTTGAAGAGGATTTTAGCTTCTCCCTTGTCACTACCTTTGTAAACATATCTACTAGATTGTCATGTGTATGTATCTTTTCTAGCTTTAATTGTCCATCATTCAAAATTGATTGAATGAAATGGTACCACAACCGTATGTGTTTTGTCTTTGAATGCAAAGTTGAATTCTTTGCAAGATGAATGACACTCCGGCCATTTGTAAATAAATAATTATCCCTTTGTGGGTGTCCCAACTTCTTCCATGAATATTTGAATCCATATCATCTCCTTGGCTACCTTTGTAGTAGCAATACTCTGCCTATATAGTGAATAAAGCATTTACCTTTTGTAACCTAGAAACCCAGCTCACTAATGCCCCACCAATAGTAAATACATAACCTATAGTACTCCACCTAGGCCCGTGGCTATACAACCACGAAAATGCACTTCCTTTACATTGTTTTTTCCAACTTTTCAAAAAAAATTCTAAATCCTCTCCTTCGTAAGAAAGTGCATTTTTGTGGCTGTATAGACGTTGCCCTCCACCTAGTATCAATATCTCCCGCCAAATTTTGAGTCAACATAGCTTTGAAAATTAGTAGTCAAGTCCCCAAAATGTAAACACTTATTTGATGTTCCTCTCAAATATCTAAGAATCCATTTGACTACATTCCAATGCTCAATTTCTAGATGACTCATATACTTGATAATGACTCTCATTGCATGTGTAATATCTAGCCTCGTACATACCATAGCATACATCAAGCTTCTTACAGATGAAGCACAAGGTACCTTGGAGATATTATCCTCCTCTTCTTGTGTCTTGGGACAAATCTCCTTAGTCAACTTCAAATGACCAAGTAAAGGTGTGTTGATAGCTTTAGCATTCTCCATACATAAATGTTGTAACACCTTCTCAATATAATCAACTTGAGATAATGGAAGTTGTTTGTTCTTCCTATCTCTACAAATCTTCATACTAGGGATTTTTTTTTTTGCCCCCAAATCCTTCATAGAAAATGAATGTGCTAAGTGTTCTTTTAACCCCTTGATGTGATCCATGTTAGACCTAGCTACAAGCATATCATTAACAAATAAACATAAAATAATGTAGTTGTCATCATCCAACCTCTTAAAATAAACATGATGATATAAATGACACCTACTATATCCATGCTCATGTATAAAACTATCAAATTTTAGATACCATTTTTGAGGTGCTTGCTTCAAGCCATATAAACTTTTTTACAATTTGCACACTAAGTTCTCCTTACCTTTGACCTCAATCCATGTGGTTGTGCCATATATATCTCTTCATCCAAATCACCATGAAGAAAGGTTGTTTTAAATTCAAGTTGCTCTAAATGAAAATCTTCAATAACAATAAAAGAGAATATCTCATCAAAATCAATGTCCTTTTTCTATGCAAATCCTTTTACCACTAACTTGGTTTTAAATCTTTTCTTACCTTGATCCTCTTCTTTCAACCTGTAAAATCATTTATTCTATAAAGCCCTTTTACTTGTAGGCAGCTTTTGTAAATCTCATGTATAATTTTTCAGCAAGGAGTCCATTTCTTCTTTTATTGCAGACTCCCACTAAATCTTAGTATCCACCTACACAGCTTCACTGTAACATTTAGGTTCACTAGCATGAGTTAGTAAAATAGAGTACAAAGAGGAAGAAAATGTTTCTGGAGGTCTACTTAGCCTTGTTGATCATCTAACATTTACTAGGGTGTGTGGTATTTGTTGTTGTGGTTGTTACAGATCATGAGGAGATGTTGGAAGATTATCTTTTAGAGTATCGTCCAATATGACATAATCATTTTCTTTCTTCTCATGATGTTGCAACAGATCTTTGTACAATGCTTTCTCATTGAATATGACATCCATGCTTCTTACAATTTTACAATTTTCAAAATCCCAAAGCCTATAGCAAAATTCATCAATGTCATATCCAACAAATACACATTTCTTTGACTTAGGTTCCAGCATGTAAGCTCATGTTCCTTGCATGCTCCATTATTGTCCTGTTCATGTGTTCAACCACTCCATTTTCTTGTGGAGTCCTTGAATAATTTTATGTCTACAAATACCATTAGTGGAGAAATAGTATTCAAATTCATGACCACAATACTCACCACCATTATCAAATCGGAGACATTTTAATCTCTTACCAGTCTCATTTTCATTTTATAAAAGTTTGAAATACATCAAATTTTTGTCTAAGGAAATAAATGCATACTTTTCTAGTTCCATCATCGATAAATGTGACTTAATAATGAGAGCCACCAAGGTAGGAGACCTGAGCTAGTCCCCATACATATGTATGCACAAGCTTTAATTTCTCATTTTTCTTTTCCTTTCCACTCTTCACAAAACTCACTTTCTTTTATTTTTTATATACATATCTTTCACAAAAATCCATATTTATACATTTCAGACTTGGTAAAACTTTCTCTGAATGAAGTAATTTCATAGCTTTCTCACTCATGTTCCCAAGTCTGTTTTGTCATAGCATTGTATCAGAATCTATAGCAATTGTTTCTTCTCCCTGCTCAACTGCAACAAATGTTTTTGAACATTCATGTTTCTCTAAGACAATTACAGTGGAATGAATAGTATGAACTATACAAAGATATAAGGTGCCTACTTTCACACCTATTTCTACTACAAGGGAACCTTTTGAAACCTTCCAATTTTTATCATTAAAAATAACTACGTAACCCTCATCACCCAGTTGCCCTACTGAAATTAAATTCCTACTCAGCATTGGAACATGTCTTACCTCATATAATAGCCAATGATTCTAATTTTACAACTTAATCTTAACTTTTCCCTTTCTAACAATCTAATAGGGTTCATTAACCCTGAAGTAAACAAGCCCAAATTCCCCTTCAACATAATCAATAAAATAACCTCTATGGGGTGTAGCATGAAATGAAGCCCCAAAATCTAAAACCCAAGAATTATCAACACTTTCTAAAGAAAGAAGAAAAACATCCTCTTCAGATTTTTTACTTACCACATTTACCTCCTTGTTCCCTATGGTTTATCTCCTTCATTATTCTTTTGAATCTAGAAATTTTTCTTTTTATGCCTTGGTTTTCTATAGTACTAGCAATCTCTTGGTCCTCTAGATTGAGATCTCTTTCCCTTTGACTTTCCTCTTGATTTCCCATGTTTTCCAAAATTACTTCCTCTCTCAGTCGTTATGCCTCTACTTTGTGTGTTCAAAGAACTTCTTGATGTAGATACACTTGAGGTTTTCCTACTCATTTCCTCACTTAGAATAATACCAATCACATCATCAAATTTTAGGGTATTAGATCCAGAAATAGAATTACTCACAATCATTACTAAGCCATTCCATCTTTTAGGAAAAGAACACAAAATCAAGAGAGCCTTAATTGCTTCATAAAAATTAACATTCATAGAAGATAAATGACTAGTAACTGTATTAAAATCATTTAAATTATCTACAAGCGATCCACCTTCTTCCATCTTCATATTAAATAAACGCTTCATGAGAAATACCTTATTTGAAGTAGAGGTCTTTTCATACAATTTTGCTAGGGTTTGTGTTAGATATTTCATCATATTTTATTTTGTAATGTTAAATTTTATCGATGGTGCTAGGCATAATTGAATGCTTCCAAGTGTCTTTTTGTATAAAATATCCTAGTCCTCATCTGTCAGAGTTCCCTATTTCTTGGCTTTTCCATCCAATGGCTTCCATAAATCCTTCTGATAAAGATAGTCCTCCATTTGCATTTTCCATAACTGAAAGTTCTACCCATTAAACTTCAACCTTCTTCTTACCCTCATCTTCTATCACTCACACTCAACAGTGAGACATTCTTGTAGAGGATAACTAAAAAACAACTAGGCTTTGATACCACTTGCTAAGATTAACCACAGATAGAAATATCAATTACAGGAAAATTTAACCAATATCAAAAAATAATAAATCACATAGAAGATAACACAAGAAACCAAGATTTAACATGGTTCACCCAGTCTGTGGACTACGTCCACCAAATAGCAAGTCCAATATTATTTTTATCTAGTGATTACAACCTGATTACAATCTGTAATCCTTTACAACTCAATACCATCGCAAGAAGAAATTATTGCATCAGAACTCTTGAAATCCCTAACCCTAAGCCATTTTATACAAGTATTTTTTCCTCTTTAGGGTTAAAATTAGTTACAACATGTAATCCCAAAAGATGTCGGGAAAATGGCCTAGAACCCCATTGAGGAATTACGAAGTATGTACAGTACTTCCCTAATTAGTTACCACAAACTAACAGTTTCCCTTAGTAGTAGGGAAATTTTTTGAAGGTTAACACTCTAAAAAATATTGAGAGGAGATTACCTTAGCTTTCCAATGTAGGAGCATCCTAGGTTGCCTTATAATCTTGCTCATTTTTTTCATTCTTCTAGTTATTATCGAGTGTTAGTTACTATTGAGTGCCAATTATTGTCAAGTTCTAGTCACTACTGAGTTCTAGATACTATTGAGTTCCATTTGCTGCCAAGTTCTAGTATGTATCAAGTTGTCAAGTATTGGATGAGTGTTCCTTCATGTTGCAAGTGACTTTGATATTTGTTGATGTCTAGTTCCTTCTTTGACTGATTTTTTCTATGATTGGTTCTTAGTTTGAGCCAACTTATGTATTTAAATTAGATTGTGAGTTTAATGTTAGGATCTTGTCTTGTGATGTGTGTAGACCATTTTAAGTTTAGCATTTCTATTATGTAATAATCTAGAATCTTCTATAAGTTATTTTAGAAAGTATAAATAGGGGTATTTAGGTTTAGGTTAGGTATCACTTAGAGAGTTCAGAGAAGATGTTCCTAGAGGAGCGAGTTTAGAGTTGGATCATGGATTTTGAAGCTGTATCTTTGTATTTGGTCATAACCAAGAAGGCCTTATAGCTGGGCATGTATGTTGATAATTGAATAAATCAATATAAGTATTTATTAGTCTCTCTCTCCTTGGCGGTATTCTCTATGTGTTTGCTTCTATTGTGTTTACTCAGCAAGGTAATTGGATAGTTAGGTGTACCTCTAGCCCTAGCTATTTGAACCCTCCTTACAATAGGTGGTATTAGAGCTTGAGGTTCATCCTTATGGAGATTGGGTTGTGTAGAACCCTAAGTTGAATTTGGCTATAGGGTGGAAGATCTAAAGATTAGACCTAAAATTTGTAGAGGGTTATGATCTTGTAGGAACCTATTTGTAAAGATGGTTCCAAGTAGAGGAAATGTTGACACTTCTATTATGGACATGTTGTGAAAAATTGCAGCCATATTAGTGTAGAAGTTGATGAATGATCAACCCCACAACTCCTAAGAATCACCTACATGAAAAAACCTATTACAAAAGAGAAGCAAAAAGCTATGGAGGCAGGAATTATTTGATCCATAGATGAGACATTCTTGATGAGCAAAAAAGAGATTGCTATATCTGCCTGCTATCGCTAGTGTCACTTTTTGAGATTCCTCTCATGGATAATCTCTTTTGCAATAGTCACCATTTATTCTAATTGTGTCTACCTACTATCACTAGTGTCACTTTTTGAGATTCCTCTCATGGATAATCTCTTTCAGAATAGTCACCAATTGTTTTAACTATATTTGCCTACTATTACTCATGTCACTTTTGAGATTCCTCTCATGGAAGATCTCTCTTGCGTTAGTCACTAGTTGTCCTAACTATGTTTATTTACTATCACTCAGTTTCCTACTAAGGATCTTCTTACGGAAGATTCCTCTTTGACTTCGGTCACCAGTTGTTCTAACTATGTCTGTTTATTGTTGTCACCCTACTAAAGAGATTTCTTTCATCCATGTTCTAGACATTGACAGTTGACATCAATCCTATAACACAAAAACAATGAACTCAAAAATGATGAATTTTTTTGGGATATGATGAGCTTTTCTTTGTTTGTTTTGCTTTTGCTTCATCATGTCTCTTTGAGTAACTTGATGATGTCCTTTTCAACTAGAGAAGTAAGGACTGGGGGCATGATTTTTTCTTTTCTTTGTTTAGTTCCAAATAATTTGAAACATCCATATAAGAGGGGTGTCCACTATAAGAGCCTCCATCTCATATTGGATGGACATGTGTACCTCGAATCCTTTTATATGGATAAATCGGTGACATTGATTCTTCTCCTTTCTTATTCGAGTGAACTCTCCATGTTACAGTAAATACTGATACTCATCTTACTAAGTGAATGTATGGGTCACTACGAGTATATCTAGCACACTTTTGTCTCAGGTTATGAATGCAAGGCTCATTGTGGACATAATACTTACTAATTACTTAGCATAAGAAGGATCTCTCGTGTGTCTAGTGTGTCTACACATAAGAAACATTCTGGTCATCTTAGCATTTATGCTTTGATTCTTATGTTAACTTGCTACATTAAAAGGGACAAATGTTTTGGTCATTTTGGCTTCTTGTGCCTTGAATGCTTACATTTAATCCTGACAAAAATAGAACACATGTTATATTCATATTACTATGATTGTAATGTCTGTGGGAATTGTATGACATGTGGGATTTATTTAAATGCTCAGTGATGATAATTGTCGAAGTGTGGTAACTAGACCTAGGGTTGCATTTTGCATAGGGTTTGCATCTAGTATAAGCTTTCATTACATAAGTACATGGTTCAATGACTAATTTACTTACATCCTTTGTGTTGAGGGATAGTTGGCTTCTTCAAAAAGTACCATTTTTCTTCATGGCTACACAAGCGTTTGGTTCTTTGGTCCATCCTCTTGCACCTCAATGGATACCTTTCACTATTAGCAAAAACATGGAACACTACATGAGATGTTAGTCCATAAACATTTTGCATTTCATACATAATTTCATACTCCATCTCACCTATGATACATTCATTTACCAAAATAAATTTGCATTCATACATCACATCATATTTAAATTCCATTATCATAACATAAAACATCTCATGTACATCAAATTAAAAGACAAAAAGTGACACATGCAAATGGTACTTGACTCAAAATCTCGTATATGTTTATCAGTATCAAAAAGAGTACATGAGTGCAAAATTGTACACTACTCAAGCATTTTCGATCAACAAATGGTGCTCGCACACCAAGGAATATAGAGCTAGATCAAAATTAGGATAAAAGATTATCTAAATCTCTCCTTCCCCCTCACCTCCGGGTGGAGGAGGAGGAGGCATCTCAAGTCTTGTGGTCGGCTATGCATCTCCTAACTCTTGTGCATACTATAAAAATTGAGGCACCTACTCAGCCTCATATAGTACAACTGCCACATAAATTGCAAAATAATATGTAGCTCTAGCTAATTGTAGCTAGATCTTATCCTATTGTTGCTCAAATCTTTGCTCTGCCCTTTGAGCCGCTAGCTCTAGCTGTCCTTGAAAATCATAGATCTCTTAATCCCACTCTTCTATTTATGCATTCCTAATAGTAACCTGTATGTGTAAATCTCCTAGCTGTCACTGTGTGGTCTATATCCACTCTCTCACTCACCTCAGAGCATCCTATGTCTATGTTAGGAGATCTTCGCCCTAGGCTCCCACAACAAGTTGATCCTACATCTCCTCATCTCCTTACTTAGCTGGCTACTTAGCTAGCTATTGCTACTCTATCTAAGGCCTCTATGATCACCTCTCATCTATCCCACTCCCACTAGCATCAGGGTCTTCTCCAAACTACCATAGAGGAATCTACACCTACTGGGTCCTATGTCTCACCCTTTCCTATTATGGCTACTGTGGTGGTGCTTGGGGAGCCTACACTAGCTATCTAGGAGCTTCCATCCCCACTGGATTTGTAAAATGTGGGAAGGGATGACTCACAAAATATGCTTGGTAAGCTAGCACCATCCCTCCATCCACCACTACTGGTAGGTAGTCCCACTATGCTGCAACCAAGTTGTGCACATCATTCATTAATCTCCTTGGATCTAACTTTTGTGACCACCCATAGTCCAAATCTCTTACTAGTCATGCATATGAGCAGTACTCCTAAGAGATATCCTAAGGATGCCCATATTGATGCCACATGGGAGTAAGTGGAAATTTCTCTACTATCTATAGAGAATGACCTATCAAAGTGGAAATTTCTCTATTATCTATATAGAATGACCTATCAGTGGTCATGAAACAAACATATGACTTAGCTCTCGAGGAGAATCATCCCAATCCTTGGTCTCTCTCTAGGGTTGCCATACTATGGACACTGGGTCATCAAGATGTGCCCTCTATTGTTCAGTCTTCCCCAGAGCTGTATGGGTAAACTAGCCTCTGTATTTACAAATATAGGGCTCCATTGGCTACCTCTCATCCTCAAAAATGGGTCTTGTAATGGGCAGATGCTCCCATGCCTAGATTTGAAGAACATAGACCCTAGTGGCCATGCTCTTCCACTCATGATACATATGTGTGAGCATGCATTGTCCCCACTTGTATCTCTCTAAGGTCTCCAACATCATCTTGAGCATCTTGCCACATCCACACTCTAATCCATGTTGGCCTCTATCAGGCATGAAGAAGCAGTTGATAAAGATCCCCAAAACTAATGCTAATTTGTGAGTATGACTATAAGTATGCACGAGCTCATCCCATGTGATTGCTCTGCCTATGATCAATTCTTGCTGGAAAATGGTCTGCAATGCCTCTGTGCCTACCCTCAAAAATATGTCATAGACCACTCTCAGCCCATGGAACGGTATGTGGAGAATCCTATGGATGTCCTCTGATGTCACTGTCATCTCTCCCTGGGGCAAGTAGAAAGTGTTTGTCTTTGAATGGAAATGCTCCACTAGTGTTGTAAGCAGGCCGTGATTCACCAACACTGGTGGAATCTGACATAGATACCATAACCCCAATTTGTCAATATGTGCCATATCTATGCCATCGAGCTACTACAAAAAAGCTTGGTATGGTGGGTAATGGGATCAAAATTTGATATCATCAAAGGTAACCTGCACACACAAATAGATACAACATGCAAATGATCAATCTCTGCTCAATGAACAAATAAGATGAAAATAAGTGCAAAAATTTGCAACAAAAAATCAAATTTTCAACTTTAAAACTTGCAAAGGACACCAAGATTTTTTGAGAAATCACAAGTCCTTCCTCAAGATTGTGCATCTTTGCACGAGGAAGCAACTATTCGCACAAAGAGCGACTAAACTATTAGCAAAAAACCCCCCAAAAACTAGGGCATCTTGTGCAACATGTGGGCATCTCCCATGCAATAAAACCCACTATGTTAGGTGAAGAAGTACAAGCCTGGTACTTCTTTGTGCAAGAAGAGACCAGCTTTGAATGAGGAGAGACATCCTCACGTGAGAACCAACATGACACAACTTAACAAGCCCTAAAAATGTACTAAAATACATCATAAAGCATGTAAAACTTAATGTTGAGTAAGGTTATCAAACACTCACTAGAGGTCCATACTCCATCGATTAGCTGTGTCATTGGGAGCGCTTGAATCAATGAGAAGGGACCACCATCTTCACCTCAGAGCTCTCTTCTTTACTTAAGACAAAAGTGCAAATGATTTGAAAATGACCTTGTGGACCTTTATATAGGATTTGACCTAATTTTTCAATGTGCTCTGATTCATGTGAAAATCACCCCTAGCTAATTTGACCATTCTAAATCCATTTTCAAGATCAAATTTGAAATTTGACACACTTACATGGCTCAAAATCACATTTTAAAATTTTGGGACTGACGTGATTGAATGCTTGTGTAGTCCATTTTTTTGATACTTTGTGAATCTTGGAATCTTTTCAAATCATATTTCCTTAAAAGTTTGCAAGAAATTCTAGAAAAGGTCAACTCAAGTCAACTATGGTCAAACTCTGGTCAAACTTGGTCTTTTGGACCTTGAAATCACTCCAATTTGACTCTAAATTTCCTTCTAATCATTCTAATCTCTTCTATAATCTATTCAATCTATGATTTCTTCTGTATATATAGATATATTGCTCTACATCCTATTTTTGGTGTGTCATCTTTCAATTTCAATCCCGAGGGGGAAGGATGATTACATCATTGAATCTAAATTTTAACTCAATTTGAATCTTATGTCCTCATCACTTGGGGCATCTTGTTCCCCTCTATCTGGCATCATTCGTTATCTATCTGATCTTTTCATCAGTTGATCACACCTTATAACAGTTTTTATTAGAGTTCGATGGACAAGTATCAGGATAGTCTAAACCCTAACTCCTGAGGATCAAGCCTTGTTCTGGGGATAATTCTATGACTCATGGTTGGATCTCGCTATCTTTTATGGACAAGGTATCTAGGTGTTCTATTTGGATCCCTAAAAGTCCTATGTTAGTAGGCAATTCTCATTCTAGTTCCTGCTACTTGACTTAATTGTCAGATGCAAAAAACCCTAATCTGCATTAATCATGCGATTTATTTAATTCCTAAAGTATAGACTCAAATTAGCTACATTAAACCTATTAATTAGATTTAATTTAATTTAAAGTATTTTTACTTTGGTTAAATTAAATTATCTCCTAAAGCTAATGTACTAGGGAATTAAATTTATTTAATTTAATAATGCTCTCATTTTAATTATTGAATTAATTATTCAACTAATTGAAATATACATTTGTGAGGTCATATCTCATTTTTATTAAATTAAATAACCTTTTAATTTCTTCTCTTCAGTTCAGGAATGGGAATTCCAATTGATCTATCTCTCAAATTGGAATTGGCTTAATCCACTTATTCTCACACTCAGGTGAATTTCAGTTAACTCTCCATCACACTCAAGATCTAAATTAGCTAAACTCACCTACACTGGGAATTTTCCATCCTAACTGGATCTCATCTTCAATCCTGACTATGATCTAAGTTGATCTCAATTGTTGATTAATTTCGGGAATTCTATATAAGAGGCTTCTAATTCCTCATCACAGAGGTTGAAATTTGAATTGCATCGAATTATTGTCGAATTGTATACTCACTTATTTAAAGTTATCATAGCTTTTCTTGCTTAGCATCAATATCATTTAGTTTACTACAATGCATACATATAGATTACATATTTTTTCTTGTTCCTAGATTAAACTGTATCTCTTGTTTAGATTAATTACATGATCATTTAACTACATAAATCCTTTGTACTAAAAGGTCTGGTTTCCTACTTCTTAGTCTGAGAGCAAGGCAAAATCATTCTAGTTAGAAGGGAACAATTCACACTGATTAGATTGCTTGGATGAAAAATTCAATGTTCATTCTAGGATGATCTCTCAGGTAAAGACTACGTTGAAGTGTGTGTGAGGATCCAAGGTCCACAATTCATATATACATTTCTAGTGCTTGTGAGCCTCAAATTTTCACACACACTTGAACATGGTCTTTACCTGAGACATCATCTTAGAATGAACATTGAATTATTCATTTGAAAAATCCAATAGAGTGAACTTATGCCTTCTAACTAGAAGGATTTTGTGTTGCTCTCTAACCGAGAAGCGGGCAACTAGACCTTTTAGTCTGAAGGTTTTATGTAGTTAAATGATAATGCAATTAATCAAGATGAGAGATGCAATTTAATCTAGGAATAAGAAAAAGCATTTAATCTATATGTATGCATTGTTTTAAATTAAATGATATTGATGCTAAGTAAGAAAAACTATGATAACTTTAAACAAGTGAGTATGCAATTCAATAGTAATTTGATGCAATTCAAATTCCAACCCCTGTAATGAGGAATTAGAAGCCTTTTATATAGAATTCATGAAATCAATCAATAGTTGAGAACAACTGAGATCAACAGTAAGGATTGAAGATGAGATCTAGTCACAATGGAACATTCCGAGTGTAGGTGAGTTTAACTAACTCAGATCTTGAGTGTGATGGAGAGTTAACTAAAATTCACCTAAGTGTGAGAATAAGTGGATTAAGCCAATTCCAATTTGAGAGACAGATAACTTGGAATTCTCATTCCTGAACTGAAGAGAAGAAATTAGAAGGTTATTTAATTTAATAAAAATGAGATATGACCTCATTAATGTATATTTCAATTAGTTGAATAATTACATTCAATAATTAAAATGAGAGCATTATTAAATTAAATAAATTTAATTCCCTAGTACATTAGCTTTAGGAGATAATTCAATTTAACCAAAGTATAAACACTTTAAATTAAATTAAATCTAATCAATAGGTTTAACGTAGCTAATTCGAGGCTATACTTTAGGAATTAAATAAATTGTGTGATTAATGTAGATTAGGGTTTTTTGCATCTGATAATTAAGTCTAGTAGCGAGAACCAAAATGAGAAGTGCCTAGTGACATAGGACTTTTAGGGTTGATCAAATAGACTAGAATTGGTCAACATGGAAATGAGCCAATTTTGGGGTATTACACTAATCAAAATTGAATGAATTGTTTACAATGAGATATCATCCTTATAAAGGAGATCGAAACCCTAAAAAGGTCTAACCTAGGTTGCACAATAATAATTAATAAAAGAAATTAATTATTAGATGCCTAAAGCTTAGCTTAAGTAGACTAGAGTTAATTAGAAAATATCTAATTACTCTAACACCCCCCACCCCCTTAAGACAAATGTAGGGAGTAGCTAAAAACCTAGATACTACTAGTGAAAGCAGAAAATGGGTCCTGGCAAACAAGGCCTTATGAGGTACCTAGGCACAACCAAATCTCTGAAAAGAGGAGACAGAGAAAACCACATGGGAAAAACCCTACTCAAAAAAGATATGGAAAATATACTAAAAGAAACTAGTGAAGAATTGAAGAAGCCTCCAAACTAGGGAATGTCCCAAAAGATAGGAATAAAAGATGATCATATAGAACACCACTAAAACATGTAGAAGTTGCAACCCTCAATCAAAAGTAATTGCTGATCTGAAGAGCCTCCTTTGAAATAGAACCTGACCAAGTATAAAAGACTATAATCTACATCAAATTAGGAGGAACACAAAAGAAAATAACTAAACTTGAAGATACAAATTGCATGAAACACCAAAGCCTGAAGAGTTGATCAATCAAACTAAGGAAGCATGAGAAACAACAGAAGAATCCCCCTGATGTAGACAAGGGTGAGGTGATAGGCAATTAAAAAAGTGGGCCAAAATAACTACATGTCAAGGAACCACAATCAAGATGCACAAAAGAGTACATATGTGTGTATTGAGGTGATCAATCTCAGACATGACATGAGGCTAATGTCACGGAAGGGACACTCACATAACAAAGGAAGATGGAAAACAAAGGAAAAACATTAACCCCCCATGGCACTTAATCAAAGTAATACATGTACAATAAGGCACAAGATATAATGAATCCTAAGAAAATAATAATCTGCATGAGTGTCCTTAGATGACACTATTGGAAATATAGATGAAGTAACTGAGACGGGAGGGGTGAATCAGTTACCTCAAAAATTAATTCCAAAATCCCTTAGATGTCTTTACATACTGTTGATATTCAGTAAACAGTGTAGAAAAATTGTAACTCGATAGATTAATTAATTATTGTTTATCTAGCATTCATAGTCATTAATATTCTTGCAAAGATTAAAATAAATGAACACAAGAGACACTCGATTTAACGTGGAAACCCAATATGGAAAAAACCACCAAGTAACTAGTTACCAATTTTCACTCTTCTGAAGTGAGCCCTGTTAGGAGCCAACCCTATTAATGGTTACAATACACACTGTTAGGTGTGACCTTGTTAGAGGATTTAATCACCTTGTTAGGAGTGGCCTAGTTAGAGGTCTTTAGAACAATTCAACTGAATTGTCACCTTGTTAGAAGATTTATAAAATGGTTGTTAAACCAACTCTATTAAGAGATTCTAGATTCACTGTTACAATGATTAGAAAGCAACAATGAGGTGACCTAAATGATATGCAACTTATCTTTTGCTGATTACAGATCTCTATTATGCTTTTACTGGATCCTAGCTGATTGAATACAACTTTGCATTTCCTCTAGGATATCTAATCCTTCATCAAAGTTTTCTTAGTTCTCTTATTCCATCCTTATCCATATGCTCATTTTTTTCTCATTTTCCCCTAATTCACAACTTGAACATCTATATATATATACCTTTCAGATTATCAAGTCAGCTTAAATATAGATTCCAATAACAAAAGAATCATTACATCAGTCGGCCGCATGAAGCAATTTAAACTTAATACCAAAATAGTAAAATCCTTTGCTGGCTGACCAAGCTGGATAACCACTACTCCAAAATGGGTTTCTAGTGTTAACCAAGTGAAGCTCAGTAAACACTACAAACCTTTCAAAAATCCTTTGGAGACCAAGTGAGCTCGGTTAGCACTAACCTTCCTTTGCTGACCATGTGAGCTTGATAGACATTGACTTTCCTTTGTTAACCTTGGGAGCTCAGTAGACATTAAATTTCCTTCATTAACCTTGGGAGCTCGGTAGACATTAGCTTTCCTTTGTTAATGTTGGGAGCTTAGTAGACATTAGCTTTCCTTCGTTAACCTTGGGAGCTTGGTAGATATTAACTTTTCTTCATTAACCTTGGGAGCTTGGTAGACATTAGCTTTCCTTCATTAACCTTGGGAGCTCGGTAGATATTAACTTTCCTTCGTTAACCTTGCAAGCTCGGTAAATACTAACTTTTTCTACAAAATGCTTTGATGCCCGAGTGAGCTCGGTAAACATTAACTTTTCTTTGTTAAGTTTAGGAATGTTTGGTAGGCATTGTAAATTGCTTTGCAAATCATCTAAGCTCGGTAGACTCTGTGACATTTGTGTAACATCAAAGACAATACACAATTAACAATTGTATCCAACAATCTCCCTCTTTGGCATTGATGACAAGAAAACATGTCATAGCAGAATGAAATTTGAAAATAAGTCTAACAAGCCTTTTGTTGTTCGAACAACTTTCTCTATTAGATAGAAAACTCTCCCTCTTTTAGTAATCTCCTTCTGTGAGGGATATTATAGCAAACTTCTTCCTTTCAAAATTTTTTTAGAAAGATATGACAGTAAAACTCTCCCTCTTTGACAACACATGCCAAAGAAAACACTACTCAAATGATTTTAATTTACCTTTAGTACTAGTTCATATGCAATGTTTTGTGATTATGCTGCATCAATTGATAGATTTTCAACTTGGCATGCGTTGATGCATCACTAAAACTTTGTTTTAGTGAACTTCAGGTAGGGGAGTGATCCCTAACTTACTTCTTAGATATAAGAGTGCATCCTTAGGTAATGGCTTTGTGAATATGTCAGCAATTTGTTCCTTTGTATGAACATATTCTAATTTGATCTCCTTGTCTTACACCAATTCTTTGACAAAATGATATTTTATTGCAATATGCTTGGTTTTGGAATGCATCACTGGATTCTTAGATATGTTTATTACACTTGTATTATCACAGAACATAACAACTGGTTCTTTGATTTCCACCTTCATGCCTTCCAATAACTATTTAAACCAAACAATATTAGAACAGTTTACTACAGTAGCAACATATTCTGCCTCTGCTATAGATTGGGATGTGCAATTTTGCTTTTTGCTTGTCCAAGAAACCAACTTTTTTCCAAGAAAGAATGCTCCTCCACTTGTACTTTTTCTGTCATCAAGGTTTCCTACCCAATCAGCATCAGTAAACACTTTCAAATCCAGATTACCTCCAAATTTGTACCATAAACCATAATCTTCAGTTCCTTTCAAATATCTCATTATTCTTTTGATTGCCATCATGTGATCTTCTCTTGGTTTTGCTGAAAATCTTGCTACAATACCAACTACAAGGGCAATATCTGGCCTAGTATGAACTGCATACTACAACTTTCTAATCATAGATCTATACAGTGTTTGATCTACTTCTTTTGATTCATCTTCCTTGGTAAGTTTTAATCCAGTACACATAGGAGTCCCAACTGGTTTACAATCTTCCATACCAAACTTTTTCAATATCTCCTTGATGTATTTTGATTGAGTGATGTAGATATCATTTTTATTCTGCTGAATTTGAAGACCAACAAAAAATTTGATTTTTCCAAACATAGACACTTCAAATTCCTTGTTCATTTGCTTTGAAAATAATATCATCTACAAATATTTTTGCCAAAACAATCTTATTGTCTGGTCGTTCCTTTATATACAAACTACTGTTATCATTAGTTCTTTGAAAACCAATCTGAATAAGATAATTATGTAATCTTTCATACTATGCTCTACGGGCTTGTTTCAGACCATACAATGCCTTGTGTAATTTGCAGACCATGTTCCTTTTATCTAGATCAACAAAACCTTTAGGTTGTTCAATGTAAACCTCTTCATCCAGTATACCATTGAGGAATGCTGAATTGACATCCATTTGATTACCTTTGAATCCTTTGTGAGCAACATATGCAAGTAAGGTTCTGACTCCTTCCAATCTTGCAACAGGAGCAAAAGTTTCTCCATAGTCTATTCCTTCTTCTTGAGCATATCCTTTTCATACTAGTCTATCTTTGTTTCTTGATACCTTACCATCTTCATCCAACTTGTTTTTGAATACCCACTTGGTTCCAATCACATTTTTATCTTTAGGCCTAGATACAAGAGTCCATGTCTTTTTTTTCTCTATCTATTCTATTTCTTCATTCATAGCCTCAATCCAACTATCATTTTCCAATGCATCATTGATATTTCTACATTCAAAATCAGCAAGTAAACAAGTACCTTTCAACTTACTTCTTGTCATGGTCCCTTCAGATTTGTTTCCAATGATCTGATCTGCTGAATGATGTCTCCTGACATATTTTGCTAATACAAGTTCCTTTCCTTTTGAAATAATTTCATTGTTATCTTCTTGCATTTCAACTTCAGTATCTGGCCCAATAGATATTGGCTTGGGTCCTTCAGACTCGGTAGACACTTGCTTGATAGTATCTGAATGTAACTCGGGTTGCTATAGCTTAATTTGAACTACCTGTAACTTGGTTACTGATGACTCAAGAGTAGAGAATTCCTGATTGACTGGTACTATATCAGGTTTAGTGAAAACAAATCTTCTATAGTCTTTTGTTTCCCTTTTGCTTTCTTCTTTAGTCCTTTCTACAAACTCATCAACTTTCACATGTGCACTTTTTATGACTTTGTAAGTAGACAGGTTCAAACATCTATATGCTTTACTTTTTCAAGAGTATCCCAAAAATATTCCTTCATCACCTTTTACATCAAATTTTCCTTTTCTAGATTCTTTCAAAATGTAACATTTACTTCCAAATACTTTTAGATAACTTACATTAAGTTTGTAGCCATGCCATAGCTCATAGGGAGTTTTGAATGAGTCTTTCTTAAGCTGTACCTGATTCAAGGTATGAACTTCAGTGCTGATAGCTTCCTTCTAGTATTTGATAGCAATGCTCTTTTCAATCATTAGGGTTCTTGCACAATCCATGATAGATCTATTTCTCCTTTCAACTATTCCATTTTGTTCAGGAGTTCCAAGGGCTGATACCTATCTTTTGATTCCTCTTTCAATGCAAAAGTTATTGAACTCATGTGAAATGAATTCTCCTCCTCTGTCTGACCTCAAGCATTTCAATATTTTTCTTGTTTCCTTTTCTACTCTGGCCAAGTACCATTTGAATTTCTCAAATGCCTCTGATTTGTTCCTTAGATACATGACAGTCATCATTCTTGAGTAATCATCAACAAAAAAAATAAAGAACTTTTCTCCAGTATAGCTTTCAATTCCAATGGTTCCATATAAATCAGTATGCACAATTTCTAATATATCTTCAAACTGATAGTTTTTACTTTTAAAACTAGTCTTTCCCATTTTACCAATCTGACAATTCTTGCATAGACCGACCTCAAGTTTCTTTATGTTAGGAATGTCTCTTACTTTCTTGAATTTTCTTATCTTTACCAAGTTATCAAAATTGACATGGCACAACCTTTTATGCCATAACCAACTTTCTTCAAATTGAGAAATAAAACATGAGCACTCACCAAGTTCAAGATAAAATAAGTTACCTTTTGTTTGAGTGCTTGATCCAATCAGTTTTCTTTTGCCATCCAACAGTCTTGCTTTTCCATGTATGAATTCTACTTTGAATCCATTATTGAGTAGTTGTGCCACACTCAACAAGTTATTCTTTAGTCCTTCTACCCAATAGGCATTATCACATATAAGTTCTTTGGTTAGAGAGATTTTTCCTCTTCTTTTTATACAACAAGGTTCATTGTTACCAAATCTTACACTGCCACCATCATAGTTTTCAAAGTTTTCAAACTTAGTTTTATCACCAGTCATGTAATGAGAACAACCACTATCTATGATCCATGTATCATTTTTGCTCATATGAGAAATGAGTGCCATTTCCTCATCATTATCAGATTCATCTTTCACAACAATGTAGACAATTTCATCTTCTTCTTCATCATTAGAATTATTAGAATCTTTAGCCATAAAACATGTTTTCTTACCTTTATCTTTGAATGATTTGAAGTCTTTCTCTCCATTGTACTTGTAACCTTTCTTGTCATCTTTATTCTGCTTGTTTGGGCACCTAGCAGCAATATGACCAACTTCTTCACATGAAAAGTAGATTAGAGGAACTTTATCTTTAAATTTACCCCTGCCTCTAGAATATTTCCTTACTAGTAGAGCTTCAATCACTTCAAGATCACTATCTAAACTTTGGTCTGATTCATCTTCACTTCCTGACTAAGATTCTTTTTTCTTTTTGCGTTTCTCCTTAAGTGAAAGCTTGGCTTCAAATGCTTATTCAATGTTCTTGGAATCTGGAACATAGTTGTCAAAGTTGTCTAGTTCAAATGCAGTCAATCTTCCAACTATGGTCTCTAGATTTATCTTGTGATTTTCTTCACATCTTCTTTCTTGAATTGCAGAAACTCTGATTGCATAAATGGGAAGTAAAGTTCTAAGAACTTTACTTATTACTATCTCCTCCAGATGCTTTGATTGCACTGACACATGCTTTGACTCTTTCAACATATTTTGCAATGTTTTCATCCTCTCTCATCCTCATTTGATCAAATTGTCCTCTTAGACTTTCTTCTTTGGCTCTTATTACATTATCATCTCCTCCATAGATTTATTTTAGCTTTTCCCACATTTCAAAGGAAGATTTGTAGTATTTAATGTTATCAAATTCTTCATAACTCAAAGCAGATGCTATATCTATCATCATAATGTTGTGGGTCTTCTTTTCAGTAATATCATTGACAGATAATGTGCCAGATGGTTCTGCATATTTTTCATCAAGGTATTTTAGTCTTGTATCTCCAATAAAAACTAGATGAAGTCTCATCAACCCTTGCCATGCTGAGAAGTTGTCCCTGTTAAGTCTTGGAATTTCCCTCTTATAAGACATCCTAACCTTTGGCTTAGATCCTTGAAATCTTGTCCTGAAAGCACCAAAAGCTCTGATACCAATTGTTGGAAATATAGATAAAGTAACTGAGAGGGGAGGAGTGAATCAGTTACCTCAAAAATTAATTCCAAAATCTCTTAGATGTCTTTACATATTGTTGATATTCAGTAAACAATGTAGGAAAATTGTAACTTGGTAGATTAATTAATTATTGTTTATCTAGCATTCATAGTCATTAATATGCTTGCAAAGATTAAAATAAATGAACACAAGAGGCACCAGATTTAATGTGGAAATCCAATATGAGAAAAACCACCAAGTAACTAGTCACCAATTTTCACTCTTCTGAAGTGAGCCCTGTTAGGAGCCAACCCTGTTAAAGGTTGCAATACACACTATTAGGTGTGACCTTGTTAGAGGATTTAATCACCTGGTTAGTAGTGGCCTAGTTAGAGGTCTTTAGAACAATTCAACTGAATTGTCACCTTGTTAGAAGATTCATAAAATGGTTGTTAAACCAACTCTGTTAAGAGATTCTAGATTCACTATTACAATGATTAGAAAGCAACAATGAGGTGACTTGAATGATATGCAACTTATCTTTTGCTGATTACAGATCTTTGTTCTGCTTTTACTAGATCCTAGCTGATCGAATACAACTTTGCATTTCCTCTAGGATATCTAATCCTTCATCAGAGTTTGCTCAGTTCACTTATTCCATCCTTATCCATATGCTCATTTTTTTCTCATTTTCCCCTAATTCACAACTTGAACATCTATATATATACCTTTTAGATTATCAAGTCGGCTTAAATATAGATTCATATAACAAAAGAATCATTACATCAGTCGGCTACATGAAGCAATTTAAACTTAATACCAAAATAGTAAAATCCTTTGCTGGCCGATGAAGCTCAGTAACCACTACTCTAGAATGGTTTTCTAGTATTAACCAAGTGAAGCTCGATAAACATTGCAAACCTTGCAAAAATCCTTTGGAGACTGAGTGAGCTTGGTTAACATTGACCTTCCTTTGCTGACCATGTGCGCTCGATAGACATTGACTTTCCTTTGTTCACCTTGGGAGCTTGGTAGACATTAACTTTCTTTCATTAACCTTGGGAGCTCGGTAGACATTAGCTTTCCTTCATTAACCTTGGGAGCTCAATAGACATTAGCTTTCCTTCATTAACCTTGGGAGCTTGGTAGACATTAGCTTTCCTTTGTTAACCTTGGGAGCTTGGTAGATATTAACTTTCCTTCATTAACCTTGGGAGCTTAGTAGACATTAGCTTTCCTTTGTAAACTTTGGGAGCTCAGTAGATATTAACTTTCCTTCATTAACCTTGCGAGCTCGATAAATACTAACTTTTTCTACAAAATCCTTTGATGCCCGAGTGAGCTCGATAAACATTAACTTTTCTTTGTTAAGTTTAGGAATGTATGGTAGACACTGTAAATTACTTTACAGATCATCTGAGCTCGGTAGACTTTGTCTGATGACTGATATGACATTTGTGTAACATCAAAGACAATACAAAATTAACAATTGTATAGAACAAGGAACAAAATATGATCATATAGAACATCACTAAAGCATGTAGAAGTTGCAAACCTTAGTCAAAAGTAACTACTGATCTAAAGAACCTCCTTTGAAATAGAACCTGACCAAGTAGAAAAGACTATAATCTACATCAAATTAGGAGGCACACAAAGGCAAACAACTAAACTTGAAGATACAAATTCCATGAAACACCAAAGCTTGAAGAGTTGATCAATCAAACTAAGGAAGCATGAGAAACAATAGAAGAATCCCCCTAATGTAGACAAGGGTGAGGTGATAGGCAATTAAAAAAGTGGGCCAAAAGAACTACATGTCAAGGAACCACAATCAAGATGCACAAAAGAGTACATATGTGTGTATTGAGGTGATCAATCTTAGACATGAAATGAGGCTAATGTCACGGAAGGGACAGTCACATAACAAAGGAAGATGGAAAACAAAGGCAAAACATTACCCCCCATGGCACTTAATCAGAGTAATACATGTACAATAAGGCACAAGATATAATGAATCCTAAGAAAATAATAATCTGCATGAGTTTCCTTAGATGACACTACTCAAATTAGAAGGCAAAAAAAGGAAAATAACTGAAACAAAAATACAGATGCAATATGACACTTATCTCAATGCATTTTCAAGAATGCATACAAATGATGTCGAAATAGACTATAAGAGACATAAGACTGATACAAAAGATAGTAAAAGTCATGAAAAATCATCTGAAGCAACAAAATTGATCCCCAGACCTAAAACAACCAGGTTATCCACCAAAATGTAAAAAAGTAGAAGACTAAATAGAATGTGCTTGGGGAAAAATCTGGAAAAAAAACTAGCATCATTGGAAAGAGCTTAGAAAGACCTTTCCAATGATATAAATAATTCACAAATTGGAGATTGGATGCTCAAGATATAACCCCCAGAGTGAAAAACTAAATTCTAGATTTTGATAGTAGAAAAAATCATCAAAACTGAAAAATAACTATACCACTATGATGAGCTCAGAACTAGCTTTTTTATGATATCTTGTTTGCAAAAAACAAAGTTTGTATGCCCAAGATATGAGCAAAAAAGTGAGATAGGTCCAAATAGAGGTCGAGGAGGTGATAGGAAGTGTTGATGCAGTGCTAATATGGGGCTGACATTAGCAAGTGATGAGCCCAAATTTGATGGTTAAATGGTCATTGAGGAAAAAAAAAAGCCATAAAATGACCCCTACTGGAAAAAATTCCAATAGCTAGAAAAAAAATAGGATGTTGAGAAAAGACATTGTTGCCGGCTCAAAGGGTCGATGCCAGATTAAAAATTGGTGGCCATGATGTTTCAATATCCAAGTTTTCCACCTTGCGAAGATCATCAACAATACAAAAGGAAGTAGTATCTAGAGAAACTACCTTCAAGAATCTAACAATTCCCTATTCAACTTTTAATAAGTTTAGAGAAGGTATCACTGATGCCCCTTCAACCAATAAAATATGAAACCTTATCATTTCCTAAAGTAGCAAATATGACTCATCTATTTTACTAGCCTTCATAAATACTTCCAAAATTGCATTGTACAAAGACACAAGAGAACCACCTTGAAAAATCAATCTATCTTCCAACAAACTATTGACTGCATCCCAATGACATTCACTATTAAAAAAGAGGCTTGACTGTCATGTACTAGCTGCATGTGCTTACAAGGCATGTAGGACAAGTTTTAAAGGCATAAAATCACCTTGAAAAAAACTTTAAAAAAAAAAAAATCAATCATGGAAAAAGTATCAATCAACTACAGATGTGTTGCTAGACACCACGTGGAGGGCAAGGAGATTTTTGCTAAGACCTTAAGAAAAAAATGCTCCAAGCCCACAAAAAACAAATTTGGCACAAGACCAAATCATTACCATAGCTGTTGATCTGCACATACCCATCATTCTCAAGCTTTCTCTTGGAGGGACCACGTGTTCAGAAGTTCATGGAATGGGCTAAAAAACTGCACATTAGAGGAACCACTATGGCCAAGAAACCTGAGATGGTATATGCACCCAACTGCTTCTTAAAAATTGCTGCATGTATGTGGAAACAACCACACACAAAAAAGTTACTCCAAACTACCAAAATTCAAATCACCAAACAACCACAACGATATTAATTTTGCTAACATCAATGCTAATAGAGTGGTTTGTCCACTAACAAAGGGTGAATACCATAGATGATAGGAATGAGTTTGGTTCCATGTGCTGAAAAATCTACTAAAAATTTGAGCTCATAATTGGAGGAAGTGCAGGGCTCCAAAATTTGTTCCAACACCCTTTTTTTTAAAAACTTTTGTTGCAAATGCCATATGGTTACTTAGAGACTAGGTAGGGTACCAAGGATAGTTCACACCCCAAAAACAAGATGTCATGTGGCTTCCAAAGTGGATGGGATAAAAGAAAACATTTGGCTCCAACCAAGAATCATTGTGGGGCTTGTACCACTTGCAATTGGGAAAATGCAGCAAGTAAGAAGGTAGGGTTCTAAGATACATGTGGCAACATCTGCACACGTACCAAACTACCAACTATTTGAAAAGAATCTCGTGAACCACTAAAAAATGCCACTGATACCAACTCATCCAAATGCAAATAATATGGCATTATCTTGATGCCACTTCAAAAAATTGCTTTCACCTTAGAAGATCCCAGATAACACATTGTATTAAGCGCTTCGAGACCGGTGGAAGTATGATGGAAGGACCAGCTAACAAGAGTTGACACAACCTCATAGCTCCCAAATTCCTTAAAATCATAGTTAGTTTACCCAAAAAAAAGGTCATCAAGCATGGCATCAAAATAATTATGCTATCTCCAACCATAAATTGTGTACGATCGATGGTGGTACCATGGCAAGTGTGTGAGATTTCAATACAAAAATGGCTTGCATGCACCCAAAGACAAGTTTCAACCTTCAAAATTACTATGTAGAGAGTACAAATTAGTGACCATTGAAGGTAGTGGGCTCAAGGAGGAGGTATAGCTATAAAGCTAGTACATGTGGCCCACCAAGAAAAATCTCTTGGAAGCAACATACACTTCCTAATAAATGCATCCCAATTTTTTATTTATAGATCCAAAAAAAATTGCAATTTATTTTCAATAAATGAAATAAAAAAACCTCTTCCACTACCTTGATTTTGAGTCCAGTCATTGCCTCAATTTGTGTGCCCAGGTCAAAATGGCCTAGGTGCAAAAAATTTTTGCCTTTGATTTAAACAGCGTCCAAACTGGACATATTTTCTATGGAAATGGGGGTTTTTGAGCACTCTGGGCTCAACAGTGATATCTATTTTTGCTCAAAGTGCATCAAAAATTAGTGACCCCCTAGATCCAATAAAATAACTACTAAAATCTTAGATCTAAAAACCAATGTCAAATCTACCAAGAACAGAATAGATGTATGAAGATCTAAAGCTCTGATGCCATGTAGAAGTTGATGAACGATCAACCCCACAACTCTCAAGAATCACCTACATGAAAACACCTATTACAAAAGAGAGAAGCAAAAAGCTATGGAGGCAGGAATTATTTGATCCATAGATGGGACATTCTTGATGAGCAAAAAAGAGATTGTTATGATCAAAACTGAATGAATTGTTTATAATGAGATATCATCCTTATAAAGGAGATCTAAACCCTAAAAAGGTCTAACCTAAGTTTTATCATAATAATTAACAAAAGAAATTAATTATTATATGCCTAAAGTTTAGCTTAAGTAGACTAGAGTTAATTAGAAAATCTCTAATTACTTTAACAATTAGATGTTGTGGAGAGAGCCCAGAGGAGAGTGGCGCATCTTAATAATGTGATGGAGTAATGGCACCAAACTCTAACCCAAAACTTGAGGAAGATCAGGATGAGGAAATATTTTTGAGAGTGTTGTCTAGGGCACATTCAAAGCCCATTGTGGATGTTTTTCCTTATCATGGAAAATTGGTCACCAATGTTGTGTTGGATTGAATCTCTAACATGGAGAAGTTCTTTGAATTTGAAGGCACTCTTGATAATAGAAAGGTGGAAATTGCACTCACTAGGTTAAAAGGTCATGTCTCATTGTGTTGGGAGCATTTGGAAACTGATGGATAGAGAAGAGGAAAAGAGAATATCAAGATTTGGCTAAAGAGGATGAACAAAGTGAAGAAGAAGTTCCTTCCTGTTGATTACCAAGTTAGCTTATTGAGAAAGATGAAAAATTTAAAACAAAAGGACAGACTATGAAGGAGTATACTGAGGAATTCTATAGATTGGACATTATAATTGGACATGTGGATGATGAAGTTAAGAAAGTTGGAAAATACCTAAATGGATTGAGATCTAGAATTTAAGATGAGATATTTTATGTGAAATTGGAAAGTGTAGAAGAAGAATGTCAATATGCCTTGAAAGTTGAGGAGATCTTGAGAAAAAAACATGAACAAAGATAGAGAGGTAGAGGTGGTAGATTTCATAGAGGCAGAGATAGATCTTATGGACAAAGTGGAAGATCTAACAATTTTGTGCAAGATAAGGAAAAAAATGAGTGGAAAAGTGATGACAAAGGCAAGACTGAGTGGAAAGGTGGTAGTTCTTACCAAGGAGTTATTAGTTCTCACTGAGGTAGAGGTAATTCTTATTCTAGAGGACGATTTTGTGGTAATTGTTTCAGATGTGGCAAAGAAGGGCATAGATTTTTTGAATGTAGATACTTTGGTGAAAATGAAAGTGGTAGAAGGAATTTTATGATACAAGGTGAACTTGTGCAACCTCAGAGTGATCCTAAGGTTTGAGAAAATTTGATGGTGAGAAGAACTATGTGCAGTGAGAAAATTGAGGATGAAGAACCTATTCATAAGAGAAGTCTTTTCAAGACCAAATGTAAGATAGCTGGGAAATGTTGCAAAGTGATCATTCACAAAGGAAGTTTTGAAAAATTTTCATCAAAGGAGTTTGTTATAAATTTGTATTTATAGAGGCTAAAGCATCCTAAACCCTATCTTGTTTCATGGATCAGGGGTGAGCATAAGATATTGGTATGTGAACAATGTGTTGTGAAATTGAAGATTGGATATTACTCTAACGAAGCTCTGTGTGATATTATGCCTATGAATTTTTGTCATATTTTCTTTGGTAGACCTTGGAAATATGATAAGCATGTTGTGTAATTAAATATTGAACCAATATATTATTTGGAAAAATGGAGTTATGGATACATTGATGCCTTTGATTGAGTCTCTTGATGAGGTCAATTGTTCTACTATAAGACTTTCAATAGAAAGCAATTTGAGAAGGAAATAAAAAGAACCAAATATATTTTTCTATAATTCCTAGAGGGCCAAGTTATGGTATTAATGGCCAAATAATAGAGTATAGTAATGATTGAGCAACAGATAGCAGCCAAGTAGCAAAAAATGGTAGAGGTTGAGTGCCAGCAGAAATTGAGAGCTTTTTGAATGAGTACAAAGAGATTGTTATAGAGGATATACCTAATGGTTTACCACCAATAAGAAGTATAAGTCATTGTATGAACCTTATTCCTAGACCTATTTTTCCAAATAAAGCGCCATATAGATTGACACCTAGAAAGAATGAAGAACTTAATAGACAAGTGCAAGAGTTATTGCAAAAAGATTTTATCAGAGAAAGCTTGAGTCCATGTGTTGTACATGTTGTATTAGCACATAAGAAGAATGGAGAATGGAGAATGTGTGTTGATTCTAGAGCTATTAACCAGATCATAGTGAAATATAGGTTTCCTATGTCCCCTAAATTTTGATGCAAAAAAGTTGAAATTGTGACTAGATTTGGTCGAATAGATGACTAAACCTATCATTAATCTTTTTTATTCAATTTTTTGTCACAGTCATTATGCATCAAAATTTTGACTTCCAAAAGGTTGACTTACCAACAAGAGGTTCATCAATTTTTTTAGTCTAGCATGAACTCTTATTTCCTCATTTGCGTCCGTCACTAGTCAAAATTTATACATAAACCCCTTGAATTTTTTGATGGTGAAGCCAAATGTTCGACGAAAAAAATGACCAAATTGTGACCAAGACCCCTTAATTTTCTAAAATAGTACCATACATTTGATAGCAAAGGGGAGACATCTTCATCAAAATTGAGACCAACGCTTGGTAGAAATTTAGACGGGTTGTGCCAATTATTGGAAAAGCTTTGCTCTCATAGGAGCCTTCTAAAATGCACAAAATTTGATTCTAAAGCATAATTTCTCAATGCATGAGACTTAGGGGATCGTGCACATTTCTACCTCCACACCATTGTTTCATTCATCACATTATTTATTTCATACAAAAGAATGGGAAGGAGGAAGAAATGCACACAATATCCTGAGTCTCCACTGAGAAATTATGCTTTAGAATCAAATTTTGTATAGCTTAGAAGGCTCCTATGAGAGCAAAGCCTTTGCAATAATTGGCATAGCCCATCTAAATTTTGGTTCTTGAGACACCATTGCTTGTGAAGAATTAGTATGGAAGCTACCTGTGAATGGATTGTACTTTGAATAGAATTAGTATGAAAGGAAAGAAATATTTTTTATGATATCAACTCAAAAAATGGACGTAATAAATATGACCAAACAATATAAATTTGAAATACAATAAAAAAAGTTCTAAAAATAGAAAAAATGAGCAAAAAATCAAGGATTGAAAGTTAGAGCCACTAGTAGAGCTTATTAAATAAAACAAAATTTGTTTAAGTTAAACAACCTTTAACAAAAATATAGAAGATTAATTGCTCATTCTTGACAAAGAGATATTGGATCCATACAAGGGACAAACCAATGGATAAAAAAATTAAATTTTTGCAAGGAGATGACTAATATCCACCAAGAGTCAAGCCATAAGAACCATTGAAGCAAGAGCCACATTTTAAGAAGAGGCATAAACAAAATCCACCAATAATCTAAAATGGTTTATGAATTGAGAAAAGAAATATATGCTAATAAATAATATGCAAAGGATTATTCAAATAATCTTTGTACAACATATTTTAAATGTCATTTAAATTTATAAATAATGTAATTTGGTCAATGAAGAATCAAAATTCTATATATTAATGTGACATTTTAAAAAAAATTGTTAAAAATTGAGGGAGTAAATGTTGGTTGAATGCTATTATGCATAACTAATTATTAGTAAAACTTATCATATAATTGACAAATCTTTATAAATATGTGATTTTTTTTTAAATATGTAATGAAATATTGATTAATTAGATTTGTTAAGAAGGTATGTAAAATTTAGAGATTTAGAATAGAGCTAATCAAGGAGATCAAATATCAGTTTTATATGCATCCTTAAGAAGGTCAGATAAAATGTTCCAAGCAGATTCTCAAACTATTCAAGTTTCAAAGGTAACAATAACGATGTTGTATGTTTTGGTGATTTTCTATCTTTTAGTCATCATAGCATTGTAAACTGACTAGATCACCACTTGATGCTGATTGGATCAATAGTGTTCATATCAATGCTTTTGTGACTAGTCTTTTCGATTTGTAATTATGTATGTTGACTAGATCAGCAACTCCTTGCTATGTTACTCATTGGTGTTTGTTTCAGCTATTAGTTTTGGAAGATTCAAAAATCCAGATATACAATGTCCAAGTAGATGAGGTGTGATCAATGAGTCTCTTTCTTGCTCACTCATTTAGTGCATCATTAAAAAGATACCAAAATGAAAGTACCCAAATCAGAATTGAAAGCCTATGGATGTGATACGAATGCTAGGCATTTGGTGTTTGGGAAGGAAAGAAGGCAATTAAGAAAGGAAATTGCAATATCTTATAGTATGCACCTCAAGGTACTTGAGATTAACTTCATACATATAACATTTCCTTACAAATACATGAATGGATTTTAGTAAATCAAATTTTAGATTTGGTTAAAATGATGATAAAGAGAATTGTCAACATATTAATAGAACAAAAACAAAGAATAATATCTATATCTGATTTCAAAATCCTTCAAAATGCTCAGTTGATTATATTCATTTAAAATTTATCATCATTTTAGTATCCACTTTCCAATCTTGATTTACCTACAATGCGATTCTCACTTTAGTATTTCTTGTTATTCCACCCTCTTTCATTGTCTTTCAATAGTTCTTCTACTAATTAATAATTCCCTCTCTTCAGTCAACTTGTGATTATGCATTACTTTAGATATTATTTGAAAATCAATCACTTGTTTCCACCTATTGTTATTCTTAATCAATCTCAACATCATTTTTTTATTCTTAATCAATCTTAACATTGGCCAAACATTTAGTAATTTAAATCTATAAACATGTGAATGTACAAAATGAGATGGCAATGGATATACAAAAAGAAGACAAACCTGGGCATTGGCCCCAAAAGATACCAATACATTCAAAGTGTGTGAAAATTCCAAGCCTATAATTTTATTTTGGTGGCCTTTAAGCTTCATTTTTACCTGGTTAGTTTAAAAAAGTTTTGAAAAGACACAAGTTAGAAGTCACATTTTTAATGATACACTAAATGAGTAAGCAAGAAAGAGACTCATTGATCACACTTCATCTACTCAGACATTGTATATCTGGATTGTTGAATCTTCCATCCCAATTGCAATGATGTTATTATCATGAGGGTGAAAAGCCAGAAAAGTAGCTATAGGAGGAGGCGCCATGAAGGTAGTGATAACTTTCTCTAAACACTCATTAGCAAGCATGCCACAAAATATTTTCTCAAAACTTTGGTTGAAAAAAGGAAACCAAAAACTTGATAAGGAACCCAAGTAATAATATAACTTCTAAATTGACCAGCTCAGCAGTCATGTTGAAGAGGAACATATTTTCAAAAGATGCACCTTGAATGTCATCATATTGAACAAGGAGACCTTTCCACCAGAGGCAGACATTACAAAGGAATCATTCTTAGACAAAGCTATGCAAGCATCAACTTCTTCTACATTCATAGCATCAATATCATTAGTCATCACAATCTCACTAGCTAGCTGCCACATTTGCGGTTGAAGATTGGTAGTAGACTATAGCTAAGAAATACATAGAAATTATTTCCAAATTAAGAGCATCACCTTTCCAAATGGATTCTTCTCATTCTGTGGCCATTTCCATAGTTTGTGAAGTGCATTTGATGCCAATGCTAAAAGAGCAACACCAGAATTGGTATATATCAGTCTTGTAACCTATACAAAATAATAGGTACTAATGTAAATATTGAAGTCATGAATTGAAAAGAAGGATATGTGGGTCTAGTTATAGATATGAATTTTTGTATTACAGGGAGTAATGTATGGTAACACAAAGTCCATACAGTATTTTAGAGGACACCCTTTGTCCTTGATGTCAAAGTATGGAGATAAGTCCTCAAGAAATGTGGAAACAATGCATATAAGATTGATCTTCCATCAAACATAGGCCTTTCTCCAATTTTTAGCATTTTTGATCTTTATGCATATAAGCCACCTACTGATGTTTGTGATGTATGAACTGGTCATAAGGACAATGTTGATGTTTCTTAGTTACCTAAGGTCACTAAACGTCAAATTGAATGCATTTTGGACAAGAAGGTTACAAAACAAACTAGGAGAGGCACCTATTAGTCCTACCTAGTCAAATGGAAGGACACACCCAATGAAGATGCAACTTGGATGACTCAAATAGAGATTGAAAAGGCATGGTATCAATTGGAGACAATACCAACTCAAGGGACTTGAGTTCTTTTAAGGAGGGTAGCATGGTGCAAGGCACTCAAGGTCATTATGAGGCATTCCACAAGGATCTTGCACTGCACCACCTTCCTAGAGAATTCATGAGTAAGATAACAAGGTTTTAGGATGTTAGGAATAAGTTCATGTTGTTATAAGCCCATTTGTAAAGGTTCAAGGTTCATTTGGTATTTCTATAAACCATGAATCCTTAGAGACCTATAAGGGCTAAATAGGCTTAGAATAAGGAATATAGTCCAAAATGGTTGAAAAGACCTTAGAATAATTTTATATAGGTCTTAGGAAGGTTTGAGAGTCTTAGGACTTCATTATGTTCAAAATTACAAAATGCAACAAAAAGTTGGTATGCAACTTTCAAAAGTTGCTAAGCAATTTTTGCTTAAAAGTTGGTAATTACAAATAAAGGAGTTTGAACCAATTATAACTATTCCCAAGGAATTTAATTGGTCAAACATGCTTATAAATTTATGATCCAACCTTCCCAACAGAAAAGGTTGGTTGATGTACAAATTTTTGTAGATTTTAATAAAGATTACTAGTTTTTTGGCTCAAAATTGTTGCATTTATGTTTTCACACGTGTTGTATGAATTGGAAAGGGAGGTTGAATGATCTAAGGAGTAACTTTATTGAGTTCCCTATCCAATGCACTTGTTTTGAATATCATTGGTGATATCTATCAAAATTTATAGCAATTTCTTTCAAAACTATCTAGAAACCCTAGGTTCAGCAGGGTTTTGTGCAAATGGATGTATAGCTCATGAATGTACGGTTCAAATAGCACAAAATCCAATGAAAATGGGAGCCCTAGGAGTGCACTTTTAGATTCAAAAAGTAGGAGTTGAAAAACCAAAGGGAGTTAATTTTTCTTGCAAGCCCTAGGCCAAATATTTGTATGTATTTGGTCTAAAATTGAAGGAATTTGATTGCTAGAGTTGTATGTGAAGGAAAGTAACCAAATAAAAGGTGGACTAGTAGTTTCCTAGATACCCCTTGGAGTTCTAAAGGTTTATTTATAGTCTATGCACACATTTCCTTAGTCTTCCTTTGAAAACCAAGCCTAAAGGGGCCCATTTAGGTCTGTGTACTTAGGCAGATTAGTGGAGTGCTAGAGTAGATTTTAATTTGATCTTTTGGGATATTGTTGGGGTTTTCAAACCCTTCTTATTTCCACCCTTGGCTTAGGTATTAGATTTTTGGTTGTATTGGATGTAGCAACTTCTTACTATTAGCCCTTGTAGCCCTATTTGTGAATAGGTTGGTGGAACTTATGAATAGTAAGTGATACTCTCCATACTTATCAAATAGATAAGTATTCATAAACAAGATGGTGAGAAAATGAGGCTTTTGAATTGCCCATGAAGTCCTAGCTAGGACATTGAAAATTTGTGGGGAAATTTAATAATTTGAAACTTCTATTGTTTATGATGATTTGTTCATATTTTTGATCAATTCTATGATCCATCATTAAAATATCAAAATATGAAAAAAGAAAAGAAAAGGAAAATCAAAATATTCCCAAATTAAAATGATGAATGATGAAATTTGATTCAAGACATTAACAACAATAAAATGATAAGATATGTTTCACTCACCCCAAGAACAACAATGACAACCCCACTCCATTCCAAAGACCATGATGATTTATTAACACCCTTGTCCAAAAACACTATCAAAGCAGTAGTTTTAGTGGATCCCAAAAGTGTTGTGAGTGCTAACAGGGATAATGGGGTTGGAAACCTTTTCATTGTCTTTGCCTGCATTGCATGCTCTCAATTTTTAGTGACAACTCAAGAATACAACTACTATATAAGCAAAGAGCTTCATGAATGAGACCAATTTTTATATTATAGTAAGAAAGGACTAAAAACTAGGGAAAGAGGATGACAAAATCAAATAGAACCAAGGCAAGAGTCTATTAAAAATCTATGAATTGTGAGCCTCTCAACTTAATTAATCATGAAACATAATAATAATTGATCTTAGCTTCCACCAGATGACATGATTGTCACAGGTGTTAAGAAGTAAATGCATCTAGTGATGGTTTTGTCTGGATTCCCCTCATGTAGAAAGTTAGGGATGATTTTTTTTGAGGGAGGGTTTGATGAAGGCCAGAGCTAGCTTATAGCAGGACCATAGAGGAAGCTCATGGCAATGGCTCCAGACACACACAACACTATACCCACAATCTTGAACTGGCTACTTGCAGACTTAATGTCTACTTTCTCCATCCTACAAACACAAAAAAGTACCAATTAGACCATAAGAGTATAAAAGCCCAATCTTTGAAGAAGTAGAAAACATGTGATTAGAGAGTACTACTCACCCAAAGTACTCACTTTCTCACCACCTTGTTTATGAATACTTATCTTTTTCACCATCTTGTTTATGAATACTTATCTCCATACTTAGCATTATTTTGTGTCTAGAGTGTCATCAATGTTTTTAAATGTAGAATGAAATGGTTGTAAGTATGCATTTCTATGACATGCAAATTATTTTGAGATACAGACTTGTGCAATCTAATCTCCCAAGGAATAGATAGCACCACTTATCACCATCTTTGCCAAAATAGGATTTGTCATAAAGCAATGTTAGAATAGTTACTAAAATGGTCATAAATTATGTTCTTATAGTAAAAGAATACTTTGACTTAAGAAAAAAACTACACAATATTAAAACATGACATTATCCTTTAAAAACTATAAAGGTACCTATAACGAGGAACTTCATTTGGACTTGCTAATTGGTTGTCACTATTAACTATAAGCTTATCTTTAAAGTTTGAGCTTCACTTGGTTTCAAGAATAGTTTAATATTGTCTACTAAAAAAGGCCAACCACATGAAGGTGGAAGCTCATTTGGCCCCTCCCCCCCCCCCCCCCCAACATCACTCTAAATTCCCCATTAACATTTAATAACATTCATTCATTCATCCATTTTTGAAATATAAAATTCAATCATTATAATCACATGATAACATTCATTAACACACAACATTCATGAATAAGTCATTAACACACAACAATTATTTCTTTTTAGCTTTCTTGCTTCTTCTTTTTTCATGAAATTTCTAAGAGGAATATCAATGTCCTCATCATCCCCCTCCTCTACTGGTTCTAATTGCAATGCATGTCTCCTCCTCATCCCTTGAGGAACATGAGGCCACTGCACCAATGGGGGCTCCACTGCAATAACAAGTACTTCATGAGTTAAATTCACACCATTTTATACTAGTGAATTACGAGTTTTTATTTAAGTAAAAGAACTATAAATCAAAAAATTAATTTAAAAGAAAAAAACATAGATTTTTTTGACCTGAATGTGCGACATGATCTACTTGTTGATCAGTCTAAACATCCTCCGGCACTCATTCAGCATGACATGGTTCTATATCCTCTAAAATATACACAAAAAGGTTACACCAAGTTTAATTAAAGATGTTAAATTGTATTAATAATTACATAATTAGTTTTAAATAGAAAATGAGCACCTCCATGGATAGTATGATGCACATCTGGGGCTTCATGATGCAGCATATGATCTGTGTCACGATTAATAGGCTACATTACAATGTCATGCACATTATTATCAAATAGATTTTTGCTCAAGTATTCAATTTCTAATATATTTTTTGGCATATTTACCTGTGCACATGATGTAGAAGACTATTTAGTTGGGGCAATAGAAGCTTTCCATAGGCGTTCAGCCATGGCTGCATAGCCTTGCTTGAAGGCAATTCTTTTGTGTTCTTCCATGGCCTCTAGATTAAAATCAATGCCCTACATTTTTTTATTAATTAACAAAATTATTTTCATTTTATAAATAATTTTTTCTGCAATTCATTTACTGCTACTTACAACTCATGCTTTGATTTTAGAATATCCCCCAGAGCCAAGTCTATGTTGCCCAACCTTTTCCAGCCTGGCCTTTGTTGCCTTTGATGTGTATTGCAACCTATGAAAAGTTTGAAATATGTTAGATGATATAGATATAAAGATCGATACTAATTAGTGCATTATTACATTAATGTACTCAAAGTTAATACTATTGCATACCTTCTTGCATTTGCTGGTGTAATTTCTCTTCGACCATCCCCTTTCTCCTTTGCATCCAAAATGAACTCATTCCATTCCCTCACTGTAATAAAGGGAGGATGCTTGTACTTTGAGTTTAGGATGAGACTCTTTCTATATGAGTCCCTCACAACCTTAAGATGTTTGCAAACTTTTTGTAACATTTTATTATGATCAAAAATATTAATACCAAACTCATGCTCTAAATTTTTGATGAGCTGATCTTTTAATTTTTTATCTTGAAAGTTCCACCTTTTAAGAAAAAACAAAAAATTGTTAGATATAGCTAGTAAAACAAAAGACCTGAATGAAAGGAAAAATGTTACACCAATTAATTATATGAAAAAAAGTAGTGGGATAAAATTAGTCCACTTATGATGTTCCACCTTGTACGTATGGTGGGCCCAAATGTTTGCAGTGTGAGGTCATAAAGCTTCTTATAAAATGTATTGTTTCTTACAAAAAATTTCATGGGATAATCAATCCATAGCTTCTTATGAATAGGTAGATGCATATTACAATATAAAAAATAATTATTTAAAGTACCTGGAATCTTAGGACATTTTAAAGGCATCAATTCATCATTGTCAATCAACAACAATGTCTATATAGCTCCTGTGCTAGAAACATAGGTAGCTCCAGGAAATGATGATGAATTATCACCAATACATGCACTATGATCTGTATCTAGCATAACAGACGGTGCATCTCCTACCACAAAAAAAATAATCCACTATATGATGCACCCAAGATTAAAGTACAAATTATCAACTCATAATTAACACAAAACCAAATATAGCAAAACAAGGATTTACTAGCTGGATGTCCCCTTGTTGTCGACATTGAAGTCGACAATCTCGTATGGATGTCTGTCAACCTCCTAGGAGTCTCCTACACTTGATGACCTAAACAATACATTGTTAGCAAAGACATTTTGAAATAATAAAAGTAAGAGTTAACTTAAGTTTTTGAATGTTCAAAATAAAAAATTCCTTGTAACTTGTCAACTAAAATATTATTTTACCAATGGTAGTCAAAGCTCTGCTACTACCAACCTCACCATGTTGTCTTTGACCAAGTTTTGGATCAGCTGCCAAAAAATCCTATAAAAAGAACACATATTACATATTTTACTTCACAACATAAAAGATTATAAAATGTAAATCTTTATTGAACTTTTGTTATAACTAAAGATTCATTACTACTTACTTTATAACAATGAGCTTGCACTCTTAAATCAAATAGCCTCTTCATCATCTCCTCAAATGGAATATTTGCTTCATCCAAAATTTTCATTATTTCTAAATTAATTTTTTAAATTTTTTTCTTCAACATTATTGTTACATTGGGAGTTTCTACAATATCGTCATCAGAAGGGGTAGCTAGTGGCTCTGTACTTACTACAAGTACTTTTCCCTTATCCTGAACATCAAATTGTGAGAGGAATATCAGTAAAACAATCATAAAAACTCAAAAACCATAAATAAAATAATATAATAATATAAAAAAATTCAACTATCTAATTTGTACAATTTCAATAAGGTTTACCCTTGCTAAAAAATGGGTGGGAGTAGCATCCTCGTGGCCTCTAACATCTGTCAGATCCATATCGTCCTATCACTAAGATTAAACATAAAAACTTCAGCTAACAGGAAGCAATAGACAGCAAAAAAAAAATTTATTAACAAAATGGTATATAGTACTTTAAACCCTCATGATAGTAAATTTGTTTGTATCTATGCGATTTAAATGGTAATCTATTAGTAATTCTTCCCCAACACTTATTGATTTTATTGCACAAACAAAAATTTCATTCCCCTCACGTGCCTCAAATATGCAATTGGGTTGCTTACTAGTTGAGGAAGGTCATGTACTATTTATTGTAGACACCTAAATCCTTTAGAAAATAAAATATTTTTATTTTCTAAAAAAAGTCTCTGATGACATCATCATTTATTAATTAATTATTTTATTTATTTATTTATTTATTTTTATGCCATTAAATCCCTTTATCTTAATTTAAAATATTTAATTAAGGAATCCCTCCCAAAAATGTTTAAATCTTATTTAAACATTATTTCCTTATTTATTAATTATTTAATTAATAAATTGACCAAAAATCCTAAAATAAATTATTTATTTATTTTTTGCCCAAAACTTGGCCAATTTCTTTAAGACCACTAACATCTTCCAAAATCTTCTAATCCTTCTTTAATTTTGTTTAAAGGCTAATCCCATCATTTCCTACCCCTAATCCCAACTCAAGATATTTAATTAAGATTAAATATTAATCCTCATGTTTATTAAAAAAAATTTAATAAATATCTCCTCAACCCAAACCCTTGAAATAAATAAAACTTTATTTATTTCCTAAAAATCTAATTTATCCTCATCCTAAGAAGTTCTAGACTCTTCTAGAAAGTCTTCATCCTCATCCTAGGAAGTTCTAGACTATTCTAGAAAGTCTTTATCCTCATCCAAAGTCTAGACTCTTCTAGAAGATTTCTTTAAACCTAATCCTAATCCCCTCCTAACCTTGTCACATTCTCTAAACATGTGTTAAGACTTACTAACCCAAGCCAAAGTTAACAAATATCTCCTCCTTCACCCACCCTCATTAAATGCCATCCACTTGCCTATCCCTAAGCTAATCCTAAACCATCCTAATCCATCCTCTAATCATTTGCACAATCCTAAGCAAGCTTAAAACCTTCCTAATCAAGCCCAAGTCGAAATTCCTCTCATCTCCCTCAAAATATCCCAACCATAAAACTTTATGAAGTCCACTAGGCCATAAATGACTCTTCCAAGCTCTTTCATTGCTCTTACAAGCCATTATGAGGGTCTTTATGAAGATTTTATCCCTTGAGCCTCCTTTGTTGACTCATCCTTCCCCTTTCCTCCATCCTCTCACCTTGTGACATGTGTCACTCCTTGATTGGCTGTAAGGAAGTACAATCCATGTGCTCACCTCTCATGCAATCTGAGCCCTCCATGAGCTTTTCCCCATCCTTGCATCTTAGCCCTCCATCCCTCAAGCCTTTTTCCTATTTAAAGAATCCTCTCCCAAGCCATTTTAACACAATCCATGAAGTAAAGTCATAATGTTATTTTAAGAAGCCATTTTACATCAAAACCATATGCTCACACCCAAATTCCAACTCCATTTGAAGCCCTTTTTGAAGCATAAAGCTTGAGCATACATCCTATCTATTTAGGCAAAGCCACTCAACAAGAGAGCTTCTCATGGAGAGAGCCCATTAATGGCTCATATTCTCAATTGAGAGCTCATCTTAGTCTATCTTGAAGTTTATGAATTTTGTTTAGTTTGTAGAAGTTTTATTTAAATTTGGTTTCTATTAGCATACTAATATTGCTTATATACATTTTGGCATGCCTGGTGGGACCCCGCATGGGTCATCTTCATTAGCTTTTTTAGTCAAGTTTTGTATGTCATTTGCTAAATTTGGATAATTTTGCTTGTTTTTGTGATTGGTAGGATTGTATAAATTGGTTTTGTAGGTCCACATGAGTATGAAGAAGACAAAGGAACTCATAGTCTATCTCATAGTGTTTGCAGATTTTTCAAGCTTATAGGTGGACAAAGCACTTAAAATTCTTCTTCCTCTTCTTGTCTATATTCTTCTTATTCCATCTACTTCTTCTTCTTCTTCTTGTGGGAGATCTTGGCCATTTTTTTTTAAGCAAGCAAAATCATACACACTTCTTTTTAATGCTTAAAATGAACCCCCAAATTATACTTAAATCCATTAAAAACTAAAAATTTGCAAAAAAAAAAAAAAAAAAAATCTTTTAACAAGTGAAACTAAACCAATCCAATCATTTGCATCCTTGCAACATCAAGGTTTTAGATGCATTCATGCAAAGTTAGGAACACTTCATTTTTGGGAATTTAAAAAGAACTTCAAGTTTCCATTTCAAAAGGTTCAAAATCAACACTAAGTGCACACTAAAATCTAAATCAAACTCAAAGCATCAATCAAGGATAAAATGAACCTCATTTGCAAATATTTTAAAGTTCTTTTAAAAATCTCATGAAAACTAAGAGTCCTAAATGGTTGCCAAAATTGTCCTAAACGCTTTGTTATTTGTTCCAAACAAATGTCTTGTTGCAAAATCTTGAATGTTTCTTAGATTTTTCATGCATCAAAACAATTTAAGAATATCATTTTTGGGCTTAAAACATGCAAACTAGAACACAAAATCTTGAATGAAAACCAAAGTCCAAAGAGTCATTTTCACTTTTGAGTCCAAAACAATCTTGAATTATCTAAGGTTAAAACAAAGCACTTCAAAGTTCTTAAAACAACACACAAAATCTCAATCTTGAATGCTCAAAGGAAAAAACTTGAATATTTAATCACTTGTCTTTGAATGCATGTTGCTAAAATTACTCTTGAGTGCCATGGATTAAAATCAAGTTTTTATTTATTTATGAATGCATGATTAAAACAACAAATCCAATCTTGAATGCAAAAGGTCAATTAATCATTACAATATCTCACACTTTATCTTTTGGGGCATAAAAAGAATCTACATTTTAGAAACTTTCTAAGTTATACAAACAAATAAAGACACTTTGAGTGAATTTGTTGTTGGACTCACCCTCTTTAATCATCCATCATTCTAACCATTGGTTGCAATATCAGCACCATATATGGGGATGGGTCTACCTAAAAAGGTGTTAAGTGCTCCACAAAAATCAAATTCCACTCACTTGAGTTTTTATTGGTTTTTCTAAGTTAAAAAATTTCTTGAATGCACATTAGTCTCGCTAACACTTCATTTGGGCATTAAAAAAAATGAACAAATCTTGATGTGGAGGGCCTCTGGGTGTGCGCTTGAAATCAAATTTCACACATCTTTGTTTTGGGCTTAAAACAAACTCACACTCAATCTTGAATGCCTTAAAGAAAAATCAATTGATACTAGATGTGGAGGGCCTCTGGGTGCATGAGTTTACTTTTGTTGACCCTAAATCTTCTTGGTGTATTCATTCTTTGATCGATTTTACTTTTGTTAATGCTTCAAGTTTGAATTGAACATTTGCATCCTAAACATGTGTGTTTGCAAGGTCTAGATTAGAAAACTTAAACATCAGTTGGAAAAGAATTATGTCTTTTAGCCCAAGATCATCCAAGTCTTCTCTCCCCTTGTCGTCTTTCGAGAAAATCTTGGGTGCATAAGATTAGGATCCAAAATCTTGTTTAAGTTTTAGGAGGCCTACTTGGAGATTTCATCACCCCTTGGGATGACCTCAACTCCAGTGTTTGGGCAGAGTATAAAGATTGGGAGGTGAATCCAAAGACACCTCTCTTGGAACCAAGATTTTGTCACTCAGGCTAAGCATCAAGGAACTTTATACCCTTAAGAAGTGAAAGAGGAGAAGTGGGTTACCGCTCCTCTCGACTGTGTGACATTGTTTTGGTTTCATCTATGAATTTGGGCCTCACGTACCTTGGGTATATCGATGACTCCCTAGCTAAAACAACTGTCAGCCTTATAGACAACCATCTAAGATGTTAATGTGTCTGAAGTGACTGATCAAAACATTTGTAGAACATACACACTTCGTGGCGCAAGTATCACATTCTGAGAATCACAAACTTCTATCTGGTTGTTCCTATCTATTGCTTGATTGTTTACTTGTTGAATGAATGTTTGCCAAACTTGGTCAATCCTAGCTTAGGGCACACTTAGTATAGTCACTGTCTATTTCAAAAGTTGAACATGTTGAAGCAAAACAACCACGATCTCTCAAAGCCAAACAGATTCAAGAATTTATGTCAGAACAACCCAAACCCAAACAAAAGTTTCACAAAGCCAAACTCAAGCCATCTTAGGCATACCAAGAAATTGCAGCTAAGAAAAAGGAAGTAACACCAAGCCCTCAAATTGCCAAACTCCACAAAGCAGAAGAAAAAGCTACCGACGAAGCCCTTCAAGATGCCTACTTAGATCGCACTATCAAATTTAGCAAGCATCCAGGAGTTAACCCTGCTTATGCCTTACCAACTAGGCATGATTTCTATGATTAGGCCCCCTTGTTCCTCCACATCTTCTTGCATAAGCTCCACTTTAGAGTCATCCTTTTAGGTAAGCCACCCTTAGTCATCCCCTTAAGAATTTTAGCTCACCCATCTCATTTAGATCTTTGCCTTAGAACCAAACCAATCCCCTCAAACCTAGCTAGCATCCCAAAAGCCTAATTTTCACATCCAAGCCTTCAAAATTGTTGTCACCTTGCCAAAGGTTTTCCATTCCTACCATCTTGCAAATCCACCAGCCTCACCGAGGTTATCCCTCTGACAGAGCTTTGTCTAGGGTAATCTAGCTTTGTCACTCATTATCCCTCATCACCTTGAGCCATAGGTTGGGATCCACAAGTGGTCAATCTCATGTATTTCCTAAAGGGTCATTAGTCTATCCTTAAAGTTGACACAATCACCACCAAGCTTGCACATAGAAAAGCAGACCTTTCATGATTTGGCAACATATCTTTGAAGTTAGAATCTCCAACCCAATCCTCCTTATGTTTATCATATAGCTTTGCCTCAACCTAGGAAATCATTTGCATAGAAAAGTCTTCCCCCTTTGCATCCATTAGCATTGTTGCATCTCATCCCTAGGAACATTTTCATGCCACCTGTCACTCACTTAGCCAAGAAGAAGAAGGAAACAATGGAGCCCTATCATTTGGATCAAACAGCATCACTCCCCTTGAGCACTCAACCATCCTTCAGCCTAGAGAACACTATACCATCACCTACTGACATTGAAGCTTTCATGAACCAATCAAGAAATGTAGTATTGGTGAACGCCATTATAGACAAGAACAAAGAAACAATCATGGTTAACTTTCGAAGGGAGAATATAGGAGCCTTCAACTTTGGAAGACCTCCTCCCTTATCAGATCCATCTTACCCATTGTTTGGACAACTACCACTCCCAATAGGCTCTTATGATTTATATTATCCTCAATATGTGCCAAAAGAAGAGCTTCAAGCCAATCCTTATGATCCAACAAACCCAAACATACCAGCCTCCACTCCAGTTGAAATCTCCCTTTTGCAAGCCAATCTAGCCACCACCACTCCACCATTGGTTCATACCACTCCATCCCAAATCCCCTTTTCCCAAAACACCTCATCATTCACTCCCTTAACTATTGTTGTTGCTGCTCTCCAACCCAGCCTTCCAAATCCACCCATCTCCCAAATCAGTGCTAGCATCTTTGGCCAACCTTCGCAATATACAACCGGGATGCCATCCATGGGGCCAAAAAATCAACCTTTCATCACCCCCAATTTTTTTACCTCATCTCAGAGCACAATTCCATCATTTCCACTAGGTCCTTGGAGCTCAGTGCCATTAGCCACAAATCCACAAGCTACTACCCTCACTCCACAAAGCTATCAAACCCCACAAGCTACTACCAATGTTCTGCCAAGCTCTCAAGTGACCCAAGCTCCTGTCACCACTCTACCAAGCTTTCAAATCTAGCCACCAAGCTATCAAACCCCATCAATTCCATTCCCAAGCTTTCAATTCCCACCACCTCCACCACCAACTAATCCATTACCTCCTATTACTAACTATTTTTCTATGACACTTCTAGGAGGAAATCCACCACCACCAACCACCAATTACTTGGCCTCCTTTGCCATGATACCCTCCCAAATGGGGGCACAACCCACATATATTGGTCAAACTCCTCAAATTCCAAGTCAAGTTCCACAAGCTCCCCGATCCTTTCTCCAAGCTTCACAACCATCTTATACCTTACCTCCACAAATAAATCCATTTATCCCATAGCCAGCCTATGTCCCTCAATCCCTATCCCAAATACCATATCAGCAGCAAGCCTCACAACACATGCAGCAATATGTGCCTCCTCCACCTCGGCAACCCATCATCCACCATTCAGTTTCCCAAGCCATGTATAATCCCTACCAGCCCATACCTCAAAGCCATCCATGTTCCATTGCCCCATCTAGCATATACCTACCTCAGGGCACTCTTACATTGAGTGCACCCCAGCCATCACCCATTAATTTAGAATGGGAAGCTATGAAGATAGCTTTGAAGAACATCTAAGAGGGAAATGATCCAAAAACCTTCAAGTTTGAGAATGTGTGTCCTTACCCATTTGACAGAGCCATTACCATGACACCATTTCCCAAACACTTTGAGATACCCAAGTTTGACAAATTTAGAGGAAAAGGAGTCCCTGTCACACATATCAAAAAATTTTACATGCACTACCAAGAAGTGGCATACAGTGACGTCTTCCTCTGCATCTCTTTCCCAAAAGCTTGGCCAAATCAGCTCTTGAATGGTTTTATAGAATCCCATATGGCACAATTAAAAACTTTGCTAAATTGTCTGAGGCATTTGTAGCCCAATATGCCCATCTTGTCGAAACAGAACTATCAATAGTCGATCTTGTCCACACTAAGAAAAAATGTGGAGAAAGCCTTCCCAAATATCTGCAAAGATGGCAAACCCTTACCACCCGCATATCTTGCACCTTGCCAGAGTGCCATTTGGTGAAAATTTTTATTGATAATTCCCATCCTAGCTTGGCTCACCACATGACCATGAACTATTTGAAAACCTACAAAGATATCAAAGAAAAAGAAATGATCCTTGAGCAATGACTCATTAAAGATGGTGTGGTCAAGATTTACAAGGAACCCAACCAAAATCAATCACATTCCAATGACAAGTCTAGGTATTGGAACAAAAACAAGCATGTTGCAACAGACAATGTCACTGACACCAGACATGTGCATAGTGTTGGTCCTTCCCAAAATCAGTCCAACCCACCTTATCAAACAAAAAATCAACAAACTATCAAATACAACCACCAGAATCACCAAAGCTATCAAGGCCACAATCAAAGACCCAACTTTCAAGGGTCTAGCAATCAAGCTAATGCCATCAATGTAGCTGCAAGACCAAAGCCCAAGTTCCAACTTGCACCTAGAAATTATACACCCCTTGGTGAGACATTGGATCTCATTTTTGAGAAATTGACTAAGGAAAACCTTACCAAATTTCCTCCTACCCAGCAAATTGACCCAGGCCAATCCAAAGCTGCATGGTACAAAGACAATGAGTACTGCAAATTTCATAGGGTAAAAGGTCACACCACCCTCAGATGCATGAAACTAAAAGATTATGTGCAGGACCTCATTGATCGAAAAGAAATCACCATTGGTGCCCAAACCTCTCCCAATGAAGGCTTACAGATCTATCAAAATGTTTTTCCCCCTCACAACAACCAAAATCTTAGAAAAGCACCTATCCAAAACAACAACCGCCAGCCAAACCAACAGCATGGGAAGAACAATGACCACACTTCATCCTATATAGATTATGGTAGCCTCATAGGTTGTATATCTGAGAAAGAGCCTTCTGTCAATGTTATCAATATCTAAGGACCAAACAATGAGTGTGTAGTCACCACTCAAAGAGTGCAATTTAACATCGCAAGCCCACCAGTTTCACCAGCACCATCAACTCCATCAAAAAGTCAATACAATATCTTGGAACACCTTGGGAACATGCCAGCCCAAATCTCCATTTTAGACCTTCTCTGTACTAGTCCTGTGTATAAAAATATCCTTGACAGTGCTCTCATAGAATCATGTGTCCCTTCATATATCAATGCTACTAATTTTTGTAATCTCATTGGACACCTATCCTCCACATTTGCCCTATCATTCAAACCCACTGACATACCTGTGGTCGAGCCAAATCACACCCTTCTGCTCCGCATAGCCATTATGGTATCCAATTTTTCCGTAGAAAGAGTAATGATAAATAATGGATCAGCCTTGAATATTTGTACCCTAAAATTCATAAAACAAGCTAGGTATACTAAGGCAGATATCATCAGTGAGGTTATCACCATCAAAGCTTATGACAACTTGGAAAGAACCACAGAAGGAACTATTTTGTTGCCAATCAAGGTTGGGCCAATCATCCAAGAAACACTCTGCCATGTTATTGATCTAAACCTACCATTGAACATCCTCCTTGATCGCCCATGGATTCGTGCCATGAAATCCATTCCATCCACTTACCATCAGTGCGTCAAATTTTTGCGTTAGGGCACTAAGGTAACCATCCATGCCGATCCAGAACCATTTTCTTACTGCAATGCGATTGAAGCTTCATATGCAAACCATTGCCATGGAATTGATATCAGCACAGCCATCGCCAGCTCATCCCACACTTGTAATGACCCAAAAACCATCCTTGCCTCCACCCTATCTACCGTGAAGATCAATAACAAAGGTTGTGGAGAGTATAGTCTGTCAGATGCATTTGTTGTCAGGGCACTCCCACTTGATCCACACGCCCATGGATGATCGACATATCACAAAGCTAAGGAGATTCCACCTCCTCGATACAAACAATTTGGCCCAAAAACCTTTGTATCCTCAAAAATCTCTCTTCGTGAGGAGCTCACTCCAGATATCAACAATTGGTTACATAAGGATGCACCTCCAAGAAATCAAGCACACCTTGATCACTTCAGCTAGAAGTATCCCCAAGAACATAAGCTCATCACTAAAAAATGGGACTATCAAGGTGGTGGTCTAGGACCAGAAGAAAGAGGCATGTAGTGCCCCATCGACACACACAAGTGGGAATCAAAGTCAAGTCTTGGCTTTGGCATACCCACAACTAGGGGCACTAATGAGAACGGCCATGCTTTTTCAAACATTCACCATGACCTTGTTGAAATTGAAGACATTCCTGAAGAAGTTGAAAAGAGAGCCTACGATGATATCCCAGACCAAATCTTCCTCGAAGACTCTATTCTCCAAGAACTATCCATCCATTTCATTAACCTACCACTCACCCATCCACAACTCATAGATTGGGACCAACCAAGCATCATACACATTGATGAGTTCACATCATAGGAAGCACTTTTGAGATTCATGGGAGCCAAAACTCCTCACAAGCAAACAAATATAGATTCTGCCTATATCTATAAGCTAGATCCCAAGGGGTATTTTGGAGAAAATCCCCAACCTAGTTCTGATACACCCAAAACTGGAACTAAGGTGAATTCAAGACTAGCTAAGGCAGTGAAGAGAACCCCTCAACAAGAAAATCTAGAGTCACAAGCCGAACATGAAGATTTAGCATTGCCTCCTCAAGTTAATCAACTAGAGGTGTCTTCTATTCTAATTGAGGATACTAGAGAAGTCAACATTGGTTCTTCAAAGATCCCCAGACTTGTTCACATTGTTGCATCCCTATCACAAGACCAAGCTGACCTCCTCTTTGAGGTCTTAAGAGAGAACATTGGCCGATTTGCATGGTCATATCAGGACATGCCAGGACTGGATCCAATGCTTGTAGTTCATTATCTTGCAATTGATACAAAGATCAAGTTCGTCAGACAAAAGCTTAGAAAAATGCACCCCAAGGTAGCATTACTGGTCAAAGCTGAATTAGAAAGAATGTTAGCTACTAAGATTATCCGACCTATTAACTAATCAGAGTGGATCTCCAACATAGTCCCCATCACTAAGCCTTCTAGTGACATCAGAATCTACACTAATTTTAGAGATCTTAACAAAGCTTGTCCAAAAGATAACTTTCCCTTGCCCAACATAGATATGATTGTAGATCTTACAGTTGGACATGAAATTTTGTCCCTCATGGATGGATTTTCTGGGTATAATCAAATCAAGATTGTAGAAGAGGATCAACATAAGAAAAAATTCACTAACCCTTGGGGAACCTTTTGCTACAACATGATGCCTTTTGGCCTAAAGAATGTTGGGGCTACCTATCAAAGAGCTATGATAGCCATTTTCCATGATCTTATCCATAGCATTTTGGAGGATTATGTGGATGATATCTTGGTTAAATCTCATACCTTCATGGATCATCTTTCTAACCTGGAGAAAGTCTTTGATAGGTTAGCCAAATATCATCTCATGCTAAATCCCAAAAAATGTGTCTTTGGGGTCACATCTGGCAAGCTTCTAGGCTTTATAGTTTCTAAATGAGGTATAGAGATTGACCCCAAGAAGGTCAAAGCTATCTTAGACTTGTCTCCTCCCCAAACACTGTGATAGGTTCGCACTCTTCAAGGAAAGCTTCAATCTGTTCGATGCTTCATCTCCCAGCTTGCAGATAAGTGTACATCGTTTGCACACTTACTGAAGAAGGATGAAAACTTCAAGTGGGATCCTTTATGTCAATGTAGCTTTGATCATCTCAAGCAGTATCTCACCAATCCCCCTATCTTGGTTCCACCAGTTCCTGGTTGTCCCTTGATCTTGTACATATCAGCAACGCCTACTACTCTAGGGGCACTTCTAGCACAGCTCAATGACTACGACAGAGAAAGAGCCATCTACTACATCAGTAGAACCCTAGTTGGTTATGAACTCAATTATACTCCTATGGAAAAAACTTGTTTGGTAGTTTTTTTCTCAACTCAAAAGATTTTCCACTACATGCTAAGTCATACCATCCAACTAGTCTCCAAGATCAACCCTCTCAAGTATATGCTCTCCAGAACAACACTTACAAGATGTTTGGCCAAATGGGTTATTCTCCTTAGCAAATTTGACATCCAGTATGTGGATAGAAAGGAAATCAAAGGGCAAGCTATAGCAGATCACCTAGCTGATGTGCCTCTAGTAGATACATATCCTTTGATCACAGAATTCCCAGATGAGCTTATTTGTCTAATTAAAGAATAGCCCCCATGGAAACTTTATTTTGATAGCTCATATACATCTTGTGGATCAGGGGTAGGAATATTGTTAGTCACACCTCAAGGAGATTACATTCCAAAAGCCTTCAAGCTACAATTCCCTAGCACCAACAATAGAGTTGAATATGAGGCTCTCATAGCAGGATTAAAGATAGCTGCAGAATGGAACATCACTGAGTTACAAATCTTTGGCGATTCTCAACTCATCATCAAGCAAGCCCTAAATGAATATCAAACCAAAGATGAAAAGCTATTACCCTACAAAGAGCTAGTTGATTAGCTAACCCAGCATTTTACAAAGCTTCAATTTACACAAGTGCCTCGAATACAGAACAAAGTAGCAGACGTTATGGCTACTATTGGCTCGCTCTTGGAAATTCCCCAAGCGATTACATAGTATGAGTTTTTAGTCGAGTAGCTCCTCACACCTACCTATGCAAATGATGACACAAACTGTGTTTGTATCTTGGTTGGTCCCCAATCCCCTTGGTACCATGAGATTCATGCTTACCTTAAAGATGGTATCATCTCCCCTCACCTCACACGTACCAATGCCAAAACCTCCTCTGTAAATCATCCTGCTATGTTATCATAGCCAATACCCTATATCATTGAGGTTATTATGATACTCTCTCTCGATGTTTAGATGAAAATGAGGCTGCGATGGTGTTAAAAGAAGTACACTCTAGACTTTGCAGTGCCCACACGAGTGGTATTGTCTTAGCATGACAAATCCTTAGAGCAGGCTACTATTGGCCTACCATCGAAGAAGACTCCTGTGACTTTTTCAGAAAGTGTCTCCCATGTCAACAGCACGCAAATCTTGTGCACGCTCTAGCATAGGATCTACAGCCTATTGCACCACCTTGGCCTTTTCTTATTGGGGCCTTGATCTAGTTGGAACTATCACACCTCTCTCATATGATGGACATAAATGGATAATAACAACTACAGACTATTTCACTAAGTGGGTGGAAGAAGTCCCCCTAGTCTCAGCTACAGGAGTTCAGGTCTCCAAGTTCATCTTGTACCACATTATTTTCCACTTCAGCATCCCATCCACCATCTTCACTGACCATGGAGGTAACTTTGAAAATATCAACATGGAAAAATTGTGTACTTCCCTTCGCATCCATCACCACTTTTCTAGCCCATATTTCCCACAAGGTAAGGACCAAGCAGAGGCAACTAATAAAACCCTCCTAAAAATCCTAAAGAAAGTTGTCAATGATTCTGGCCATGATTGGCACCTACAGATTAATCCTACTCTATGGGCTTATCAAACTTCCTTTCGAACATCCATAGGCACAACTCCATACTCCCTAGTCTATGGTACTGAAGTAGCACTACCCATAGAGGTTGAACTTCCCTCCTTGTGCATATCTTTGCAAGGGCAAATATCAGATGAAGAATACAGAGTAGCTCGGCTCACCTAGCTAGATCTCTTAGACGAGAAGCGACAACAAGCCTATGATCATCTCACAATCTATCAAACTCATCTCAAAAGGAATTTCAACAATAAGGTGCTTCCACGACACTTTCAGTTGGGCGACATGGTCCTCAAAGAAAATATGAAAGTCCAAGCTGATCGAGAAAAGAAAGGAAAGTTTGAACCTACTTGGCTTAGTCCTTATATTGTCACTGCCTCCTTTGGTTCCGGAGCCTATCATCTATCTACACTGGAAGGAGAACTCTTGAATGATCCTATTGACATCATTCATCTCAATAAGTTCTATGCTTGAAGATCCTTGGTATACCCAGCTTTTGAAAAATACAAAAAAATAGTAAAGAGAAATAAGCGTCTAATGGTGACAACTTGGCAATTCGAGCGCCTTGGATAGGTACCTTTGTGAAAACCTGGTAATTTAGGTGCCTTGTGTACTAAGACTAATCCATTATCTATCACTATCCTATCCCTCATCCATTCACCCACCATCCCATAAAACCCCTGCTTGTTCCCTTGGTGTTTCGACCAAATATCCAAAATCTAATGGAGCTTGTAAATACCTCCTGTACAGCTTGTAAATCTTATACCTCAGCTTGTAAATCTTGTACCTCAACTTGTAAATCTTGTACCTTAGCTTGTAAATCTTATACCCCAGCTTGTAAATCTTGTATCATCCCTTATATCATAGCTTGTATATCCAAATCTTGTCCAAAGCTTGTACCATATTCCAGCTTGTATTATATACCAAAGCTTGTATCCTCGTTTATATCCTATCACATGCACACAAAGAACCCCATTTTTACTTAAGCTTTTCACAAACCATCTACCTATCCGCCTATCAACTATTACAAACATCCCACCCTTCACAAACATTTCCATCTCACAAAAATCAAAACATGAACAACCTTGTACATTTGTAACATATCTGGGTCTGTTAGCTTGTACATCCTCTTTAGCTTAGTACCATTGTATCTATCCAACTTTTGTGTCCTTGATCGACATCTTGCACACATCACACAAATCTTGGTTAGCTATTCCAATGCATCCTTTAGCTAGATCTCCTATCACCAAAGTGTTATCCTTCTCAGTTCAGCTTGCCAAGCGCATCACTCATCCAGATCCATTAGCTTAGGTGCTCTCCAATAGATCCTTGTAGGATATAGCTTTGCTCATGTCTGATCTTGGTCTATTAATACCTCATCCTACCCATCTCATTTGAAAATGGTTCTTTTTTAGATTTTTGCTTTATTTTGATTTGGAATCTTCCCTTTTGGGTCTTGAAGTATCTTTTCCAAATAATCATTGTTCCCTCCTCAAGGTTGCCATGATCTTCCATATCATGGTATACTACGAATGGGGCAATCTGGGTGTAAGGTCTTGATCAAGTCTTTTGTTTGTTTTTCTTTTTTGCTTATGGGTTACCCAGTGTCAGTTCCACTCTGATTCTTTCGAGATTCATGTGTGATGCTAGGGCAATCCTTGCGTGTTTGCTTTGAGTCAGTTCGTCAGTCCTCTGGATAGTTGGTGAAAAGGCCTTGATGTTCTTGGTAACCTTGACAATTAACCAATAGTCCTATAGAAAATCTAGTGCTCAACTACATGGTGGTACTTCTCTTTGAAGTATCTCCTCGCTCAAAAAGCTTCAATGGATTCCCTTCATCTCCATTATCCCCCATCCATATCCAGCATCTGTCTCTCCTACCCCAGCTTGTGCAACTGTATCTCTCAGAATCAATCATCACTCTTAGCTTTAAGGATCCACAATCCTAGTCTTAGGGATCCACCCATCAAATCAATCCACCAAGCCTCATCTTTTGAGATCCACAATCCTAGTCCTAGGGATCTCTGAAACCCATCTTCCACCAATTTGACTCTTTGAAATCCTATTGCATCAGCTTTATAATCCCATCATCCTTCTCCCTATACTAGATTCCTTTTTATAGCACTCCGCTCCTTCATCCTCCACCTTCCCTAAGTCTTGAGCTTGCTTCCTCTTCTGCCTCTGATTCTCCTTTATCATTCTCCCATAGTGAGAGTTTGAGCTAATTCAGCCCCTTCTCTTTGCCAATCTGAGTCTCCTTCCTCATCTCAAATTCTTGTACTTTTCAAGAAGTTGTCGAGCCTCACTTTCTCTCCCCGCCGCCTTCTTGAGGGGGCATCTCATAGTCCATTCTCTCCTCTTTTGCTCTAGCCTTAGGCATCTCATTTTCTTATCTTTGATGCCATGCCACTTGTGGCATCACATCAAAGAGGGGAAAGATATAGACACGTAAAAATTCTTTAGAAAATAAAATATTTTTATTTTTTGAAAAAAGTACCTGATGACATCATCATTTATTAATTAATTAATTATTTAATTTATTTATTTATTTTTATGCCATTAAATCCTTTTATCTTAATTAAAAATATTTAATTAAGGAATCCCTCCCAAAAATGTTTAAATCTTATTTAAACATTATTTCCTTATTTATTAATTATTTAATTAATAAATTGACCAAAAATTCCAAAATAAATTATTTATTTATTTTTTACCCAAAACTTGGTCAATTTCCTTAAGACCACTAACCTCTTCCAAAATCTTCTAATCTTTTTTTAATTTTGATTAAAGGCTAATCTCATCATTTCCTACCCCTAATCCCAACTCAAAATATTTAATTAAGATTAAATATTAATCCTCATGTTTATTAAAAAAGTTTTAATAAATATCTCCTCAACCCAAACCCTTGAAATAAATAAAACTGTATTTATTTCCTAAAAATCTAATATATCCTCATCCTAAGAAGTTCTAGACTCTTCTAGAAAGTCTTCATCCTCATCCTAGGAAGTTCTAGACTATTCTAAAAAGTCTTTATCCTCATCCAAAGTCTAGACTCTTCTAGAAGATATCTTTAAACCTAATCCTAATCCCCTCCTAACCTTGTCACATTCCCTAAACATGGGTTAAGACTTACTAACCCAAGCCAAAGTTAACAAATATCTCCTCCTTCACCCACCCTCATTAAATTCCATCCACTTGCCTATCCCTAAGCTAATCCTAAACCATCCTAATCCATCCTCTAATCATTTGCACAATCCTAAGCAAGCTTAAAACCTTCCTAATCAAGCCCAAGTCGAAATTCCTCTCATCTCCCTCAAACTATCCCAACCATAAAACTTTATGAAGCCCACTAAGCCATAAATGACTCTTCCAAACCCTTTCATTGCTCTTACAAGCCATTATGAGGGTCTTTATGAAGATTTTATCCCTTGAGCCTCCTTTGTTGACTCATCCTTCCCCTTTCCTCCATCCTCTCACCTTGTGACATGTGTCACTTCCTGATTGGCTGTAAGGAAGGACAATCCATGTGCTCTCCTCTCATGCAATCTGAGCCCTCCATGAGCTTTTACCCATCCTTGCATCTTAGCCCTCTATCCCTCAAGCCTTTTGCCTATTTAAGGAATCCTCTCCCAAGCCATTTTAACAAAATCCATGAAGTAAAGTCATAATGCCATTTTAAGAAGCCATTTTACATCAAAACCATACACTCACACCCAAATTCCAACTCCATTTGAAGCCTTTTTGAAGCATAAGCTTGAACATACATCCTATCTATTTAAACAAAGCCACTCAACAAGAGAGCTTCTCATTGAGAGAGCCCATTAATGGCTCATATTCTCAATTGAGAGCTCATTTTAGTCTATCTTGAAGTTTATGAACTTTGTTTAGTTTGTAGAAGCTTTATTTAAATTTGGTTTCTATTAGCATACTAACATTTCTCATACACATTTATAAAACCTACAATATTACCTGTTGCTTTTGGTCTCCCATCAATGTACATAGAAATTTTTTTACTTTGATCATTTTCTTTCCATTGTATATAATTAGCTAATAGTGCATACCTACACATACTTTTTTTATATTGAACAATCTGCATTCAATCATTATAATTGTAACATGGATTGACATACTTGAACAATTTGACAACTTTTTTGTAACATACCTTTATCCCATCCATGGAAAATAGGCCCAAACCATGTAATGAGGATGGAGCAATGTGATATATCCTCTCGTTAACACAAAAATCTGTGTTAATTGGAGGTAGCTCACTGGGTACCCATTCTTTCTCAATGTGTGTACCAAAAGGGCACCTTGATGTTGTCTTTGGTCTCATCATCATAAGAACATGACCCCCCATTAGGAAGGAAATATTGTATGTGTTTATCAATTTTTTTTCTAATCTTTTGACCTCTAGTTGATCTCCCTATTTTGGTTGTACTACATGTAGAGCTTTCATCTACCATTTCCCTCATTCGATGTAGATAGATCTGACAAGTATCTATTTGGTGGTTCTTGCAATCCATCAAATGGAAATTTGATAATATTTAAATAATATATATAGAATAATCAAGTCATGACTCATACGTGCAATTCTTCTTTGTCTATATGTGAGAGATATAAAATGTAGTAAGTTGAAAGTGATTATACAATTATATTTCTATAAGGACCTTCTTTGTCTATATATACATTATATGATTATATAATATGTCTATTTATAACATACATGGTCAATGATAAACAAGAAGAATATAAGAAATTTATGTCTATTTATTGACTTATACCTGCTGATCCATGTCAATATGCACGATCCACATTAAAGGGGTCAAATTTCCTACATATGTTAATCATTTATCTTAAGTTAGCTAAAAATCACATGATACACATATGCTACAAATAACTTAGAAGACAACATGAACAACATGCAACATCGTAAACATGAACAAATTTACATTATATATGGAATGCAAGATCGTCAATAGAAGGGGTGACGATATCTATAGTCAATTGACTATTTGCAGAAAGGGTGATAATCAGACATAATATAAACAATGGTGATTATAAATAACATATGTTGTAATCATTAGAATTGAACACAATAAATATTTAATCAAATTTCTTTAATATGTTAATTATTTATCTTAAGTTAGCTAAAAATTACATGATACACATATGCTACAAATAACTTAGAAAACAACATGAACAATATGCAACATCGTAAACATGAACAAATTTACCTTATATATGGAATGCAAGATCGTCAATAGAAGGGGTGACGATGTCTATAGTCAATTGACTATTTGCAAAAAGGGTGATAATCAAACACAATATAAACAATGGTAATTATAAATAACATATGTTGTAATCATTAGAATTGAAGACAATAAATATGTAATCATATTTCCTGCATATGTTAATCATTTATCTTAAGTTAGCTAAAAATTACATGATATGTGTATGCTACAAATAACTTAGAAGACAACATGAACAATATGCAACATCATAAACATGAACAAATTTACCTTATATATGGAATTCAAGATCATCAATAGAAGGGGTGACAATGTTTGTAGTCATTGATTATCTTCTTCTTCATCATTGTCATCATCATCATTGTCGTCGTCATCATCATCATCATCATCATCATCATCATCATCATCATCATCATCATCATCATCATCACCATCATCACCATCACCATCATCATCACCATCATCACCATCATCACCATCACCATCACCATCATCGTCATCACCATCATCTTGATCTTCATCATCTACTTCTTCATCATCTTCAATATCTTCTTTTCCATAATATTATACTTTATCAACCTTCCTCTTGGATCATGTCTAACAGAAAATGACCAACCCTATTTATGTGGAACCTTTGAGTAAAACACTTGCTCACATTAGCTTGGAAGAACATAGGGCTCATTTCCAACTGGCTCAAATAACCTTGTATTAATCATTGGAAATCCATTATCATGTTGAATAATCATTCTATCAGATCATTTTGATTTAGTCGTAACCTGTACCATTTGATGACAAATAGAACTACTTTGAAGGACTTAAAGTCACACTAAATTATATCATCCAAGATGCCATAGTATTGATTTTGAGATTATTGAGGATGTATGTCATTTCTAGATGATATATTGGTGACCTCAAAAATTGCAGTTATCCCATAATCACAAGTTTTCTTTGTGTCATTCAACTTTTTTATGCAAAATTTGTGGCCATGATAGTACATAGCTTTGTGGTGCTTGACCTACAATTTTTGAAGCATGTGTAAATTATTTGCATCATGAGTTGATACAAAACATACGTCAAGTTATAATCATTAATAAATTTCTATGTAGCTCTCTACCTCTTAAACCCTTTACTAGATCAACTACCATCAGCGTAACATTGGAATCTCAATCACAATGAGCTTCTATAACCAACGAAACAACACCTTCCCATTATAATGAGCAACCATTTTCTTGACATCATTCAATCCATACCATCATCCAATCAAGATTGTTTGCAATATACAAATGTATTGCATCCCACTCTTGACCACCTATATCAAAAAAAATGCACCAATTATAAATAACTTATATTGAAGATTTATAAGAATTTATTAACTATAATAACATCTTAGATTTACCTCTCACTTTCCTCAATCTACCTTTTCCCATCAAGTGCTCCCCTTTTAATTTGTTAATTGAGTTGGGATCCCAAATACAATCTACATGGATCCTTGCTACAAACTTAGGAAGATATTCACTAATGTACACCATGGCCTAGTATACCATATATCCCTCCACCATAGAACCCTCAGGATGTGCTCTCTATCAAACCAAGCCTTTCAAAAATTTCAAGTGTCTCTCAACCATCTACATTGACCTAGTTGGTATAGGTCCACATAATTCAATCTCCTCAAATTGATGTATGAGGTAGTGTTCTTATGCATTGAAAAAACTTGGAGATAGACACTTTTGCATTTCACATATAAGAAGAGGAATTTTTCTCTTCCAAAATTTTATATCTTCTTTATTGATTTCTTTAGATGACAACCACCTCATATATTTTCCAAGATCATATATAACCTATTTGACATTGTTGGCAAAGTGGTGTGGGAGAGATAGAGGTAGAACATACTGCAATATTTGTAAAATGATCTTGTGAAAATTTTATAAAAGAATGCAATTAAAATTACATGCAGTATACAAATATATAGTGAATACAAAATAACATGAATTATCTTAATAAATTTATGCCAATTATGTGTTTTCAATCTTGGCCCAAATTTTTTTTTCTTTGATATGAGATTGTTTATGTTCGCAACAAATCCTGTGGGAAATCATATTTTTTGTATAACTTCTTTTATAGCATTGCTCTATTGCTCTGACAATAACCAACTAAGGGCACTTGTATCTATCTAGTCTCCATTGTTATTTGATCGAATGCCATTTTTCATTGCATGGTTGGATTCTTCAATGTCACTAGAAGTTTTGATAATTTGGTCTTTGCCACGCCTTCCATCCAAGATTTTTCATAATGTCTCTGTTACATTCTTTCCAATATGCATAGGATCAAACAAATGCACAATTGGAAGTTTCTTGTAGTACAACAACCTAGTAAATTGTGTAGGATAAATTTTTAGTCATTTTGAAAGTTGGTCATTGATGCCTTGATGACCTTCACAAGCATCAATTACATCATCAGTAAACAAAACACAATATTGTAATATAAATTTGAAACAAAAAGCATCAGATGGAATGACATTACCTCAACGATTTATTTTATTGTATGCCAACTTCCATAGGTGTGGTTTCATTCTCTGTGGCTTTGATGTAGTCTCTTCTTTCCCATTGAAAAGATATTTTTTGGTAATTCAATACTTATGATTTCTGTGCAAAAAGTGTCTATTCTCATTGAACACCTGCTTTCTTAAACTTTTTGAATGACAAGATTTCATCTTTTGACCACAAACTGGACATGCAAATTTTCCCTTTGTCTGAAGACTTACAAGATCATGTATAATTGGATTAAATGTGTTAACTTTGTGTTGTCACTATAACATACCAAAAAAGAGGTGTTAAGAAGAAAATATACCACAAAAATGTGTTAGCCCAAGGGCATCATGTATTGTCCATACAAGCATTGCATGAAATTGAAATTGTCTTTGTCCTATTGGTCTACAGATGTCATACATAGTAACCCCATTCCATAACACCATCAACTTTTTGATAAGGGGTTCAATATATGCATTGATATCTTTAACTTGGTACTTACCTAGTTGAATGATAAAAAATATTACATAATTATTATGACCATTTTGATGGATTAGTAATAATAAATTAATTTAGATGGCCATTAAATCAAAAAATACTTAGAACAATCAGTTTCAACATTATGTGCTCTCTCTTTATGGACAACCAAGGAGGTATGTTATTGTTGATAACAAAAATAAGCCACACCGAGTAAGTAGATCTCATCTCTCCAAAAGGATTGACATCGTCCACTATCAATGAAAGCTTGAGATTATGAGGTTCTTCTTTAAAGTGTGGCCATTTTTCCTCTATTTCCTTAAATGCCAAACCATCTACAGGCATTCTCATAAATTCATCTTGACTTCTATTGTGTCCATGGTAATCCATAAATTGTGCCAAGATACTGTACCTGAATAGTCATTGTAGACATGGAATAATGGGAATATGCCAAAGAACCTTGCAAGGCACCTTTTTTGTTAATCGATATGATTGATATCTACTACTATGATAAATAGGGCATTGTGTTGCAAATTCATGCTATTTATCATATATAATATGATCATTCAAACATGCATGTATTGTTTGATACTCCATTCCAATATCTTTCATGATAGAAAATAATTCTCGGTACAAGTGAGGTAGAATGTTTAATGGTGGTAACAAACTCTCACGTATCAACCTATGACCAAAAATATAATTTGTTAATTTTAAGAATATTAATTGCTACACAAAGCCAATATTAATTGTAAGGGAACTACGAGTAAAATAATGAAAGAAGATGACATACGTTAACATATGTGTCATTGCTACATTGGATAAACTATTCATAACCTTCAAGTTCACCAACAACAATACAATGACAAGAAGAGTTTTTTTTTAGCCTTCATATAGGGACTCGTGTGCCTTCTCAAGTATAGGTACATCAAGCTCTACATCAACATCATCATCATCATCATCATCATCTTGATCATTGTGATCTTCATCATCATGGTCTTCTTCCATGGTATCATTACCTTCTACTTCAATATTCACACCTCCATGTTCCCTCATTTGGAAATTCACATTCTCTAAATTGTCATGGTCCATAACATGTAACTCAGGGATGTTGACCTATATGAAAATGATGATCTTATATTAGCCATGACCATGATGTCATCATCAAATTATGTCTTAAGAAATTTATAAATTATTAAAATGCATACCAATGGACGATATTCATTTCCCCCTTCAATGTGACCATGTTGCCTACAATGTTCCTCAGTTGTTTTGATTAGATATCTTTGAGTCTTTAAGCCCTTACAATTTTTGCAAGGACAATAACATTTTCCATCACCTTTTCTTTTTAAGTTAGACCACAATCTAGCAATTGTGTCCTTATTTTTTTGTGCGTTGATATCATCACACATGGTCTTTCTTGAATGGAATGACTCATTGGTGGAAGAAGGATGATTTGTTTGCAACCTGCAGATGGAGTAGTAAGAGGAAGACACATGTAGAAATGAATACTAAAGTGAGACAAATAGAAAGAGGTATAGATAGAGAGACAGATTGATAAAGAGATAAAGAAATATAAAAAATGAAAAGAAGAAAATACTTAGTTGACCTTCCATAACTCTATCTCTACATATTGCACTTGCTACATACAAGCACCTATCCAATCACCTAAGTCCACCTTGGAACCAAATGGAGTCAGAGGATCAAAATCATGTTTGAATGTTAATTGGGAAATATTGAAGTCAATAATGGCAATTTGTAATAATTAATTTGATTTAAAAGTTAAATCTCCTAGAAGTCCTGGTAAGGACTTAGGATCAACATATTGTATGGGTGGCCAATAGTGCCAAATAGGGATCTAGATTGATTTTATGGGTCAATTAGGTCGTAGGAACAAATTAGAATAAATATTGACAAATTAGAATGAGAAATAAATAAATAAAACAATAGTTAGAAATTCAAAAAAATTGAATATTAATGGTTATATGCAAATTGGAGGGAAAATGAGTTTTAAGGCATAAAACAAATTGTAAACACTTATAACCACTTGGGGTCTGTTATGGAAGTTGGGAACAATATTATTAAAAACCTTGAATTCCTAGAAAATGGGGATGGCACAGACTGGTGAAGTATTTTGTACGGACTGTGAGGAAGAAGGCAATAAAAAAAAAAATTAAGGTTTTCTTGCATTCTTGGTATCCAGTTGATGTGCTATTGATTCTAAATCATTTTTATGACTCAAGCATATTTCATTTGATCATTTTGAATCAAATTCATCTTCCTTATATCAATTTTTGGAAAATTATATTGAGTAGTCTTTTACAGGTGTTGGGGTTTGCATTGATTTGGAAACATGAATTAAGGATTCATCCCTAAAATGTGATTACTGTGAATTAGGATGAATCCATGACTTTATTATGATAAACTAACCTTATAAATGCAATAATGAAGGTAATATTGTAGGTGATCACCTCGAGAAGTTGATTTTTATGTTGAAGGACTGAATTTGTGGAAGGATTCCTTAAGGAAATGCTTGGTTGGGAGCAGAAACCATTAATCTACCTGAAAGAGATATAATTTTAATGAATTTTATAGTCTTTTATTTTCCTATTTATGGTGAATCAATCATTGGTTAAGCCTAGAAGTGCTTGGAGAGGGTACATTGAGGAGGCCCTAGCCTTAAGTGCTTGTTGAAGACCAAATTGGGGCTTTGATAGTTTCAGTGACCTTAGAGTCATTTTGAGTTGATTTTTATTTTTTTGGAGTCATATTAGAAGACTACTGAAAGTTTCACAGTAGGGGGATAAATATAAGTTATAGTTGCTTTGTTAAATGACCATCTTTTTTGAATTGTTGTCACCTATTCACCACCTATGTTGTCCTCTCTCTCTGCATCATGTAACTTCAGAAGGAGTTTGTGGCATCACTCTTTCCATAGAAAAATATGAGTTAGATACAAAAATAGTGGCTAGTTAGGAAATAAAATTGGGATTCTTTATATGAGATATGCCCTCTAAATGAATTTCTTAAATAACTATTAACGTTTATGATAGAATTAAACTCATTTATTTCCTCAACATGTCTAGGTGGAAGGGTTTCCAGTTGAGTATCCAGCAACATACCTTTTGGTTTTTTTATCTTCTCCTATATCTTCTTCTTTTCCTTTTTAGAGATCCTTTCTCTTTCATGCAAAACCAAGGATTTTTCTCTCTTGCTACTAGGTTCTCCTTGTGCCAATTTTGCCTCTTTTGATTCATCTATAGTCCTTAATATTGGACATTGATGGAGGAGCCAAGAAACATGTTTTGATTGTAAAAAAATAGAGTTACTATTATTTCATGATTATCCTTCAACACCATTGTTGATGACTCTTGAGCTCTTTTAATTTTGAACTACTTTTGGAACTATCACTATTCTCATGGAAAAGAGGTAGGCACAATTCCTGTGTAACTAAGCTGACAATTAGTATGAAATTTAATGGTTGAGTGGCAATAGAAGATATAAATTCAAAACCATGTAGCATATTCAACAATATCCTATTGTAAATAAAAAATGTATCAAGATTAGCATCAACACCAGAATATAAATTCACATCTTTTTTGAATCTAACAAATATAATTCTCAATATACCATTATCAAGCATAAGATCACCCTGAATAACATCATCTACTCAAAAATAGAGAAAAAACAAAAGGTAACCATAATATTTACTCATAATTTGAAAAACAAGATCACAGGTGTATATCTATCAATGAAACTCCCAAATAAGATATAATTTGCTAAAAGCATAAAGTTAGCAAAAAAATTGAGATTTAAAATTTGCTAAGATAATTAGTTTGTATAGTCAAATAGTTCAAGAAAAGTATATGTTGTAGTCTTCCACCAATCAATAGTGCTATTATGGTCCATGATAGACTTATGAAGTCTAAACTATCAACAATTAAATAGTTCATTAGGCAGCAATACAATTATGACAAATGCTACATTTATTTTAGTGCAAGACTTCCAAAATGATAGTACTAAATATAAGATGCAATTAATGATATATATAGTTCACTAGTAAGAGTACCTTATTCCTTTATAGTTAATTTCTTTTCTAATGTTTAATGTGAATATTGCAAGAAGTTTTAGGGCCAGTGTTATTCCTATCAATTGCCACAACTTTTGCAAGTTCATTTGAGGAGTTGGAGTGCTCTATAGAAACACAAGTGGATAATTTGATAGCTTTATATTTAGTTAGTACATAGCAAATAGACTTTGGTGAAAGGTTGGATGTTACTCTCAATCTAAAGTACATGATAAATTTTGTTTCAAATGAGTTGTTTGATCAGGTTTGGATGTGTTGGGAATATGGCAAGAAAGAATAGCATTCCAATTATAGATTTTGACCTATAGAAGATAGACAATCTACTACACAAAATTCAATGTAGTAGTATAACCCATTTTACATATCACACTATTAGTATGGTACCTCACCTTCAAAGCTATGATTTTTTCCCCCTATTTTACATATCACACTATTAGTATGGTACCTCAACTTACAAACCCTCCTATTTAGGCCCTCATAACTAGGGCTTCCTCAAACCACGCCTTCCCCCAATCAATGATTGTTTAAACAAGAAGGTATCATCAGAGAAGTCTTCCCCCAATCAAAGATGAAAAGAACAATGTAAACAATCAAATTATTTTTCAAATTTTTTTTCTTAGCAAACTACCCATTCCCATCCTTGCAAAATAGAAAAAGTTTTTCTATTTTTCAACTCACCTATTCACCTATTTTTCAACTCTTTATCAAATCTTCAAATAAGGGCTCAAATTTTCCTTACACAAAGGTAATTTTGTTTTTTTAAGGTCCAAATTTTGTTTATACATTAGCAAGTATCAAATTAGGGCTTCCCCAATGATTGAATACCTTTAATTGTGGGAGTGTTGCAATGTATGCTCAAAATGCTGCAATGTATGCTCAAAATGCTACAATGAAATGCTGCAATGTATGCTCAAAATACTCCCAACAATTCGAGTTTAGGGCTGCACTAGAAATCTAAAATGGTCCAAAATGCTGCACTAGAAATCTGAAATGTAGCTTATCAGTGTAATTAATAATGTCTTCATAACAACATGTGGGTTAAAATAGAAAGACAAATCTGCATTTTTTATTCAATTTAAGTATTTTCAAAATTTTCAATATTTTTTCAAGAAGTTGCCAACTTCTCTCCAATATTTGTCAAGAATTTTATTTTTTGCCTCATTGATAAGTGGCAAAGAACTAGAATTTGTACTATGGTACAAACAATCAAGTATAAGGGTATAGATGCTTACAATTCCACCTATCACCACAAACTCACCTATTTGTACAATCACTGTTTAAGGCTTCACCAATCTCCTAGATGACTCTTCACCTTCCAAGCAATTCATGCAAGCCCTTTGTAGGACCTATCAACTCCAAATTTACAAAGGCATCCCATAAGAATGACTCAATCAACTCAATCAACTTAGAAAAAATATCTCTGAGGTTACAAGATTCATTACCAATGCCCACAAAGAGAAATTGCAAGATAGGCCTAAAACAAGCCTAAAATAGTTAGGCTTCCATATTGAATTTTTGGACCTTAATTCAAAATTCTTCCAAAATACCTCTAAATCAAAATGGACTTTCAGAATCCCATTTCAAAGTACTTCAAGATTAAAAAGGTTAGGTTTTTAACTCTTTTCTAAGTTGCTAACCTACAAAACCCTAAGTTTAAGGGTTCTAGTCCTACTAATTAGGACATATGCTAGTTCAAGGTTCTAGGGCATACCCAATGTCAAATATAAATTCTCATAGAGCATTCCATATGCATCCTAATGTTCATCTTCACTAAATCAATGCCCTTCCTACTTCCAAAAAATTTCACTAGTAACATTATCTAGGTTACTCACATCAAAATGCCTAATCTCAACAAATTGAATTGGACTTGGAGATGGTGAGTTGCATAACTGTTGAGTGTAGAATCCTATAATACATTAGGATACCTCCCTCTCTAGACAAGATCTCCATTTCTCTATGGTTCATAGGTGAGATAGCCATTTTGTTTTAAAACCCTAGGTACGGTCTTTATTGATAACAAAGAGCAGAAAGTTTATGTAAAAGCTCTTAAAAACAACAACTATTAATAATTGTTCTCAATCCATGAAAAATTCAATACAAAACTTGTAGAATTCCCATTAAAAATCAAGAAAATATGACCAATGTCCAAAGAAAACAATGACTTACAGGCTGCAATAGAGAGAGAGAGAGAGAGAGAGAGAGAGAGAGAGAGAGAGAGAGAGAGAGAGAGAGAGAGAAATCCTCATGCACTTATCTTCCTAGACATGCAAAGTGGCTTGTTCCCCGCCAACCCCACCCCCAATTCAAGTAGTAGGGGTATGCACTTCTCTCCCTGACCAATCAGCAGATATCTATCTCAAACCCCAATGACCCTTTACTCTATAGGCATACATGGGAAGAAACTCAGCAGGCAAAGATTGGATGTTTGTACCCAGTAAGCGAGAGGATGTAAATGCTCAACTGGTTCACGTTTGACAAAATGCTCGAAAGTGAAATGAAAAATTATGTTTGGCACTTTTTTTTGATATCTTTATGTTGACATGTTGGTCACAATTGAGACCAACACAAAATAGAAATCATTGGTCGCAATTACAACCAACATGGGCATGCTATTAAAAAAAACAAAAGTTTTCTTTATAATGCAACCAACCATTAAGCAATTTATATTTTGGTCAAAATTTAGGGCTAAATGTACTAGTGAGCAAAGTATTTTGCCAAGATTGATTTGAAGAATGGTTATCATTAGATCATATCAAAGAAGGTGATGAATGGAAGACTACTTTCAAGAAAAAAGATGGTTTGTATGAATATTTTTTTATGCCTTTTGGTTTGACTAATGCACCTAGTACTTTCATGAGGATGATGAATGAATTTCTCAAGAGATTCTTGGGTAAGTTTGTGATTTTTTATTTGGATGATATTATGATATTTAGTAAGATTAAGGAAGAACATCTTGAGCATGTTAGACAAGTATTTCAAATATTGAGGAAAAGTCATTGATTAATTTGAAGTGTTCCTTTATGCAAGAAGAAATTGTATATTTGGGATTTTCTATTTCAACTAATCGTTTGAGAATGGATCCTAAGAAGGTTAAAGAAAATTTAGAATGGCCTACACCTAAGAATGTGGATGAGGTAAGATCATTTCATGGTTTGGTTACTTTCTACAAAAAAATTATTAAAAAATTCAGTTATGTTTGTAATGCTATGATTGAAACTATGAGAGGAAATTAAAAGGATTTAAAGATGTGGACACATGGGGCTAATAAGAGTTTTGAGACTTTGAAATAAAAATTATTAACTTTTATTGGCTTTGCCTAATTTCTATTGACAATTGGCTAATAGTGATATGTAATTATTGTCATTTATGGCAACAAATGATCTACATGCTGATAGGAAACCTCAGAAATTAAGATACTTAGTGTTTGGCAATCATAAAATTGTCTAAGTATAGAATTTGGTTTATAACAGTGTATTGTTTTGTTTATAACGTGTTTTTGACATCATATTATGATTAGAAAAGTTACATGGAGATAGTATACATGTTGTTGGTGACATGTATAACCTCAAAAGTTAGTATAGACTATACAGTACAGAGATAATCATGTTTTAGCAAAATAGGACAGAAGAATTGAAGGAAAGAATTGTTTTGTTTACAAAGAAATTACTTGTCAAATTAAGGCTGACATCCTAGATGTTTACTTTAATTTGGAAAAGTGAATTATGATCTTAGCTGACCCAATAAAAAAAAATTTTAAGGCATGGTATTTATGCAAAGTACATTTTTTGATAAGTTTTGTAGTTGTGTAGTTGTAATTCCAAGTGATATCTTGTAATTGTGATTATATGCAGACTTTTGTGAAAGTGATATATGCGAAGTTTTATATGAGCTATTTGGTGATCTAAGATCGAGCTAAAGATTAGAGATCAATCAAGAAAGAAGATATGGTACGTATATCTAGTCTGATTACTTGTTTGAGCAGTGAGCTCTTCTTGTGATTGGAAGTGCATGTTTGGGCAATGGGCTCATCTTGCATCTATTGTACCACAACTCCTAATAGGGTTGGAATCTCCTAATAGGGATTCAAAGTCTCCTAACAAGGACTCCTTATACAAAATTCTCTCATTGACTCCTAATAGGGTCCATCCTCTAACAAGGAACTTATATATCGGTATATTATCTTGTGGGTATCATCCCCACCAAGGTTTTCCCTTGGTGAAGGCTTCTCTAGTTAACAAAATATGGTGTTATGAGTTATCTTTGTGCATTGTTATTGTTACTATTTAGCATTACTTTATTGCTTTGATATTCATGGTTTAAAGTAAGAAATAATATCCAGTTGGTGACTAAAGTTTGTAGATTACTGATTCACCCCCCTCTTAGTAATCCCTATTTTTAATAATTGGTATCAAAGCATAGTTACTTTGAAGAGGCTTAATAGCTTAAGTAAGATCCCTATAGATATGGAATAGTTAATGAAGAACCTTGAAGAATCTCTTGAACAAATTGATCTTCTTACTAAAGAAAGAGATAAGCTAAAGGACAGATATCAAGACTCCAAAGTATACATTGGTCAATTGAAGGAAAAGATTGAACATCTCAAATCCAAGCCTAAATCCACTAAATTTGGAACTAGTGATGATGATTATTCAAAGTTGAAGATATGGTATAAGATCTTGAAGGATGAATTGTAGTTTGTAAATATAAAGTTGATTTTGAGGAATGATAAAAGTGAAATTGAGTCTGATTTGAAGACTAAAAATATAGATCTGAGAGCAAGTTTGGCAAAGAAAACATCTAAGTTTAAATCATTGAAAGAAGATCATGAAGAACACCATAAGTACAATACTCTAGTGAAACATGAATTAACCTAGTGTTGAAGCTTGATTCTAGTAGAGAAAAGCTTGATGATTCAATGTTAATATAGAGACCTACTTATGATAAGAGTGGTCTCGGTCACCTAATTAACATGTTTGTGAAGAAACCTAAGATTAGATCAGATCTGAAAGAAAAAAGATAAATATGATGATAAGATTGAATTCAGTCAATCTTTTGATAAGCCTAAAGAAGCTAAACAAAACAAGGAAGTTGAAATTTTGGATGAACCAAACCAAGTGGAATCTCCTAAGGCAACCAAGTGTGAATTTAGAGGTAAGTGTTTTTTATGTAATGAGATAGGTCATATGAAAAGAGATTGTACAAATAAGTCATTTAATCATGTTAAAGACTTTTATTGTCATAATTGTCATGGTATGGGTCATAATGCAATCAATTGTGGAAACCTAAATATGATAATGATAGAGGAAATAGTAGAATGTCTAGAGATATTAACCCCACAGATAGAAGAAGATCTAATGAAAGAACATAAAGAGAAGGAACATATTATGAAGATAGAAGATAGATTGTGTGTTATAAGTGTAATAAATTAGGATGCATTGCTCAGAATTTTCATGCACCTGATGATCAGCAGAATCCTAGAAGTAGAGAACTAGTATATTAGTTATGCAACGACTCTAAACATATAACAAAGTACTTTAGAATGGATAGAAACTTTAGAGATAGAAGGAAAAAAGGAAGAAACTTCAAAAATAGAAGGAATGATGGAAGAAACTCCAAAAATGACAGAAGGAACCATGAGAGGAACTCTAGAACTAACAAAGACAGGGAAAAACAAAGAAATGTGGTCAGTGAACTTTGACGAGAACTTAATGAAGCATTTGTAAAAGGAATAGATGTCTCAAAAGAAATGATGAGATAGGAAGTTTGAAGTTAGTTATTGAGTTTGATTCAACTAAGATGAATTAAACTTGTTCATGGCATCCAAATTTGAGAACTTCATCCAGAGATTAAATCAAAGGTAGCAAAGTTGGGAAAAGGTGTATCTAGTTATGTTTAGATGGTACCTAAGCTCACTTGTAATTTAGAGCTTATCTAAACAAGTTATGATGGAATTTAGAGTTATTGGTATTATAGTAAAGGTTAATTCTATAGTAGAAGATGAAAAGTATGTTTTCACAGAGAATTTTGTGATGTGAAGTCTTGTAGAGTTTTTTCATGATGAAAGAAGGCTATGGTAAAACCTTGAGTGACACTTGAAGATCAGAGAGATGATTTTGAGTAGTTATCGGATTATAGAATGAAATTGACAACTTTTTTGTATTTGTAAAGAATACAATTAATGCAAGTTCATGTTGATGGAATAAATGGAGTACAAAATTGATTTTCACTTCATTGCAAATATGTTCGAAGTGAAGAGCAATCAGAAGCAACTTGTTAAGAAAATTTCAAAGCAAACCCTATCTTTAGAAAGAGGTATTTTATCATTTTTCTACAAATTTGTTTGGTAAAAGTTCTTATTTGATAAGATCATGGATACGTTAGTAGTGCATAGTATTGAGAATGAAGAGAGACCTAATTTAAATATCATTTTCATAAAACCTACTGAAGGAAACCCTAACTCAGTGTTGTCTATCACTCTGAACAAGGTAGTGTATTTTGAAGATGTAGGAAGTTATCTAAATAGTAAGTTTGAGTCTATTGGTAGTGAATTCATGAACAAAGACATGGAATTGGTTTTCAATCAGAAAATGACTATGAAGCCTAGATTTGAACATCTAAATGAATTAGACTTGTTTAAATATTACTTGCACCATGAGTTACATATGGATGAGTGGACATAGATTATACTGAGTAGGATACATGATGGAAAACTATGGATGCAAGACAATGTAGTTGATATTTATGTTGACCTTATTCATGAGGTAACTGGTCTTAGTAAACAAGGTAGTGTACCTATAGGTGAGAAAATGGTAGAGAAGAAAGTTGAAATCTATACTAAAACAGTATACAGTGGAAAGGCTCTGGTGATTAACACCATCAAGAAAGATGATGTGAGATTCTTGAGTAGAATTATTGACTATTCTATTTGTGCAAGCTCAAAGATTGATGAACTTGTAGTAGGATTCATATATGTAGCATATAAGATATGTGTAGAGAAAGAGAAAGTGAATCTTAGTGAAATACTAAGAATGCAACTCTTGAAAATGGTCAAGAGAACAAATAATGGTGTGATTAGGTTCCAGTCATTAATCAATCACATATTATTTCATGTACTTAATAGATTTCCTTACTTATCAATCATAGACATAATGAGTAGTGATAGATGCACAATGGAGAAGATTACAGAGGTATGCAAAAGGTACCCTGCAGACAAGATATTGGACAATGGCAACCTGATAATGAGGACATTTTAGAATGAAATGAAATAGAGATTTAGAATTACACCTAAAATTGTTGACAGATTTAAGGAAGACATTTGTATATTATTTGATATAGATCATACTTATATTCAAGCAATGAAACCTCGGGAAACATTTCTTGATCCCTTGAGCTATGAACTAAATGATGATATAGTAGTTGGTTATATTGATTTGTTGTTGAATTCAGACAAAGATAAAGCAGAATATAGATTTGATACATATGACAAGATCACATAAACAAATCATCAACCAACCTTAAAGAAGGAAAAGCATAAGAAAGTTGAGTCCATAATGAAGAAGGCACTATCAGAAGTCAAAATGAAAGAGAGTGAATCTAAGGCCATAAGACAAACAATGAAGCAAGGTATAGTATCAGTTGTAGAGACATCTTTGGAACAGAGCATTTTGTATGTAGCAGTGTCCAATGTTTAGCCTAGAGAATTGAAAAGAAAATTTGAAAGATTGGTGGAAGTAGTGTCTACCAAGACAAAGAGAGTAAAACAATAGGTTACCGGACCCATAAAAAGATATAAAACATTATTGACAATTGATTCTAGTAATGAAGAAGAAGAGGAACAAGAAAGCAAGCAAGAAAAAAAACTAACACCATCTAAGTAATAAATAGGAAAATCTTGATAACCCTAGAAGCCAAAGATAGAGAAGATCAATACAACTATTGCTAATGAAGGAAACTTTGTTCAGATGAACAAGTTTTATGATTTGTTTAATAGTTTTGAGAAGGATCAAATTGATATATCTACTATGAGATATATCATAGAAAATAATCTAAGTTTGAAGGATATTGAGGGAGTAGTGAACTAGAAAGTCTATGAGAGACTTGTAAATAAGAAGACTCCTACAAGGGAAAAAGATATTGAACTTTAGAAGTCTATGCTTAGAGCTATTTGCAAGACTAATGATGAAGATGAAATCAAAAGATTGTTGAATATCCTTGCACCATACTTAAGGAATAAATTGAGACCATTTCTATTTATGGTTGGTGAAAAGGATAAACTGAGAAATGAGACTATAGCAGCTATCAGTCAAATGATGTCTAAGTCAAAAGCAACATCTCCTCTAGCACCCAAAACCTTGAAACTCTTAATGAGCGGTGACATTATGAAAATTGATCAAACCAATGTTACCATTAACATTAATGATACCAATCCATTTGGTGGTTCCAAACATAATGGAACAAACACCGAGGATATTGAGGACAAGTTGAGACAAATTGAAGAAGAAGAAGAAGAAGAGAGAAGAACAAAAGAAGTAGCAAAAAAACATAGAGAGGATGATACTAAACCATCTAGTTCATCCACTCCACTCTCTCTTTCTAGTTTAGCTACTGATGATGATGATCAAATAGATTTCATCTAATCCTTGACCAATCTTATTGAGAAGAATAGGAAAGTGAAGAGTCTACAAAGAACCTTAATGGAAGTTACAGATAGACTGCACAATACTTTGGCAGTACAGTACACAGAAATAGATCCTGAACAGAGGGCACAAGTAGTGCTAAGATCATTTGTTGAAAGTTGCAAATGCAAAGGCACAGATTTCCAATGATGCTAACTTGTTTAGCACCATCTGTCAAAATATCAAGAATGACTTGGTTAATCTTGATACTTGTACAAAAGAACTTTGAAAATACCAACAAGAAGGGAAAATTTTGTATGTTAATTGTACCTTATCGTTCAAGGTAACTAAAGACATTAATAATTAGATAGAGATAAAGATTAGTGAGCTAGAGGCTTTATCTAGCCAGATCCAGCATCCATCTTGTAAAGTAGATGATTTTGAAGGACAAGTGGCCAATATACACAATGATATCAGGAAACTAGAATTTCAAAAGGAACATATTTTGAAGAGGATATCTAATTTTAGATAATCTATTGCTCTAAAATTATCTTTTGTTGAGAATCAGTTAGAGGAATGTGTCAAGGCCAAGGAAACATATTCCAACCTTTTGTATTTAGATCTAAATGCAGTTGAGATTGCATCACATGCTCTATGTGCAACACTCACATCAACTGAGTCTACCAAGGAAACATAGACTAAGGGTATGGATAGTCTAAAGGCTAATTTTTTTTATTTAATGAAGATCATATCAGTATAAGGAAGGATAGCATTTTTGGATAGTTTTTGGAACATATCTTGACATTTTGACCTTTGTCATTGATGTCAAATGGGAAGAGATACAATGTGAAAATTGTAAATCAAGTAAAGAGAACATAAACGTGTAAAGTATATTTTAAGGGGGAGAATATGTAAAGATGAACAAATTTTAATAGATATTATGTAAGGTGTTATTTATTTTTTGTGGTGTTAAGTTTTTGTCACTTAGCTAATTTTCCCTATTTTGTTGCCATCGATGCCAAAGGGGGATATTATTGACAATTGGCTAATAGAGATATGTAATTTTTGTCATTTATGGAAACATATGATGTACATGTTGATAGGAAACCTTGAAAATAAAGATACTTAATGTTTGGCAATGAGAAAATTGTCTAAGTATAGAATTTGGTTTACAGTAGTGTATTGTTTTGTTTATAACTTGTTTCTGATGTCATAGTATGACTAGAAAATTTACATGGAGATAGCATATATGTTGGTGATGATGTGTATAACCTCAAAAGTTAGTATAGACTATATGGAACAGAGATAATCATGTTTTAGCAAAACAGGATAAAGGAATTAAAGGAAAGAATTGTTTTGTTTACAAAGCAATTACTTGCCCAATCAAGGCCAAAATCCTAGATGTTTAATTTAATTTGGAAAAGTGAATTATGATCTTATCCAACCCAGTAGAAATTTGTGTAAAGGCATGGTATTTATGCAAAGGACATCTTTTGATAAGTTGTGTAGTTGTGTAGTTATAATTGCAAGTGCTATCTTGTAATTGTGATTATATGCAAACTTTTGTGAAAGTGATATATGAAAAGTTTAATATGAGCTATTTGGTGATTCGAGATTGATTTAAAAATCAAAGATCAATCAAGGAAGAAGATACAATACTTATATCTAGTCTAATTACTTGTTTGAGTAGTGAGCTCTGCTTGTGATTGAAAGTGCATGTTTGGGCAATGGGCTCATCTTGCATCTATTGTACCATAACTCCTAATAGGGTTGGAATCTCTTGATAGGGATTTAAAGTCTCCTAATAGGGACTCCTTATACTAAATTTTCTCATTGAATCCTAATAGGGTCCATCCTCTAACAAGGAACTTATATATCAATATATTATCTAGTGGGTATCATCCCCACTGGGGTTTTCTCTTGGCCAAGGTTTCCCTTGTTAACAAAATATGGTGTTATGAGTTATCATGGTGCATTGTTACTATTACTATTCAGCATTACTTTATTTCTTTGTTATGCATGGTTTAAAGTAAGAAATAATATCTAATTGGAGACTAAAGTTTGTAGATTATTGATTCACCCTCTCCCCCCGCCCCAAAAAAAAAAAAAAAAAAATCCCTATTTCTAACAATTTCAATAAGATATTTCAAGTTGAATGTGATGCAAGTGGCAGTACAATAGGACTTGTGTTGAGTAAAGAAGTTAAACCTATTGCTTTCTTTAGTGAGAAGTTGAATGATGCTAAAAGGAAGTATTATGTGTATGATCAAGAATTTTATGGCACTGTTCAAGCCTTGAAGAAGTGGAGACATTAGTTGATTCCTAAGGATTTTGTTTTGTATACTAATCATAAAGATTTATAGTATTTGAGAAGTCAACATAAGCTAAATTAGAGACATATGAAGTAGTTGAGTACTTGCAGAGTTTCACATTTGTGATAAAGCATAAAAGTGGGGTTACCAACTGAGTTGTCGATGCATTAAGAAGAAGATGTTCTTTGTTGACTGAGATGAAGGTTGAAGTTCTTAGTTTTGATAAGATGAAGGAGTTGTATGATACTAACCCTAATTTTTCTAAGGTGTGGAGAGTGTGTAGAGCACCAAATCTATTAGATCAATTGAGTAAGTTTGATGAGTATTTCATTTAATAAGGTATGTTGTTCAAATGAATTCAATTGTGTATACCAAGAAGTTCTATGAGAGATAATTTGATTAAGGAAAAGCATTGTGGTGGATTGGCTGGACATTTGAGAATTGATAAGATATTGAACTTACTAAAGGATAAGTATTATTGGCCACATATGTATAAGGATGTTCAAAAATTTGTAAGGAGTTGTGGAATTTGGCAAGTTGCAAAAGGAGTAAGTTAGAATACTGGATTGTATACACCTATTTTTGTTCCTAAGAAACCTTGGAGTGACATCAGTATGGATTTTGTTCTTGAATTATCTAAGACATCAAGAGGGTACGATTCCATATTTGCTATTATGGATAGATTTCTAAGATGGCACATTACATACCATGTAATAAGAAATTAGATGTTGTGCATGTTGTTGATATTTTCTTCAAAGAGATTGTTAGATTGCATGGATTACCAAGAATTATTATTTCTAATAGAGACAATAAGTTTGTTGGTTACTTTTGGAGAACTTTATCGAAGAAGATGGATAATAAGTTGAAGTTTAGTTCTATATTCCATCTATAGATAGATGGAAAGTCAGAGGATGTGAATAGAAGCTTGGGTAATTCATTGAGATGTTTGGTTGGAGATAAGCTAAGTAATTGGGATATGGTATTGGCACAAGCTAAGTTTTCATATAATAATTTCATGAATAGGAGTACAGGGAAAACACCTTTTGATATTGTTACTAGAATGCAGCCTAGAGGAGTATCAGATTTGAGGGATGTTCCTAGTGAAGAGAAGAGAAGTGTTAAATGGGAAGATTTTTTTGGTTTTATGAAGTCTTTACATGAGGAAGTGAGGTTGAGGTTGGAACAAAGTAATCAGAAGTATAAGGAGAATGTTGATAATTTTAGGAGACATCATGGTTTTGAAGTTGGTGATGAGGTGATGGTTCATTTTAAGAGAGGAAGATTTCCTATTGGAACATATAGTAAGGTAAAAATGAAGAAGTTTGGACCATGTAAGATCTTAAGGAAGTTTGATAGTGGTAATGATTATGAATTTGAGTTACCAGATCACATGGATATATCTCTATATTCAATATTGTTGATTTGTATAAGTATCATGATTTAGATGATGAAGTTGTTGTACCAGATGATTATCCTAAGAAGAAGATTGAAGAAGTTTAACAAATATTGGATCAAAGAGTTGGTAAATGCACAAGAGGAAAAGATTACTATGAATATTTGGTGAAGTGGAAGAATAGGCCAATTGAAGATGCTACATGGATTTCTCAATCTAAGTTGGATTCAGCTCAGGTTGTGACATCTCAATGATTCAGGAGAATCATTTCTTTCAATCCTACTTGTCTAATGCAAGTGCACCTTGGGTTGCCTTGTAATCTTGCTCATTTTTTCTCATTTTTTTAGTTACTATCAAGTGTCAATTACTCTCAAGTTCTTGTTACTATCAAGTCTCAATTACTACCAAGTTCCAATTACTATCAAGTTCTAGTTACTATCGAGTTCAAGTATGTGTCAAGTTATCTAGTGTTGGCTAAGTGTTCTTTCATGTGCCAAGTAAACCTAATATTTTTTGATGTTCACTTCCTTCTTTGACCAAGTTTGTTTGTGATTGGTTCTTTTTTTGAGCCAACTGATGTATTTAATTTGGATTGTGAATTTAATGGTAGGATCTTTTCTTGGGATGTGTAAAGGCCATTTTAAGGTCATCCTTTCTATTATGTAATGATATCAAATCTTCTATAAGCCATGTTGGCAAGTATAAATAGGGGTGTTTAGGTGTAGGTTAGGTATCACTTAGAGAGTTCAAAGAAAATGTTCCTAGAGGAGTGAGTTAAGAGTTGGATCATGGATTTTGAAGTTGTATCTATGTATTTGGTCATAACCTAGAAGGCCTTATAGTTGGACATATATGTTGATGATCGAATGAATCAATAAAAGTGTTTATTGTTCTCTCTCTCCTTGGTGATGTTCTGTGTGTTTACTTTCATTATGTTTACTCGGCAAGACCCTCCTTGCACCACTTTCTGTGAGGTAGGGTTTAGGATCTTGCTAGAATTTGAAGTTTGTGTTACATATTTTATTTTATGAAGATGATGTTGTTTTTTTCTTATTCCATCATGAATTGAGCATCCTGAATAGTTCATATTTGTCTTCTTTATTTTTGGAACCTTTTCTACTTTTGTACTATTGATAACTTGTCATCCTTCACCTTGATCTTCATTTATTGTTTGTTTCAGGGATCATGTATACTTTCTTTCCTCTTGGAGCCATTTTCCACTCTAGTTGCCTAGGTGGATTTTCAAAGACTTCCCTCTACTCTACATGCCTCTATTATTTCCTTCCTTTTTATTTTGTGTAATTTTTCCAAGTTCCCAAAGCAATTTTTGCATTGGATTGGTAGATCTACTATTTTATTCGACCTTGCTATACTACAATCAAGTTTTGTGGTTGAGAGAGTGCTAGTTTTTTGTATTTTCCACCATAATTTGTGCCTTTCAAGATTTCTTTCCCATATTTTTTATTTGGTTTGAGTTGAAATCAAAGTTTGCATAGATTATTTTTTGCTCTACTTTATTTGCAAATTTTGCAAATATTTACAATTCTTGTCTTTAACTGAATGATATGTACTTGCATATTATATAAGATAAGTTATCACATTAAATTAGTGATTATTAATGTTAGTTCACATATCAATGATTAGTATCAAATATAATAAATAGTAAATATCATAAGCGATTGTATGGCGAGCCTTGGACAGAGGCATATGTAATATAGAAGGGAGGCATGTTCAAGAATAGATGTGTTTCCCACATAGGAGGTGTGTCTATTCTTCAAATATCTCCCTATTTATATTTGATTGGGGGAAAGAATGAACAACACTAAAAACATAAAATAACAAATTCTTCTATGATATTTAAATTTTGCTCATTATAATAGTCCAATCTACCAATAAATATAAGTGGCACACAAAATTATGAATTTTGACTTACAAGAATAATTTGAGCAAGTTGTGAGGTTCTAAAATTATTACTAACATAATTTCTACATAATTTATTGACTATTATATTTTAGAGGGATTATGAATATTAAACATATTTGATCTATCAATTTTAACATGGTATCAACGTAGGTTTGAAGAAAAGATCATATCATATTTTTCATTAAAGATTCTTTTCTCTTTTTTTTTGGAAATCACTACACCATTTCAAGATGGTAAATGACATGAAAGTTGAAGATACACTTGAATGTGCTTCAAATTTTGAAGTTTGGAAATTGATAATGATCCCAATACTAAGAAATTGTGACCTAATAATAATTGTGGAAAATTCTCTAAACCTAAGGAAGATAACGAAAAGAGTCAATGGAAAAAGGACAATACTAGAGAAATGGAATTATCAGTGGATGGGATAAAAAATCACCTACTACTAATTATCACAAAGATAGATATTGTATATGATATGCTCAAAGCTCTAGAAGACATGTTTTAAATTAACAACACTAGCAAACTCATTATTCCAAAGAATCAACTCTCTAATAAAAAGATCAATCAAGGAGAGACTATTGTTAGAAACAACTAATGAACTAATGTTATTTTTGAAGATAACTAGTTATAATAAATGAAAGGGAGACATTTTTATGTTGATGAAGAGAAAGGTCATAATAGAGCTATGAATTATATGTAGAAAAATTACATTAGTTGCTATATTGTCATTAATGCCAACTTGCTTGACTATACTAATTTATGTAAGTTACAATCATCTTAATGATGTGATGTTGAATAGATAAGTGGAAGATAAAGTTAGAAGATGCAATGAATAAGTGTTGTTGAGTATGTGGTATTAATTCAATAGGTGATGAATTGGTCTATGGCAAGATAATAATGATTTGATTTTTTTACATGATCTGATGAAGAGTTAAGATAATGTACAAGAAATTTGTATTGGTCGGTAAAGGAAGGTATGAAGTTGCAAAGAGAAAAGAGAAGGAATCAACGAGGTGCACTAACATAGAAATGATGATCAATAAATAATGAAGTCAAAAGTTTAAGTTAGTGAGTCAATGTTAACTGAGAAAGTGCAAAGATAACCAAGAAAGAACAATATTGACTGAGCATAGTTTGACTGAGTGATGTGGTGTTCGAAAAATCTTGAATACAATCTGGTAAAAGAAGAATAATTTGTAAAAAAATTGAATAAATGACAACATTGAATGATGTCCTAAACTATTCTAGAAGATTCTAAGATAAGGACAAAGTTTGGTAGAAATATCAATGACTGGAATAACTAAAGAAACATTAGATGGTTAAGACTTGAAGTGTGTTTAGTGATCCAAGTGAATGCACAAATTTCAAGGATAAAACATTTTCCCAAGTATCTAGATTCAATATATCTAAGATAGAAGGATTAATTGATGATTATGATTAAGTGAAAAAATTAGTCAAGGAGATGAAGTGGCAATGTATATACAAGGAAGAGATAAGAGGGTAAATGTTGTTGGTCAAGTTTGTGATAAAGTGGTGATAAATTTATTGACTAAATTAATAAAACCAAGTAGGTTTGTAGTGTAAAGAGAATATGAATGATGTTGATGTGATGGCTAGTTCGTAAGGAAAGATATGGGCATAATGGAGGTCTAATTGACAAAAGGTAGTTGTTATTTCAAATAAATCATTTAATTGTTGTTCTCTAACCATTGTAGCATAAAATATCTTAATTGAGTAGACTTAATAATCTTTTTATTTCTAAATCCATTTGTATGGTGGCATTCCATTGAATATTTGTAAGACCTTTAGATAGGGAACTCATTAAAGGATGATAAGGTCTAGATGATCTTTGGTGAAAATCCTTTACAGGGTCACACCTAACAATGTGCTTATAACCTTTGAAAGGGTTATCTCATAACCAAGCTCACTTCAAAAGAGTGAAAATATTTCAGGTGAGCACTACCAAGTGGTTTTTACCCTAATTGAGTTTCCATGTTTAAAAGACATGTGGTAATTTGTGGATTAATGTTTTGCATTTTATTATCTATTTTCATATTAGAAACATTATATTAATACAAGTCAGTTAATAAACCTAGTAATCAATAGGAACAGTGAATTTGTTTACCATTTTATAATTGATAAAAGTAATGTGTTTACTAAGTTGATTTATTGATAAGTTGAAGTTGTTATAAGTATGGTGAAATTTTTTAAAGGGCATGTGGATAACTAATTAGTATCAAAGTAAAGGTGCTTGGAGGAATGTGTTTGAAAGACTTGAACTAAAGATTTGAAGATGTATAAGAGAGGTACCAAAGCTTGTTGGGTGATGTGATGCACTCCTATGCCCACAGGTGGTTAATTATGTGGTGTTCCATGTTCACTAACAGTCATGGCTTTTGGTGCAATGGCAAATGGGCCTTACAAGTGGTATCAGAGCTATGGTTTTATTATTTGTAACCCTAGATTGAATCCATGGGAATGCATGAGAGGATAAAAAAGAAAAGGGCAAGATATATGAATGATTTATTGCAAATCTGAGGGTTTTGGATTTGTTGTTATGATGGGATGTTAAAATATTTGGGCATGTGAAATTGTTGGACAAAAAGGATTTTTCGAATGTTTCATTTAAATGAGGGTTTTGGGGGGTAGCTTGCAGAAATGACCTCCTGGGTAAAAATAGACCTCACCATTGGATCTGGGTCGACAGTTCCATAAATTTTGATATATAATATGCCCTAGTTTGGCCATGTTCAGAGGAAATGAAAGAGTTTTTTTGGTTTCAGCCCATGATGGCCGTCAAATTTAATCCTGTCGGAATTTTCATCACTGAAAAAATTTTAAATGAAAAATCGTACTGAAAATGGTAAAAAGACTGTCTTCGTAAAACGGTCATAACTTTCTCTCAAAATATCAAATTTTAGAGTTCTTATAGGCGTTGGAAAGCTAATTCAGAGCACTACAAGATGGTGTAGGTTTGGTTTTGTGATTTTGAAATTTTGTCAGGTTTTAAGAGCCCTAAATTCAGATGTTATTTATTTTGAGCACGAATTAGGGCATAACTTGGGCATACGGAGTCGGATTTTTGACTTCGAGTAGTCAACAGAAAGCTCTTGGAGAGTTCTACACATTGGTTCAGATTTGGTGCAGATTTGGCATGATTTATTTATTGATATATTGATCTGAACAATTTATAAGTATATTTTGACTATGGTAACATTGTGAGTTTATGGCATTGGAGATTTAAGATTTGATGTCATTGTATACTCAGTTCATATTTTAGATTGGTCTCATGATGATATGGTTATTAGTGTTTGGTTTGGATATGCATGATGACTTGTTGGGTCTACAAGTTGTGCAGTGTTGTAAGTGGTCTATACTTATAGGTTGCATTTATAGCTTGGTTATGGGTTGTCTTTGCCCATTGATCTTTCATTATTGATGCATATTCAGATTGGCGGCTTGGATTTGGGTTGTCTATGCCCTGAGTCACATGATTTTCTAATTTTATTCTTCATGTAAAAGGGATGAGATGTTGTTACCAGGGACAATCATGGTGGAAGATTGTGGTTGACTATTTTATGCTGACAGGTTGGACACTTTGAGAGCCAGATGCTCGGTTCATGGATGTGACATGGTGTCATAGATTTTGGCATGACATGATTGGTTATACAGGTACATCCTTGATGTTCATTAGCTTGGATTTTCTGATTTGGTTATGGTGGTATATCTTCTTGGTTGAGGATCATGGTTATTTAGTTTCTTTTGAGGAGCTCATGATGTGCACTTTGAGTTCTTTGATGGTTTGATGCCTTGGTTGATTCTCATGGTTAGAGGATGGGTTTTCATCATTATGTCATGGATAGCATGGATACACGATTTAGTGGGAGCTTGTGACAGTGATGGGGTGACAGTGCAGGATTAGTTCCTAGTTTGGTTTATATCTTCTTGGTTTGGAGAGGATGGATTTTATGATGCTTAGGTTACTTGGTACCATGATTGAGTGGGAGTTGTTGGCATTGATATATTTATTGAGTGTTTGCAGATGTTGGAGGTTTGTCTTAGATCCTATTACTGTAGAAGCATCTTTGACATTTGCATGGTGCACTTGTTATCTTCATGGTGTATGAAGATGGTTAGATCTTGAGGACTCATGGAGTTCTTGGTTATCTTCATGGTATGTGGAGATGGTTCTTCTTGGTATGTGGAGATGGTTTTCTTCATGGTGTGTGGAGATGGTTGCATCTTGAGGACTCACAGTGTTCTTGGCAAAGGTGTGGTTTATGCTTTTATTTAGCATGTTATCCTTGGTATAAGGATGGTTTCATTATTATGTCATGGTATACTCTTGATACGCGTTTAGAGTTGTGACATGTTATGGTGTGTTCATATGGAGCATGTTATCTCTTTAGTTGAGATGGTAAGATCATGTTGTCATGTTTATGTTCCTAAGGCCATGGTTGGAACTTTGACATTGATCTTGGTTTAGTTTCTTGGTATTGAGTACACTGATCATAAGCTAGATACTTCATGATATTGCTATGTAACATTTGGAGTTGGCATGGATTGATTGGTTACAGGTGCTCATGGATACTTAGAGATGGTGGTGATGCTGATTTCTCTTGGATTAGAGAAGTATTTGTTGGGACGGTTGATGGTTTCAATAGAAAGTCCGAGAGGCAGTCACCTGATATGGACTTGAGAGGAGATTGTTCTTAGATGAGTCTTGGTTGGAGACTTGGGTATCTTGATGAGCATTCTCATTCCCCACTCTTGGTCTACTCGGCAGTTTGCTACTTGAGAGGTATAGCCCATTGTCTTTTCTCAGTTGCATTATATTTATGCTTATCTTTCATGGATATGGATCTTGAGCTATGGTACATGAGTTATTTCTGGAGGGTTCATTTGAGAGATGGTTTAGCATTGGTTATCTCCATGTGCATATGTTGTTATGCTGGTTGAGTTTGGGAGATGGTTTTGTATTGGGCATTTTCCTTGGATTAGGAATGGTTATTCCTTGGTTTAGGAATGGTTTTATTGAGTTTGATCTTCTTGTGAGAGGCTTACATCCATGATGAGTTATATGGTATGGTTTGGGTGTTGTTGAGGCTTCTTGTTGGGGTTTTATGGAGGAGATCATACTTGCACAGTTTACATCTAGAGGTGTGTGTAGAAGGACATGATACAGGTTATGATTTGCATGGTTTCTCTGGTCTTGGTTATCTTCCTGGATGTTCAGTTTTGCTTACATTGGATTTGAGATTGGTTAGAGATTGTGATCACTGGTTTGTGCTCATGTATGTCACGTGAGAGATGACATGGTTATTCCTTTATCTCTTTCCTCTGTTGGTTGTTGTGAATTTGGGAGACTATTGGAGACTTGTTATGAGAGTTGTTCTTGCAGGATATTAGTTTATGTATTGTGGATGTCCTTGATACTACATGGATTCACTTCTTTGAGATGTGTTGAGTGGATTGGTTATAGATTTGACATTATCTTTTGCAGTGAGAGCTTCTTGGTATATATGTGGCAGGTATTGCTCTTGAGGCTTGTGATTGCAGGTTACAAATTGGATATGTCGGTGATATGAGATTCACTTGTTATACCTTTGAGGTATGGATAGTTGGATGGGTTTGGCACTTTGCTGTGGGTGTTATTTCAGCTATGGATATTTTGACAACTACGGATACATGTGATTACCTTTGGATTAGGTTTTTGTGCTCATAATTTCAGTTGGTACATGATTTTATGATCTTCTAATGCAACAGGTTGGGTGGTTTTCTCTTTGGATGGCTTCTATGTATGTCCAGTGAGAGTGGCATAATAGGAGGTGAGATCATTCATGTTTGAGATGCTGGATACTTTGATTTTGTTGTGGGTACTAGGATGGAGCACTTGGTGTATTTTTATCCATGATGGTGGATGTGCTGGGAGGGATTGTTCCCTTGTTCATTTATGTGGCTACAGATTGACCCTATGCAATGTATACAACAAGTGGGAGATTTTTGAGATAATGGGTGTTGCACACATTGCATAATATTTTTTATTTTATTATTTTATTTTATTATGTAATGTTGTACCTAGATGGACGTGCAACATGTAAAGATTCCCATGGAATATTCTTGATGAGTTGTATTGTAACATTGTGAAAATATTTCATGTAATTATTTAATATTGGGGAAAAGAATTAAATGCCCAATATTAAATGTGGGGTCAGTGGGTTAGGTAGCACATGGTTTTAGCACATGGTTAATGTAATACCACTTAGTGGTTTTGTGGGACTTGCTACTATATAAGCAGCCACAAGGGTAGTTGTTGTAGAGAGAGAGTAAGAGTGAAAAAGGCAAGAGTCAAGCGGGACAAGGCTTGACAGGTTAGCCAAGGGAGCATTTGTGAAGGTTGGAAGCATGGCATGGGATGTGTGGATTCATGCTTGTTCACATAGTTTTCTCGATTGTGGCTATGGCCATGAAGGCTTCCATGGTTGTACGGCAATGGTAGTTTTGCTGAATAATACATGGTGATGGATGCTTTTGGAGGCTGGGTTTTTTCCTCAATGAGGGTTTCCCAAGGTATATCTTGTGTCACAATTTTATGGGTATGTTGTCTATTCTCTTGCATGTGGATTTTAATTTCATATTTATTTCAGATCTATTATGGGTTATGTGGAAACAGTTATATTCTTTGTTGCCAAGTTTCCTTACAAGTGGTATCAGAGCCTGGTTTTGGCTTGGTCATGGGTTCAAATCTCCCCAGTGCCTTCCCGACCCGCATAAGCACCTGGTATGCGCATCGAGGGGGAGATTTTTGGGTGATGTGATGCGCTCCTCTGCCCACAGGTGGTTAATTATGTGGTGTTCCATGTTCACTAACAGTCATGGCTTTTGGTGCAATGGCAAATGGGCCTTACAAAGCTAAACAAGGAGATCTTCCCATCATGGAAAAGATTGTATCTATCTAGAATCGAAGACTTTGCATTGTTTTACCTAGATAATCAATACATATTGTTGCCTCTTGGTCCTATGACAGTTGTGTATTAAATGAGAGAAAAGAAAGAACACAACTCCCTATAGATAGAAATTTATTCTTCCCTAAATGATGTTGAATTTTATGATATCAAAGATTGTGCTACTACAAAGAAAATGTGGGAAAAAATTACACTTGTGTATGGAGGATATTAGAATGTGTTGAAAGCAAAGGATGAAAGTTTAATAGGAAAGTTTGATGACATGAGAATGTAAGAAGGTGAGAATATTGTGCAATACAATAACCAAATAAAGGAAGTGGTTAATGTTATCAAAGGAGCTAGAGGAACCATAAGTCAAGAATTTGTGGTAAGAAAATTTATTAGAAATCTATTACCTATTTATGTTATTAGATTTTTTGTTATTCAAGACCTAAGATCTATACCTAGTAATGTCATTCCACTTGATACTTTGGTTGGTAGATTGATTACATTTGAGTTAGATAAATTTGATGATTGTGTACCTAAGATTGAAATTGCTTTCAAGTCATCACTAACCATTGGTAGTTCAAGAAAAGAAATGAGCTCACATTGTGAACAAGATGATAGTGACTAGGAATCAAAGGATAAAGATCTATGTTGGAAAGAAGATTACCAGGAGGCAAAGGAAAGTATAAAGGTAAACTACCTTTGATATGTTTTACATGTAACAAAGTTGGTTATACTACATCTAGATGTCCTGATCGGAATAGAAATGAAAGGAATGAAAAAAGAGAGAACAAATACCGAGTACACAAAGATTACAAGGATAAAGGAAAGAAGTCTTGTTACTTGGCAGAAGAGGAGGACACCAAGTATGAGACTGTTGATCAAGATGATGTTGAGGAAGTAGTATTTATTGCAATGAAAGATGATTCTAAAGATTATGAAAGGTATGAAGATGAAAAATCTTGTACTTTACATGTTAGTAAGAATGATGGATTATTGATAGTGGTTGTTCATATCATATGACTAGTGATATTTATAAGTTTGATGAGATTGAACATTATGATGGTGGAACTACTAAACTTGGAAATGATTCCCTATATCCTATTAAAGGAAAGGTTTTTGTAATGATTAATGAAAAGATCATATGTCTAAATTCCTATTAAATGCAAGGACTAAAGTATAATTTGTTGAGTGTGGCTTAATTGAATAATTTAGGCCACCGACTGGAATTTAAAAATAAAAAGGTGAAAATCTATGATGGTGTTGGAAATTTAATTGGTATTGAAGGAAAAACAAGAGGTAACCTATTCTATTTAGATTCTATTGAAGATACGTGCTTGATTGTAAGAATTCAATGTATCTCACTATGGCATAAAAGATATTTTCATGTGAATTTTGACAACATAATCAAGGTCAGTAGAAAGAAAAGCGTGAGAGGTTTACCAAGCTTAAGAAAACCTAATAAAGTGATGTGTAAGCAAATTCAAATTGGTAAAATGACTAATTCAAGTTTAAAAAGTAAGTCTCACTCATCTATTTATGTGCTAGAATTGGTTCTTATTGATCTTTGTGGTCCTATGAAGGTGCAAAGTTATTATGATGATAGATATTTCATACTATTTGTTGATGATTGTTCAAGAATTATATTTGTGATGTTTCTAAAAGAAAATTTTGATGCATTTCAAATATTAAAATGGTATAAGGTAAGAGTTGAGAAACAAATAGGTAAGTCATTAAAATGTATGAGATTGGATAAAGGAGGAGAATTCATGTTTAATGAGTTTACTATCTTTTGTAATGAGAATGTAATTAAGAGACAACTTTCTACATCGAGGATTCCACAACATAATGGAATTGTTGAGAGGAAAATATATATTATTGATTGTGCTAGAATATTGTTGATTGAGAAGGAATTGCATAGATATTCTAGAGAGAGGTTATTTGTACTATTGTCTACACAATAGACTAAGTACATTCAAAAAAAGGTACAAACAAGACACCTTATGAACTCTGGTATAGGAATAAACAAAATGTAAGTTCTTTCAAATTCTTTGGAAGTAGGTTCTATATTCTTAAATATTCTAGGAATGGAAATTTTTATTCAAAAAGTGATGAATGTATATTCCTTGGCTATTCCACTAGAAGAAAAGCATATAAATGTTTGAACAAAGTTAATAACAAAATGATGGAAAGTGCAAATGTGAGAATTGATGAGTTTGCAGAAAAAAATGATGAAGAAAGAAAGAAAGAACTAGAAAATTATTAGAGATTTATCTATGTTCAAGAAGGTTCACCAAGTACTCTACCCGAGCAATAGTCAGAAGTCACCAAGCAATAACACATAGTACCTAAGCAACAACAAGTTACAATCGAGCAACATGTTGAACCCACATTGAGTCGAGAAAATGTTGAACAATAGATAATAGAGCATGTATTAGAAAAACATGTTAGAAGGAATCATTCACCAGATAATGGACTCAAAGATGCAAGAATCTTGAACATGTAAGTAACTTGAGAGACAATAAATGTTTAATTTGTGAATTTGAGCCTAGAAAAGTCAAATGTGCACTTGAGAATGAAGATTGGATTAATGTTATGAATGTAAAGATTACATGCAAATTAGTACTAAGACCCTTGGATAAGAATTTTATTGGCACAAAATAGATTTTTAGAAACATGTTGAATGAGAATGGAGAAGTAACAAGGAATAAAGCAAGCTTGGTATGTAAAGGATGTGCACAAGAAGAAGGAATTGACTATGGTAAGACATTTTCCCCTATTTCTAGATTAAGAGTAAGGATTTTACTTACATATGTTGTTTACAAAGGATTCAAGATTTATCAAATGGATATGAAGTCTACATTTTTAAATGGAATTATGGAAAAAGATGTTTATATTGAGCAACCTAAAGGATTTTTTGATCAAGAATAGAGGAACATGGTATGTAAACTATACAAATATTTATATGAATTAAAGCAAGTGCCTAGAGAATGATATGAAAGACTACATTCATATTTGATGAAAATTAGTTTCATAAGAACTAGTGAGAATAGTAATTTGAACTTGAAAATTGAATCTGATGATAAGATATTGATTGCTGAAATATTTTTTGATGATATTAGATTTGGAGGTCATGAAGTGACATCTAAAACATTTCCTAAAGAAATGTGGGAAATGTTTGAGATTTTTATTTTGGAGAGATCAAATCATTTATTGGATTGAAATTTCAACAAGTAAAGGATGGTATATACATAGCTCAATCCAAGTATATCAAGGAGATCTTGAAGACATTTGACATGGAAGACTCAATACCAATTGGTACACCAATGACCACTGGTTGTAAACTATCAAGGGAGGATGATTCTACTGCTCAGTAAGTGAAACACTTTATAAATATATGATTAGAAAAGTATATTATGTTGTGCATAGAAGACCTAATATTGCTTATGATATGAGTATTGTGGCAAGATCTTCTTTTAATTATAAGAAGACATGCATGATTGTTGTGAAGATAATCTTTAGATATCTAAAAGGAACTATACATTATGGTTTATGTTACAAGAAAGATAAAGATTTTGACTTGAAATTTTATCTTGATGTTGATTTGGTAGGCAATTTTGATTACCAAAAGAGTACAAGTGGTGGAGCTTTCATTCTAGGAGAGATATTGCTGACATGGATAACCAAGAAACAAAGTTTTATTTCACAATCTAATATTGAGGATGAGTATGTTTTTACTATAATCAATTGTTCATACATTATATGGATTAAAAAATTATTAGAAGGTATGCAAGAAGAAGTGACAAATCTTGTAACAATTTATTGTGACAAATCTTGTAACAATTTAATGTGACAATGCAAGTTCTATAAACATTTCAAAGAGCCCAGTGATGAATGCAAAGAAAAAGAATATATCTATCAAGTATCACTATTTGAGAGAGAAGGTTCAAGAAAAATAAGTGAGGCTGGAGTATGTGAAGTCAAAGGAAAAAATTGTTAATATATATACTAATCCATTACCTAAGGATGTCTTTCAATATCTAAAAGGTAAACTAGGGGTCCTTCCCTTATAAAATGTTCACTAGGAGAAAGATGTGTGTTGCATCAATTCATGTTTTATTAGAATATCTATTGGTCAGTTGATGTAGGATTTTTCTCTTTAGGTAGTCCTAAAGTTGTGAGTAAAGTGAAAGATTTTCTAAAATGGAAGTAATTGGTACATGCAAGGTACAAGGTACAACTACATGGAAAATAAATTTGTAGTTACCTTTGGCATTGCTATCAAAGGGGGAGAGAGAATTGTGTGTGGAAGAATTGTATAGTTATGGGAGAGTGTACTATATAGAGAGATGATGAGTTACTTGAATGAATATACTGAGGATTTTCAAAGGGATAAAGTATGAGAATTTTGTATGGGGGAGAATGATAATGAAGAGATGCTAAGACATAATGATTGTTGGAACTACAAATGTGGAACAATTGTTATGTTTTTATTGATGTCAAACCTTATTGATAAGACATTTACTAATAGTGTAGAGTGTCATATCATTTGATTGATGAAAAGGATTTAAAAAGACAAGATCGTGAGATGACCTAGTGAAAGGTTGAGTATAGATGCGAAAGTATGATGGAAGTACAATGGGCACTTGGTAAGTTAGTACTTGGAAAGATAATGTGTTGTTTATTCATTACAATAAGAAAGGAAGAAAGATTAGTTGTGAAGAAACCAAGTATCTGAAGTAGAAGATTAAGGAACTTAAGCACTATTGAGTAGAACAATGTTGGTCAAATATCAGTGTTGGTTGAATAAAAAAGAATGTCAAATGACAAAGAATGTTGAGTGATAGAGAATTTCAAGTGATAGTAAGAACTTAGCTACATAATGTGAATCAAGAAAGAAAATTCAGTGATGACCAAGTGATCTAGTGATGACTGAGCAACAAAATGATGTAGTTATGACTGATTGTCAAAAAACTAACAATTTGAGAAAGAATCAATATTTGTGGCCGAGAAAGTTGAATTCTCAAAATAATCAAAAAAATTTGATGATAAGGAAGGATGAGTTGGATTAGTTGAGCAATCAAAGGCTAAGATTTGAAAAAATTTCTAGAAATTTCAAGAAGGAAGAAGAAGAACATAAGATGGCTAGATTCATTAAATTTGTTGAATTTAATCATAACCCTAAGATCTACGATTATTTGTAAGCAAAAAATGATCAAAATTACCTATTAAAGGAGGCATATGAAATTTTTTTTGTTGGTTATTGAAATCAAATTTTTGAAGGCAAGTAGAGAATAGACTCACAAAGGAGAAGTGTGAATTTTTTGATGTGGGAGATTTCTTAAAGAGCTTCCAAGAAGATCTAAGTTAGTGAGAGAGATGGAGTCCAATCATTGAACCAAGATTGAGCTAAATGGAGATTTGAATTTGTAAAGTGAGTTGTATATTATCATATCAAACCTAGTTGTTACATTCTAATCATTATGGCAATAGAAAAGTTCTTTTTATTAAGGTTGACCTAACAGTCATTTGAAAATCCTTTAACAAGGTAGCATTCTAAGGGAATGTTATAAATTCCTCTAGCAATGCCACTCCTAATAGGGTGATTTAAATACTTTAATATGGTCACATCTAACAATGTGTTTTGTAACCTTAAATAGAGTTGGATCCTAATAGAGCTCACTTCAGAAGAGTGAAAAGTGGTAGCATGTTACTCGGTGTTTTTTCTCAACTTGGGTTTCCACATTAAATATTGGTTTCAAAAATTTTTGTGGATTTTTTTATGTGTTTATGCTACTTACTATTTTAAGTTTGAAGTTTATTATTAACTGTGATATTATTCTGCTAGTTGGCACATATTGAATAGAGAGCAATGGAATCAATAAGTTGAATGGTGATGAAAAACTTTATTTGATATGTTGTTCTAGATTTGAGGATAACTAATTCAACTCCCCCCAACTTAAATTGTTCTAAATGTTCTAAAAATTGGTATCAGAGCATTGGTTCTTATGTGAAAGTTTGAAGGTCTTGAAGCTAAAGATCAAGATGTATAAGAGAGAGGTACCCAAGTTGAGCAAGGAGAACTTCTCGGCATGGAAAAGGCTAATGAAGTTTCATCTATCTAGTATTGGAGTTTCTACACTTTACTATCTGGAGAATGAATATATTGAAGTTCCTATACCTATGATAGTTGAGAAAATAGAAAAGAAGCATGAGCATAAACAAATGATGATTGAGCTCACATCCTCCTTGAGCTATTCTAAATTTGAAGAAGTAAAGGACTATGAAAATGTAAAGTAGGTGTGGGACATATTGGAATTGATCTATGGAGGAGACGCAAATATGTAGAGAGCTAAGGTAAAAATCTTAAGAGTAAATTTGTATGACATAAAGATGAAAAAAGGTAAAAATGTAGCACAATATGTTGGGTGAATCAAAGAAGTAGTGAATAAAATTAGGAGTGCTCATGGTATCATATCTGAGGAAACAATGATCAACAAGGTATCGAGAACCTCACTTCCTATGTATGCTATTAGAGTTCTTGCAATACAAGAACTTAGATGTATACTTGGTAATGATCTAACATTGGATAGTCTAGTGGGTAGACTTACAACTTTTGAGTTGGCTAATTTTGATAATTATACACCTACTAATGTTGAAAGTACTTTCAAAGAAAAACTAACTCTTGATAAATCTAGAGGAAAGAAGAAAAGAAAGCATGTGAATAATGATAGTGAATCAGAAGAAGAACTTGATGAACTTTAGGCATTATTGGCTAAAAGACTACCAAGAGGAAAGGGCAAATACAAAGGTAAACTTCTTATTATCTATTTTACATGTAACAAGATTGGTCATATTGTAGTAAGATGTCCTAATAAAGAAGAAAAGGATGAAAGCAAGGTTAGTAAATATCAAGGAAGGAGAGACAATAGAGATAACCAAGGAAATAGAGACAACAAGGGAAAAGGTAAGAAACCCTATCACATTGTTGAAGAAATCACTAATAGTGACACTAATGAAAATGATGAAGAAGTTGTCTATGTTGCTATGAATGATGAATCTAATGATGAAATATATGAGAAAACTACTTTAATCTCACACAAGAAAGAATGGTAGATGGATAATTCATAGTGTATGTTCACATCACATGATTGGTGATACAAGTCTAATAAGTTGGTACATTATAGTGGAAGTAGTGTCAAGTTTGGAAATGATGCACCATGTAATACAAAAGGTAAAGGATCAATTCTAAGACTAAATGATAAGATCAAATATGATAATGCATATTGGGTTGAAGTTCTAAAACACAACTTGTTGAGTGTTGCACAATTGATTAGTTTAGGTTATAGAGTTGAGTTTCAAAATAGGAAAGAAAAGATCTATAATGCTACTCGTGAACTAATTGGAAGTGGAGAGGAAACCAAAGGTAACTTGTTCTATCTAGACCTATCTAAAGAAACTTTTTGGTTTTCACAATTTGAAGATGTTTGGCTATGGAATAGGAGGTTGTGTCATGTGAACTATGATAATCTTGTTGAGATTATTAAGAAGAAGAGAGTAAGAGGATTTCCAAAACTAAGTAAACCTATCAAGGTGATGTGCAAAATTGTCAATTGGGAAAAATGGTAAAGTCTAGTTTCAATAGAAAAGTTTGCTCTTATGATGATGTTTTGAAATTAGTTCATAATCATTTATGTGTTCCTATTGGAGTGAAAAGATACTATGATGATAATTTTTGTATCTTATTTTTTGATGACTACTCTAGGATGATGACTGTGATGTTTCTTACAAAAATCTAATGATTTTCAAATGTTCAAGTGGTATTTAGCTAGAGTTGAGAAAGAAATAGATAAGATTTTTAAATGCTTGAGATTTGATAGAGAAGGAAAACTTATATCTAAATAATTCAACATATCTTATAATGATAGAGGTATCATAAGGCAGATGTCTGCACCTAGAACTCCACCACATATTAGTATAGCTACAAGAAGGAATAGATCTATGATGGATTGTGCAAGAACACTAATGATGGAAAAGAATGTCTCACAAAAATTATGGAGAGAAGTTGTAAGTTTTGTTGTTTATACCTTGAATCAAGTACAATTGAATAAAGGTACTAATAAAATACCTTTTGAAATTTGGTATGGCCATACACCTAATCTGAATTACTTCAAAGTTTTTGGAAGAAAATTTTATATTTTGAAAGATACTAAGAAAGGTAAACTTGATGCAAAAAGTGATGAAGGCATATTCTTAGGATATTCCATAAGGAGTAAGGTATATAAGTGTTTGAATTCTAACACTAACAAGATTGTGGAAAGTGCAAATATTATAATTGATGAATTTGTGGAAAAGAATGAAGAGGAATTCAATAAGGAACCTAAAGATTACAAAAAAAATTATATATGTTTATGAAGGAGAACCTAGTATCATTCCTAAACCTGAGAGACTAGCTGAAGTGATGTAGATTAAGGGCTCTACTAAGTCTCAATAGAGGATTTTTGTCAAGCAATAGCAACTTGCTGAGTGTTAGATAGTTGAAGTTGACCAACAAATAGTGACTGACGACCATCAAATGGATGAACTTGTGATATTGCTAGAGATACAACAAGAGGGATGTAAAGAGATTGATCATGTTGAACCAACTGAACTACCACAAGAAGTAAGAAGATCTAAACTTGTTCTAGAAAAGTATGCAAGGAGACATCATACACTAGATCAAATCATTAGAGATAAGAATTCAAGAGTTATGACAAGAAACAAATTAAAGAATACTACATGTTTGTTGTGTGATTTTGAACCTAGAATAGTTAAGTATGCACTTGAGAATGAAGATTGGATAAGAGCTATGAATGAGGAAATTGATCAAATTGAAAAGAACAAGCTATGGACACCAATACCTAGACCAAAGAACAAGAATGTGATTAGAAAAAAGTAGGTATTAAGAAACAAGATAAATGAGAAAGGTGAAGTTAAAATGAACAAGGAAAGACTAGTTTGTAAGGGATATGCACAAGAAGAAGGAATTGATTATGGAGAGACTTTTTCTCTAGTTGCAAGGTTGAAAGGAGTAATAACTCTGCTTGCATATGCTACTTACAAATTTTTTAGAGCTTATCAAATGGATGTGAAGTCTACATTTTTTAATGGTATACTAGAAGAAGAAGTCTATATTGAACAACCTAAAGGATTTTTTGAACCTAGCAAAAGACACATGGTATGTAAGTTATGTAAAGTTTTGTATGGTTTTAAGAAATCCCCTAGAGCATGGTATGAAAGGTTACACACTTATTTTGTAAAGATTGGTTTTGCAAGAATTAATGACAATGGCAATTTGTACCTTAAAAGTGAATCTGAGAATAAGGTATTGTTAACTGAAATGTTTGCTGATGATATCATATTTGGAGGACAAGATTCATTGTGTAAAAAAATTGTAGATGATATGAAGAAAGATTTTGAGATGTTAATGTTTGGAGAGATTAAATTCTTTGTTGGTTTACAAGTTTATCAAAAGAAAGGAGGAATATACATTATATAATCAAATTATATCAAGGAGATACTAAAAAAAATTGATATGAAAGATTCAAGACCAGTTGCAACACCTCTAGAAATTGGACACAAACTATCAAAGAATAAGGATTTTGTAGAGGTAAATCAAACATTGTATAGATCAATGATTGGAAAATTTCAATATGTTGTTCATAATAGGCCTAAAATTGCATTAGAAATTGGAATAGTTTCAAGATTATATGCTAATCCTTAGGAGAATCACATGATGGTCATGAAAAGGATAATGAGATATTTGAAAGGCACATAAGACTATGGCTTATGGTACAAGAAGAATGACAAGTTTGAGTTGAAAGTATACATAAATTTTGATTGGGTTGGTAATGTTGATGAGAGAAAAAACACTAGTGGAGGTGAATTCTTTGTAGGAAAGAGGTTGATTTCATGGACAAGCAAGAAGTGAAACTGTATTTCACAATCTATAGTAGAAGCTAAGTATGTTTTTGTAGTAGTGAATTGTTCAAACATTGAATGGATTAAAAAATGATTGAAAGGTATGAAGGAAGAGATTACTAAACCTATAGTGATTTATTGTTACAATACAAGTACTATAAACATTTCAAAGAATCATGTGATGCGTACAAAAGAAAAGCATATTGAGATCAAGTATCATTACTTGAGAGAGTTAGTGCAAGATAAATAAGTGAGGTTTAAATACGTAAACACAAAGGATAAAATAGTTGACATGTTCACTAAGGCACTACCTAAAGAGGTGCATGTAGTTAGAAATAGGTAATACTAAGGGGGGGTGAATGGATATTCTACAATATTTTTCCCACAACTAAATATTGTTAATTACTTTATAACATGCATATGAAAGTAAACTAACAATATTGAACAATAATAATAACCATACACAAAGAGAACTCATAACAATATATTTTTTAAACTAGGGAAACCTTGGACAAGGGAAAATCTTGGTGGGGATGGTACCCACAAAATGATCCACTAAACAAAAGTATCTTGTTAAGGATGTTGACCCTATTACAAGTCTATTAAGTACATATAGTGTCTCGGTCTTTGTAAGAGGACTAGGCCTTGTTAAAGGCCTCAACCCTATTAGGAGTTGGCATTTACAATTATAGAATGTATGCAAGATGAGCTCACTTCCGAAACATGCAATTATACAATACAATTCCTTTATACAAAAAGAGATAGATACAAAAACCTCTTACTGTTTATATCTTCAATATCTGATCTTACTTGCTCTTCACATACCTCTAATTAAACATCAAAATTTGCATCATACAGTTCACATAACACTTTGCATATCGTATACACCTTACTCCCTACTTTGCATAATATGATATTTCCTTAATACCTTTATGTTTCACAAAACTCTACCTAGTCAACCTTCAAGCTTCCACATGCTTAACAAAACAAAAAACCAATTCTTGCTAACTTAGGGTTAACATCTAAAATTTTTTCCCTAATTAGTTAATTAATTATTTTGTGGCCAAAATAATTCCTTCGCCTATAATTTTCCTTTTACCATTGTGCTTTGATCTGCTTTGTTCACTGCCTTTACTGGTGTCTATTGCATAACCCCTTCCATACAATCTATACATACTTTCACACTTGCACACGTTATCATGACACTCTATTCTATATTTATTTAACCATCCACATGCAAATTATCACTTTGTTATCCATACACAACAAAATTGTTACTATGCTGCCAGTGAAATTGTCTGAAACTTAGACAATTTTCTAGGTCTAACTATGAAATCTTTATCAATACATTGTGTCTTCTTGAAATAAGATATATGTTTCCATAAATGAAAACTCCATTACTACACTAACTTGTATTACTTATCCATAATTCCAACAATATCCCCCTTTGGCATTGATGGCAATGTATGGGAAAATTGGCTATGTCCCAAAATGTTGATTAAAAACTTTCTCCAAAATTGGCCTTTACAAAATCTTCAAAATTAAAATTTTGTGGATCATTAAATTTATAACCATATTTCTTTATTACCCCTACTACAATTTAATTAATATAGATAATACTCACCCTTAGTACATACATCATATACTATACACAATTTTCCTTATACTTCTCTCCCCCTTTGACATCAACGCCAATGGTGTCAAAATCTATGTACATGTCAAAATTGTAGTTCTTTACCTCTTCACTATGCTGATAATAGATAAATATCATCTACAAATCTTACCTTCAAGCTCTTTTAGTTCTTCTCCCAAGTGTCTTTCACTCCCTCTGATATGTTGAGGAGAGTGCACAACCCATAGGATGCAAATTCTACTGCATTCAAGTCTGAGTATACAAATTTTTCAAACGATGTCTTTCCTTTCAGAAACTCCTTCACTTTTTGTTCAAGTGTGTTGATCTTCAATGATAGGTATTCTCTCAAGAGTGAGAACCTCTTTGAAATCCATTCTTGATTTAGTTCCATTAGACTTATCTCATCATAAGTCTTACTTATCTATCCTTCAATGTCTTCAATACTGGTACTTGGTTGAATAAGTTGATCTATTAATGCTTTAACTTTTTCATGATTTCTTCTCAGCTCATCATCACTATCCTTAGTGAAATTTAAAAACATAGCACATTTGGCATACAATACCTTTCCTTCTAGCTCACATCTCCTTAGCTCCTTGATATAGGCATCAAGAGCTCCTAGATCATTCTTGATGTTCTGACACATTGTGTCAAACATCTAAGCATCTTGCTTTGCTTATACTTGAACTATTGCCACATTTTACAAGTTGGTGAATTCATCCATAAATGTTTGAATCAATGTCTTAGCTGTGTCCTCTAGATTAGGATCTAATAGTCTTACTCCAAGTATTCCTTGTAACTTTTCAATTACATCCATAAGAGTTTTCTATGAACTCTTCACCTATTTATTTTTGTTGATTATCTTATTTAAAAATGATATCAACTCTGCTTGGTCAACATCATCTAAGCATATTAGAGTTGCAAGGGTAAAAGATGTTCTTGGTGCACTTATCTTCTTATCCTCTTCCTATTTCTTCTTCTTTTCTTCCTCCTCTTTTCTTTTCTTCTCTTCAACTTCTTTCCTTTTCTATTCCTCTACCTCTTTCATCTTTCTCTCATTTTCTTCTTTCTTCTTTTTCTCTTCTTCTTCATTCTTCTTCTTCTCATCTTCTTCCTTCCTCTTCTCTCATCCTCCTTCTTCTTCTTCTCATCTTCGTCTTTCTTCTTCTTCTCTTCTTCCTCCTTTTTTTGTTCCACTTCTTCCTTCTTCTTATTTTCATTCTCTAATTTATTCTTGCTTTTCCCTTTTCTCCTCTTCCTTCTCTTTTTTCTCTTCTTCTTCATCTACTTCTTCTTCAAGGATGGAATCATTGGAGATATTTCCAACAATGCTTGTGTCACGATCCTTAAAAGGATCTTCAGTTGTATCAACTATGACCTTATTTCCACCAATTCTCATAGTGTATGTTCCAATTGTGATCTAGGCTGATGTTTTTGCTACTTTATTTAGGTCTCCCATCATCTTCACAATTAGTTTTTCAGTTTCTTCATTAACCTCTTGGTAGTTTCCTTCCATTATTAGTATAGGACTTTTCTTACTCCTAAGATGAGGTTCTAGACTTTTCATCAAACTTGCCATATGCTCTTCACTATCAACTTGGCATAATTTTCTTATCTAATTTTATCTGATGTTTTTGTCCTCATCAACTACCCTTTTTCTTCTATTAGTCATCCTCTCATAGAGGTCTTTTGGGATATCATCCTTAACACCCTCAAATTTCTTACTAGATAGATTTATATGTCTAATAACAACATTTTCTAGCTCTAATCTATCAATCCCTATATATAAATGATAAAATTTATTCAACTAAACAAATTTTTCATCATTAATTATGGTGTTGTTTACCTTTTCAATCTTAGGCTTCCAGGCCTTCCTTCCTGATTGTGCAAATTCTAATTGCTTCTATGTTTCTTTCTAAGGCACAATTTGACCTTGCACTCTTTTACTAGGTAGTCTAGGCATTATTTCCTTTTGTCTCTTACTAGGTCATGTTACCATTGCCTTCATTATTTTCTTCCTAGAAGAATCAAGTGACTCTTTCTTCACTTCTTCTAGTTAGATTGATCTTCTCTTCACCTCAACCACTTCAACTTCCTTTTCTTTCGGTTCCTTAGTCAATGGAATAGCAAGTGTGATGGCTTCCTACTATGAGACTATTGCATAGGGGGCAATAGGTATTGTTGTAGCAATTGTGGCCACTATCACTCCATCTATTGATCTTGCAAAAGCCAAGGGTGGAATGTACATCATCCCTTGTTGACCAATTTTCCTCATGCCGGTGATTTTTTTCCTTACTACACTTGCTTCCTTAGCTGAGATTCTAGCTTGTGCCATAGTCTTCTTCATAATTGATTCTACTTTCTTCTTTGTTGTCATTTCCAAATATGCTTGGATAGCTCATTAAATCAACTCTTCATATGTTCCTAACCTATCAAACTCCTCATATTTATCTACTTTAAGGATAGTTTGGGAATATATCCTTTTATTTCTTCTTAAATAATTTCATATCCCAAGGGTTCAACATGCAACATCCTCGGCTCTATAGCCTTGATGTATGTAAAATCATTATCCACGATTAAATCAAATGTCCTTTTTGTACTGTTAGAAAGGTTAATCTTCCCTTGGATGTATTAATTGGGATATTCCAAGGATCCCTAAATGTCATTGTTTTTCCTTTATTCCACATGTAAGGACAACTCTTTTTTGTATTTCCTTTAATGAGGAAAATAGATATTCCTCCTTAAGAGGAACTTGACACTTTGCACACACCTTTTATGAATGTGGCATTCATAGAAATGGGAGTTACACATGCAAAGACATGCAACTCCTTTCTCATCTCTTTAAAAGAGGTGCTTCTCTCTCTCATTTTCATCTAGTCTCCATTATTCACATCAAGTTTTTGATGCTATTATGAATGAGCTATTTTGTTGTATTTCTTCTCTCTCTCTTTCTCATTCTTAGGCTTTTGCCTCATTCATAATACTCACAAGGGGTTTTCTTTGCTTTCCCCTTATCAAATCCCTTCTCTTGTGTTGCTTATCTTTGGTATTGCTCCATTGATCTTGTATCATTTGTATGGTAAAACTCTTCTTGCTCTCTTGGATTAAATCTATTATTTCATGCTATTTCATTTTATCATATTTTATCATTTCAATCACTTTTTCTAACATGTACTTCTTTGTCATAGGGGGTGGAATTTTTAACCTTTCCCTCATCTCTATCTGATATGTCTTCACTATCAGATTTGCACTGTCATTTACCTTCTCTATAAGGTATTTGTTATAAACTTTAGATATCTTTTCCACTGTGCTCCTATCACTGCTCATTATAGTTGATGCTTGCATGAATGGAAATCTTTTGACTAGGTGGAAAAACATGTGAGTAAACAAAGATTAGAATCTGAACTAACTTTTTTTAACTATCTTTATCTTCTCTAGGTTCTCTATTAACTATACTCTTAGGATCTCACACAAATTAACCTTTTCGTTGTCAACACAGATCTTGTAAGTTTCTTGTACAAAACTAGTTGCCATATCATCTTCTCTATAGTTGTAGCATAACCTTGTTGCTATGATTTTGCTCAAAAATATGACATCATGCTACATGATTTTTCTTATCATAATGCCTCTACCATTGTATACATATTTGGTGTTGTCAAGCATTAACTTCTTGACATTCTTCTCTTAAATATTGCCCTCATTGCATAATCCAATTACCTCATGTATAATGTTAGCATAGATTTCAACCACATTATCTCCTAACCAAGACTTACCATCATGAATTCTTCTTAATATTATCTAGGTCCATTCTTCATTATCAAACTCATAATAAAATAGAAACTTAACTAGTTAATTATCCTTCAAGTATGCATATATGTGTTCATATCTCATGTATTAATTGTAAATATGATCAAATTCCTCGAAGATTTTTTCTTTACCTGCATTCTCAAATTTTCTTCTTAGTTAACTACCCACATCTTTTAGATGAATGACTTTCTCAAGCATTATTGACAATGTGGTGCTAGGATTGTCAATCACATACTTAATAGGGTTTATCTTCATTTTAGGTTTGGCTTCATCTTCCACATTATGAACTAAGGACTTATCCATCTCTATGCTTGAATTATTAATGCAATTCACATATTAAATCCTTGCTCAAGAATAAAATACCTCATTTAAATGCATAACTAGGGTTTCTTGTTCTTCACACTTGAAAACTCTTCAAATCTCCTTCAATTATGTTGTCAAATTGCTCTTGATTGCTCCTTAACTCTTCGCATGGTTGAAGAATACTCATAATCTTTCTCGTATGATTTATATCTTTTCAAAATACTCTTCACATTAATTGCGCAACTACTCAATCCACAAAAAAATTGTAAACTTGTTTTCATTTGTATGCCTTCATGTGGTATTCAAATGACATGTGCTCTTGATCATACCTTCCTCTTGACTTGTTTTACCACATACTAACTTCACAATTTCCAACTTTATTTATAACTCTTTTTTCATCTATCTAGTTCTCTATCTTCAATAGATAAATGCTTAATTTAAATAGGATGAATCACATATAATTGTTGACTTCAATATTTCATTAGGTGTATCAAAATATTGTTCTTCCAATATATGTGAGCTTGATGGATCTTTTTCTTTAACAAATACCTCTTTGAATTCTTCAACATGTTCTCTGAGTTCATATTTCTGACTATTGTTGTTGTTATTGTTCCTTATAACATTTTTGGAATTGTTCCTTTTGAAATTTGAATTCATGTTGATGTTCCTCATATACATTGTGCAAAATCTTGCAATGTGACCAAATTTGTTTCATAACTAACATATAGGTGTACTCCTTCTCTAATTAGGTCCACTCTAATTGATTGGTGCTATGAAATTCCTAGAAATGTATCCAAAGTTGTTGCACTTGTAACACATAGTGTTACTTATTGTACCATTATCTCTTTCTCCTTCATTAGATCTGCTTGTGGATCTCCTTCTTTCATTTCCTATAGGGTTAGTATCCCTAAACATTCTACTATTGCTATTATTAGTATCAAACTTAGGTTTGTTACAATCAATTGCTTTATGACAAAAACCATGACAATTATAATAATAGAAATTAGTAATAGGTTTGAATGAATTACTTGTACAATCTATCTTCATATGACCAACTTCATTACATATAAAGCATCTACCTTTGATTTCATTCCTTACCTCCTTAGGTGGTTCATATTGCTCTATTTTCTTAAGTTCATAACATTTCTTAGGTTTACTTACTTGCTCAACTTCTTTAGGTACTTCTTTAGATTAACTTGGTTCAATCTCATTCTAATCATTCATCAAAATTTACATCATACAATTTGCATAACACCTTACTCCCTACTTCACATACACCTTACTTCCTACTTCACATAATATGATCTTTCCTTTATGCCTTTATATTTCACTTGATATTCTTTTGTTCACCTTTTTTTAAAACCTCTTTTCAGACCATTCTAACAGTTTTGCATTAGTATCAAGGTCTTTATTCTATACCTAGTCCACTATACTGGATAATTGCTCCATAATAAGCTTGGTTTCATCAAGTACCTACAAGCTAAATGCATCTAGAAAGATGTCTTTAATCTCAATCAATGCTTGCCTTTGTTTATACTCATTTTTGAGTATCTCTTATTTCTTTTTCTTTTCAAGTACCTCTTGCACTTCATTTATCTTATCTATGTTCATAGTTTCATAGTCATAATTGGGAATGACTATGTCCTCATCTAGTGCAGGGTCTCCATAGTGAAGTACCCTTGCAACCTCCGTAGAGCTTGAGCCTAGTGCTAAAATTTTAAGTGGTATTGCTTCAATGCTCAACTTTTGAGATGTTCTAGTTGGAGTCCCTATTGTAGGAAAATTTATAAATGTTTGTATTGCCTCTTGCTCCTTCTCCTTAGGACTTTCCTTGTATTCTTCAGATCTTTCCTTATCAATTAATTTGATCTATGGGGGTGCACCTTGTTCTTGTGTTGTAGAGATAGAGATATCCATTTGTCCTGTTTGATCCTTTACTGGCTCCTTGGTAGTTGTTGTGACTGGTATTGTGGAGTCAACCTTCATTGATGTATCATGTGTAGCTTACTCTTGGGGTTGTCCACTTATAGCTATTGGGATATGAGAAGGTGGTTCTTGTGGATTTACCTTATCCCTTATGATATCAGCTATAGCTTTTTGTAGTTCTTCCACACTCGCCAAGACTAGATTTTTACATAATTGAACTTGTAGTGTAGTCTAGTGAAGAATCTTTTTAAGATCCTCTCCAATTAGTGGATTTATGTTCTAACTAGAATTTTTAGGAACATCTTGTACAATTACTATATTTTTAGGTGTGGGAGTTACATGTGGAGGACTTGGTGGTGGAAATTGTTTGTCTTATACACTCTGTTCTTGTTGTTGCTCCTCAGCAATTGCTATATCGTCTTTTTATGTCTCCTTCTCCACTTTTTCATCTTCCTTTTCTTTTTCACCTTCTTCCTACTTATCATTGTCCTCTTCTTTTTCATTTTTTCTTCCCTCAAAGGGATCTGCCTCTCCTTCTTTCACAGTTGTGAGGCCATAGATTAACTTCCACATTTGAGTGGACTTTTTCACAACATCCTTAATCTTGTTTTGTAGAATACTAAAGGCTCTATACTTGGGTGCAAATTTTCTCCCATGCTTCTTGTTTTCCTTGCTAATTTTCCCTTTAGTAAGTTTAGGCATTACTCGATCCAATGTTGACTCTCTTATTTCTTTTTCCATATTGAGGCAATAATGCTATTTATTTTCTACAATAGAATATAAATCCTTAGGCATTGAATTGTTAAGTTCAAGTAGAGTGTTCTTGAACTTTGCCATCATGGTGTATACTGACTCTTCAACCATGTTCTATTCCTCTCTATTCAACTTATTAAAATCAATACCTTTTAAACCTAAAAAGTCTACATTATCCCTAATGTTATCACATATGTTTTCTAAATCAAACTTAGTGGTGTGACTTACCACTCTGAATTGGTTGTTGTCATCAAATTTTTGTTTTCTCTTCATTTGATTCAGGAGGTGCAACATATTTTCTTCTCAACTTCTTCTAGGCTAGACCTTCCTATTCAGTAGCCTTCTTCTTTTCTAGCTTCTTAGCCTTCTTTGATGTGGCTCTTATACTGGCCCTTATGGTAGGCTTTGCTAGGCTAGGCTTAGCAACTTTCTTGGGCTTGGCAGCTGGTTTTGTGGAGGCTTTTCTTTTCTTTTCCTCTGGCTTGGTATGTGCCTCCTCAGTTTCATCTTCCTCCTCAGCACCTTATACCTCTTTTGCATCTTCTCCCATGCCTTAAGTCAATGCAAGTGGCTCTTGATCCTACGCTTCTTCATCCTCATCTTCCTCTTCATCATCCTCATCACCTTTTGTTGTACCTTCACCAAATCTAGCCTTAAGCTTTATCACCAATCTATCTTTTTGCTTTACGGTTGAAGTAGTCTTCAACTCCATTTCAACTTTGGACTTCACGACATCATAAGTGCCAAAAGATTTTGCACTTTTATCAATATCTTTTGCTAGCAATGTTGTGATTTTTGTTGATGCCTCATCAATATTGATTTCATATCCAAGTTGCCTTAGTCATCTCACCCTTGGTACTGCTACTTGGATGTATGTGAAATCAATGTCTACTAAGAAACAAATGTCATTGATGTGTTGTTCAACAAGAGAGATGGGTATCCTAAGTCTCTATTTCATTGACTTCTTGAAGTCTTCAAAGTAGCTAGTCATTATAGTTTCAAAATTTGCCCCCATCTGCTCTATGTATTCATTAACCTGTACTAATATTGACTTGTTTGTTTTCCAACTTACCTTTCCAAAAGAGGAGAATTCGTTCTAAACATAGAAAAATAAAAATATCAAAATTGCTCCAAATTTGCATTGGGCACCCTTGGACCTTCTTATGGCTCCCAAATTCTCCATAATCTATTCTAATTGCAATTCAGCTAGATCATAAGTATGATCCTTCTTAACAATTTTGTATCCCATGTCTACTGCAATACAAGATACACTATTGAGTCAGCTTGACTGGTAGAATTTATGAGATATGACCCTAACAGCAAATTCTACAAGAGGATCTTTGATGGTGTCAATTGTCATCCCTCTCTTGTTCCACTTTGCCCCAGTGTTCTTCTTTATGGCTTCTTTAGAATCACTCCTTAGGGTCTTTGGCCATTCTAGGGTTGGGTACCCAGTTACTCTATGTATAATTCTTTTAGATAGTTTAATGGGTCCATCTTCCAACCATAGGCATCCATCATAGATTCTACTTAATACAATTCTTACCCATTCTATTTTAAATAATGTAGGAAAATCTAGGGCAAAAACTCTTCCTTCAATACCCCATTCTCACAAAGTTTATCATATGCTTCCTGAATCTCCATGTCACCTATTACACCTATTTTGTAGTTATAACAGCTTCTAACATCTTGCACCATCACAACTTTAGGTGGAATAATGGATAAAGCTCCAGCAAGGTCATTTTTGTATGCAACTTCAGGGATTGGTCTGAAATTTGGTTGTTTAACTTCATTACTAACCAATTGGACCCCAAACAACTCCTTGTCCTGGGTTTTCCTAGAGCTAGATGTCATTTCTTCAAACTAGGGTTTTGAGACATAAAAATTGCTTAACTACATAGCTCGACACTAGTGTAAATACCTTGAATTGATGAAATGATGTTGAATCTTGGTTGGAATCTTTGCAAAAGCATCAATCTCTACTTGGAAATTATTTCTACACTCTTCTTTCTCTTGCTTTATGTTCGTGATAATGAAAAATGATTGAAAACTTGACCTTATACCTTTCATTTCTTAGCATTTAATGCTGAGTGCATATACAGTTGTCCACTCTGCTCCTTATGCAATTCTATTTCACTCAGCTTCCATTGATTTTCCAACACTCGGCATTCACTAAAGTTTCCCTTACTCAACTTCAATAGGAATTTCCCTTCACTCGGCATCCACTATTAACTTAGCTTCTACTGACTTTGGAAAACAACTCAACATCTGAAGGCAACCTTCCTTACTCGGCAACAATGTGAAGATTGTGAAGATTTAACTTTGCATCTTTATTCATGCTGATCTATCCTTTTCAATATCGGTTTAGTCTTGGAACTACTGTATGATAAAGCATTGTATATCAGTTCCTGATACCTTTTTTTACTTAATTGGATGAAGTGTAACCACTTGACCTTTTGGGTGAAGTGATCCCTCCATTTGATGTGCTACTTCCGTCTCTTTTCTTCCATATCTTATTCATCTCTCCTCTAACATGCTCGACATCTACCTTACCTTTTCCTTTGTTTGAGTTAGAGTTAGGTGCCTCTGTCCTTGTTGGGTAGTGCTTGCTTATGTGACCAGTCTTCAAACAACTGAAGCATGTAGTTTGGCAAAACCATCTACTATAGCTTCCACTAAAATGTGTTCTTATGCAATTTTCAGGGATGCGTCCATACTCTTGACAGTAGTGACAGCTATGCCTAGTATTGTAGTCCTAATTATAGTGATGTTCATGATTATTTGTCTTTGCTGGTTGGTTTGGTGTCCACATAGGCTTTTTCTTGCATTCAAAAGCTTTGTGTCCATACTTCTTGCAATTGTAGCAGTGACCTTCAAATCTTCGTGTCCTGATGGTTGTAGTCCTATAGTCATGTGCCTGATGACCTTGCTTATTGCACTTGTGACAGTGACCCATGTTTTTAGGTTTGTCATGTTGATTAGCATTCTTGCTACTGCACACATTAGAGGTATGTCCCTCTTTACCACAAAAATGACAAGTGGGTTTTGTTTTCTTGCCTTTGTTATTTCTTTCTTCTACAGTCTTAGATGGCTCTCCTTTTTTAGTGCTGGTGTATCCTAGTCCTTATGTGTATTTACTAGATCTTGGTGATTTCTTTGGCTATTTAAAGTACTTGATAGCTTCATTAGGTTTGTTGAAGCTCTCTACAATTTCCTTTTCTCTTCTCAAGTCATTTTGCAATTGTTCATTTTGCATTTTTAGTTTTGAGATCTTAATGTCCTTGACATTCAGCTCATGATGGGCATTCATCATTTGTCTTAGGGTGTCTAGCTACATGTTGGAAACTCTTGCAAGCTCAATTGACTTTTCCTCTAGTCTGTTGGCAATGTTTCTCTTGTCATCTTCTATCATATCTTTATCTTCAATAGCTCATTTCTTCTATTTAGTCACTTCACAAAGCATCATGGCTTGTGATTCTTGTTCAATCTTGAGAGTTCTAATCTCTTCTACTTGAGCTCTATTCTTCTCCATCAGGTCTGCAATTGCTGCATCAAACTCCTTAGAATCTCCATTGGCAAATACTTTTGGGGTGTCAATCTCCTTGTACTGTGTATCATTCTTAGCTATGGCAATTTCTTTTCTTCTCTTAAGGGATTTCCTCAGTTCTTCCCTAGCTTCTTCCATAGAATGTAAAATGAGATGTATTTCAATTTCCTAGTTTTCTATAATCTTCCCAAGCTTGTAGAGCTCCATTTCTAGATCTTTTCTTCAAGCTATCAGGCTTTTCCTTGTAAGAACTTGGCTCTGATACCAATTGTTAGAATTTACAAGTGGGAAGAATACTTCTAAGAGGGGGGGTGAATTAGAAGTACCAAACTTTAAGCTATAAAAATTTTAACTAAAACCAATACATGCATGAAACATTTCTAATTAACATAAAGTAAAGGCATGCATGAAAATAGACAACACAATATTTGATCACCCAAAACCCCTCCAAAATGAGAAGGTAAAATTGGGGTGGGGATGACACCCACAACTTATCACTGCAGCAATATGTAACTTATCAAGGTTACAAAGTTTGACCATCATCAATGGTCTGCCTTGTGAGAGGTCTGCCCTATTAAAGGCTCCAACACCTTGTTAATGGTGTACCTATCTAAAGGATTTTACAAACATTCACTTGGAATGTCACCATGTTAAAGGATTTAAAAAATGGTTGTTAAACCAACCTATCTCCATAGGATTTTCATTCTCCTAATACAATGGCTAGAAAGTATAGTAGAATGTGTTGACCTGATAACTTACAATCTTTAATTTTTGATTTCAGATTGATGTTCATTCTATTCTGATCTAATCCTCATTGATTTGATATGATTATGTTTGAAGTGTCAATACTATGTTCTGTTAACTATTATTGCAATGTTGTCCTTCTTCTAAGTCTTTTCACCCCTTTCACTTCCTTCAAACTTTGCTAGTATTCTCTAATTGCTTGCATTCTCTTCTCACATACTCTCTCATACATTCCCATACATTTTTGAATTATAGGGTTTTGACCTCCTTGAAAAGGTTTCATGACTTAGGGTTAGGTATGAATATATGATTAAGATTCATCCATCTTTCCTGCTCAAATCTTTCCATTTTTTTGATTGGCTTCATGTTGATTTTATAGGGAATTGAATAGATTCAATCTTATCTTTTAATCCTTCGAGATTCATCATATATCAGCTCAAAAATGGTTTACATCTTAGTTTGTGAGGGCACAAACTCTCATGTTGATTCTGTGTTACTCAACACTTATTGATTACTAATGCTTGGCACATATAGAGATTCTATCTTGCTCCACACCTATAGAAATTTTGTCTTGCTTAGCACCTATAGAAATTTTATCTTTCTAGGCACCTATAGTTTACTCGACACATATACTAGCTTAGCACCTATTACTCACTCGACAGTTGAAACTTGCTCGGCACCTATAGTTTACTCAACACTTGTTAAATTTCTAGCTTGGCAGATACTATAACTCGACATCTATATTATACTCAGCATCAACTAAGAAAATTTCTTGAGTGTTTTGACACTCAATTTTCAAAACTAATCTAAGACCAACAAAAATGATCCACTAAACAAAAGTAACATGTTAAGGATGTTGACCCTATTAGGAGTCTATTAAGTACTTATAGTGTCTCAGTCCTTGTTAGAGGACTAGGACCTATTAAAAGCCTCAACCATATTAGGAGTTAGTATTTATAATTACAAAATTTATACAAAATGAGCTCACTTCCCAAGCATGCAACTATATAATACAATTCCTTTATGCAAAAAGAGATAGATACAAAAACCTCTTACTATTGATATCTTCAATAATTGATCTTACTTTTGTTTCTCTTCACATACCTCTGATCATTCATCAAAATTTACATCATACAGTTTGCATAACACTTTGTATATCATATACACCTTACTCCCTACTTCACGTAATATGATCTTTCCTTTATACCTTTATGTTTCATAAAACTCTGTCCAACCGGCCTTCAAGCTTCCACATGCTTGGAAAAACACAAAACCAATTCTTGATAACTTAGGGTTAATATCTAGGATGTCATCCCTAATTATTTAAGTAATTATTTCATGGCCAAAATAATTCCTTAACCTATAATTTTCCTTTTACCATTATGCTATGTTCTGCTATGTTCAATGTCTTTACTAGTGTTTATTGCATAACTTATTCCATACAATTTGTATAGACTTGTGCACTTGCATACATCATCATGACACTCTACTCTATATTTCCTTAAGCATGTACATGACAAATTATCACTCTATCATCTGTACATAACAAAATCTTGTGTTGCTAATGAAATTGTCTAATACTTAGGAAATTTTCTATATCTAACTGTGAAATCTTTATCTATGTATTGTGTCTTCTTGACATAAGATATATGTTACCATGAATGAAAAATCCATTACTATACTATCTTGTCTTACTTATCCATATTTCCAACACATGTATACGTAAGAGGCAAGTTAGGGGTCATTCCCCTATCTGAAACAAACTAAGAAGAGATATAGTATTGCATCAAATGTTATTATTAGAATATCTTACATATTGATGCAAGAGATCACACTTTAAGATCTGCCTAAAGCTATGGATTAATGTGAAGTAGTGAGTAGAGCTGAAAAAAAGTTGTTACCTAATGATAGAGGAAGAAATATGATAGATCAAACACGGATGATATTTACATAAAAATAGAAATGTCTAATAGTGAACCTAATATGATGACTAAAATGTCTTTGGAATTATTGTCAAAGAGGGAAAGAAAGATAAGAAAGTAGTGAAATAGAGGGAGAAATAGATGTGGTAGTTACCATGGTTATTTGATGAGAGAAATCTATGAGAAAGAGGGAGTGATAAACAAGATGATGAGAATATGAGACATGATACTTGAGTTGATGAGAATAAGAATGAAACTAAGAAAGAGAGAACATAGACATAAAGGGATCTAAGCAATAAAACACTTGAGATGTTGGTTACTTTTTGGATTGTATGGTAACTTAGAAGATGTTTCATTTCGAAGATGTTTCCATCAATGCCAAAGAGGGAGATTATTGGAACTACAAATATGGAACAATTGCTATATTGTCATTGATGTCAAACCTTACCAATAAGACATTTGCTAACTATGTAGAGTGCCAGATCACTTGATTGATAAAGAGGATTTGGAAAGAAAAGATCATGAGATGACTTAGTGAAAGGTAGAGTTAAGATGTGAAAGTGTGATGGAACTAAAATGGGCACTTGATAAGTTAGCACTTGGCAAGATAATGTGTTGTTTATTCATTACAAAAAGAAAGTAAGACAGATCAGTTGTGAAGCAACCAAGTATATGAAGCATAAGATTAAGGAACTTAAGCATTTTGAAGCAAAACAATGTTGGTTAAATATCAGTGTTGGCTGAGTGACAAAGAATGTCAAGTAACAATAATGACCAAATTACGTAGTATGAACCAAGCAAGAAAATTTAGTGATGATCAAGTTATCCAGTGATGAACAAGCTGCAGAACATGGTTATGATCGAATGTCACCAAACTAATAGTTTGAGAAAGGATCAAGATTTGTGGCCGACATAGTTGAATTCTTGAAATAATAAAAATGTGTTGACAATAATGATGTATGAGATGGATTATTTAATACATGGAAAGGATTAGTTGAGTGATCAAAGGCTAAAATTTGAAGAAACTTCTAGAAATTTCATCAATGAAGAAGAAGAACAAAAGATGGCTAGATTCATTGAATTTCTTGAATCTAATCATAACCCTAAGATCTATGGTTATGTTTAAGCAGAAAAAGATCAAATCTACCTATTTAAGGAGGCATATGAGATCTTTTATGTTGGCTATTGGACTATAATTTGTGAAGGCAAGTGGAGAACAGACTTGCAAAGGAAAAATGTGACATTTATGATGTGGGAGATTGCTTGAAGATTTTCCAAGCATATCTAAGTTGTTGAGAGAGATGGATTCCATTTGATGAACCATGAGTGAGCTAAATGGGGATTTAAATTTTCAAAGTGAGTTATATGTTATTAGATCAAATCTAGTTGTTACTTTCTAATCATTGTGGTAGTAGTAAAATCCTTTTAAGGTTTACCTAATAGTCATTTGTAAATCCTTTAACAATATGAGATTCTAAGGGAATGTTCTAAAGTCCTCTAACAAGGCCACTCGTAATAGGGTTATTTAAATAGGGTCACCCCTAATAGTGTGTTTTGTAACCTTTAATAGGGTTGGATCCTAATAGAGCTCACTTCAAAAGAGTGAAAAGTGGCAGCATGTTACTTGGTGGTTTTTCCCAAATTGGTTTTCCACGTCAAATACTGGTGTCAAACATTTATGTGGATTTTTTTTATGTGTTTATGCTACTTACTATTTTAAGTTTAAAGTTTATTGTTAATTGTAATGTGTTTATTCTTCAATGAAGCAGCAGTAGGAAGGCTCTGATACCATGTTGGAGTTGATGAAATCCAACTCCAAAGATGCCCAAGATCACCTGCATGTGAAAACCTGTTAAAGGGAAGCCAAGGAGAGAAGAGAGTGGAGCAAGGGAAAAATCCTAAATGAACATGAGAGACAACAAGTATGCAAACACAAGAAAATATGTATTTACAATATGCAAGAAGTGATTTTGTTATGAAAATACAAAGAGGGAGCCTGAATATAAAGAGCTCTAGGAATCTTCCAGAATGAGCTAGAAGATGCTAGGAGATAAGTGTGATAGCTAAGCATACATCCACATAAGGTGGAAAGTCCTCGAACAATGTGAGAGGATAACTATGACTTAGGAGAGAACAAAATCTCGTATTGTCAACAACTTATAACCAACTTCTAGACTACAACTAATTAATAAATGCATTTACCTAAGTAAGCTTAAGTAAATAAAATAAATAATTAGTAAATTAATTATTTACTCTAACACCCCCCCCTTAAGTGCAACTTAGGAAAATGTCTTAAGCTCACAAAACTAAGAAATGCAGAATGCATAATGAGTCCTAGAAACGAGGCCATGTTAGGTACCCATGTACAAAATAGTAAAATGAAAACTCTATAAATGGGGAAAGAGAGAAAACCATGTGAGAAAAACCCTCCCCAAAAAAGAGGTAACCTAGTGAAGAACTGAAGAAGCCTCCAACTAGGGAATGTCTCCAAAATAGGAACAAAGAGTGATCATGAAGAGCATCACTGAAGCATGAAGAAGCCACAAATCTTCCAAATTGTTGATTTGAAGAACCTCCATGGAAGAAGAAGGCATGAATCGAGTGTTTCTATATGGTAGATGATCCATCTCTCTGAAATGCATAGGTAGCCAGCCATTGCAATTGTCTTGTACATAGGATCAACCACTAAATACATAGTTCACACTAACAAACCATTGAACCATGGATGCATTAGAACAACAGCATAACCCCCCCTTAATGTAGACGAGGTGTGATGATAGGCAACTAAGAAGGTGGGCCAAAGTCTCCTGCAAATGAACCAAGAACAATGAGAGAGGGAAAGAGGTACAAACACCCATAAAGACACGGTCAAACTAACTTTGCATGGGCTAATGTCATGGAAGGGACACTCACTTGACAAAGGGAGAATGCCTAAAATAGCAAACAACTATCCCCCCCATGGTGCTTTATAAAAATAGTGCATGTACAACTGACTCAAAACAACATTCATGAGCCCCAAAATGCAAGAGTGGCACTTTATCTTAGTGTGATACAAAAAAGTGCTTCAAAATGATAACTACAATGATCAAAACTAAAAACAAGCTAATACAAAACATAGTACAACCTAAAACAAAGGAAATCATGCCAGAAAAATTATCCTCGAGCCTTAAACACTCAAGATATCCACCATGCCAAAAATATGATAGAAAGAGCATGGGCCAAAAACTAAGTAAAAGGACCACATTTTTGAAAAGGTGACAGAACCATCTTTCCATAAATATAAAGTTTTCAAAAAATTGACATGGGACACAAAAGATATCCTTGTTAGAGTCGAAAAGAGAACTTTAGACTTCAACTAAAAAAATGGGTAATAAAAAAGCATCAAAACCTTAAAATACCTATACCAATGTCTTCTTCTTGGAACTAGCTTTCTGGCACTTCTTTTGGATCGAAAAAATACCTCTGTATGCTCAAGTTATGGCCAAAAAACCAAGAGCAGATCAAAAAGACCTAGAAGGAGAGTGCAAGGTGGTCTGATGATGCAGCACTAACATCATGCTGATGGCAGCAAGTCACTGACATAAATTTGATGGCCTACAACCAATCAATGCAAAAAAAGATGCCACGTGGCAACCACCTAGCAAAATCTGACTTGGCAGGGGTGATGTGGTAGGTCCATGTGACAAGGTGCCATGTGGCACCCAGGCCACGTGTCAACCCTACACGTTGCCAAGTGGCAAAAGTTGCAGACTGGGCGTTGACTGTGCCTCAAAAATTTGACTGGGCTACTGTTGACTGGATGCAACCACTATTATGCTGTCGAAGTAGAGCGGAGTTGTCCTAGAGTGGTGGAGTGGTGGAGCGGCGACTTCAGGCGATGCTGGAGTGGCATTACAGGTGAAGTGGCAGGTGGGTGGTGCTGCCTATGGCCACCACTACGGGCTGGACTCAGGTGGCTACTCAATGGTGCACAGGCTGCGTGGTGGTGGTGTGGCAGTGGCTACTAAGCAGCGTGCCCTGCAACAATTTTTTTTTTTTTAAAAATTATAAAATCATCCATACAGTTCATATGGAAGCCCTGCAACAACAAAAAAATTTCCTCTCGGAGCTTTGTCTCCAAAAATAACAAGTTTTATATGAATCCTAACTGCAAATGGCCTTTCGGATCCAATGGCAGTGTCTGTTTGGGCTGAAAGTGCTCTAAAATTTTTCTAATCCCCTGATTTGAAAAAAAAAACACAAACAAGCTAGGGTTTGTGACTTCAAATCACGGCTTCAAAAATTCTTCAACGAAGCAGCAACAGGAAGGCTCTGATACCATGTTAGAGTTGATGAAATCCAACTTTAAAGATGCCCAAGATCACCTGCATGCGAAAACCTATCAAAGGGAAGCCAAGGAGAGAAGAGCGTGGAGCAAGGGAAAAACCCTAAATGGACATGAGAAAAAACAAGTATGCAAACACAAGAAAATATGTATTTACAATATGCAAGAAGTGATTTTGTTGTGAAAATACAAAGAGGGAACCCGAATATAAAGAGCTCCAACAATCTTCCAGAATGAGCTAGAAGATGCTAGGAGATAAGTGTGACAACTAAGCATACATCCACATAAGGTAGAAAGTCCTCAAACAATGTGAGAGGATAAGTATGATTTAGGAGAGAACAAACTCATGTATTGTCGACAACTTATAACTAACTCCTACACTACAACTAATTAATAAATGCATTTACCTAAGTAAGCTTAAGTAAATAGAATAAATAATTAGTAAATTAATTATTTACTCTAACAATAATTTCATAAAAATTGATTCAAAAAAAAGTTTCAAGTTTTCATTTTCAAAGTTTTCCCAGTTGACAAAGGTTTCCAAGTTTAGATCGATCAAAATATAAGTTTCATGTTTATATCTTAATCATCTACGCCTTCCCAAATAAACTACGTGTTTATTAAAGTCCAATGATAATCCACATGGAAAAAATAAATTAGTTTATCTAACAATATACATATGATTTTCAATTACTATTTTTAAAGATCCAATTATAAAAATTAAATAATAATCACCTTGAATAAATATTAAATTCAATTTTTAAAAGAAATACAAATTATATACTATTAAGTTGTAACTAAAATTTAATTAAACTAAACTTATATAAATATTAAAAAAACTAAATTAATGTTTTAACTATAAACTATAATATATATATATATATATATATATATATATATATATATATATATATATATATATATATATATATATATATATATATATATATATATATATATATATATATATATATATATATATATATATATATATATATATATATATATATAATTTATTTGTTTTAAATAAAATAATTTTAAACTAATAATTAAAAAAGCATTAAAAAATACTTTTACCTTTTTGTTTGAAGCATGTAGGCTATTGCTATCACGGTAACCTTGCTAGCCACAGTAGCAATGTACTACCTTATGACAATACCTCATGCTATGGCAACAAGTATGTCGTGTAATAGGCTTAGTCACCATGAGAGATGATGGGGGTTGGGGAGGTGGTGCCCCCCTCCCCCTCCCCCTCCCCAACCCCCAAACATATATTTATTTATTTATTTATTTATTTATTTATTTATTTATTTATTTATTTATTTATTTATTTATTTATTTATTTATAATTATACTTATATTTATATTTATTGCATTTTTTTTAAAAGAACACACATGCCCAATTTCCAAAAAAAAGATAAATTACCACGGTAATTTTTTCTTACATATGTTTTTTTTAACTCTTTTTATATACAATTTGATAGAGAAAAATAGATGCAACCAATCAATTTTATTGCAAATATGTATTTCCTTGATTACATACCCTACACATGAATCCATTTTCTAAATTTCAACTTTTTTGGTAAGGGTTTCAATTTATTTTTCATAGATGTTTCACAATTGAAGAACAATCGATTTTTAAACAAGGGTTTCAATTCAAGATATGTTTTCCATAAACAAAAATCCATAAAATAGGCACAAAGAAGACAAAGGTTTTTCAAGAGATTTCCTACAATGAATTCAAAAAAATTCCTACCTCAATCTAATGCTAAAATATGACAAAAGATCAATGATTGCAAAAATTCTCATCCTCGAGATCCTTAAGAAATGTCCCATCTTTCAATCTCAAAAAATTGGTCCTCCAAAACCTGTGTAGAAACGAGCTTGAATCTCTTATAAAGAGTTTAACTCTACCTAGTATTTCTAGTTTTCAAACATGCAAAGGCCTCTCCTTAAAATAAACTTTTATTATTTTAATTTATTCAATTCCCTTGTGTGTGCTTTTTACCTTTAATTAGAATAAACTTTTATTTATATTATTCCCACTTCATTTTTTTATAAGAAAGACGTTTTTAGAAAACATATTTATTAATTTAATTAATAATAATATTTAAAGTCCATTATTTAAATGCAACTTCTAAAAAAAAATATTTTTTGATAAGCAAGAGGCTAAGGCCATATATTAGACATAAAAAGAGTACAACCCAACTTGTAAGGCACTGAAAGGATGAAATTAGCCTAGAATCTAAAATATATCCCTATTCCACATCCAATGGTTATAATTCATCATCTTCTCAATAGAGATCCACTCTTGTGTCTTAAATTACCTAAAATGTCACACAAACACTAACCAAATAGACAACTCCATAATTTTATGTCATAGATTAGAAACTTAAATAAAAATATTATTAAAAAGATAAAAACAAGAAATTACAAAAGGTCATCAACCAGAGGTTTAGAAGCAATAACTCATAAAGTCTTAAAGAAGCATTTAAACATATAAACCAAACTTCGAATTGAATAAACTTCAATACACCCAGAGCTGATTAATAACATCACAAAATATCTTTTTAAAATACTTCTACAAACCAATCAAAATGATACTTTTCAAATCTGATCAAACAAAGAGTAAGGAAAGCAGGAAGTTTGAAAGAGGGGAGGTTTATATCAATTACTTAAAGGGAGTAATAAAGGCCTCCCTTATGACCTTATATTTCAAACTTCATAAAGAATTAGAGCTTGCAAATATAATTATGATTCAGTGAGGACACAAATACAAAAACTAATGGTAACTCTCTTATCCTACTATAAAAGATAGCTTGTTACTTACCATCTTTTTTGAGCCTTGCAACTAATAATTAATAAGGAAGATGAAGCAATAATTAAACAATCGATACTAGAAATGTTGTCGGTTGATGCACTAGGAAGGTCAATTTATTCTCCCTTTTTATCCCTTTCTAAGAAATGTTGATGTTTGATGACTAAGACAAGGAGACCCTATTTCTCCCTTTCTATTTATTCTTATGGTTAATACACTAGTAAGGTCAATTTCGCAAGAAAGAATGGAAGGATCCCTCAAAGGTATCTCAATAACCAATGGGGAGGAACCATCTACACACAAGTATTTTTTAGATGATACAATTTTATTTGGAGGAGGATCGACTAAAGAAGCCTATGCCTAGAAGGATATTTTTGATAACTATTCCAAAGCATCAAGTTAGGAAATTAATAGAGATAAATCGAAGATTCTTTTAATCTTCAACACCTCCACCAATTTGTAAGCTCAAATTTGTGCCATTTTAGACTTTAACAAAGCTATCTTTCCTTGTAGATACTTGGGTCTCCCTCTTAATTTAGGTCACAATGTATCTAAACTATGGGATCCCCTAGTAGAAAAATTAAAAATAAAAATTGCTAGTTGGAAAGGTAAGTGGATTTCCTCGACAAGAAGGAAGACTATGGTTTCTACTATTTTATTAGCACAACCTATTTACTAGCTTTCATGTTTGGATCCCCCAAATAGCAAAGTGATAGAAATTGAAGGTCTACTTAGAACCTTTTTTTGGCAGGGTAATGCAGATTGACTTCAATTTTCCCTTCTTTCATGGGACCAAATATGTAGGTCTAAGAGTTTAGGTGGAGCTGGTATTAAAAATATCAAATGTCAAGGAATGGCCTTAGGAACAAGGTTATTATGGAAGATGGTTAGGTTCCCTAACCTCAAATGGATTAGGATTCTTTCCCATAAATACCTTTCATCCCCTAATCCAGTCAATATCTTTAGGGAGATCAACCCTCTCAAAGGCTCTAGATTCTAGAATTTTCTCTTGAAATGTAGAAATATCATTCAGAATAAGCTCTCATGGAATCTTGGGGATGGAAAGGAGGCTTTTTTTGGGAAGACTCTTGGGGTGGCTATAAGCCCCTTGTCTAGTATCCTTCCCTGCTAAAAGCCAAATCTTATTTAGTAGAGAAATGGGGAACAAAGGTGAAGGACTATGTGATTTTTGGAGAAGGTGGATTGCATTGGAAGTGGAGAAATCTTGATGTTGAAGATATTCCCTTAGAAGATAAATTTCTTCTTCAGTCTATTCTAAGATCTAGAATGATCTCCTTTAAGGGAGGGATGACAAACTTATATGGGATGGGAGAAACAATGGAGAGTACAGCTCAAAATTGGGCTATTTGTATCTTTAATCTCTTCAAGGATTCTCTCCATCTCCTTTCCCTCTCCTTCTATATTGGGATAAGTTATGCCTTCCCAAACCTAGATTTTTCTCTTTGATTTTCCTTCATCAAAGGGCTCTTACAAAAAAAAGGCTTAAAAAGTTTGGGATTCAGGGGCCTAGCATATGCCCACTATGTGAATCTAATGAGGAATCTGTTGGCCACCTCTTTCTTAATAGCCCTTAATCAAGCTCAATTTAGCATTGGCTAAGTTCACAATTGGGAATTATGTTTGCTTTTCCAAATTTAATCAAGAGTATGTTGACTTCTTGGCCATTTTGAAAACTGATAGTATATATCATATCCTTTGGATTATGTCTCCATCCATAATTATATGTGAACTATGGAAGGAGAGGAACCGTAGAATCTTCCAGGATAAGCAGATGCCTATTGATCAATTAAAGAAAAATATTGAAGTCTCTATTATTGAATTAACAAACAAAAGATCTCTTAATTTTCTTCCCAAATATGCTAAAATGATGCATTGGGATGAAAGGATGAGAGGTACTTGGATTGGTCTGAAAACTCCTCCCTTTCTGGGTGATGGAGGGACTCTAGGTAAATTTAAGAGATTAGAATGTGTTTGGAAGGCTCCATAGGATGGATGGTTCAAGCTCAATTTTGATTGAGCTTCTAGAGGAAATTGGGGTCAAGCAAGTATAGGGTGTTGCATCAATGGATTGAAGTCACTAACTTTTCCAAATATGTAGGAGAAGCTACTAACAACTAGGAAAAGATTTCTACCCTAGTTGAGGGCCTTCAATTCTGTAAATCTTTAAATATTAAATTTTTAGAAGTTGAAGGGGATTCCACCATTATTATTAATGCCCTTAGAAAAGGTTCCCTTCCTAACTGGCAAATAGATGCTAAATTAGTTGTAGCTTTAGAACTGTGCAAATATTTTGACAATATTATTTTCAATTGTATCTATCAAGAAGGTAATAAGTGAGGGATGAGTTATGTAACTTCTAAATTTATTATTATTAAATTGAATAAATATAATTGCACCAAATTTAGTCTTTTAATTAAATCTTTAAATTTATTTCTTCTTATTTAATTAATTTTTCAGTTAATTAAATATAATAAAATTGATTTTTCTTTATAAAATTTTCGTTTAATTAAATAATTCAATAATATCTTTGGTTGATTCAATTATATTTGAAAATCACAACAGACCCACAAACTCAATAAGAAAACTCATCTAAAATACAAAGTAGAAATCAAACTCAAAGATTAAAAATCTTGAATTTAGGTCACTTTGATGAATTCAAAAAGGTAAATAAATCCAATATGTGTCCTTTATTCTAGGACAATTAGGCTCAGGTTTAGGATTTTGACTTGAGAACTATCTCCCATCTTTTACCATTGAGATACTATGATAGGGCAAGCTCATTTTGGAAATTCAGGGAAGTCGATGCTCGATAGTAGTAATTTGCCTAAAAGTCAAACATGTACATATACATATATATCTAAACTAACTAGGAAATGGTGGGGAGTGATGTATCATGTATATCCAAACTAGTAGGTGACTACAACTCCTTCCCTCAACCACATCAGATATATCAAACATAAATTAAAACATACATGTATACCATACACATGCAAGTATGGGGTAAGTAACCATAAAACCAGATATAAATCATCCATATAATTGTCATCATGAAAGCAACTAAAATTACTATATGAAGTATGAAAAACATCATCATCAAAAGAATAACCATGAACATATTAAATATTTGAGTATAAAGTAGCTCATCAAATATGTAATCCAAACATGTAAATAGTATCAACCAAATTAGATAACCAAGTTTCACAAAATCAAATCACGTAACCATGAAAATTGGCCTAAAGAATTTGACAATATATCAAAAAGAAAACTAGGGGTAGGCATTACATTAACTATGATATTATTCTGCTAGTCGCACATATTGAACAGAGAGCTAAAATGGAATGAATAAGTTGAATGGTGATGAACAATCTTATTTGATATGTTTTTCATGAGTTTTATTGAATTTGTTGGATTTGCTAAAAGTTGATTTTATACATCTGGACCTAAGGATAATTGATTCACCCCACCCCACCACCCCGCCCCCCCCCCCACCCGCCATAGTTATTCTTAATATTCTAACAAATGATGAGAACATGAAGGATAATTAGAGGGAGTTTATTATAGTGATTGAAGTGTTGTCATCGGATACTAAGATGAATAAATGTATTATTGATGAAGTTTGGTATTGGATGGTATATTTCATGATGTGTTGCCATCAATACCAAAGGGAGATATTGTTGGACACAATAGATGAGTTGATTATATTATTGAAGATAACTTGTAATGATAAATCAAATGGAGAGATTGTTGATGTTGATGAAGAACAAGGTAAGAATAGAGCTATGAATTGTATGTAGAAGAGTTAGATCAATTGTTATATTGTCACTAATATCAACTTGTTTGAGTATACTAATTCATGTAAGTTGCAATCATCTACAGGATGTGATGTTGAATGGAGAATTGGAAGAAAGAGTTAGAAGATGGAATGAATAACTAATGTTGAGTATATGGTATTCGGGCGATTGATGAATTGTTCCATGACAAGAAAATAATGGTTTGATTGTTTTACGTGATCTAATGAAGAGTTAAGATAATGTACAAGAAATTTTTATTAGTTGGGAAAGGAAGGAATGAAGTTACAAAGAGAAAAGAGAAGGAATTAGTAAGGTGTACACCAAGAAAGAAATGGTGATTAGTAAATAAAGAAGTTAGAAGGCTAAGTGAGTTAGTGTTATCCGAGTAATAGCAGAGGTAACCAAGCAAGAATAGTATTAACTGAGAATAGTATTAACTAAGTGATGTGGAATTTGGTGAAGCTTGAATATAGTTTGGTAAAATAAGAATAGTTTGAGAAAGATTGGATAAATGAAAACATCAAGCAATGATCTAAACTATTCTAGAAGATTCTAAGATAAGGAAAAAAATTTTAAGCAAGATTAATGGCTGAAATAACTAAGGAAAGATAAGATGGTCAAGATTTGAAGCATGTTTAGTGATCTAAGGGAATGCACAAAAATCACAGTTCAAATATTTTCTCAAGTGTCTAGATTCAATGTATCTAAGCTAGAAATATTGATTGACTATTATGATTAAGCAGAAGAAAATTTAAAGAAGATAAAGTGGCAAAAATTTGTCTATATAAGGAAGAGATGACAAGGTAAATGTTACTACTCAAGTTCTTGTTAAGGTGGTGATAGAAGTGTTGAGTGAATGGATAAAACCAAGGAAATCTATAGTGCGAAGAGAAGAGGAATGATGATGTTGATGTGATGTCCAGTTAGTAAGAAAAGATATCGGTAGAATGGAGATCTGATCAAGAAAAGTTAGTTGATATTTTAAATAGATCATTTCACTATTACTATCTAACCATTATAGTAGAAAATATCTTAACCGAGTAGAAAATATCTTAACAATTGAGTGTTAACACACTTAATAAATTTTCTAAGTTGCCGCCAAGTATAATATAGATGTCGAGTTACAATATGTACCCAGCCAAAAATTCAACAAGTGCCAAGTCATTTAGATACTAAGTAGATAGATAGTGCCAAGCAAGTATATGTGTCGAGTGAACAATAGATGCCAAGAAAGTTCAAGTGCTAAGAAAGATAGAATTTAGTATGTGTTGAGCATCAATAATCAGCAAGTGTCAAGTAACATAGAATTAGCATAAGAGTTTGTGCCTTCACAAACTAAGATGTAAACCATTTTTTAACCAACATATGGATAAATCTTGAAGGATTAAAAGATAAGAATGAATCTATTCGGATTCCCTATGTAATCAACATGCAACCAATCATAAAATGGAAAGATTTGAGAAAAAAGTTGGATGAATCTCAATCATAGATTCATACCTAACCCTAAGTCACGAAATCTTTTTAAGGAGGTCAAGGCCCCATAATTCAAGTGTGAGAAAAAGAATGCATGTGAGGAGATAATGCTAGCAAAGTTTGAAGGGGTGAACTGGTCAAGTTAAAGGATACTTAGAAGAAGGACAAAAATACAGAGTCAGTTAGTGGAACAAAGGATAAAGGTTATGGAATTTTTCATACCAGATCAGTAACGATCAGATTGGACAAAACAAGGATCTAAAATCAGCAATATCAGATGTAAGTGCATCTGATCAAATATTCTATTGTACTCTCTAACAATTGTTATAGCTAAATAAAATCCTATGGACTTAGGTTGGTTTAACAGCTATTGTAGAAATCATTTAACAGGATGACATTTCAAGTAAGTGTTTTGTAAATCCTTTAGCTAGGTGCACTTTTGATAGAGTGTTAAAATCCTTTAACAGGGTAGGATCTAACAATCCTTGTAAGCCTTTAACAGGGTAGGCCTTTCACATGGAAGATCATGAGAATGGTCAAAATATGTAACCTTAACAGGTGAACTTTATTGGAGTGAAGAGTTGTGGGTATCATCCCCACCCCAATTTTACCTTCTCATTGAAGGGTTTCTAGGTAATTATATCTGGTGTCAATTGTTTATGTGGATGCATTTGTTTTACATGTTATTACTATATGTTTATGTATGCAATGTTTTAAAGTTAAAAGTTTTATTGGTTAGAGTTTAGTACTTTTGATTCAACCCCCTCCCCCTCTCAAAAGTATACTTCCTAATTGTAAATCCAAACAACTTGTATCAGAGCTAAGTTCTCATCAGGAGAAGCCTTACAGCTTGGAGAAAAGATCTTGAGATGGAAGTCTACAAGTTGGGAAAGGCCATTGAAAATCAAGAGATTGAGATACACCTCCTACTGCAACAATTGGATGAAGCCAGAGATGCCTTGAGGAGATTGCTAAGGACAAGGAAAGAAATTGCCATAGCTAAGAATGACACCCAATACAAGGAGATTGACACCACAAAGTTATTTGCAGATGGTAACTCTTGTAAGTTTGATGCAGTAATTGCAAATCTAATGGACAAGAACAAAGCACAAGTTGAAGAGATTAGAAATTTCAAGATGGAGCTAGAATCACAAGCAATACTGCTATGTGAAGTGACTGAACAAAAGAAGAAAGCCATAGAGGATAAGGCCATGATTGAAGAAGACAAAAGAATCCTATCAAATAGATTGGAAGAAAAATTAGCAGAGTTGTCTAGGATCTCAAACATGCAGTTGGATACTCTAAGCCAAATGATGAATGCACATCATGAGATGAATGTTAAGGATATTGAGATAACTACATTGAAGTTGCAAAATGAGCAACTACAAAATGACCTAAAAAGAGAGAAGGAATTTGTTGAGAGTTTCAACAAGCTAAATGAAGCCATCAAGTACTTTGAGAAACTATTAAAATCCCCTAGATCTAGTAAAGACACGTCAGGTTTAGGCTACACAAGCACTAAAGAAGGAGAATCATCCAAGACTACTAAACAAAGGAATGAAAAGGTAAGAATTCAAAACCTACTTGTCATCATTGTGGTAAGAAAGGACATACAGCTAATGTTTGTAGGAACAAGAATGGTAGTTAGAATGCCAAGCCAAAGAATATGACATTGTTACAAGTGCAACAAACAAGGTCATCAAGCACATGAATGCAGGACAAGAACCATGCATGCACCAAGTTTTGAAGGACACTACTACAATTGTCAAAAGTATGGACATAAAGCCTTTACATGTAGATCCAAGACCACATGGTCATCAAACAAGGGAAGAAGACATGAAAATTCATATAATTGGGATTATAACACAAGACATAGTTGTCGCTATTGTCAAGAGTATGGGCACATCCCTAAAAATTGCATAAGAACACATTTTAGTGGAAGCTATAGCAGATGGTTGAGCTAAACAACATGCTTTAGTTATTTAAAGTTTGGTCATATCAACAAGCACTACCCAACAAGGACAAAGGCACCTAACTCAAAGTCAAACAAGGGAAAAGGAAAGATAGATGTTGAGCACATTAGAGGAGAGATGAATAAGACATGGAAGAAGAAAGATGGATGCAACACATCAAATCAAGGGATCACTTCACCTAAAGGGTCAAGTAGTCATATTTCATCAAACTAAGAAAAAGAAGGTATGTAGGACTAATATTAAATGTTTTATCATACATTAGTTCCTAGAATGAGTTAGCACTAAAAAGGATAGATCAGCATGAATAAAGATGCAAGGTTAAATATTCAAAAAAATTCATATTGTTTTCGAGTAAGGAAAGTTGCCTTTAGATGTCAAGTAAAATCCTAGTATATGTTGAGTTGTCTATCAAAGCCAGTTGAAGCTGAGTTAGTAGTCGTCACTGAGTAAAAGGAAATTCTTATTGAAGTCGAGTAAGGGAAACTCAAGTAGATTCTAAGTGTTTAAAATCATTGGAAGCTGAGTGAAATAGAAATTGCATAAGGAGCTAAGTGGATAGTTGTATATGTACTAGGCATTAAATGCTATGTAATGAAGGGTATAAGGTCAAGTTTTGGATCATTTTTTATCATTGTGAATAAAGAGTGGAGAGCAAACAAAGTGAAGAAGCAATTTCAAGAAGGACAAAGAATTCAAGAAGATTCCAACAACAATTTAGAGTGATATCATTGATTCAAGGTATTTACGCAAATGTCGAGATACACAGTTATGTAATTTTTACATCTTGAAATCCTAGTTTTCAAAAATGGCATCAACCTCTAGGAATCCCAAAGACAAGGAATTGTTTGAGTTTTAGTTTGTCAATAATGAAGTTAAACAACCAGATTTTAGGCCAATTCCTAAAGTCACATACGAGAATGACCCTGTTGGTGCACTATCCATAATTCCACCTAAGGTTGCTATGGTGCAAGATGTCAAAAAGTGTTATAATTATAAGGTTGGAGCAATTGGTGACATGGAGATTTGGCAAGCCTATGATAAACTTTGTGAGAATGGGGTACTAAAGGAAGAATTTCAAATTGTTGTAAGAAAGGGTTTAACCTGTGCCCTAGATTTCCCTGCAGTTTTCAAGATGAAATGGATAAGAATTGTACTAAGTAGAATTCATGATGGATGCCTATGGTTGGAAGGTGGACCTATTAAATTTTCAAAGAGAATCATACATAGGATATTAGGATAACCAACCCTAGAATAGCCAAAGAACTTGAGTGATTCAAAAGAAGCCATAGAGAAGAACATTGGGGCAAAGTGGAACAAAAGAGGCATGACCATTGACACAATTAGAGATCCACTTGTAGAATTTGTTGTTAGGGTTATATCTAAAAAATTATACCAATCAAGCTAACTAAATAGTGTACCTTACATTGTAGTTAATGTGGGATACAAACTTGTCAAGAAGGATCATACATATGATCTAGTAGAACTGCAACTACAACAAATTATGGAGAATTTGGGAGCAATAAGGAGATCCAAGAGTGCTCAGTGTAAGTTTGGATCAATTTTGATATGCATATTTTTCTATGTTTAGAATGAATTTCCCTCTTTTGGTAAGATAAGTTGGAAGACCAATAGGTCTATAGCAGTACAATTAAATGAGTATATAGAGCAGATGGGAGCTAATTTTGAAACCTTAATGACAAGCTATTTTGAAGACTTCAAAAAGTCCATGAAGAAAAGACTAAGGATTCCAGTCTTCCTAGTGGATCAACATATTAATGACATTTGTTTCTTAGTTGACATTGACTACACTTATATCCAAGAAGCAGTACCAAGGGTGAGATGGCTACAGCCACTTGGATATGAGATAAACATAGATGAGGCCTCAGTAGCAATCACAGCATTGCTTGCAGAAGAGATTGACAAAAGTGAAAAACCTTTTGGCACTTTTGACATTATAAAATCTAAAGTTAAAATGGAATTGAAAAATACTTCAACTCTAAAGAAAAAGGAAAAATTGGTCAAAAATCTTAAGGCCAAATTTGGTGAAGGGACAGCAGAAGTAGAAGAAGAAGATGATGAAGAAGAAGAAGAAGAATAGGGCCAAGAGCCACTTGCCTCGACACAAGGCATGGGAGAAGATGCTGAAGAGGAAGAAGGTGTTGAGGAGGAAGAGCAAGCCAAGGAAGCACCTACCAAGCCAGAGTCAAAGAAAAGAAAATCTTAGAAACAACCTACAGCTCAGTATAAAGGCAAAAAAATTCCAAGCCAAGCCCAGCTAAGCCAACTACAAGGGCAAGTACAAGAGCTGCAACTAAGGAGGCTAAGGAGCAAGAGAAAAAGAAGAAATTGAGAAGAAAATATGTTACTCAACCTGACTCAGATGAAAAGAGAATAGAGGCAGAAGACACAAGCCAATTTAGAGTGGTAAGTCACACCACCAAGTCTGATTTAGAAAATATATGTGATAATATTAAAGATAATGTAGACTTAACTGGCCTAAATAGCATTGATCTCAATAAGTTAAGTAGAAAAGAGTAGAAGATGGTTGAAGAATCAGTCTACACCATGATGGCCAAGTTCAAGAACACTCCACTTGAACTTGACAATTCAATGCCCAAAGATTTGTATTCTATTATTGAAAATAAATGGCATTATTGCCTCAACATGGAAAAGGAAATAAGAGAGTCAACATTGGCTTGAGTAATGCCTGAGCTCACAAAAGGGAAAATAACCAAGGCTAATAAGAAGCATGGGAGAAAATTTGCACCCAAATATAGAGCATTTAGCATTCTTTAGAATAAGATTGAAGATGTTGTTAAGAAGTCCACTCAAATGTGGAAATTAATTTATGGCCTAACAACTATCAAAGAAGAAGAAGATGATCCCTTTGAGGGGAGAAATAATGGAGAAGAGGATGGCAATGAAAAGGAAGGTGAAGGTGAAAAAGAATAGGTAAATGATACAGTGGAGAAGGAAACTCAAAAAGATGATATGGCAATTGTTGAAGAGCAAAAAATAGAATAGAGTGTGCCAGACACACAATTGCCACCTCCAAGTCCTCCACATGACACTTCTACACCTGTAGAAATAATAAAAGTGAAGGATGTTCCTAACAATTCCAATCAAAACATCAACCCATTGACTACAGAGGATCTCGAAAAGATCCTTAACCAATCAACTCTACAAGTCCAATTATGTAGTAATCCAATATTGGTCAGTGTAGATGAGTTACAAAAAGTAGTAGCTAACTTGACTAGGGATAAGATGGAAACACAAGAAACATCTTCTATCATCCCTATAGCTACAAGTGGACAACCTAAAGATCAAGTTGCACAAGATACATTAGCTAAGGTTGGTACCATAGATAAAGTCACTACAACTGCCGAGGAGCCAACAAAAGACCAAATAGGATAGATGGATACTTCTATCCCTACTGCACAAGTACAAGGTTCACCACCTCAAATAATAGTAATTGACCAAGGAAGATCATAGGAGGAGAAGGAGACCCCAAAATAAAAGGAGCAAGAAGCAATTCAAACCTTAGTAAATCTACCAACTACTGGGACTCCTACAAGAATGCCTCAAAAGTCGAGCACTGAAGCAATACCACTTCAAATTTTAGCACTAGGATTGAGCTCTACAAAGGTTGAAAGGGTGCTTCACTATGGAGACCCTACATTAGATGAATAAATAGTCATTCCAAAGTATGACTATGCAACCATGAATATTGACTAGATCAATGAAGTGCAAGAGACATTAGAAAGGAAGAAGTAGGAGATACTCAGAAATGAGTATAAACAGAAGCAAGCACTAATTAAAATAAATGATATCTTCTTATATTCCTTTAGCCTACAATCACTTGATGAAACAAAGCCCATTATGGAGCAACATTCAGAAATAGTGGACCAGGTGCAAAGTGAAGACCATGATACTAATGAAAAGTTGATGGAATGGTCAGAAAAGAAGTTTCAAACAAAGATAAATGAAAAAAATATCTAGCAAAATAGCACTATCACAGGTAGAGTTGGCTAAGAAAATTGAAAAGGTGAAGATAGTACTTGAGAACATATTCTCATTGTACTCAAAATTGTGTGATCCTTCCATTTTCACAAAAGAAACTAGCTAGAGAATAATGAGCTTGGAAAGGAACTTGAAGATATCTAGCATGCAACTACCTAAAGATCTAGCTCAAAGTGAGAAGCACTTTAATACAACGCTTCACACATAGAAAGAACTAGTTGTACTAATAGCAGAAGAGGCTAATACAAGAGCCAAATTAGTTCAAATTTAATCTGCCCTAACCCCTCACATGGAAATTTTACAAAAAGAAATAGCCTACGCACAAAATGTATTGAAGAAAGACCCCAATATTTCAACATTACATGGCTTAGTTCACCTTGCAGTAGAGACAACAATACAAATAAAATCCCTAGAAGTTTCCATGTTGCTCTGAGAATTGTAATGGAAGTGAACAAGACCTTCTTGGCCAAATATTCAGTCAGAGTATAGACCCTTTGACACAAGTGTCAAAATGGGGGAGAAATTGTAAAAAGGGGGAGAAAAACTAAAAGGCCAAAAGGACACTTAATTTGCAAGGGGAGAAATGAGAAAGGGGGAGCCAAAATAAAAGGGGGAGTTATAGAACAAAAAAGGGAGAGAAAATAGAGAAAAACAAGGCATAATAAAACACATTAGGTAAAGAGTATCAAAATTCAGAATAAAGACAAGGAGTATTAGTAGAGGCAAATTAATCTACTTAGAGAGATGTTTGGATGCAAGAAAATGGCACATCAACTTAGGGGGAGACACAAAATTTTGAGGTATATAGTCCTTCACAAAATTTTGAACAATTTTGAAGTTTTTTATATATGCCAAACAAAATGTATATTATACTCAAGGATATTAGATTCATCATGTATAGTTAAGTGTTTTTGAGAGTCATGTCAAAGGGGGATATTGTTGATCTCAGATTAGTTTTGAAAATTGAGTGTCAACACACTTAAGAAATTTTCTAAGTTGATGTCAAGTATAATATAGATGCCAAGTTATAATATGTGTCAAGCTAGAAATTCAACAAGTGTCGAGTCATTTAGATGTCGAGCAGATAGATAGTACTAAGTAAGTATATGTGTTGAGTGAACAATAGATACTAAGCAAGTTCAAGTGCTGAGCAAGACAGAATTTAGTTTGTGTCGAGCATTAGTAATTAGCAAGTGCCAAGTAACATAAAATTAGCATAAGAGTTTGTGCCTTCACAAACTAAGATGTAAACCATTTTTGAGCTAACATATGGATAAATCTCGAAGGATTAAAAGATAAGAATGAATCTATTTGGATTCCTTATGCAATCAACATGCAACCAATCAAAAAAATGGAAAGATTTGAGCCAAAAGTTGGATGAATCTCAGTCATAGATTTTTACCTAGCCCTCAGTCATTAAATATTTTTAAGGAGGTCAAAGCCTCATTATTCAAGTGTGAGAAAAAGAATGCATGTGAGGAGATAATGCTAGGAAAGTTTGAAGGAAGTAAAAAGGGGTGAACTGATCAAGTTAAAGGAGACTTAGAAGAAGGACAAAACTGCAGAGTCAATTAGCAGAACAAAGGATAGAGGTTACAGAATTTTTCATACTAGATTAGTAAGGATCAAATTGGATAGAACAAGGATCTAAAATCAGCAATATCAGATTTTAAGTGCATCAGATCAAACATTCTAATGTACTCTCTAATAATTGTTACAGCAGAATGAAATCCTATGGACTTAGGTTGGTTTAACAGCCATTGTATAAAGCCTTTAACAAGGTGACATTCCAAGTGAGTGTTTTGTAAATCCTTTAGCCAGGTACACTTTTGATATAGTGTTAAAATCATTTAACAGGGTAGGATCTAACAATCCTTGTAAGCCTTTAATAGGGCAGGCCTTTCATAGGGCAGATCATGAGAATGGTCAAAATATGTAACCTTAATAGATGAACTTTATTACTGAAGTAGTGAAGAGTTGTGGGTATCATCCCCACCCCAATTTTACCTTCTCATTGGAGGGTTTCTAGGTAATCATGTATGGTGTCAAGTGTTTAAGTGGATGCATTTGCTTTACATGTTATTACTATATGTTTATGCATGTAATGTTTTAAAGTTAAAAGTTTTATTGGTCAGAGTTTAGTACTTCTGATTCACCCCCCCCAACCCCTCCTCCTCAGAAGTATACTTCCCAGTTGTAAATCCCAACAATATTCTCATAAGTCAATTAATGAACCTAATACTTGGTAGGAACTACAAATCTATTTACCACTTTATAGTGTATTAATTTAATGTGTTTAGGAAGTTTTTTTACCAATAAGTTGAAGCTATTATAAGTGGATAACTTATAATAAGGTTTAGTCTATTTAGATCTATTATAGTTAACACTTTACAATGTTTAAGATGTGATAAATACAATCATCTTGCAACAAATTGTCTTGATAGACTCAAAACTCAAGCATCCTTCACCAAAGTCAGTAAAACAAATATGGATTCAAAGAAACTCTAATGTTACTCTATACTATCAATTTAAGAATTTAATAGATCTAATACTTGGGTTATAAATAGTGGAGTTTCTTGACATATAACAGGCTTCAAAGAACATCTAAATTCCATAAATGAAGACTATAATGATGAAGTAACAATTGGAGATGATACAAGCTACCTAGTTAAGGGAATTATGAGATGTACTAGCAACCTCAAATCTAACATTTCACTTGAGCTCACAAGAGTTTTATATGTAGCCATAATCAAGAGAAACTTTATGTCAATTTAAGCACTTAAGAAGAAAGGATACAAAATCACCTTATTGGATGGAAACATTTTGGCCTGGTCCAAGAGCTCAAATATAAAAATGCTAATACCATAAGGATAAGGCAATAATGTCTCTATAAACTACGTACCTCCCCCTCCTTAGCACTAATTCATGAATCTAATAAAGAAAATGAAATATAGCACAGGAGACTAAGAAACTTTCAATTTCAAGGATTGCCTTATTTAGAGAAGATGGTAATAGGTTATTTAAACATGAAGGGATATGCAAAGGTTGTGCATTAGGAAAGAACACTAAAAAAGCAAATATAAAATGTCCTTGAACTTGTTCATTCTAATTTGTGTGTACCTATGTCTATTCCCTCCTTAGGATGATTTTTGTATTACATTGTCTTTGTAAATGACTACTCCATGAAGACATTTTTTTAAATGTTAAGAATTTGGAGAAATTCTTTTAAGGTTCAAATAATTTAAAGCACTAGTTGAAAATGAATCCAAAAAGAAAATCAACCTGGAGAATAGATTATGGGAGGGAATATAGCTTAGAAATATTTCAAAAAATTTATAAAAAATTTTGGATTAAGCAAGATTTATTTTTTTCCTATTCTCACAAAAGTTTTCACCCTTGCCTGAAGTTTGACCTAAAGGCAACCTTGTGAAACATGGAAACAATCTCCAAGTTGTGGGACTTGAACAATGAGATTAAGTCTCTGGAGAAGGTCAGCTTCCTCACTATCAAGATGCACCTAAATACTTCTTTGAAGGAAAAGGGAGAAGGAAATGCATGAAATCAAACTACCTAATCTAATCTAGAGGGGTGATACACCAAATAGTATGTTCAATCTTATCTCTACCTAGAACTGCACACTTCATCAATATAATCCTAAGGTACATAGATTCAAATTATTTTTTAGCTCAATAATCACATATAGATTAGAAACCAATGGAATGTTATAAGGAAGGAACTTCATTCTATATCATTCAAAGGCAAAATGGATAGAGCATACAACTTGAAGAGTGAAAGCAAGACATTAACAGAAGGCAAGAAGGTTTTGCACATATATTAATGGAAGAAAGCAGTAAAAAAAAGAAATACATTCACTTAGAGGCAAAGGAAATTATAGGAGTAGAGTATACAATATAGCTATTATAGAATTAGAGAGAAATTGACCCTTTGAAAGAGTTACAAAAACTTCCTTTTTAGCTTAGGCATAACTGGGAAGACTTCAACTGAAACACTAAACCTCAACCACTATCTTCAAGTTGTATAGAACAATAACTAGTGATCTAAGGAAGATTTGATTGGAAGCATTTTTTTATGCAAAAAACCTAATTTTTTATATGTAAACTCAGGCCCTTAAGAGACTGAAATGGCATCCATAACTACTCCGACCAGTAGATGGATAACCATAGCAGCGATAGAATGAAATTTTCATTTATCAAGTGTCGAGAACACCAAAAATATGATTGTAGGTGATCAAATGATTTTTTTTCCATCAATGAGCTACTTTGATAGTGTTCACAATAGCACTAGGTCAATTGTGTCATTTAGTCAATTGAATTCAACAATCAACCTCGCCACGTGACCTTATATCTGTGAAGCATTCCACTAGATCATCCTATTTTTTGTAACTATCATGTCAAGCCTAAAAATATGCACTTGCTCTTATTTGATTCTTCACAACCCTATTTCTTTATTGAGTACATGGCTTTGTAAAACTATGGCCTCTTTATTTTGTGCTTTATCATTGCTTTGTAGTTGTCTATCACTTTAGTTTATTAACCCATGCAATCTTGCTGTGACCATGGAACCTACTACCTCACATCTTCAAGGCAGTTTAGAACTTAACATTTGTTTTACTTGCAATTTTTTGATGCCTCAAAAATTAACTATGTTGCCTCTTTGCAACTACCAGATATAAGCTTGCTTTAACCGTGCGATGTTGCAATCACTTTCTTGGATGATTGTTGTCTTATTTTGCAGCTTCGCAACTCAGAATGTCACTATAACTTAGACTCCTATGATAGTGCGATAACTATTTCCTTTAACTATCAAATGCTCCTTCCTATCTTGCAACTCAAAAACTTTTCTCATGGCTTAATTGTGCGAAGCTACGATCAGTTGACTTATGTTGTTTTGGCCCTTTATCATTGCTTTGCAACCTAAAATGTATTCAATGCTTTTTACCCAAAACATTGTGATAACCATTTAAAGTTAACTATTTCCCTTCATCACAACCTTGCAACTTGAATTTTTAACTCATAATCCAACCTTGTGAAGGTGCAATCTTAAGTTTTCATTTCTTTGCATCTTAAAACATTTTAACTATGTTACCACCCATGATGTTACAATAGTCTCTTTAACCTTAACATTTTCTTTGTTCATAGTCTCACAACCTTAAGTCTTAACCATAGCCTTAAACCTATGAAGATGCGATCAAGTCATTTCACCACTTCATAACATTGATCTCCACTTCATAACATTGATCTCAAGTTAGCCTTAACTCCATGCGATGTTGTGACAGTTTAGACCTTAACTGTCTTGATTTATTTTTGCATATTCATAACTTTTCTTTCTTTTCAATTCAAACCCTTGCGATAGTGTGAAGACCATTTTCAAGCCTCACTGTACTTTTTTCTTTAATGCTCCATGAACTCTCAAAATGTCAATGTGTGGCCACCACTACGTCACCACCATTGAGTCCCACTATGTCCACATGTTGAATGCTTGCTTTCTCACTTTGTCTATCCTTCGCACAACTTTAGAAAGTGAGAATACGATAAGCTTTGATCTACATTTGATCACCATCTTGAAAGATGTATCATTTCATAGTGCTTAGAGAGGGCCCCATAGGGATAGGTGTCAACTCATCACTTCCTTACTTTCGTTAATTTTTGTGCATCTTCCAAAAGTGAGAAAGTGATTATCGTCGATCATCTAAGATCTAACAATCATGAAAAAGACTCCCTTGGGTTAAGAAACTAAAATGAAACAAAGGGAAAGCTAACAAAAGGTAAACCTAGGTTGGAGATGGGTTAGGCACTAGGGCAAACATATTTTTGTGAAGGTTGCACAAAACTTTATAATAAAAGTTTTTTTTTAAAGGTTTTAGGGCTTTATTTAAAAACCTTCTCACACATATTTGAAAATGTGAATAATGTCAACCAATTTTAGAGACCTAAGGCACAAATGACATTAGGGTAATAAAATTAGGGGTTTTCTAAAATGACTAACATTTTTGGTGACTCAAAGGGGATGCTTGCCTACTAAGGATGGATTGGTAGCCTTAGCAATCCATTGGGCACAAAGCCACAAAAATGAGCCCTGTTCTACAATAAAAATTCTAACCTCTACAACTGCAAAAACCTTAAAACCTTTCTATTTCATAGAGAAATAGCTTGTGCAAGTCATGCACTTATTAAAAATTGAGAAACTACTCTATTATGTATAGAAACCCTTAACCTTCCATAGAAGCAAGGCTTAAGGTAAATTCTATTAACTATAATTGGCATAATATCACCATCAGGCCTAGATAATTGAAAAGAATTGAACTCTTTATAGCTCATGGTAACATATGGGCCACTCCACATAGCATCAAACTTGGAGTGTCTTCTTGGTTTAGCTACATCCGCATCCCACTTGAGAACAAGGTCTCCCTCTTTGAAAACCCTAGCTTTAGCCTTCTTGTCAAAACTCCTTTTGACCTGTTGTTGATGTATCTCAAGTGTTAGCATAGCTTTTTTTTCTTTTTTATTCTAGTTCAATCAATTTTTTCATCATGACTATCATGGTATTATCTTCAATTAGCTCTAATTGATGAGCTAATTCAAGAGATGAAAACTCTAGTGAAATAGGAAGCCTTGATTCCCTTCCATATACTAGCATAAAGGGTGAATTCCTAATTGCTCTCTTAGGTGTAATCCTATCAGCCCAAAGAGTTATTCTTAACTTGAATTCCAACACCTCCAATTGTCTTCAATTGTCCTTTTGATAATCCTAATTAGGTTCTTGTTGGAGGACTTGGACAATCCATTTCCCTAGGGATAGTAATTTGAGGAAGTGCTCAAATAGATACCATGGTCAACAACCCAATAGAAAATGTGAGTCCCAATAAAGGACTTGGCATTATCTGATATAATTTTTGAAGGGACACCAAACCTAGTAACAATTCCATCAAGGAATTCCACTACTGTAGTCTCTATGGCATCCTTGAAAGCTACACTTTTTTCCACCTTGTAAAGTAGTCTATTGCAGCTAAGATCCACTTGTGACTAGAGGTGGAAGGTAGATTGATTGGACCACTAAAATCTAGCCCCCACTAGGAAAATGGTTGATCAACCTGAATAGGATGAAAGGGAAGAGTTGCTAACCTTTGTTTACCTAAAAAGAAGGCACACTTCTCACATTTCCTCACATGTTTATGAAAATCATTGAGCTGAGTTGGCCAATAATAACTAGTTATCATTATCTTTATGGTTGTTTTTCTAGCTAAGGAGTGGTCACCATTAGGACCATCATGAAACTCTTTGATCATTCTATCCATTTGATCATGGTTAATGCATTTTAATAGGACTCCATTGAGATCTTTCCTTAAAAAATTCCCATCACGTATGACAAAATGAATAGACTGCAATCTGAACTATCTTATTTTAGCTCTATCTAATCCTTTTGGATAGCCTCCTCCCAATAAAAAGTTTTTCATATCATGTATCCAACTATTTAGATTTTGATACTTTGCTGGTTTTTCATCCTCTAATACTAGTGCAACCTCTTTAGTCATTTCCTGGAATGAAATCATCTGCTCACACAATCCTTTACCTCTCACAAGCTTTGTGATTTTTCTATCAACATAATATTCCATGACCCTGGTGATCCATCCAACTCTTTTCTAACTAATATCTTTGTTCAAGAGGAACTCCTTCACACTTGTATGTGGAACTAGGAGCTAGACATTGTTATGTGATAATAGATGTCTAAATTTCTTTAATACTCATATGATAGCAAGAACTTATTTTTCCACATAATTATATTTGTCCTTATAATTCTTTAGCCCTTCACAAAAAAAGGCTATAGGTTGCTCTTCATATGTATCATTCAATTGTGTCAAGATAGATGATATGCTTGACTCACCCCCAAGGGTATAGAAAATGAAATCCTTATAAAAGTTGGTATTGATAAGGGTAGGAGCTTATGTTATTACTACTTTGATTTCTTCAAAATTGGCTCTCTCTTCTTTTGTCCAAGTGAGAACCATATTCTTCTTTAGCATGGTTGTAAGGGGTTTGACCATGGTAGTAAGGTTGGGAATGAACCTTCTTACAAAGTTGATTCTATCGAGGAAACTTTGTAGCCCTTTCTTATGACTAGGAAGTGGAAGAGAAAGGATTTCTCTCATTCTTTCTAGATCAATGGTTAAAGCTTTCTTTGATTTCTCCAAAACATACACTTGCTTGGATTTAAGGACACACCATATTCCCTGCACTTAATGAACACTTACCTCAGATGACCAAAGTGGTCTATCACATTCTTTGAGTAGACTATTATGTCATTAAGGTAGACTAGCACAAATTTCTCAAGAATGCTCTCAAGAGCTATCTCCATTACTTTTTGGAAGCTAGCACCTGCATTGGTTAATCCAAAAGGTATTTTTCTATAGGGATAAGTGCCCCATTTAGTAGTGAAGGTTGTCTTGTATCTGTCAAACTACTAGACTAGCACCTGGTTATAACCTGAAAACCCATCTAGGAAGGAAAATCTTTCAAAGCCACTAAGCTTGGACAAGATTTGTTCCATGGAAGGGAGAGGATGGTGATCTTTGAGAGAGGCCCTATTTAGGCCTCTAAAAACCTACACATAATCTAATTTCTCCATTCTTCTTTCTAACAGGAATAAGGTTCGCTACCCAAGAGGAATGCTTAATGGGAAAAATAATATTAGCCTCTGTTAGCTTGGATTGCTCCTTTCTCATCATAGGTTCAATCCTAGGATTGACTGGTCTTTGTTTTTTCTTAATAAGCTTTGCATCACCATTTAAATATGTGGTATGTTGAAACAAACTTGGGTAAAAACCCTTTAAATAATCATATGTCCATGCAAATACATCATTGAATTCTTGACATAAATGAAAAAAAAAAAATCATATTGAGCTTCAGAGTATACCTTTCCAAAACTGAGAACCTTTCCATTAGCAATGGCAACTGGTATGTGATCATCTTTATTTGCAGCTAGGTTCAGACCTCTACTCCTTTCTTGATCATTAGGATTGAAAACACCTTCTAAAGTGATTAGACCATTAGGAAACTAGTTGGAGTTGAGGTTCATGATCTAATCACCATATTGGCTTTGTAGATTTTACTTATTCCTCCTATCAGATAATTTTGCTTCAGTTTGCAAAATGTTGATAATTTTCACATCAAATTCAAACGTGTACCAATTGGCATAGTTATCTAGAACTAAGTCTTACAACCAATCTGATGTGTTGCTCTCTTTTTTCCTCAACATGCTCTAGTACATCATAGTGAGCACCAATTATTGCAAGTGTATCAGCGTGTTTGTTCTCTCTTCTAGGGACACTTTGGATAGTGAATGCTTGGAAGCCTTCAAGTAGATCCCAAACTCTATGCTTGCATGATTTGACTAGATTATTCTTTGTGATATTATGGCTCCTTACTTGGTTAATAACCAGCTCACCATCTCCAAAGACCTTTAAAGATTTGATCCCCCTCTTTTGTGCAAGTTGGAGGCCTTGAATCAATACTTCATTTTCTACTACATTATTAGTACAACTAAATTGAAGCCTATAAGAGAAGTAAAATTTCTCAAAACTAGGGTAGATGAGCATCACACCAGCTCCTAAAAAATTCTTGTTTCTTGAGTCATCAAAGAAAAGGCTCCATAATCCATCAATGTCCTCTCTTTTTTTTATGAGATTAGGAATAGGAGCACCTTTCTCCAATATACAATATGTACCAAGGCTTGTCTCTTCAACTTCTTGTACTGCATCAAATTGAAAAGCAGTGGCCCGCTCATCTAAAAGATAATCTGACACCTCTATTAGGAAAGTAGCAAGTTGATGAGTTATGCATTCCTCATCTTCTTCATGGATTATGCAATTCATATTTATGGGGTTGGGAGTGTAAGTCTCTATGTGATTAAGGACCAAAGGTTCTACCCTTATGGAATTTTTTTCCCATATATTGTCCTAAAGAACATATAGGACCAATCTGATGCAATATAACCACCTATTTGTGAAGTCAGAAAGATAGATGGCAAAATGTGGAGGAAGCTCAACTACTGATATGTCTTGAGTGATAATATAACCAAGGCATGCAGGCAATGTCATTTCCAAATTTTTTAGGATTCCTACTATTTTAATAGAGCTACCATCTAACTAAAGTACCTCTCTAACCATTGGTTCATATTTAATACCAAGGAGTTCAACTACACATTTAGCAATCACATAACTACTAGCTCCAGAATCTATCATTCAATTATGAACTATTTTGTCCCCTATGATCAAAGAGACATAAAAAGGAGGAGGCTTGTTTTTCTTACTTGTATCTCCTTCTTTTGTTGTTTGCACAAAATGTGTTGCCTCATCTAATGTGGCTAACTAATTTGACATATTTATACTCTTTAACTCTTGTTGTAGTAGCTCTAACTATGGTGGCATAGTTAGAACATCCCACATAGGAATATTAACACTATTCCTTTTCATTTGATCTATTATGTTGAGAGGAGTTCCAACTACTTTAATTGGAGACTTGGGGACTATAGGAACCTATGACTAAATTTGAGTAACTTGAGGTTCAGTAGACCTCTTGTTGCTTATGTTTTTCTTCTGTTTGGGAGCAACATTTGATTGTGCATTTATAATTGGAGTGTGAGGGGAAACACATGAAGTTGAAGCCTAGTTTTATGGAGGAGGTGTAGCATTCTTAATGGCTCTTCTTTTACTTCTGGTATTATGAGCTATAGCATCATAATTATCATGGTTAGCATGATAATGTTCCTCTAGTTGATGGTTCATAAAAGAAAAATCACCCTATTTTTGTAGGTGAGAACCATAAGTAGGTTGACTGGCACTAAACTATTGTCATGTTGCTTGATCCTATGTGACTAATGTCTGAGTTGGTTCTGCCTTATAGCACAAGCAATATTCATATAAATAGTTGCAAGAAGGATAATATTCTTGTTCTTGAGTAAGATTATTTTGAGCAACTAATTTCCTATTAAAATTTATGCTTTTATTTGTAATAGAGGCATTACCCATAGGTCTTATTTGGTTGTATGCAACATAACCTTGACCCCGATCTGGTGGCCTATTATATGTGGAGTTTTGATAGTGAGGCTAAAAGGGTCTATTACTTTGAGCTTGTTGCATTTCTAATGTCACCACCTTGTTGCTCATGTTTTGCACCACTAGATTTTAACCTCAATCTTGCAACTTCTTGTCTATATTTTGCATCAAGGCTTGCATCATGTTCTTCAACTCTCCTAACTCATTGGAGGATGTGGAGGCTATTGGGGTTATGGCAAGAGGTTGGCTTCTGGATGTGGTGGGAATAGGTGTTACTATAGGCTGATGAGTAGGCATCTTAGGAAAGAAAGGCATTGGAGGCCTTGGAGCTAACTTCCCTCCTTGAATCATGGTATTTTCTACTCTTATGAAAATTTCATATGCAACTGGTAAGGTATCCCCTCCCATGGTTTATAAAGTAGTGTATCATCTTAAAATGGAAGCACTTCCATGTTAAGATCATTTAGGCCTCTAAGTAAGTGGTTTGGGGTCATCTCAAGCACCTTGCATGGGTCTTTTCATAGATCTTGTTTTTTCCCCTTGTTCTTCTTCTCTCTCCCTATTTCTAGCCTCTTTCTAACAACTTTCTCTATGAAATTGAAGACTTTGACTTTCTAGGTCAAGGATGACCTAAAGGGTCAAGGTTGACCTCAACCTTGACCTAGGTCAAGGATGACCTCGACCCTAACCTAGGGTAGGCCCAACCTCCTCCCTCACCCTAGGTCCAATTTTCAAGTTTAGGGATATCAAGCTTTGAAAAGTTTCATTTTCTTACTTTTGGGTCAGTTGTTTTCAATTTCAGAATGGTAAACTCTTAAATTTCAATTAATCTAGATTCATTTCTAAGGGTTAAGGTTATTGGGATTTAATTCTTCAATGTTGGCCTCTCTAGAATTTTGTGCCCTAGATCACTATATAAGGAAGTCTTCTTCTCTCATTTTGACATCTAAATATTATCTACTTTTCTAGAGGATACATTATGATATTTGATGATCCATTATTGCCAAGATCAAGAAAGCATTCCATCAAGCATTTTCAAGGAACTATCTAAGCTATTATTTCCATTCAAGCTTTCTATTAAGGATCAAGGATTCAAGCATTCAAGCCTTTGAAGGGATTTGGTTCAAGCATTTAAGATTCATCATTCAAACCCTAGATCTAACCATCATGGTGGTGTGATCTTCCTTCAAGATCCTTTGTTTATCTTCTAGATTTATTCATTCTTCTCTCAAGGTAGATTGCAAGCATACAATTATGGAGGTTTTGATTTACATTTTCTAATGTTATGTTCAAGATTTCATATCAACATACTTATTTCTATTTCAAATAAAATTGCATATCTATTGAATAGCATAGCTTCATTGTTAGATTTACTTCTACTACTTGCTAGCATTCTCTATTTAGTTCCATTATTAAGGTTGATTCCAAACAGAGGTTTGACCAATGCAAACCCCTCATTCAAACAAAAACACAATTTTTCTTGCAAGTACAAGTATAGGAAAATGAATTAAAATATAGATTTGGATATGCTTTACGTTGAACTTGCAAGATCCATGAATAAAATTTTCATCGAAGCAATGCAAGTCAAGGTCAACTTTTTGGGGCACAATTATGCCCTAGGGTAAGATTGTGCCCCACTAGCTGGGTCAAGGTCAACCTACCCTTGGAAGGAAAAAAAAATTTGGGTTTTTTCCATCTTGACATTTCCTATCTGAAGCAAGTTACAGAATTCCCCGAAACTTTACATAGACATGAGAAATCAGCATTTTCCATATTCACCCTACTTTGAGGTTAGTGTTATCTCTTAAAGTTGTGCCTAGACTGGATTCTAACTCAATCAACTTTGAGTAACATAGAAACACTCCTAGGTAGTGTGTGTATCAAGGTTAGGAGTGAGTCTCTAGATTATAGGTTGCTTCCATATGATGTTCACCTATGTACTTCTTCAAACTAAAATTAAACTTGATGAGGAAAGGGATAGAAGGATTGCTTGGAAGTAAATGTTGAAAGTAAAAGGGGTGATGCACCAAACATTAATATGAGGATATTATTGGAATGTCATGATGAAACACTTTAGAATAGTTAAGATAAGCACAATATTGATCATAGGAAACACATAAATAAGAATTTCATAAGGAGAGCACTTCAAAAAAGATATTAAGGAGAATGCTAACATTCATAGTTAACTATTTGAGATAAAGCATAGATTTACAACTTACAACCTGTATTAACACATCCAAAACTCTACTTGAAAATAAAACTAAGACACAAACTCAAGGATTCAAAATAAATTATAAAAGTTATATCATATCAATAATTTGAGAAATAGAGACACAATAAGGACTTATGAACTATTCCTTTATTTAGGCTTCAAAGGTAGTTCCACAACATCTCTCCAGACTAACTATAGAGAAAAAATTCAAAAAATCTATGAAGGACTCAGAAGAGTTCACAAAAACATCAATTTTGCATTAAAAAACTCTAAGGAATTCAACCAGCCAGCCTCTTTTTTCCACATCTTGGAAATCCTTATAAGGAGAGTGATTGCAACAAGCTTCAAGTAGGAGGGGCATATGTCAAAAAACTATTGGAAGAATCGGATATATTTCAAAAATTTATATTTTACATTTACATTCTACACTCTCTATATTCGGGTAAAACCAGGAAGATGATATGACAAATGCCAGGTGGTACTTGCTATAGGAGTTCTTTAACTAATTATGTTTGTCTTTGCCTTTCATCATGAAATTTCTCAACTGCATTAGCTGATAGAGTCATGATATCTTTAACTACTCTTACCACATCCATTTCTTCTTTGGGGCCATTCAGAATATTTGATCCTTTCTTCCAAACTTCCTGTGTTGCTTTATCTAGGATCAAATCTTCATATTTCCTTGTTCTAGCTCTATAACTTGAACCTATTATTTTCCACCACCTTTGGTCAAACTCTTAATTGACTACCTAGCAAGAATCATGTGCCATTATTTGATAAGCTAGGCTTGCCACCTTTTCGCATCCTCATTGCTACATTTCCATTATGACCAAGTTGACTCATAATGACATGATGTTACAATTTTACAATCCATGCCAAATATCAACACTTGATTGGTTCAACCTCAAACTTGCTTGAAAGTGGGCCATCTACACCACATGTTCCCCTCTTGTTATGTCTCGTTGGGTAGCCTTCTTGCTTCTTTTCTTAGCGACATAATGACAACCATTGATCTATCTTTGATTAGATGACTGGGAAGATGCACAATCCTCTCTCTTGACAGTCAAAATAGGGCCCACAATGTTGCGTGTCACCTCTCCACTGCTTCGCAAGTTTAACTCATTATTAGGCTTAACCACCCATGACTATGCAAACAAGAAGGAATCACATGTTTATATCATTAACCATGAGTCTTCATTAACTCTGGAAAACCTTGTGATCAAATAGGAATTGTTACTTTGCAAGCTTAAACCATTATTAGTCTTAACCCCTTGCGAACATGCAAACAAAGTAGTTGTCCTTTCCCTGTGTTAACCCAAGGTTAACCTAAACCCAATGTGACCATGTGAAAGGCTTGAATGTTAACTATTCTTTGAATGAATATATTGGATAACATATATTATTTTATTGATTGAATATAACAAAATTCATTTGAAACTACCCCACCATTTTCCTTTGATCATTCAACTATTTGGAGCATGCCATGTGTCATTATTTGATTTTCTCACTTCCTACTCTGAATTCACCATCTGGGCCCTCTAGGATATGCATCAAAAGGGCATATCCCCACTTTCACTAATTCTCAATCACCTTATGAATGTGGGTATATGTGGATCATTGATCTTCATCATCTAACGGTTGGGAAAAGTATCCATCCTTTAAACTTTGAAAACAATAAAGTGAAGCTCATAGATAAGTGTCACCCTTTTGCAGCTTCACAATCAAAACTAGAGGTTAAACATTTAACCTTACAACCATGTGACTAAAAGAAAATTCATATTTTGATCACTCATTTGCAACTTAATGGTTTAACTTGACCTTAACTCCTGCAACCATGTGACAAGACAAATGCATCATCAAAGTTAGAATTGTGGTTTAAAGCTTAACTCCTTGCAACTACGTGAACAAATCCTTTTTGTAGCTTCACAAGCATAACTCATGATTAGGCTTAACCACCTATGACTATGTGAACAAGGAGGAATCGCATGTTCACGGCCTTAACTATGAGTCTTCATTAACTCTGAGTGACCTTACAATTAGATAGGAATTGTTGATTCGCAACTTAAACCCATGATTAAGCTTAACCACCCATGATTGCATAAACAAAGCTTTCACTACATCATCATCTTTAATCCCTAGTTAGCTTGATTCTTTGTGACCATGTGAACATGAAATTAACCGCCTGATGATTGTTTCCCACCATTGCCACTACTTTGGGGTTTAAGCCATAACTGCTTGCAATAGCACAAACAAAGCTTTCAAATGGTTACAACATAAAAATTTAACAAGGCTTAAGACAAGCAATAAAACATTTGAATACAAGGGTAAGACAAACTTAGGGATATAAGAGATTAAACATGATTAATCATTTGTGAATCACTCTCATGCATACATGGCATTTAATGATTTAAAAAGAAGAACATGAACCATGGCCACCACCCTAGATGAAAATGAGACTAAGTCAATCTTTCTACCAAATTTTTTGCATAGTGATAAAAAATGGTAGCACTTTTGATGACTTCTACTAAATGGCTGCCTACTAGACATCAAAACAGTGGCCTTTGGAAATCTACTAGGTACATAGTTAGATTAGATATGTAGATGGATTTCAAAACCAGTTGCTCATGCTCAGATATATGCATTTGGGTCATGAGTAGCTATAAAAATGGTTGAGGATGAGGATGCTTCTATATTGGCATGAATGCAACACTTTTTCTTGTTCAACCCTTTGGAACTCAGGAACTTTATTGAAAGTGAGAAAAAATTAGAACTAATCACACCTGTGTTGGAACAGCACTTAGGGAAAACAAAAGTAGGAAATTATATACAAGGAGGAACTTGAAGATCATACCTCGAAGAAAAGCTTGAGGTGTATATTGTTCAGAGTGATTGGCAAAACTTCTCCCTCCATAGTTGATAACAGGTAGGCATAGTGTTCTTTGCATTCTGAAATCATGAATGGCCCAGCCCACATGTGATCAAACTTGTTATGGTGGCCTAGTCTACCATTCAAAACATCCTAGCGTAGAACCAGATCTCCTTCTTTGAAAACTCTAAGTTTAGACTTCTTATTGAACACCCTCTTGGTCTGGATCTATTGATATTCCATTGTCTAGAATTCTTTATTCCTCTCCTCTTCAACCTTGACCCTTCAGGGCATCCTTGACCCAGAAAGTCAAAGTCTTCAATTTCATAAAGAAAGTTGTATGAAAGTGGTTGGAAACAAGGAGAGAGAACAAGAATAGGGGGAAATAACCAGATCCATGGAAAGGGGCATTCAAGGTGGTTGACATTATTTGATAGGCTAGGCTTGCTAGATTTTTGCTCTATAGTCAGTCTACAGGGATGTTGTGGAACTACCTTTGAAGCCTAAATAAAGGAATAGTTTAGAAGTCCTTATTGTGTCTCTATTGCTCAAATTACTGATATGATATAGCTTTTTTGATTTATTCTGAGTCCATGAGTTTGTCTCTTAGTTATATTTGCATGTAGAGTTTTGGATGTGTTCATACAGGTTGTAAGCGTAAATTTGTGCTTTATCTCAAACAGTTAACTGTGAATGTTAGTATTCCCCTTAATATCTTGTCTAAAGTGATCTCCTTCTTATGAAATTATTATGCATTAGTTTCCTATGATCAATATTGTGTTTATCACAACTATTCAGAAGTGCTTCATCATTTCATTCCAGCAATATCCTCATATTAATGTTTGGTGTGTCACCCCTTTTACTTTTAGCATTTACTTTCAAGCAATCCTTCTATCCCTCTCCCTATCAAGTTTAATTTCAGTTTGAAGAAGTAAATAGGTGAACATCATAAGGAACTGGCCTATAATCTAGAGATTCACTCCTAACCTTGGTACACCTTGTACACAAGAGTGTTTCCATGTTACTCAAAGTTGACTAAGTTAGAATCAAGTCTAGGCACAACTTCAAGAGAAAAATTTTGGCATGCTCGATGGGACTAAGAAAAGAGTTTCTATTCTTTCTTCATATTTTCTTGTTGTTGGTGGTGTGTAAAATAGTTAATCAACCTATTCAAAGGTAAAAGAATATGCACATCTGGTGACTCTAACTATGGAAAGAAAAACAAGTGCATATGATTTATGAGAAAAGTGCAGACAAGAAGTAGCTCTGCAAATTTTGAATATAGAGAGTTGTCCCCACCTAGAAGGAGAGGTAGAATAGCTGAAAGAATCTAGGATACACTCATTCATATGAGAAGTACCAGATCTACTCCACCAGTAATCCCTGTCATTGTTGCAATTCTAAGAACAAGAATTTTGTGTTTCATTAATTATTGGAAACAATTTGGTTCACAATTGTATGGTCGATAGTCGGGCCACAAGCTCTGTTATGCCCAAGAAGATAGCATACCAACTAGGTTTGAAATATGAACCCTTCAAGAAAGGTGTAGTCTAGCTAGTGTTGAAGTTAATGAAAGATCAACCCCATAGCTCCCAAGAATCACCTGCATGCAAACACCTATCACAAAAAGAGAGAAGAAAATACTATGGAGGCTGGAATTCCCAAATCGAGAGATGAGACATTCTTGATGAGCAAAAAAAGAAATTGCTATTATCAAAAGTGAATGAAAAATTACAAATAGATCAATCCTTATAAAAGGAGATCAAAACCCTAACAGGGTAAAACCTAGGTTGCATGATAATAATTAATAAAAGAATTAATTATTATATGCCTAAAGTTTAGCTTAAGTAAACTTGAGATAATAAGTGACTTAATAATTAAATGAAAATGATATAATTAATAAGGAAATATTTTATTACTCTAATAGCTAGATGGTTCATGTGTCAACACGTTAGGTCTCATAAAGAATGCAAGTCTAACACTCTGTGCATGTCCTACCTTTTCTATTCCCCGAGATATCTTTGTGATAGATTTTCGCCCGTATTTTTCCCTTCGCTTATCAATAAAGTTCACAACCAAGATAGGAGGCTATTTATTAGCATATTGGTCTCACATGCTATTTAGGACCAAGTATGGAACCAAAGTAACAATCAGGTATGAGGTTCTTTCCAAAGACCATATTGAATCTTACACACCCAGTGTGATCAATGCCAATTGTATTGCACTTAATCAAAAAGAAGACTTTGTTTCCCAAGATATGAATACTCAGGTTGATAATATCCCTAATGTGTAGCTAGATGAGTGGGTAATAGAAAATATCCCAATAAAGGAGACCAATGATGTTACCATTGAAGATATTATAGAGGCTGGTCTAGGAAATTATGTCTTCTAAGAAGTTGGACTAGTGATGCTAAACCTTTTCAAAGACACAACTATTAGGATAAAACCAAAGATGGAAATAACAATTACATGCAAATATAAACAATAACAGAAAATAATAGACCACAAAGAAGAGAACACAAGACACCAAGATTTAGCATGGTTCACCCAATCCCTAGGCTATGTCCACCAAATAGCAAGTCCAATATTATTATGATCCAGTGATTACAACCTAATTACAATCTGTAATCCCTTACAACTCAATACCACCACAAGAATAAATTTTTGCATCACCCACAATGAAACAATCCCTAACCCTAAGCTCTTTTATACAAGTATTTTTGCTACTTTAGGGTTAAAATAAGTTACAACATGTCAGCCATAAAATGTTGATCTAGTAGCCCCAAAAAAATTTGGAAGCCTAAACCCCACTGAGGAATTATGGAGTATATATAGTACTTCCTTGATCAATCACCACAATTTAATAACAACTAATCATCTTGAGTAGCAAGATCAGGTTTGGAAGTTATACTTTGATGTCTCTAGGAGAAAGAATGGTTCAAGTGGGGGAGTAATGTTGATCTCTCCTCAAGGGGGTAAATATTATATAGCCTTTTCTTTCAGTTTTGCATGCACAAACAATACAATTGAATATGAAGGGATGATCCAAGGATTGGAATGGGATAGAATGAGAGATATTAAATGCATAAAAGTATCTAGAGATAGTGAGTTAGTTGCCAACCAAGTGAGAGGGTTGCACATGACTAAGTATGAAAAATTAAAAGGATATAAGCAAAGATTGTGGGATATAATTGAAGATTCTAATACTTTTAATATAGTTGCTATTCCTAGAAGATTGAATCAGCATGTTGATAGATTGGCTAATTCAGGAGCACAGTTTGATATGGTTGAAAACATTAGCAAAGAGGGGGTACAAAGGCATATCAAAGCTTTGGTTAGAGCCTCCATAGCTAACAATGATGTTAATTGGAAAGTTTTCGATAATGATGAACAAATTTTGAATTTTGTACTTGAAGAAGATATGCATTCAACCTTTAACCAACATAAAGTGAAAGAACAATATGGTGATCAAGTTATACAGCTTAGTTTCAATAAATTGCCCAAGGAATTGGTTACTCTAGAGTATATCTTCAACACTGATGACCAAGTCTAAAGGAATAAAACTAGCTTAGTGGTTCAGCAACCTCACTATGAAGATCTTGAGATTGTAGAAGGAAAGAATTTAAAGTTTGGTAAGGCAATTTCTACTGAAGAAAGGTAATCTTACATCCAACTTTTTCAAGAGTTCAATGATTTTTTTCTTGGGGATATGCAGACTTAAGGGTTTTGATCCATGCCTTTCCCAACATACTATTGAGTTAGAATCCAATTCCAAACCCATAATACAAAAGTAAAGGTCAGTCAATCCAAAGTTAGAACCCTTAATGCAAAAAGAGGTTTTCAAAATCATTGAAAGTGGAATAATATTTCCTATCAAACACACTAGCTAGGTGTCATTTTTGGTTCCTATTAGAAAAAAGAATGTGGAGCTAAGATTATGCATAGATTTTAGAGACCTCAATAGATTTTCATTGAAGGGCCATCACCCTTTTCCATCCATGGAACAAATGCTTCAATATGTTTCAAATTCTGAGAAGTTCTCACTTCTTGATGGATATTTTGGCTATAATCAAGTTTTAATCAAGGAGGAAGACCAATTCAAAACTACATTCACCACAAAATGGAGAACCATGGCATATAGAAGGATACCTCTTGGCTTTTCTAATGTAGGGGAAACTTTCCAAAAGGCCATGGAAATCCCTTTCAGTAATCTGATATACAAATTTGTGTTGATCTATCTGGATGAATTCATAGTTTTATCCAAGAATGATGTAGATCACCTTGGACATATGAGGCAAATCTTAGAAAAATGTGGGGAATTTGGTAGATCCCTCAACCCAAAGAAGTGTGTGTTTTCTATCCATGAGGGAAAACTATGGGGATATGTTGTATCCAAGCAAGGCATCACCATTGATCCTGAAAGGGTTTCAGCCATCATGGAGTTACCTTTGCCACATCATAAAAAAGATTACAGAGTTTCATTGGGAGGATCAACTTTGTCAAATTTTTTATTCTAGATATTGCTAACTTACTGAAGCCATTGATCTCAATGCTTAAGAAGAATATTGTTTTCAATTGGTCAAAAGAAGCCAAAGGTAGTTTTACAACAATAAAAGAAGCATTATTAGTTGCTCCTACTTTTGTAAATCCCATTTTTTTGAAAGATTTCATATTGTATGCATATGTAGTATGGATACAATTTATGCAATGCTAGTTCAACATAATGATCAAGGTTTAGAACAACCTATTGCTTTCTTTAGTAAGGGTTTAGAGGAATATGAGAAAAGATACAGTTTCATTGAAAAACATGTGCTTGTTGTAGTGAAAAGCCTAAAAAAATTTAGACATATGGTTTCTAATAATAAGATTCTTCTTATGGTAGCTCACCCTAGTGTGAAAGAATTATTGTTAAGCAAGAATCTTAATAAAAAGAGAGTTGGTTGGATAACTCGAGTTATGGAATATGACATAGATAACCAAGTGACCAAGCTTGTTAGAGGGAAGGGCTTGTCTGAACAACTAGAAAATGAGAAGGCTCAGACCACTAATGATATAGCAAAATTTGTCCTTGCTAATCAATCTATTCCACAACATGACCATTTAGAGAGCTAGCTACAAAGATGGTTCATTTCCTATATACTGGAGAATTTTCCTCATCCCTAGACAAAGCTAAACAAAGGTATTTCAGGTTGTAATTTGTACCTTACACTTTAGTTGATGGTGTTGGAAATCTGATTGAAAAGATCATTGTTGAAGAACGAAGAAGATTGATTGTAAACAGGGAGATTCTTGATGAAGAATATTTTCAATCATTGCTTTATCACTAATGCCAAATCAACTATTTGTTGTAATGACAATTGCTTATAAGATCCAAGTACTATCACTTAGTTGATTGATGAAGAGGATTTAACCAACAAGATGTAACAAAAGTACATAAGGGAAAGGTTGAGTTATGGTTTTGTAATGAAGTACAAGGATCAGTTAAGACAATGGTAAAATGATGTATTGATAATATACTTGAAGATACAGAGATTGGCTACACTTAGAAACACTGGAAGAATAAGTTGTAACAAAGTTGTCTGTAAAGCTTAACTAAGTTTATTAGTGAGTGTCGAGCAAGCTAGTTCATGTCGAGCAAATTTTCAGTTAGAGCCAAGCAAATGCAAAATCTAGTGTATGTTGAGTGATACAGAAGGAGCCAAGCATGTTCAAGTGCCAAGAAAAGTAACAGGTGTCAAGCATTAGAAAATTTAGTGGATGTTGAGAAAATCCATAGCAGGTGTCGAGCATTAGTAAAATGTAGTTGGTGCCGAGTAACACAGTATGTAATAAGCACTAGAACTTCAATAGTGCCAAGTTACTGCATTATTTGAAAAGTCAAAGATTCACCAGATCTAAGCTAACCAGTTTGTTACCTTGAATTTTGTGAACTAGATGGAGGATAAGGATGATGAGCTAGTGGCACAAAATTTTAGGTAAATTATTTTTGGGTGAATTCAAGAGGATTCTTCATGATGTTTCTAGAAAGAACAAGATATGGGTTAGATTCATTGAATCCTACCCAATCCATTCAAACTAAAATTAAAGGAGGGAAGAATGGAGTGGGAAAAGCATTTTCCAAACTTCTATTTAAGAAGTCATAGGCCAAGAAGCAAGAGTTGTTGGGTTTCCAAGTTTCAAAGTGGTTGAAGGGTGTCAAGAAGAAGGAAGGAAGAATAGAGCACAGAGACTTTTCTTCGATAAGTGGTCATATAGAAGATTGCACTGGTACATCAAGAATGAAGACTCAAGGAGACAAAGCTTGAAAGGAGAACAAGTTGTTAGAGCTACAGAGACTAAAAGCCAGGAAAATTGTGAAGAGCTAAATAGAGATCTAAAATCTACAAGATAAGTTGTGAGTTGTATCAAGTCAAAACCCCTTGTTGTTACTCTCTAACAATTGTGCAAGCTAGGGTAAAATCCTATTGACTTAGGTTGGTTTAACAGCCATTTGTAAATCCTTTAATAGAGTGGCATTCCAAGTGAATGTTTTAAAGTCCTAACCAGGCCCACTTCTAATAGGGTGGTTAAATCCTTTAACTAGGTCACATTTAATAATGTGTTGTAGCCTTCAACATAGCAGCCCTTTCACAGGGCATCACTTCAAAAGAGTGAGAATCGAGCAACATGTTACCGATGGTTTTTCCCAAATTGAGTTTCCACATAAATCACTGTGTTATGTGTTGATCTTTCATGTGTTATGCTTGCATGTTGATTTTCAATAACTTGTTAAGTAGGAATGTTTAAGTTTGGATGCATGAACAGTTTGATGGGCTTACTTTACTTGATGAAAAAGTTTTAATTAGACATAAAGACCTTGAATAACTAATTCACCCCCCCTCTCAGTTATTCTAAAGCATTTTTAACAATTGGTATCAGAGCCATCTGTTGATTTAGTTTTAAAGTACTAGAAGCAGCAAGATCAAGATGTCCAAGAGAGAAGTTCCCAAGCTTAACAGAGACAACTTCACTGCATGGAAAAGGTTGATGAAGCTACATCTAGGATCAATAAGTGATCATGCACAAACCTCCATTGAAGTAGAACATGTTGATCTAGTTATACCTACTACAGAAGATATGAAGAAAAAGAAGGAGCATAATCAGGGAATGCTAGAGATTGCCTCTACCCTCAACTATGTTGAATTTGATGACATCAAGGGATGTGACTCTGCATTCAAGATGTGGAAAGCCCTGATTGACATCTATGGATGAGATTAGAATGTTCAAAGAGAAAAAAGAGAAAGCCTCAAAGGAAATTTTGATGACATGAAAATGGAGGAAGGTGATAATGTTGCTCAATATGCCTCTAAAATAAAATAAATAGTAAGTGCAATAAGAAGTTTGGGTGTTCATTTAGAAGATGACATTGTTAACAATAAATACTTAAGAACCTTTCTCTCTATCTATGCTATTAGAGTTTTAGCCATCCAAGAATTAAGGTGTGTACTAGGAAACTAGCTAACTTTTGAAGGAATAGTAGGAAGACTCACTACTTTTGAGTTGTCCAACTTTGATAACTATAGACCTGAGAACCTTGAATCTACTTTCAAGGCCAAGCTATCATTAAAAGACACTGAGGAGGTGAAACCAAAGAAGAAGAAGAAGGCAAAATTTGCATCCAGTGACAGCAGCATAGATGAACATGATGTGGAACAATTGGAAGCATTGTTGGCTAGAAGATTTTAGAGAGGAAAAGGTAAATTCAAAGGTAAGATTCCTATCATTTGTTTTAATTGCAATGAAGTAGGACATATTATAGCAAGATGCACATAGAAAAATAATTATAGAGAAGGCAACAAAAATAAGAACAGTAGAGAAGATGATGGCAGAGATTACAGAGATAAAGACAAAAAGTGCTACATTGTTGAAGAAAAAGATTTTGATGAAAATGATGATGAGGTAATCTATGTAGCCATCAAGGATGAATCAGATGAAGATGAGACAATAGCACTAGTAACCTATGTAAACAAAAATGACAAGTGGATCATAGACGACGAATGCTCACATCACATGATAGGAGAGAAAAGTAAGTTTATTACCTTTACTTAGTATGATGGAAATAGTGTTAGATCTAGAAATGATGCTCCAAGTCAAATCAAAGGAAAAGGTTCTATTAAACTTACAGAGAAAATTTCATGTGATAATGCATACTATGTTGAAGGATTGAACTATAATTTGCTAAGTGTATTACAGCTAGGCAATTTAGGTTGCAAAGTAGAATTATGGAACAAAACTGCCAAAATCTATGACACTAATAAAAATCTTATAGGAAAAGGAGAACAAATAAGGAGTAATTTGTTTTACCTAGATATGGAAGATGCAACCTCTCTTATTGTTAGACTTGATGATGTTTGGTTATGGCATAAAAGGTTATGTCATGTTAACTTCGACAATCTAATTAGAATTAGCAAAAAGAAGAAAGTTAGAGGTTTGCCTAAGCTAAAGAAGCCTAAAAATACAATGTCCAAACAATGTCAACTAGGAAAGATGACCAAGTCAAGTTTCAAAAGAAAAGTCTACACTCCCAAAGAAGTAATAGAGCTAGTCCGTATAGATTTATGTGGCCTAATAGAAGTACAAAGCTACCAAGGAGACAGATACATAATATTATTTGTGAATGACTACTCTAGGATGATGACTGCCATGTTCTTAAAGCAAAAATTTGATGCATTTCAAATATTTAAGTGGTATTTGGCAAGGGTTGAGAAGGAAATAGGAAAGAGTCTGAAATGTCTAAGATCAAACAGAAGAGGAGAGTTTACATCTAAGGAATTTGAGACATTTTGCAATGACAAAGGAATTAAATGGCAAACATCAACACGTAGAACTCCCCCATAGAATGGCATTGTAGAGAGAAGGAATAGATAAATAATAGACTATGCCAAAACATTAATGATGGAGAAAAATGTTGCTTTGAAGTACTGGAGAGAAGCTATAAGTATAGTTGTCTACACCCTAAATCGAGTACAAGTCAAGAAAGGTACAAATGCAACACCTTTTGAATTATGGTATGGTCACTCACCTAATGTAAAACATTTCAAAGTATTTGATTGTAAATGCTATATTCTTAAAGATACTAGAAATGGAAAGTTTGATGCAAAGAGTGATGAAGGCATATTACTTGGGTACTCTACTAGAAGTAAATCATATAAGTGTTTAAATACTAACACTAACAAGATTGTGGAAAGTGCAAATGTAAATTTTGATGAGCATGCAGAAGTCCAAGTTGATGAGTCCAAGAGACCAAAAGATTATAAATCTTTTGTAATTATAGATCTTTTGTATACTTCTATGAAGGAATTCCTACCAAAGATGAAGCTAGCAATCAAGTTGGAAATCAGCAACAAGTTTTAGTATCAGCCGAGTCACAACCAATGAATGTCGAGCTACATTTAGAAGCTGAATTGTAGAATGAAGAAAATGAACATTCTAATTCTAACATTAGTACACATGGAAGAGATGATGAAATACCAGCAAGGAATGTGCATAGTGACTTTGAAGCTGAAGGACCAAATATGGAAAGAAGGACAGAACCAAGACTATCCAAATATGTGAGAAGACATCATCCTATAGAACAAATCATTGGTGACAAGGAAGCAAGACCAATGACAAGGAAAAAACTAAGGAATGAATCATATTTGTTGAGCAAGATTGAGCCCAAAATAGTGAAAGATGCACTACAAGATGATAATTGGCATAAAGCTATGGAAGAAGAGATAGATCAAATTGAGAAGAACAAAACCTGGACTCTAGTTCATAGACTAGCTGATAAAAATTTGATTGGTACAAAATGGGTCTTTAGGAACAAGCTTGATGAGAATGGTGAGATCACAAGAAATAAGGCCAAACTAGTCTTCAAAGGCTATGCACGAGAAGAAGGATTGGATGATGGGGAAACATTTGCCCTTGTTACAAGAATGGAAGGAGTGAGAACATTACTTGCATATGATACTTATAAAGATTTCAAAGTCTAGCAAATGGATGTAAAGTCTACTTTTCTGAATGGAATATTGGAAGAGGAAGTCTACATAGAACAACTAGAGGGATTTGTTGATGACAACAACAAGGATATGATTTGCAAACTGCATAAAGCACTCTATGGTTTGAAGCAAGCACCTAGAGCATGGTATGAGAGACTGTACAAATATCTTGTGAAGATAGGATTTGAGAGAATAGATGACAATAGCAACCTATATATCAAGGAAGAAAAAGTTAAAGACATTTTGATATCTAAAATATTTGTTGATGATATAATATTTGGAGGAAAAGATGCCCTATGCAAAGATTTTGCTAATCAGATGAAACATGAGTTTGAGATGTCAATTTTTGGAGAAATCAAACTTGTTGTTGGATTGCAAGTACATCAACTAAAGCATAGCATATTTTTGACTCAATCAAAATACATCAAAGAGATACTCAAGACATTTGACCTAGAAGATTCAAAACTAGCTAGTACACCAATGTAACAAGACATAAGTTATCCAAAAATTATGAGCCAGTTTAAGTAAATCAGACAATGTATAGATCAATGATTGGAAAGTTACGGTATGTTGTGCATAGTAGACCAAACATTGCATTAGTTGTTGGAATAGTGGCAAGATTTTCTACAAATCCAAGAGAAAATCATCTGATGGTAGTAAAAAGAATATTGAGGTACCTAAAAGGAACTGATGACTTTGGCTTATACTACAAGAGGAGTAAAAAGTTTGAGTTGAAAGCCTACATTGATGCAGATTGGGGAGGTAATATTGATGATAGAAAGAGCACCAGTGGAGGAGCACTTTTCTTAGGTAAAAGATTGGTCACTTGGACCAGCAAAAGTTGTACCTCACAGTCTACAATAGAAGTTGTGTATGTTGTTGTTGCTATCAATTGCACTACTATTGTATGGATCAAACATTTTTTGCAAGGTATGAAGGAAGAGATGACTGAACCTATGATACTCTATTGTGATAACACAATTTCCATCAACATATCAAATAATCCTATGATACATGCCAAAACAAAGCATATTGCAATTAAGTATCACTATGTAAGAGAATTAGTGGAAAACAAGCAAGTCGGGATGGAATATGTTAGCTCAAAGGAACAGATTGCTAACATCTTCACAAAAGCACTACCTAAAGATGCATTTGAGTATCTTAGAGGCAAGTTAGGGGTGATACCCCTAGCCAAGGCTATTTAAGAAATAGCAAATCTGCCCTACATCAAATGAGTTGACTGATAAAATATTAAAAATTGATGCAAAGGATACTTACTTTAGGATTTTGCCTAAAGTAATCAAAGTACTGAAATTCCAAACAAGTCACAAGCAAGGTGACAAAGGAAGAAATTGGAGTACCTACAAATGCTACACTTGCATGTTAAGATGTTGAAATAATATGTCTTTGGCATTTTTGTCAAAGAGGGAGGAATAGCAAAAACTGATTAATGCATACAGAGGGAGAAATGATCAAATCTACAAAACCAAATGGACAAAGGGAGAAATAGCAGAAATGCAAAGGAAGAAATATTGTGCAGAGGGAGAAATGGCACAAACACATTTTGATCAATGCATACAGAGGGAGAAAATGATCAAATCTACAAAACCAAATGGACAAAGGGAGAAATAGAAAATATGCAAAGGAAGAAATATTGTGCAGAGGGAGAAATGGCACAAACACATTTCAAGGAACAAAATGTAAGAAGGAGAAATAGTAGTTGAGAAGATCAAAGTGACCAATGGGAGAAAAAGAGTTTTTAGGGAGAATAGCAAAAAATAAGTAGAAAGGAAATAGTAGCTCAAAAGGAGAAAATAGTGCAGACAAGAATCAATCAGAGAAATAGCAGAAAAGAAAAAGGAAAAGATAGTTTATCAACAAAGGGAGTCATAAGCTAGTTTATGTTGCTGATAGAATAAATAGTTTTGAATAAACTTTTCTTTTTGGCATTTGATTTACTAGTTTAACCTAGTTAGTTTTTTGATAACTTGGTTGATTAGTTTGGTTTTCCATCAATGCAAAAGAGGGAGATTGTTGGAAATCTAATTGAAAAGAGCATTGTTGAAGAATTAAGAAGATTGATTACAAAGAGGGAGATTGTTGATGAAGAATGTTTTCAATCATTGTTTTGTTATTGATGTCAAATCTACTATTTATTGAAATGACAATTGCTTATAAGATTCAAGTACTATCACTTAGCTGATTGATGAAGAGGATTTAATCAACAAGATGTAATAAAAGTACCTAAGGGAAAGGTTGAGTTATTGTTTTGTAAAGAAGTACAATGATCAATGAAGACAATGGTAAAATGATGTATTGATAATATACTTAAAGATACAGAGATTGGCCACACTTAGAAACATTGGAAGAATAAGTTGTAACAAGGTTGTCTGTAAAGCTTAACTAAGTTTATTAGTGAGTGTCAAGCAAGCTAGTTCATGCTAAGTAGATTTTCAGTTAGAGCTAAGAAAATGCAAAATCTAGTGTATGCTGAGTGATACAGAAGGAGCCAAGCATGTTCAGGTGCTGAGAAAAGTAATAGGTGTCAAGCATTAGAAAATTTAGTGGATGTCAAGCAAATCCATAGTAGATGTCAAGCATCAGTAAAATGTGGTTGGTGTCGAGTAACATAGTATGTGTCGAGCACCAGAATTTCAATAGTGTCAAGCTATTACATTATTTGAAAAGTCAAAGATTTGCTAGATTTGAGTTGACAAGTTTGTTACCTTGAATTTTGTGAACCAGATGGAGGATAAGGATGATGAGCTGGTGGCACAAAATTTTAGGTAAATTATTTTTGGGAAAATTCAGGAGGATTCTTCATGATATTTCTAGAAAGAACAAGATATGGGTTAGATTCATTGAATCCTACCTAATCCATTTGAACTAAAATTAAAGGAGGGAAGAATCAAGTGGGAAAAGCATTTTCTAGACTTCTATTTTAGGAGTCACAGGCCAAGAAGAAAGAGTTGTTGGGTTGCCAAGTTATGAAGTGGTTGAAGGGTGTCAAGAAGAAGGAAGGAAGAAGAAAGCATGAGAATTTGCTTTGATAAGTGGTCATATAGGAGATTGCACTAGTACATCAAGTATGAAGACTCAAGGAGATGAAGCTTGAAAGGAGAATAAGCTATCAAAGCTACAGAGATTGAAAGCTAGGAAAATTGTGAAGAGCTGAATAGAGATCTGAAATCTGCAAGATAAGTTGCGAGTTGTATCAGGTCAAAACCCCTTGTTGTTACTCTCTAACAACTGTGCAAGCTAGGATAAAATCCTATGGACTTAGGTTGGTTTAATAGCCATTTGTAAATCCTTTAATAGGGTGGCATTCCAAGTGAATGTTTTAAAGTCCTCTAACTAGGCCCACTTCTAATAGGGTGGTTAAATCCTTTAACCAGGTCCAATTTAATAGTGTATTGTAGCCTTTAACAAGGTTAGGGCATCACTTCAGAAGAGTGAGAATGGAGTATCATGTTATTGGTGGTTTTTCCCAAATTGGGTTTCCACATAAATCATTGTGTTGTGTGTTGATCTCTCATGTGTTATGCTTGCATGTCAATTTTTAGTAACTTGCTAAGTAGGAATGTTTAAGCTTGGATGCATGAACAGTTTGATGGGCTTACTTTACTTGATAAAAAACTTTTAATTGGACATAAAGACCTAGAATAACTTATTCACCCCCCCCCCCCCCCCACTCTTAGTTATTCTAAAGCATTTCTAATAGATGGTCTTTTGTTCAAAAAAGATATGAATGGAGTACTTCTTAGATGTATTGACAATGACCATACTAGTAAGTTTTTGGAGCAATTCCATGATGAAGGAGATTAGTTCTCTCCAAAGACAACAACTTATAAGATCATGAGGGCTAGATATTATTGGCACAACCTATTTAAGGATGCTCATGCTTGGGCAAGAAAGTGTAAGGAATGTGCATTATTTTTTGGAAAGGAAATGTTAGCGGCCTTACCTCTACATCCTATTCTAATTGACCATCCATTCATGAAGTGGGTTATTAATTTTGTGGGCCCTATAAATCCAAATTCCACTACTAGCCATGAATGGATTCTAACCACCACAAAATATTTCATGTGTTGGACAAAAGCAATAGCTCTAAAGGAAGTCAATGAAGCTATTATTTTGAGTTTTTATGATGATTTGATTTGTAGATTTGGAGTTCCTAGCTCTGTTATATCTGATAATGCCTTGGAATTTGTGGGAGCAAGGATAACTAAATGGGCATTGAAAAATGGAGTATATCTCAAGACTTCATCAAACTATTATCCTTAAGGCAATGGCCTAGCTGAAAGTACTAATAAGAACTTGTTGAAGATATTGAAAAGAACTTTAGCAAACAATAAACATGATTGGCACTCCAAGTTGAAGTTAGACTTATGGCTTGATAGAATCACTCCCAAATGAATTCTTTCCAATTCCCCTTATGTTCTAGTATACGAGAAACAAGCCAAGCTACCTATTTCCATAAAATTTCCCTCATTAGAGATGGTTGATAATGTAGTGCTTTTTGAAGATGATGATCCATTGAAGATGAGGTATGCTAAGTTACTAGAGCTCAAGAAGGAGAGGAATAAAGCATCCTAGATAATGGAATATCAGTAGATCCAAACCAAGAGGGTGTTTGATAAGAAGTCTAAGCTTAGATTTTTCAAAGAAGGAGATCTAGTTCTACACTGGGATGTTTTAAAGAGTAGACCAGGCCACCATAACAAGTTTTATCACATGGTGGCTAGGCCATTTATGATTTCAGAATGAAAAGAACATTATTCCTACCAGCTATCAACTATGGAGGGAGAAATTTTGCTAATCCCTATGAATGGGATGCACCTCAAACTTTTCTTTAAGGTATGATCTTCAAGTTCCTCCTTGTATATAATTTGTTGCTTTTGTTTTCCCTAAGTGTTGTTCCAGCATAGGTGTGATTAGTTCTAGTTTATTCCTACTTTCAATAAAGTTCCTGAGTTCCAAAGGATTGAACTAGAAAAAGTGTTACATTCATGCTAGTATAGAAGCATCCTCATCCTCAACCATTTTATAGCTATTCATGACCCAAATTCATATATCTAAGCATGAGAAACTAGTTTTCAAATCCATCTGCATATCTGATCTGACTCTATGCCCAATAGATTGCCAAAGGTCACTAGTTTGATGTCTAGTAGGTAGCCATTTAGTAGAAGTCATCAAAAGTGTTACCATTTTGTATCACTGTGCAAAAAAATTGGTACAAAGATTGACTAAGTCTCATTTTCATCTATGGTGGTGGTCATGGTTCATGTTCTTTTTGTTAAATCATTAAATGCCATCATGCATGAGAGGGATTTGTAAATGATTAATCATGTTTGATCTCTTATATCCCTAAGTTTATCTAACCCTTGTATTCAAATGTTTTTTGATGCCTTAAACCTTGTTAAAATCTTAATTTGCAACCATGAGAAAGCTTTGTTCACATAATCACAAGCAGTTATGGCTTAAACCCCATAGTAGTGGCAATGGTGCAACATAGTCATCAGGCAGTTAATTTCATGTTTATATGGTCGCAAAGAGTCAAGTTAACTAGGGATTAAAGATGGTGATATCACAAAATCTTTGTTTGTGCAGTCTCGAGTGGTTAAGCTTAATCATGGGTTTAAGTTGCAAAGCAAAGATTCCTATCTGATTGCAAGGTTGCCCAGAGTTAATTAAGACTCATGGTTAAGGTTGCAAACATGCAATTCCTCCTTGTTTGTGTAGTTACAGGTGGTTAAGCCTAATCATGAGTTAAGCTTGTAAAGCTATAAAAAGGCTTTGTTTGCGTAGTTGCAAGGAGTGAAGCTTCAAACCACACTTTTGGCTATGATGATGTGTTTTCCTTGTCGCATGGTCGCAAGAGTTAAGGTCAAGTTAAACCATTAAGTTGCAACTAAGCTATTAGAATATGAATTTTCCTTCAATTACATGGTCACAAGGTTAAATTCTTAACCATTAGTTTAGATTATGAAGCTATAGAAGGGTGACACTTGTCTATGAGCTTCACTTTATTTTTTTCAAAATCTAAAGAATGGATGCTTTTCCCAATTATCAGATGATGAAGATCAATGATCTGTGTATACCCACATTTTGAAGGTGATTGACAGTTAGTGAAAGTGGGGATACACCCTCTTGGCATGTGTCCTAAAGGGCCCAAAGGGTGAAGTCAGAGTTGGAAGCGAGAAAATCAAATAATGACTCATGGCATGCTCTAGATGGTTGAATGATCAAAGGAAAATGGTGCAGGAAATTTTGAATGAATTTCATTATATTTGATCAATAAAATAATGTGTTATTTGTTATATTCATTCAAAGAAAAGTTAACATTCAAGCCTACTGCATGTTCACACTAGATTTAGGTTAACCTTTGGTTAACATAGGGAAAGGGCAACTATGTTGTTTGCATGTTCGTGAGGGGTTAAGACTAATCATGATTTAAGCTTGTGAAGGAGTGATTCCTATCTGATTGCAAGGTTGCCAGGAGTTAGTGAAGACTCAAAGTTAAGGCTATGAACATGTGATTCCTTCTTATCCACGTAGTCATAGGTGGTTAAGCCTAATATGAGTCAAGCTTACAAAGCAGCGGAGAGGTGACACGAAGCATTGTGGGCCCTATTTTGACTATTGAGAGAGAGGATCATGCATCTTCCCAATCATCTGATCAAAGATAGATCAATGGTTGTCATTATGTCACTAACCAAAGAAGCAAGAAGTTTACCCAACGAGACATAATGAGAGGGGGACACGTGATGTAGATGGCCCACTTTTAAGCAAGTTTGAGGTTGAACTAATCAAGTATTGACATGTGGCATGGATTGTAAAATTCTAACATTTTGTTATCGCGAGTCAACTTGGTCATAATGAAAATATAGTTGTGAGGATGTGAAAAGGTGACAAACTAGCACATGTCTCTCATTGGTTAGTCAGTTAAGAGTTTGACCAAAGGTGGTGAAAAATAATAGGTTCAAGTTGCAGGGCTAGAACAAGGAAATACGAAGATCTGATCCTGAATAAAGCAGAGCTGGAAGTTTGGAAGAAAGGATCAGATATTCTAAATGGCCCTAGAAAAGAAATGGATGTGGTGAGAGAAATTAAAGATATCATGGCTCTATCAGCTAATTCAATTGAGGAATTTCATGATGAAAGGAAAAATCAAACATAATCAATTAAAGAACTCCTACAGCAAGTACCACCTGCCATTTTTCATGATCATCTTCCTTGTTTTACTCGAATTTAGAGAATGTAGAATGTAAATGTAAAATGTAACTTTTTGAAATATCTCTAATTCTTCCAATATATTTTTTGACATGTGCCCCTCCCACCTAAAGCTTGCTGCAATCCTTCTCCTTCTGAGGATTTCCAAGATGTGGCAAAAAGGGGTTGGCTGGTCAAATTCCTTAGAGTTTTTTATGTAGAATTGATGTTGTCGTGATCTCTTCTAAGTCCTTCATATCTTTTCTATATTTTTGCTCCACAATCAGTCTGGAGGGATGTTGTGGAACTACCTTTGAAGCCTAAATAAAGAAATAGTTCAAAAGTCCTTATTATGTCTTTGTTGCTCAAATTACTAATATGATATAACTTTTGTAATTTATTCTGAATCCCTGAGTCAGTATCTTAGTTTTATTTGCAAGTAGAGTTTTGGATGTGTTCATACATGTTGTAAGTCATAAATCTATGCTTTTTCTCAAATAATTAACTATAAATGTTAGCATTCCCCTTAATATCTTGTCTGAAGTGCTCTCCTTCTTATGAAATACTTATGTATGAGTTCCCTATGATTAATATTGTGCTTATCTCAACTATTTAGAAGTGTTTCATCATGTCATTCCAACAATATCCTCATATTACTGTTTGGTGCATCACCCCTTTTACTTTCAACATTTACTTTCAAGTAATCCTTCTATCCCTTTTCTCGTCAAGTTTGATTTTAGTTTGAAGAAGTAAATAAGTGAACATCATAAGGAATCGACCTATAATCTAGAGATTCACTCTTAACCTTGGTACACTGACTACCCAGGAGTGTTTCCATGTTACTCAAATTTGAATGAGTTAGAATCTAGTCTAGGCACAACTTCAAGAGATAACACTAACCTCAAAGTAGGGTGAATATGGAAAATGTTGATTTCTCATGTCTGTGTATGGTTTCAGGGAACTCTGCAACCTGCTCCAAACAAGAAATGTCAAGATGGAGAAAATGTAGAAAACTTTTGTCCTTTCGAGGGTAGGTCAAACTTGACCTTGAAAAAGTGTTTTTTTGTTTGAATGAGGGGTTTTCCTTGGTCAAACCTTGGTTTGGAATCAACCTTAATAATGGAACTAAAATAGAGAATGCTAGAAATTCATAGAAGTAAATCTAACAATGAAGCTATGATATTCAATAGATATGCAATTGTATATGAAATATAAACAAGTATGTTGATATGAAATCTTGAACATAACATTAGCAAATGTAAATCAAAACCTCTATAATTGTATGATTGGAATCTACCTTGAGAGAAGAATGAATAGATCTAGAAGATAAACAAAGAATCTTGAAGGAAGATCACATCACCTAGTTAGATCTAAGGTTTGAATGATGAATCTTGAATGCTTGAACCAAATCCCTTCAAAGGCTTGAATGCTTGAATCCTTGATCCTCAATAGAAAGCTTGAATGGAGACAATAGCTTAGATAGTTCCTTGAAAATTCTTGATGGAATTCTTGCTTGATCTTGGCAATAGTGGATCATCCAATATCATAATGTGTCCTCTAGAAAAGTAGATAATATTTAGATGTCAAAATGAGAGAAGGCTTCCTTATATAGTGATCTAGGGCACAAAATTCTAGAGAGGCTGACATTGGAGAATTAAATCCCAATAACCTTAGCCCATAGAAATGGACCTAGATTAAATGCAATTTAGGAGTTTACCATTCCAAAACCCGAAACAATCGACCTAGAAGTGGGAAAATCCAAATCCAATTCTTGGATATGTTGGGTTCCATATGTTGGGTGTAGAACCCAAATCCAATTCTCAGATATGTTTAGAGAGTCAAAATGGGTGCTCAAAACTCTAAAAACTTCCAGGGATTGTTCAAAAGAAATCAGAGTTATACCTAATTTAGTCAAAATGGAGGCCTAATTCTACTAGCCCTATTTTAGGTCCTTGGTTACAGAAAGTAGCACTATTATCCAAGGTTGAAACTAATTACTTGTTTAATGCATAAGAATGTGTCAAAGGGAGTTTAGTGACATTAAAAGTGAGATAGGATCCTATTGGGAGAGGTCTTGGTGGAAAATTTGATTGTGGAAATGGTCATCGTGTTTGACCCTAAGAGCATTTAGTATAAGAGAGGTAGTTACGAATATCATAAATTACATTGGGGAGGAATATGCAGGTTCAAGAAGGGTATTTGGAAGGCTCTAAGTCCCTTATTGAGTTGGTTTGGGAACCCTTTAATAATGTTAGGCAAGAATTCTACAAAGGCCTCTACATCGTATTAGTATCAAAGCCAATATTTGAAGAAAAGACTTGGTATATGTAAGACCCTCAGTTGAAGTGACTACATCACCAGATTTGGAAAGAGAACAAAAGTTCTTCATAGATGCCTTCAAGTCAATAATAAAATATCACTTTGATGGTTTACTTATCTTTTATGGCAATATTAATGGAGAAGAATTATTAGATTACATTAATGTTTTGAACAATCATTTTCACCTAAAAGAAGTTGCAAAGGATAAGAATGTGAGTCTGGCCAAAGAAAGATAAAAAGGATCAACCTTATTTTGGTGATCATGTAAGAAGAGAGGGTACAAGTAGGAAAAAATAAGATTTCTTCTTGGGAAAGGATGCAAAATATATTGAAAACTCAATTCCTTCCTCTATATTATGAAGTCCATATGCATAGGAAGTTACAAAAATTCAAACAAAGAGATTTAGATGCTAGTTCCTATGTTGAGGAATTCCTTAAACTCGATCTTAGATCAAGTAAATAGGAAATTGAAGTGAAAAAGTTAGCCAGATATATCAATAGTTTGAGATAGAACATTCAAGATAAAATAAGTATTATGACACCTGATATAATTCATAAATACTTCCAATTGGCCCTTAGAGTTGAAGACAAATTAAGAAGAAGGAATAAATAGAGTCAAAAATAATAGAGGATTTTAGGGAAGAGGAACTTGATGGCACTCAAATTTGAATTCCCCATTTTGAATACCATTCCAAATTTTGAGTCACTTTGAGCCCCATAGCTACATTTTCTTGCTTGAGTACCCAACTATTGTATTAAGGTCTAAAAGGTTTTTTATGTTTCTAAAACCTTGCATTCAACATTTCTATGCATTCTATAATGATAAACTAATATTCTAAGTCATTCTACGAAGTTCTCTTTTGAGCTAGTGTCGTATTTCACAATTCTGCCTAAGTGTCAAACAGTGTACGAAAGCCCAATTTCCCTTTGAGTATCTTGTACCCATAAATGTTTCATGACTCACCACTTTGGTATTGTTTAATATGAATATCATTGAACCAAAAATTAAATTTTTGAGTCATTTGGATATGTTTTGACTAGGTTTTGAATCCCTCAAAGTTGGTTATTTATCTCAATCATGCTGATGCAAATTGCTCAAAAATCTGGGAGGCCCTATTTGACCAATTATAACTTTGACCTAGTTGAACATACTAATAAAATTCATTTTTCATTGCATTCTAGTGGTTACGTACTTTCTACACTCTAGATTTGAGCTTATGGTGAATCTGTTTGATCAATTTTAAAAAGCAATTTCGAATGCAATTTATAACTTTTATTGGTGTCATAAAACGCAGATTGGATGGTACCCCTATTCGTGGTGTTATAAATCTAAATTTGTGATTGCCTAGATCAAATAGTTTGTACCCCTACATTCTACTCTAAAAATATTTTAAGTATGCCAATTTTCATGTCTTGACAAATCCATCTGCATACTTTACCAGGCTCATTCCATTTGCAACAAATACTTTTCTACTGATGTTTCCAGTCCTACAAATCTGAGTAGCCCACTTTGCACGCTTTAAAAATGCGTCATGTGATTCATCATGAGTCTAAACAACATAATTATATTCCCCTCATGGAAATAAACTATTTCTACATTTTTTGTACCTTCAAGTATCTGTTTGTCCTGTTTTTGAACCTCAAACCAAATGCATTTTATGGTTTTCTAACAAGTTATTTATAGGCAATTTTAACTGGGCAACTTTGAACATCAAAGTCTTTTGATTGAATGATTGTCATGAGAAGAAATCTAACAAGATGTGAGAATTTGAAACAAATTAGCAATATATTAGATCCCAGGGCTCGATTATCTTTTTGGGTTAGTTATTAAAGCTAGTCGACAGGCCCTGTTAGCACAAAATCATAGTTTGTAGATAAGTGAAAAATTGGTTCTAAATAATGGTTTAATAGTTGAATTTGAATCTAGCTAGTACCTGATGTTCATTAGATCAATTTTGAGGTATCAAGTGTTTTACTTCGAAAAAAAATTTACGCGGACCCACTTTGGGGAGTCTGACTGATTACTTCAAATTGATAAAATGCCATGGGGATTGAATTTGTCTTGTTTTGATTATATCTTGAAGATTTGAAATACAAACAAAAGTTTTTGCTTTCTCATATCAAGATTCACAAAATATTGGGGTTTCCATTGAATAAAAGAGGGACTTGGTATAGGCATATATTCAATGAGGCAAAATTGAAGACTTGTGGATTAAGTTCAAAAAAGGCACCACACGGCTTTTTGTCATGAGTCTTGAGCAAGAGGGAAGTTTATTATTATTTATTCTTCTAGATTTGTACATTATAATGGAATGGAATTTTTGAATTGAATAGTTAAAGGGTCTCCATGGTTTCATTTATAAGATAATGCTTAGAGTATTTAATTGATCATGTGAAATGTTAATCCTTATAAATGTCTGATTGTTTATATGCTTCTAGGAGTGTATCGTATGGCTAAGTCTTTGGTTTCCATTAGTGAAGTTTTCTCCTCCAATATGTAAAGGGAACTTTTTGAAATAAAATCCATAGTCAAAGGTGGAATGAACTCCACACAGAAGAGGCAGAGTAGCCTATGGTAGGGAGCTCCACGTTGTGAAGCAGAGCACTTCATAAGAGATGATTTGGCTACAGTTGTTGAGGAGATGGCATGTAGGAAAGAGGAGCACCCCACAATAAAGAAGGGAGATTGAGCATCAATAATAGATTACTCATGCAAAGGAGCATGGCAGGTGTTAGTAAAGTTAGCAAGATGAAGAGCAGAACATGCAGGGAAATAAAGTGAGTTTGAAAAGCCAAAGAAGGCACAAGAGCTTGCCACAGCTAGGAGCATCCACAGTATAAAAGGAGATCAACTGAGGCAACAACCCACATCCAATGCAAGAAGGCACATCTAGGTTCTTGACGAGAGACTGCCATAATGAAGAATGTTCAGATCCACAGCAAAAGCAACCAACAAGGAGCTCCACACGTTGAGGATAACTTGTAGAAGACAAAGGAGCGACACCAAGTTTTTGAACCGTAGGGACACAAAGCATTTGTAGCAATAGGACAATCTACTGAGGAAGCCACATTTGGGAAGACCACCACAGCACACAAAAGGAAGGTGTCCATGTGTAACATGAGTTTTGGGGGAGATGGTGTTGAATCCAGCTCCCATCTCCATGCAAGAGGTAGATAACACCCATGTTAAAGATGCAAAGAGAAGGCAAGAAGCCCACGACATTGGAGGAGATCACAGTCAACATTTGAAATCGGCATCCAAAAATAATATTTGAATACATTGGTATAGGCACAACATGGAAGAGAGGATAGCATGAGGGAGAGGTCCTTCAAGAGAGAGGAAGCCAGCCATAGTTCTTAAAATGTATAGTGTCCACTTCAGGTAGCAATTTTCAGTGCCAAAGGAACTGGGTCATAGGAGATGTCTTGTAATGTATTAGTCCAACATGGGGGATACAATAGTTGCTTTGGCTTTTTATAAGATAAAAGAAATGGGTAGTAGGTTTCTTCAAAGACACATTTTTGTGAGACGTCAAACTCATTTTTTGGAGGGACCTGCCTGTGACCAGCTTGGAGGAATATGAAGCAAACTTTTGACTAAATAAAATGCACACACATGGAGGTCTGTCTGGCATGTTAAAAGCCTAGTTACATGATCAAAAATCAAAGGTAGTAATGCTACGATGTTATACTAAGGTCATGAGATCAAGATCTCAAGTTTGGAAGTTTACTAATGAAGTTCACAGTTTTACTATGTTATGACAAGAAGAATTTGTGGTCAGAACATTCGGAGGTAAAAAGTATTAAGGAAAGATGCTACAAGATTAAGTATGATCATATGGTTGTATAAGTTAAAATTTAATATTAAGATGTTATGAAGTGAATGAAAATTAAGTATGAAGGGGAAATTTCAAATATTTCAAAAGCATTAGATTGTGGGGCCTACCTGGGTAAGATGGCTAACGGAGAATTGACAAGTGTCAACCACAGTAATCAATATAAAATAAAATCAATTGAGTTCAACATATGATTTTCAAGTAATGAAAGTTTTGAATAAATTTTAAGATTTTCTATAGTTTCAGCTATGTGATTTTTTAAATTTTTCAATTTTATTTCTCTGTCCATGACTCGGGGCCTGAAATTTTGAAAGGACTGTAGAGGCACAATTTCTGTCCAAAATATATAGTGTAGTATACCAAAAAAAACTAGGAAGAGATGAATTTTCCATTTTTGCAGTTGGTTTTTGCATAGGTATTCACTAGAAGCGGCTATAGGAGGTTTTGTGATTTTGGGGCATCCTTAGTGCAAATGAAGATTTAATGTTTTCAGAAGGAAATAGGATCAGATATAGCTACATTTTCATCAGATTTGATTTCATTGAAAACTTTAAAGATGATTTGATTATTTTAAAGGTATTTGGTTGGAAATGAAGTTTTTACTGGCAAAAGTAGAAGTGACAGGCAAAAATCAATTTTGAAGCTTCAACACTTTTTATTATGTGTATCTGATATTTCTTCAATAGATATTATGTTGATTGCTTTTGGGGGATATATCAAATATTTCTACATCATTTATGGTTTTTGATTATAGGCAGATGAAGAAGTTTAATTTCAACAACATTAGATTGAAGACATTTTCAGTAGGATACATGTCAATTTCAAATTCCAGATCCTAAAATATCTTCTCTTCTATATATCTTTCTTCTCTACTCTTTGTAGGGGTTCCAATTTTTTATGACTAGTGAGAACATAAGGTTGGCTCTAGTTCTAGAGTTGTGATACCATGTTTCTCAGTATTTTCCTCTGTTATGAATAGTAGTAGTGTAGTTTCTTTGAGTAGTCAAATAATACAGTCATCCTTTGTGTATCTTCTGAGTTTTGTTATCTACCCGATGTATTGATTTCAAAGAACTTAATACAAGAGCTTAATTTTTCTTAGTTTCATTATGATTCGCATCTCCTTCCTCTATTATTTGCAATCTTTTGTGTTTAAGAATAGAGAGCTTAAACTCAATTATAATCCCTTAAGATTGTATGTCTAGATAAAATTGCTATTGGAAAAAAGGGCCAAGTAAATGCTTGTTTACCTTGACTGTGTTGCAGGTTTCACTAGGAGGATATTACCATAAGTATGAGAGTTTTTATGAAGATAGATGTCTATTTGCAAGTCAGATAGATAGATCAAATGTCTAGATATATGAGTATACTTTAGGTGTCCATGTGTATGTTGAGGTTTGGTTGATGCCCAATGGATAAGGGACTGGTCAGCTTAGAGATTGCATGTTCTTTACTATTGCATACTTGGGTTATGTTGAGATCTAAATCTTTAATTGAATATATTTTCCCTTTATGTTTAAAGAATTGAAAGAGTTTTCCCTCACTTGGTTTATCAAGTTCATGTGCTCTATTATTAGCTATTTCATGAACATGAATGCTTGCATAAACATAGAAGATTAAGGGATTTTATCTGTTATTTAGATTTAGTTGTATGCCTTACACTGGTACCATATAAAGAATCTAAGGTCCACTTGCCTAGGTCTTGCAAAGCCTAAAGAAGAAGAAGGAATTATGCCTTATAGTTGGCCCAAGATCAATAGTCAAGTGCATCCATCATAGGAATTTTATAGCCTTAGATGTATTGGTTTCGTTTCCTGGTTATTTTCAGATCTGTTAAATCAAGACCCAACAAAATGGCGACTCTTCTGGGGAGAGACACAAAGAAATTATTACAATAGTAAGGAATTGTAAGTTTCTTCTCATCTCCTTGCTAGTTTTGTCTCTCAGTTATGCCTTATTCCTTTCAGCAATATCTTTGAAGATCAATAATAGATAAATGAACATGAAGTATTGTTTTGATTTTTAAGGGTCAAGAATAAAGGTTTTTTTCATTTTGTTAAGGGTGTGAAATTCCAAGGTTGTGTGTATGTTTTCAAATACTTGTTGTAAATCTTGGACGAGCTTGTTGTTTTGTGCAAGTTGGGAAAATATTTTCTCACTTAGTGAGTGGTGACTCAAAGTTATATCTCTGCACCAGTGCAATTGTGAAGTTGAGGGTATTGTCAAGGTTATGATAGTTGGAATGTAGATTTGAAGAAGTCATCTCAAGCCCTTGGCAATAGTTATAAAGAAAATGGTTGATGCTATGCAACAGTTACTAAATCAAGACAAGATTTGAATCTATTATTATTCATAGCATTGAAGTGGTTTGCAAGCATCACATTTAAGGTATTTTCCACTCTTCTTGAGATTTTTTTTTAGGAAAGTAAGTTATACAAAAGGTATCTCTATCAAGTGATATTTCAGTAGTAAGTAGCAGAAGTGTTTAATGCATCTCAACATATTCTATAAAAGATAATTTCAAAAAATGTATTCACATCTTGGAGTATGTTAGAGATTAAGTTGGTAGATGAGTTTTCAAATCTACTACAAGTTATAAATTATAAATTCTGAAAGTTATTTTGGTAAGTTGTAAGTTTGCAAGAGATGGAAGATTTCTTTTCACCTAGTATGCAATCCATTGACCAAAATCATAGATCTATCTCTGCCAAGAGGTATATGCCATTACATTTTTATGGCATTCATGGTTTCCCAAACACCATGCCATATGACCTTAGAAAACATTTGCTTAAGTTCAGTGGGAACATACTATTTCACCTAGTCATCATGTTCAAGTTTTTAGTGATTTGATGGGTGACTATGAGATTGCTCATGAGGATGTGCACATGAAATTATTTTCTTAAACTTTAGAAAGTGATGCTAGAGACTGGTTTTCCTTTTTACCAGCATGTTCTATTTCATCTTGGAGTGAGTTGCATTCAGCCTTCATGAAGCAGTTTGGAGAAAGGATAAGCATATCTAATTCATATAGTAAATTTTTAAGTATTCATATTGAGAATGATGAACTTGTTCCTCAATTTAATATCAAATTTGCAAGAGTTTTGAATGAGATTCCTGAGAAATGTAGACCAAATGATCAAGCATGTCTAATAGTTTATCTTCATGCATTTGATAAGAAAATGAACTATCTACTAAGAGATAAAGAACCTCAGACATTATATTAGGCTTTTATTTCCACTATGGATATTGAAAAAAATCTAAAGTATGGATTTATTAGAGGTCATTTTTCTATGAATGACTTCTGGTATAATGGTTATGAAAGAAAAGTTGAACATAGTGTTAACACTTTAATTCCAAATCAGAATGTCAACACCCCTACTGTAATGTATAATCAGATTGAAATTTTAAATCAGAATGTGTGTGTAGAGAAGAATGAGTCTATTGCAAATGAAGACACATATGTTCATGATGTTATAGTAGTAAGATGTATTTTAGACTTTGATAGAAATGAACAATGTGATGATATTATAGATCAACGATTAGCTATAGCAACGAGTTCTTGTGGTGCTAATTATGTACATGATGATGTTGCTAATGTTTCTAGACATAAAGTTGCTACATCTACATCTTGGTTTTATGCAAGTGAGGAGGTTGAGAGTTATGTTTGTGATGATGAGTTTGATTTTACTGATCTGACATTCTATGGAGAGGTAACACAAGATGAAGAATGTGAATTATATTTATCTCAGTCACAGTTAGAAGAATGGAACGTTGAATGTGATCATATAAGTGAGAATGATGAAGGAATCGATGTTGAGATGTCTTCCTATAAACCAGATGCAACAGGGGGGGGAAGCAATGATGGAAGTGAACGTTCATATAAAAGTGGAGGTATGAATTTTTTTATGAATCTAAAAGTGAAAATGCATCTCAATTTTTGCATTATACAAATCAGTTAGTTGATGAAGAATTTAAGATTGATTTTTCCTCAAGGTATGAAGATAAAGAAATGGTGAATCCAATTGATGCTAATGAATTTGAATATGAAGATTTCAAGGAAGGTTTGTCAAGTGTTTTTACATTAGACAATAAAGTTGCAGCATGTAGTGAAGAGTTTAGGAATGAATCATGTTCTATCTATAATGGTTATGCTAAACAAGATAATGAAGAGAATGTAATTATGGATACTATATGCTTGGTAGGAGGAATAGAAAGTGAATCTTCATCTAGTTCTATTTCTTCTTCATATGTTGAGAGTCTCCATGAAGATGAAATGGGTAGTGAGTTTAAAGTGTATACTATTGCTTTATATGATGAAGATTTTGATGATGATTAGCCCATCTTTTGTCAAAATGTTCAAAGAGGATCGTTGTATGGAGTTATCAATCCATTGTTTGAAGAGGACATGGAATTTTTAGATTTAATTGAGCTAGATGCAAATGGTGACACACTATCATACTGCTATAACAAATCAAAATGTTGTTCTTCCATATGTGATAGTGAATATTCTTATGATGTTGCATATTATGAGCTTGAAGATGAGGTGCTTGATGGATTCGTCTTTGAAAATAAGCTGGTACTTCATAGTAAGTTATCATCTCAATTGTGATCATGATAGAAAGGTGTTAGATGAAATGGTTATTGAAAATCTGCCTGCACCTTGCAAGGAATTTTATGATGAGTTCTTTAATATGACTGACCCATTTGCTGATTATGAAGAATCACTAAAGAGCCTTGGATTAGTTTCATTCATTTACAAGGGTAATATTGGTGAGAATAAATATGAATACTCATTTGAATACCAACCGGCTATACATAAAGATACATATCTTCAAGGTGTCTCTCATTTTTTCCCCCAAGTTGAATATGAATGTTTCACTTTCAAAATTGATAGCATGCATAAATCATCTATTGAAGACAGTTATTAGTTTGATCCTAGTATATTTGAGCATGCTGACCCTTGTTTTCATAGTGAGCCTTATGTTGAGGATATTCCTAGTATGCACTATGAAAGTCAAGAAAGTTATTTTGTTTTGCCAGCTGAGCTAATTGAGAATTTTTTTTGTGTTTGGTAAAACCAATGGAAATTTTTTTTCTAGCTTACCTCAAGGAGACATAAATGAGAATCAAGTTTTTGATAGAGGTAATAAATTTGAAGAAGTTTTGGTAGCCCGAGGTCACCATCTTGTACAGTTAAAATAGATTCCTTGTTTTCATTAGGTTATTCAGAGAAAGTTTTTGTTGGAGTGGCCTTCTTCCTCCAAAGATCTAAATTCTTGTCATGCCTGCAAGGGCATGCATCCCTAGATAGAGCCACTTATGGAACTCAAATTTTCATTCCGCATTTTGAGTACCATTCCAAATTTTGAGTCACTTTGAGCCCTATAGGTACATTTTCTTGCTTGAGTACTCGACTATCATATTAAGGTCTAAAAGGTGTTTTATGTTTCTAACACTTTACATTCAGCATTTTTATGCATTCTATAATGATAAATTGACATTCTGAGTCATTTTGCGAAGTTTTGTTTTGAGCTAATGTCATATTTCACAATTTTGCCTATGTCAAATAGTGTACGGAAGCCCAGTTTGCCTTTGAATATCTTGTACCCAAAAATGCATCATGACTCACCACTTTGGGATTGTTTAATATGCATATAAATGAACCTAAATTTCAATTTTTGAGTCATTTTGATATGTTTTGACTAGGTTTTGAATCCCTCAAAGTAGGTTATTAATCTATGTCATCCTAATGCAAATTGCTCAGAAATTCGGGAGGCCCTGTTTGACCGATTATAACTTTGACCCAGTTGACCATACTAAGAAAATTCCTTTTGCATTGCAGTCTAGTGGTTGTACACTTGCTATTCTCTAGATTTGAGCTTATGAAAAATCCATTTGATTAGTTTTCAAATGCAATTCCGAATGCAATTTATAACTTTTACTGGTGTTGTAAAATGTAGATTGGTCGGTACCCCTGTTCATGGTGTTATAACTCTAAATCCATGATTGCCTAGATTAATTGGTTTGTGGCCTTACATTCTACTTTGAAAATAATTTAAGTATGCCAATTTTCATGTCTTGACAAATCCATCTGCATACTTTTCCAAGCCCATTCCATTTGCAAAAAATACTTTTCTATTGATGTTTCCAGTCCTACAATTCTAAGTAGCCCACTTTGCATGCTTTCCAAATGTGTCCTATGATTCATCATGAGTCCAAATCATATAATTATATTCCCCTAATGGCAATGAATTTTTTCCCCATTTTGTGTACCTTCAAGTATCTATTTTCCATGTTTTCGAAGCTCAAACCAAACGCATTTTATGGTTTTCTGACAAGTTTATTTATAGGCAGTTTAATTGGGCAACTCTGAATGTCAAAATCTTTTGATTAAATGATCATCATGAGAAAAAATCTAACAAGATGTGAGAATGCAAAACAAAGTAGCAATATATCAGATCCCAAGGCTTAATTATCTGTTTGGGTCAGTTTTTAAAGCCAACTGACACGCCCTATTAGCACAAAATCAAAGTTTGTAGATAAGTGAAAAATTGGTTCTATTTAATGGCTCAATGGTCAAATTTGAATCTAGCTATTACCTGATGTTCATCATATCAATTTTGAGGTATCTAGTGTTTTACTTTGAAAAAAATTTAGTCGGACCCACTTTGGGGGGTCTGACTGATTACTTTAGATTGATAAAATGCCATAGGGATTGAATTTGTCTTGTTTTGATTATATCTTGAAGATTTGAAATACAAAGAAAATTTTTTGCTTTCTCATATCAAGATTCACAAAATATTGGGATTTTCATTGAATAAAAGAGGGACTTGGTATAGGCACATATTCAATCAGGCAAAATAGGAGACTTGTGGATTAAGTTCAAAAAAGATACCACACAACTTTTTGTCATGAGTCCTGAGTACGAGGAAAGTTTATTATTAGTATTTTTTCTTCTAGATTTGTGCATTACAATGCAATGGCATTTTTGAATTGAATAGTTAAAGGGTCTCCATGATTTCATTCATAAGATAATGCTCAGAGTATTTAATTGATCATGTGAAATGTTAATCCTTATAAATGTTTGATTGTTTATATGCTTCCGAGAGTGTATTGTATGGCTGAATCTTTGGTTTCCATCAATGAAGTTTTCTCCTCCAATATGTAAAAGGAGATTGGGCACTTTTTGAAAGAAAATTTGCAGTCAAAGGTGGAATGAACTCCACACACAAGAGGCAGGGCAGCCTATGGTAGGGAGCTCCACGTTGTGAAGCAGAGCACTTCATAATAGATTATTTAGCTACAGTTGTTGAGGAGATGGCATGTAAGGAAGAGGAGTACCCCACAATAAAGAAGGGAGATTATGCATCAATAACAGAGTACTCATGTAGAGGAGCATGGTAGGTGTCGTTAAAGTTAGCAAGATGAAGAGCAGAACACGTAGGAAAGTAAAGTGAGTTTGAAAAGCCAAAGAAGGCACAAGAGATTTTCATAGCTAGGAGCATCCACAGCATAAAAGGAGATCAGCTAAGGTAACAATCCATGTCCAATGCAAGAAGGCACATCCATGTGCTTAAGGGGAGACCACCACAATGAAGAATGTACAAATCTAAAACAAAAGCAACCAGCAGGGAGCAACACACATTGAGGATAACTTGCAGAAGACAAAGGAGCAGTAGCAAGTTTTTGAACCGCAAGGACACAGAGCATTCATAGCAATAGGACAATCCACCAAGGAAACCATAGCTTGGAAGACCACCATAGCATACAAAAGGAGGGTGTCCACATGTAGTGTGTGTTTGGGGGGACATGATGTTTGATCGGGCTCCCATCTCCACACAGGAGGTAGAGAACACCCATGTTAAAGATGTGGAGAGAAGGCAAGAAGCCCACAGCATTGGAGGAGATTACAGTCAATGTTTGAAACTAGCATCCAAACACAATATCTAAATATATTGGCATAGGCATGACATGGAAGAGAGGAAAGCATGATGGAGAGGTCCTTCAAGAGAGAGGAAGCCAGCCACAGTTCTTAGAATGTATAGTGTCCACTTTAGGTAGCAATTTTTAGTGCCAAAGGAACTAGGTCGCAAGAGATGTCTTGGAATGTATTTGTCCCACATGGGGGATATGACAGTTGCTTTGTCTTTTTATAAGCTAAAAGACATAGGTAATAAGTGTCTTCAAAGGCACATGTTTGTGAGATGTCAAACTCATTGCTTGGAGGGACTTGCCTGTGGCTAGCTTGGAGGAATACAAAGCAAACTTTTGACTAAATAAAATGCCCACACATGGAGGTCCACGTGGCATGTTGAAAGCCTAGTCATGTGATCAAAAATCAAAGGTAGTAATGCTACGATGTTATACTAAGGTCATGAGATCAAGATCTCAAGTTTGGAGGTTTATTATCCTATGAAATTCATAGGATTGTGGAACGAATTTCATAGTTTTATGATGTTACAACAGGAAGATTTTATGGTCAGAACATCGGGAGGTAAAAAGTATTAAGGAAAGATGCTACGAGATTAAGTATGATCATATGGTCATATAAGTTAAAAGTTAATATTAAGATGTTATGAAGTGAATGAAAATTAAGTATTAAGGATAAATTTCAAATATTTCAAAAGCATTGGAGTTGTGGGGTCCACCTAGGTAAGATGGCTAATGGAGAATTAACAAGTGTCAGCCAGGGAAATCAATATAAAATGAAAAATATTGAGTTCAGTGCATGATTTTCAAGTAATGAAAGTTTTGAATAAATTTTAATATTTTATATAGTTTCAACTATGTGATTTTTTAAATTTTTAAATTTTATTTCTTTGTTCATGGCCCAAGGCCTGAAATTTTGAAAGGACTGTAGAGGCACAATATTTGTCCAAAATATATAGTGTAATTTACCAACAGAACTAGGAAGAGATGAATTTTCCATTTTTGCAGTTGGTCTTTTACACAAGTATTCAACAAAAGCAACTACAGGAGGTTTTGTGATTTTGGGGCATCCTCAGTGCAAATGAATATTAATGTTCTCAAATGGAAATAGGATTAGATATAGCTAGATTTTCATCAAATTTGATTTCATTGACAACTTTAAATATTATTTGATTGTTTTAAAGGTAGCTAGTTGGAAATCAAGTTTTTGCGGGCAAAAGTAGAAGTGACAAGCCAAAATCAATTTTGAAGCTCCAACACTTTTTATGATGTGTATCTAATATTTTTTCAATAGATATTTTTCTGATTTCTTTTGGGGGATATATCAGATATTTCTACATCATTTATGGCTTTTGATTGTGGGTAGATGAATAAGTTTAGTTTCAACAACATTAGATTGAAGATATTTTTAGTAGGACACATGTCAATTTTAGATTCCATATCCTAAAATATCTTCTCTTCTATATATCTTTCTTCTCTAATCTTTGTAGGGGTTCCAATTTTTTATGACTAGTGAGACCACAAGGTTGGCTCTAGTTCTAGAGTTATGATACCATGTTTCTCAATATTTTCCTCTATTATGAATAGCAATAGTGTAGTTTCTTTGAGCAATTAGATAATATAGTCATCCTTTGTGTATCTTCTGAGTTTTGGTATATACATGATGTATTGATTTCAAAGAACTTAATACAAGAGCTTAATTTTTCTTAGTTTCATTTTGATTCTCATCTCCTTCCTCTATTATTTGCAATCTTTTGTGTTTAAGAACAGAGAGCTTAAACTCAATTATAATCCCTTAAGATTGTATGTCTGGATAAATTTGCTATTGGAACAAAGGTCCAAGTAAATGCTTGTTTACCTTGACTAGGTTGTAGGTTTCATGGGAGGATATTACCATAAGTATGAGAGTTTTTATGAAGATAGATGTCTATTTGCAAGTCAGATAGATAGATCAGATGTGTGGATATATGAGTATACTTCAGGTGTCCATGTGTATGTTGAGGTTTGGTTGATGCCCAATGGATAAGGGACTGGTCAGCTTAGAGATTGCATGTTCTCTGTTGTTGCATACCTGGGTTATGTTGAGATCCAAATATTTAATTGAATATCTTTTCTCTTTATGTTTAAAGAATTGAAAGAGCTTTCCCTCACTTGGTTTATCAAGTTCATGTGCTCTATTATTAGTTATTTCATGAACATGAATGCTTGCATAAACATAGAAGATTAAGGGATTTTATTTGTTATTTACATTTAGTTGTATGCCTTACACTGGTACCATATAAAGAATCTATGGTCCACCCACCTAGGTCTTGTAGAGCTTGAAGAAGAAGAAGGAATTATGCCTTATAGTTGGCCCAAGATCAGCAGTCAAGTGCATCCATCATAGGAATTTTCTAGCCTTAGATATATTGGTTTGGTTTCTTGATTATTTTCAAATATATTAAATCAGGTGCTAATAGAACTTATGTCAAGAGTCATGAACCTAGTAGGAGTGGAGAGAATTCCTTAGCAAAAGGTAGTGTAGATAATAATGAAAGAGGAGCATCTCCTAGGGGAGGTTTTAGAGGAAGAAGCAACTTCAAAGGTAGGTTTGGAGGGCATAATAGGAACACCATAAAATTTTTCTAGTAAGTGTTATCATTTTGGGAAAATTGGCCATACTATGGGTAGGTGTCCAAAGAAGAGTTCAAGCTCAAATGTGGGAGAAATAAGGACTAGATGAATGCAAGAGAATGATACTAGTAGTGCTACCTCACTTGATGGAAAAGAAATACTAGTACTTGATGGGGAAAGTTTTATGATAAGTAGGACCTTATTGAAGATTCCCCAACACAAGGAGCCACCACACAGAAAGACCATGTTAGAGAAACATGTAAGTCACTTGGCAAGGTATGTAAAGTCTTTATGGATTCAGGTTCTACATAAAATATTGTGTCTTTGGAAATGGTAGAAAATTTACAATTAAAAAGAATTCCCCATGTTAACCCTTATAATGTGTCCTAGATAAATAAAGGACAACATGTCCTAGTTGATGAACAAGCCTATTTAGAGTTTGACATAGGGGAATATGAGGATAAAGTATTATGTTATATACTTCTCATGGATGCATGTCACTTTTTATTAGGTCGCCCATGGCCAATATGATGTCAAAGATACACATGATGGGGAAAAAAACTTGTATGTGATCATAAAAGGAGGTAAAAGTATTCAAATGGATCCCTTTCTTGATTAGAGTGAATATAAGTAAGTACAGTCGAGTGTGATGATGTTGGGTGCAAAAGAATTCCTAAAAGCAAAAGGGGAATAGGGACATGCCATCATGGTCAAACCTAAGGAAGAAGTTGAAAATAATGAAATATCTAAGGTTCCTGCAAAATTACAACATTTTCTAAACCAACATAATGACATATTGTTAAGGAGATACCATATTCCCTACCACCTATGAGAGATTATAGTCATCAAACTGATTTGATTCTACGATCTACCCTACCTAATAAGGTTACCTATAAGATGACACTTGCACAGAATAAGGAGATAGCTAAACAAGTGTAAGATCTATTTGATAAGACCCTAATATGCAAAATTTTGAGCCCGTGTGAAGTTCTAACAGTCCTAGTGCCTAAAAAGGATGGTAAATGGAGGATTTACGTTTATTTAAGGGCCATCAATAATATCACCAAAAGATATAGATTTCTCATGCCTAGGATTGAGAATTTAATAGACTATCAAGGAGGTGCATGTTACTTCTCCAAAGTGAATTTAAAATTAGGATATCAACAATCAAGGATTAGACTAGGGGATAAATGCAAACCAACCTTCAAAACTAATTAGGGGTTGTATGAATAGGTTGTGATGTCTTTTGGGCTCACAAATACACCTAGTACATTCATGACACTAGTGAATAAGGTATAAGTTGAATTTATTGGAAATTTTGTAATTATTTCTCTAGATGACATAATAATTTTTAGCAAGACTAATGAGGAAAATCTAAAGCACTTGAACATTGTTTTGAAGAAGTTTCACCAAGAGAAGCTAATGATCAACTTGGAGTAGAATGAGTTTCTTAAAACTAGGTTGGTTTACCTTGGTTTTTTAATGTCTTAATGATGTTTGAAAATGGACCCTACTAAGGTAGAAGCTACATTGAGTTGGCCTACTCCTAGGATGATAGGTTATGTAAGGAGTTTCCATGGGTTAACCTCCTTCTATAGGAAGTTTATAAGGATATTTTATCACATCTGTGCTTTTATATAGAATATGATTAAAGGTTAATTGAATGTAAATTTGCATGGACTAAGAAAGCTAATGAAAGCTTTTGATTGTTAAAGAAAAAGGTAATAGAGTTTCCTTCTCTTAGGTTACCTGATTTTAACAAAGTGTTTACAATATAGAGTGTATTGTTAGTAAGTTGGCAATAGGGGTTGTGTTAAGCCCAAAAGACCATTCTGTAGTTTTTCTCTTAGAGAAGTTGAATGAAGCCAAGAAAAATTATTCAACATATTGTTTGGAATTTTATGCAATGGTCAAGACCTTGAATAAATGGAGGCACTATTTGTTGCCTAAAGAATTCAAACTATACACTGACAATCATGTGCTTAGTTTCTTCAAAAGGCAAGAGAAGCTGAGTCAAAAACATCTTAAGTGGGTAGAGTATTTACAATCCTACACCTTTACTATTTACCATAAGAAAGGAAGTACAAACAAGGTAGAATATGCCTTGAGTAGGAGAGTATTGGCCATACAAGAGATATAGTTGCAAAGTGCAAGAATGGAAGCATTAAAAGGCTTATATGAAGATGATAATGATTTTGTAGATGCTTATAGTACTTGTTCAAATTTTGCTAACAATTTCCATGTTACTTATTCTAATTACTTATTACAGGATGGGTTGTTGTTTAAGGGTCATTTGCAATGCATTCCACAAGGATCTATGAGAGCAAATATAATTAAGGAGAAATGTCAAGGAAGTCTTGGAGGACACTTTGGCCTTAACAAGACCTTAGAACAAGTGGCTAGGTATTACTAATGACCAATGCAAAATGATGTCAAACACTTTGTAGAGAAATGTGCAGTGTATGAAAGATCCTATTGATAGAACTTTGTTTCACACACTGCCAACATAGTAACAATTGTCATCAAAGTGGAATGTTCAACCAATATTGCCTGAAAGAATAGAGAGAGGAACTCCCTTCTCCCAAGCTTCTATAAGTTGGGTCTTGACCACACAAATAATGGAAAAATTTGTATGAGGGTGGTTATTGTATTTATAATAAGGTGGGCATTATCTTTGGCTAGTCTTTGTCTGCATAGGATTTCAACATAGAGTCATGTAAGCTAATTTGGGTAGGTATCATAGGACTCAACCAAGGGGGGTACATAAATTAAAGATCCTATAGAGTTAGAAATTTAATCTACCAATAGTCTACTTTTGCATTGTTATTATCAATAGTACATGCTTGAATGGTAGGATAACATAATACATGCTCGATCAATCAATCTAAAATTATCAAGTGTTGCAAATGACATAGTACCAAAGTAAACAAGATCATTTAGTTTTATACAAGACAAGGAAGATAATAGTAACAAAATAGAAAAATATCAGTACTTTTGAAGATAAATGAATCCCATAGCAATCATTCCAGGATCCATCTACTCTAATAATAACTTAAAATACCAGCAAACACTGGGCCAAACAAAGCTCCAAGGAAGCCAAATTGCAAAAAAGGGTGATACTGCTTCATTAATAACAATGGTTTTATAATGAATGGAAGATAAATTAATTAATTTTATTGACCCTAGAATAGTCGGTAATCATCTTCCTATGATCTTTGGCAGGAAACTAACTTCTTGTGCTAACTAATTCACCTACCGCCTTTATTTCTAAGGTTTATTGAACCTCCTACAATCTTTACATAATGACAACTTGTGAAAGAGGAAATCACATTTAGAAATCCATGAAAGGAGGACAAAAAGAAGTGGGGAATAAGGAAAGGGATTTCCCAAAGAAAATTTGGTCCATGAGCATCAATCTTTACAGACTTTTTTTATCACATGTTTGTCAATTATCTCCCTGAGGCATTTGCAAATTGATAAGAGCACTCCACTTCTCTAACAACCTTAAATTCATGGGATGTGTAAGGAAAAGTGTACTTGAGAAAAGGTTATTCTTTATCTACCATCATTACTACCTGTCATGTCAAAAAGAGGTATTCAAACATATTGATGATGGAAGGAAAGATCTAAGAGGAATCTCTACACATCCATTTGTGCCTCAAAAGGACTGAAGTTCCAAAACCTTTGAGCATGGAACACCAACTTTCGACCACCACATAATGCAAGCTTGCGTAACCAAGTCATTGGGAAAAGAAATCCTTAGACCTAATCTTTCATTTTGTAGATTTATGGTGCACTAGGAAGCAAGTGAAACTGCCACTAAGCAAGTATTAAAGCTAGTTGAAAGGAACTCTACATGTTAAAAATTTGACTTATAGGAGAGTCCTCATTGCGCACCCTCCCATCTCATGACACCAAAGGGATAAAAAATGGAAGGGGAGGCCTCATCAATAAGAAGATAGGCATCTCTAGTCCACCTTCACAAAGTGTTAATCCTGGAATCACCTCTTCCTTTGCTAGCTTGTTGTTTCCAGGGCTTATATTTTTGGGAAAGCTCACCTCCTCTATTGATAACTAATCCTTCCATGGTTTGGATCTTGACATCTAGTTGAGCAAGACCCACTAGGAAATTTCTTTCCTTTCTTTGTCAAGAGATACCCTTTTTATCAAGTGGTCTCCCTTTTCCAAAATTTGCACTAGTTTTTTTCTAGCCATGATACCCAAACAATTTTGCTAGTCCCCCAAATCCACTACCCATTAGTACTTGTGGAGGCTAGACATTCATTAGTATTCTAATCCTTCTTTGTAAACATCTTATTATTTATCAGGCTTTAAGATTTTTTGGATTTTGAGGGTTCTCTTCCTTCTCATCCTTGTAAAAGGACTAACATGTCACCTGGGAGAAGAAGCAAAACCTAAAGTCTTGAACAAGTATTTCAACTAATAAAAAGAGAAAAACAAAGGTAATTTGAAGTCATACATTGGGAACATAAAAATTGTATCTCTCCAGTAACAAGGCAAAGAATCCTTAAATCCTAAGAACCTACAATTTCACAAATTTCAAATACATAGACAAATTTCAAAGCCCAAATTCATCTTATTTTGCTCTTATGTCAGAAAGCTAAGAAGTGCGCTACCTGGACCAAAATTCTGGTAATGTGATGCACGATGTTGAGTTGTCCTTGCAGGATTGACAAGACCACTATTTGACATCCACTCCTGTGACACATAGGATTATTTAATGCTAGGTACTTTTGATGTGATAGTCAATTAAATTTTTAAAATACTAGAAAATACATTGTGAATGACGCAAGACACTCAACCCAAGGAAGAATGTTATACCTAGGCTGGTGAGAGGAGTAGAAAACCATTACCTACCACCACCCATAATGTCATAGAGTTGTTGGAAAAATGTAATCTACTACTCATTCTACCATGGTTAAGGTCATGTGTGTGTGTGTGTGTGTGTGTGTGTGTGTGTGTGTGTGTGTGTGTGTGTGTGTGTGTGTGTGTGCAATAGTGACATTTTATCCATACATTTCATCTTTCATAGCAAGAAAACTTACCACCTAGGCATCTACAGAAGAATACCTATAACTTCCTTGGCCAAGTAAGGAAAAACTCAAATAGTGAGATCCTACTTCACACCAAAACCAAGATCAAAATGGGATATTAGATAGCACCCAGGTGGCAAAGACCATCCTTCAGTAGAGCAAGCACTCAAAAAACCAAGAGGAAAGAACTTGCACCATCAAACCAAAGAGACCAAACAAGAGACTACTTATGCCTCCCCTCAGCAAGATAAACTTCCCACCATGAAACCTAGTTTCCTTTTATAAGAACTGATGTTTCCTACTATTAATTTCATCACACTAATGAGATACAAAACTAGTCTAAAGACATGTTGGGGGTGGAGTTGAAGCAACTCCAATCACACGACAAAAAATTGAAGAAAGATAAAACACAAGCATGGGAAAACCAAAAACAAAAACCATGCGCCAAAAAGACCACACCAAAAGGAAGAAGCAAAAACAAAAAAAGGCAAAGGAATGAGGAAATAGCAAAGAAGAAGCCACAAAAAAAAAGCAACCAAGCAAATATGACCTACAAAACAAAAAAGAGACACAACAAGGGTTGAATGGGAATACCAACCTGGGAGATGAAAATGAAGAACAATTTGGCACCAAAGTTCATCCTAATTTGCACATGAACTAGAGCTAACTTCATAATCAAAGGTGACTTTACAAACTTGTACAACCAAAACCACTTCCAGATAGGGTGATGACACTAATGATAACTCAACTACAAAAGTACAATTATGATTATCGAGAAAAGTGACAATTAACCCCTTTAGTTTCCTTAAATAACATCTTGATTATGGTAGTTTAAACAATGCATTAATTATACTTTCCTTTCATTAATGAGCATTGTCACATATCCACCTTTAAGACCATATAAATTTCCCCCTATTTTCAAAGAAGCATGAAAAAAAGTTCCCACTTAGTCCAAGAGTAACCTTTCGAGAAGACCAAGATCCTTACTTCCCTTTTCCTCACCAAAGGGATCTATATTTAAACAAGGAATGCGGAAGCTCGAAGACCAAAAAAAAAAAAAAAAAGGGACTTAACTCAAGCAAGGCAAGACCGGAAAGAGAAAAAGAGGGGACTCAACTTTTTGCTCACAAAAAGTAGGGACGTGTATTCAAGGCATAACAAATAGAGATTTGACTAGGAAAATGCCTTACATTTGAGAATTCTAGAACTTAGCCTTTGAAATAATCAATGCCTTATTCTTACAAAGTTGGTCCCTTTAAGCATGAACTCTGGATTGGAACATCCTAACTCACCATTACTCTTAAACTTTACACATGTCCAGTAGTAAAGTGAGTGCTTTAAAGGGGGTATATCATTTCAATTCTTGAAGAAAATAGAGAAACCAAGCTCATTCAAGAATATGTTTGTTTTTCCTTTATGGGATATTGTGCAACCTTTTTGGGTGTAGGAATATCTTTTCCTCCTTATTTGAATTATATTCTTTTTGTGGGAAGTGGTACTCCTTTTCCTGGATGGAAAATTCAATTTTTTCATTGTGGGGATACTTATTTCACCATCCCATCCTTGAGTACTTATTTTCTTCATTGTGAGGAGGAAAGCGACACTCGTCTCCCATGATATTACTTGGCCTTTAAATTTTCATCAATCTTGAGTAGGGCTGATCTATTTGTTCCATTCTTTTAGTGAATATTCTCTTCCCTTTTCTTGTCAACTTAGTTGACCAATGAGTTGTAGATATAAACAAATTATTCTTGGTTTGATGAAGGTTAATCCTATCATTAGTCTATACTCATATTTTTTAATTGGTAATAACAAGGTACTAGAATTTCGTTGGGTGGGTACTGGAATAATCAAATATTGTAGGCATATTTTAGTAAGTCATCTCCCATTATGTAAAGCATATAATGCCTACTAGGAGGAACAACAAGCTTGGACCCCAATAATGACAAAAGACTTCAAAGAAAGATCGTGAAAGCCATAGAGATCAAAGAAACTAGACATGATCCAACATATTTACACAGATCAACAAAACAAGCATAGACGTGGGAGAGACAACAAAACCTAAAAGATAGAAACCAAAATGTATAGGGTGCACTCCTGGGGTAGTACACCAGAAATAATATTTCCAAGGAACTATACATATATTACAATCAACAGGAGGAAATAGATTGGTTCTATAGTTAACATGTAGAGACGATAAGTACTAGCCTCATAGATCTCTGTGATCTGATAAGGCCCAAGCCAAAGTTGTTAGAATTTTGTATATTTTCCTTTATTCTCATGGGTCTTATCCCATAGAAGGACTAGATCTAAAATTTGAATGGCCTTAAACTAGGCTCTTTTGTCACACCATCTTTTGACAACTACTTGGTGTTTGGTGAGGTGATCAAGGGTTGCATCCCTCTATTCTTTGAGGCATATGAGATTAAGGAGGTGAACCCACATAATATTATTCTACTCATCAAACTCCCTCATGAAATATAGGATCAAAATCTACAAATTCATGGGAAACACCAAATTTTGGCCATAGAACAAGTAGAATAGAGAAGTTCTAATGGCAACCTTATTTTAAATGTGATCTACCCATAGAGTGAATCAAATCCTACTATGTCAGTCCCAAGGATTTCCCTCTAACATTTTGTTAATAACCTCCAAGAGGTTCTTGTTGGTAGATTTTGCCATTCTATTACCTTGTGTTTAATAATTACTCAATTATTTTATGGTAACGTTCATGTCATATGCCCATGCTAAAAGTTGGGTAGAGGAAAACATTGTTATGTTATCGCACACAAGGGAAAAAGGCATCCCAAAACTTGTAGTGATGTTTTCTTCCACAAAATGAATTATTACATTCATTGTATAATTCTTACAAGGGATAGCTTTGGACCATCGGGTATAATAGTCTATCACGATTAACACATACTGGTGTCTGGAAGAGGAATTGGGGTTAATCTCCTCAATGAAATCAAATTCCCATTAGGAAAAAGGTATGGCCTCAAACATGGATTACAGAGGCATTGTGGGATAGGCATTATGGGATTCAACTCTCTGGAAGCAGTGGTTTGGAAAGTGTGACATTTTCTCACATGATTATAAGCATCATGAAAAAAATAAGGCCAATAATACTTGACCTGAAGGATTTGGTGGGTCATGGCATCAACTGAACCATGTCCGATTCCAAACTATCAATAAAATTTTATTTTATTTTTCTTGCTTGCTCTTGGTCGAGGCATTAGAGATATATGCCTTCGAAATTTTTTTAGAAATGGGTTCCACCCTTAATCATGAAATGTACACTTTTCAATCAAAGTGTGTAGTGTTTATGGGCTGAAAGTCCTTCTAGATAGTTGTTATGTAGCAAGAGATACACCAGACCAACATATCATGGGTCTTGGGTTTGGGTCTTGGTGTTGTACATCAAGAATTCTAGTTGGGAATTAGTCAAGGCCATGGCTTTTGAAAAACCTTCCCCACAAACCAACTTCATGGGTTGCATCTCTAAATCATACTCTTGGAGGATGGCCATCCACTTCTCAAATCTCTCATTGAGTTCACTCTTCATAAGCATAGATTTAACCACTTGGTCTGAAATGATTGCATGCACCTTGCTTCTAAGTATATAGTGTTGAAACTTCTTTACTACCATAACAAGAGCAAAGGCATTTCTTTTGAGGGTAGAATACCAAACTTCAATATTCTTGAAGAGAGAGCTCATGAAAGTGTTGGTTTCTCTTCCCCTTCAACCTTCTTCATTAAAACTATAGCAATGAAATGCATAGATGGAAAGAAATAAATATAAAATGGGAGGCCATAATCGAGGCTCCCCATAATAGGTGCCTCTACAATTTCTTGCTTTATCTATTGAAAGGCTCATTTTGCATTTTTCTCCACTCGATATTATTGTCCTTTTTCATCATGCCATTCAAGGGTTTCACTACTTTGGCAAATCCTATGATGAAATGTCAAACAAAGTTTATCTTTATGCCTCATTTATTTCTTGATGCCAAGCATCTATAAACTTAACAGGTCTTCTACTCTCTTAGAGTCAATGGTGATACCCTTCTCAAAGATGATATGTCCTAATAACTTTCCTTCAATGACCCTGAATATGCATTTCTTGGGGTTTAAGGAGATGCCAAATTATCGACATCTCTTGCAAATCTTAGTAAGGTGGATAGGGTGGAATTCCTATCTCGAGAAAACATCATCAAATCATCCATGTAGATTATTATGCATTTATTGGCTAGTCCCTCAAAGGAAGTATCTGTTGCCTTTTGAAAGGTAGCACCGGCATTGATGAGCTCAAAGGGCATGTTTCTATAGCCATATGTTCCCCACTTGGTGGTAAATGTCATTTTCAACCAATCTTCATGATTTACCATAAATTGATTATAACTAGAGTATCCATCTAAGAAAGACATCATCTTTTCTTCGCTCACAATTTGCAAGACTTCACCTAGCAAGGGTAGGGGATGGTTATCCTTCATTGATGCTCTATTCAAGTTCTAAAGATCCACACATAATTGAATTTCTCCACTCTTCTTTTGGACTAGAACCAAATTAGCTACCTAGGTGGTGTGTGGGACAGGGAAGATTATTCTTCTTGACAACAACTTTTGAACCTCTTGATAAATCAAGGGTTTGATCAAAGGGATTATGATTTATTGTCTTTATTGGAAGGTCTTGGCACCTAGTTTGAGGGGTATAGTGTGTGGCATCACAGATATTTCATATGTTTTCAAATCTTCATAGCTCCAGGCAATAACATTGATGTATTCTTGAAGGATCACAAGAATCTTTCCCCTCCCTCAAGGGAGTAGGACCTAATCAATACATTTTTCAACCTTGTATTAGACCTGAGGTTAACCTTGTCATATTTTTATCCTTCTAACAAAGGAGGGTGTCTATCCTTGACCTAGGGATTAGAGTCAAAGATCTGTACTATCACTATCATCCCTTTTGGGATAGTATTAGTGGAGAGGTCAAGGACCTCTCCCAGATCACTTTCTTGTCCAATATCATCATGGGCTTCTTCTAAAATTTAGTTTTCAAATACATCACTGTTGGCTCAAAAAGCCAATATGTGTCAATCATCTTTAAAGACCTAAAAATGCTTAACATTATCAGGCACATCTGGGGTTTCTATCATTGCCACATAAAACTTTTAGAGGCAAGAACCAACCATGGGCTCTAGGGTACTAGCAGATACTACAAGGGCATCAAGGACATAATTTCATTTTCTTGGGATGATGTTAATGCCAAAGGAATCAAATTCTTCTAGTCAATCCCATACCTAGTTACAATAAACCGTCAGTCATTTATCATGGCATGTATACTAGCTTTGAACCTATCTAACAATAACCTCAAAGTCTCCCAGAGCCTGGAGGTGACTGACTCTCTTTTGTAAGGAAAGAAGTGTTGGAAATGTAGTATAGACTAGGTTACTGAGAGGGGGAGGGGGTGAATCCAAAACCAATAAAACTTTAACTTCTATTCACCAATTAGACCTTCACAATATAATCTGATCTAATTGCATGCATGATATAGTGAAAGCAATAAAACATTCATAACACTTGACATAATATTTGGTAACCCAAAAACCTTCCAAATAGAAAGTATAACTGGGGTGGGGATGATACCCATAAGCTTTATTACAGCAGTATAAAGTTAGCCTGTTAAATCTTATAATTGATCACTTCTGATTATCTTCCCTTATTAGGAGAAATAAGGACTATTAGGTCCACCTTTTGAAAGGATTTACAACATACAATGAAGTATGCACCCCGTTAGGAGATTTAGAAAAGGTTGTTTAGTCTACCTTGTTAGATGATTTGGTTGATAAACTTATTAGGATGAATTACTCATTGATCTTTGATCTTGCAACTTAGTTTTTTGAGTGAGATCCCTTTGAAATACAATGATCACCTAACTGTGATAGATAATACTCTTCTTTTCCTTATACTTCTTGTAGCCTTCTTAATTCGCACTCATACTACTTTCTTGATTCACTTCTATGTTACATTGGATATGAAAAGGTATATTACATATATACACCAATCCAATAAATTACCTTATGGAGTCAACTACAACACCTAATTCAAACAATCTTCACTAAGTTGGCTTAGTGTTGTAACTCGAGTTTTGAAGACAACTTGGGTGATATTTTGACACTCGACAACATTATCAACTCATAAAAATCTTGCATTCATTTGACACTAGTGCTCGGTCCACATTGGTCACTCAGAGTAGTAGGAACTCAATTAGCATTGGATGACTCGGTGAATACTTAAGAACTCGTTAGACACCGTTGACACTGAATGGCTTAGTCAATGCTGCCTTCATTCACTTTGTTAACACTGCCAGCTCAAGTAATACCGATTAGCTTGGGTAATACTGCAAAGCTTGGTTAACATTATATCCTATATGATTTATACTAATGAACTGAGTAGACTCTATAAAGCTTGACAAACACTACAATTTGAATGACTAGCTTAGCAGCAACTGTGAAATACGACTTACACTGCATTTTGTCTCAAATGCTTGATAGACACTGTGAAGCTTGGGAGACTATTCTTTTTGCATATGGGCTCGATAGCAATATAAACAACTGACTAAGTGTTAAGTCACTAATAGACAAATGATTTTACCATAAGGTCAACAATCTCCCCCTTTGACATTAGTGACAAAAACACTTATCATACCAAAATATTGAATATTCAAAATTCAAGTCAAAACTCCCCCTATCAACATGTTTGGGTTTGTAACTCGGTCTTGACTATTGTCTGTTGTTGTTGCTCAGTAACCTCTAACTCTATTTTTCTTGATTTTTTAGAATTATTTTTGTAAATATAATTTTTTCTTTGTATAAACATCTTTCATATTGTACACATATATTTCCTTCTTGTATATATACATTCCCCTTAGTTTACATATGATATATACATTCTATATTCCCCCTTTTTAAACCCAAATGCCAAAAAATGCATAACTACAAGGTAATGCCAAAATGTGAAAGGAAATCATTGTGTACCTTCAAAATTGTGGACATTGTCTTGTCCCAATTCTCTTGCAAAAATTTTGAACTGTACAAAGCTATCTGCACCTCTGCTGATAGTTCCATCATGTGATCAGCTATAGAAAAATTATTATCATGGATCAATGTTTTTGCATTTACAATATGTTTTTTCATTGCATCCATGTTAAGAATTATCATGCCCTGTATTTTTACTAGTGTGGCCCTTATCCTGGCTTCTTCCCTTAACAATTCTTCTTGTAGATCTGTCAGATATCTTATCTTCACAAAATGTGTAGAACTACTGCTAGGATCAAGTGACAACTAATGTGCACTTTTCTTCATATCAACATCTATCTTGGAAGGTAGGGGTAGACCTCTTGAAGACTACTTCTTCTTCATCTTCATTTTTCAATTTCAATTTCTTCTTGGATTTTGTAGATCGCCTTGTGAATACAGTAGGGGAGGAATTTGTAGATTTAGTTATGATAACCTTCTCTTTCATCTTGGGTAGCTCCTCCTCTTCATATTCTTCTTCCTCTATATGTTCCTCAACTTCTTCCTCTGCCTCAATGTCATCTCCTTTGCCCTCTATCAATAGGAGAGGAGAGCTGGACTTCTTGCTTTCCTTCAAGATTTTCTCAACCTATTTTCTTTCTCTCTTCATAGCTTGAGGAAGCTTGATCTCCAATTAAATCCTAGCCTTGGCTTCTTCACAAATACCAAAATATGGTGCTTAGGGTCCACTAGCTCATTCACAAGAGCCTCAATTATATCCCTTGTATCATTAATGTTAACCTCATATCTTAGAGGCTTAACCCATGCCACTCTTGGCCTTACTACCTAGATATGAACTTTGTCACAATCCACAAGAAAACATATATCTTGTTCATAATCTTTGACTAGTTTCTTTAGAATTTTGTATCTACTTTGCATTTTCTCCTTAAGATTTTGAAAGTATGCATCCATAATTATTTCAAAATGATCTCCCATGTCTACTATGAATTCATTGATTTCATACACAATTGGTGTATCCTTCTTCCATGCCACAGTTCCATTGGAAAGGAAAACCTTTTGTACATAAAAGAATAAGCAAGCTAAAAGAGATCCAAACTTACATAGATTATTCTTTGATGATTGAATGCTCTCCATTTTTTTGCTCAATTGATTGAGTTACAGCTCAGCAAGGTTGAAAGACAAGTTGTTCTTCGCCACCTTGTATGCAAGGTCAACAGCTTCACACTAAACGTTGTTCAAATGACTTGAGTTATAGATCTTGTGTGCAATAACATGAATATTGAATTTGATCTCCATGTCTATTACTCTATTTTTCTTCATGCCTCTACCATCCCATTCAGCAAGAGTACTCTCTGTACATTCGACCCAACCTAGGATTTTAGTAGTTTTTGCCTTGTTAAGCATCGACAACCCTGTGATTCTATGAATCATCTTCTCAGTGATCTGAATGGGTTGACCCAACCATAAATGAATGTCATGAACTTGGCTTAGAATAAACCTAATCCACTTTCCTTTAAAGTCTCTTGGCATATGCAAAATATGTGTTAAACCTTTCATTTCCAAGTGCTTGTGCTCAGGTTTCAAATTCCAATTCACACATAGCTTGTTATATGCCTAGTTCATTTCTAGGGTTCCTAATTCCTGAATTGAATAATGATAATATGACTAAATATCATGAATTAGGAGTACCTTAGGAGGAATTTTTTATTGAGCCCCAGGTGGGTCAAGTTCTTCTGTAATCACTAGACTTAGTTTGAATCTTGGGGCTTTGCAATTGACTACTTAAACCAACAATTATGAACCTTTCTTCACTTTGCTACTGGAAGATGCCATAACATTTGGTAATACTTAAAATATAGGAAATACTTTGATGAAATTGCTTTGAATCACTTAGGGGATCTCGAATGGTCTTCACTCATAGCTCTAAAAATTTGTGGTGAAAAATAACCTTCAATTTCTACTTTTAACGAAATTCAATCCTAAAATCACCATTAATGCATTGTACAATAGTTGGCTTAATGACAAGTTGTCCAACTTGGCTAAGTCTTCATTGCTCAAAAGATATCTTCAACTTGGTAAGGTCTCTAAACTCGGTAAGAACTCTGATCTCACCATCTGCATCCAAGCTCGGTTAGGTCTTCCAACCTAACCATGCTTGGTAAGATCTAAGACATTACTTGAATTGATATATGAACTCAATGATCCTTGTGCATCTAGAATGCTAATATGGATCTTCTACTTGCTGACTCAAACTGATGTGAGATATCCCCTTCTGAATCATAGTTCCAGTAATCTCCATAAATAACTAGGTTGAAATGGTTGAGTCACCCAACTTATTGAATTGGGTGTCAACACTTTCATTACTCTGATTTACATCCTCGAGAGATTTCCTTACCCATTTCTACCTTATCTGACTTCTAATATTGTTAGCCTTTATTTTCTTTTCATCTTCAACTCTTCCTTGGTTCATGCAATTCTTAACAAGATGTACAAGTTTTGTACATACAAAACATCTCTTTATAGTGTCTCTTTTCCTTGTGTGATGTTTTATGAAATTTGCTCCAATGTGCCCATAATCACTATAACAGTGACATTTGTACCATGTGTTGTAATCCCAACCAAATATAGCTTTGTCAATTTTTTCTATTGGGTTCCATTTCTTGGTCTTGCATTTTGAAGATTTATGTCCTTGTTTGTTGCAATTGAAACACTTTCCTTCAAACTTAGATTTCTCTATGCATTCACTTGCTCTATGTCCTAGTTTGTTGCAACTGTAACACTTTCCACTGAACTTTGATTTACCATTGCTCCAACATTTTTTTGAGGTATGTCCTATCTTTCCATAATGATTACAAAAAGGCCTTTTGTTCTTTTGAGCTCCTTACTAAGATGATTCACCTTCTTCTGTGTATCCTACTCCAGTTTTGCCTTTGTGGCTAAATTGAGCTTTCTCATTCAATTGATTCATTCTTGCATGAGATTTTATCATCCTCTCATTGGTTTGCTTCTCTATGTTGAGATCTTTCTACAATCTTTTATTCTCTATCCTCAAGTTGATAAGCTCTTGATTTGCATCAATGAGTTGATCAATTAGATATGTTTGTTGAAGAAATAGTTGATGAATTTCATTGTCCTTTTCTTCTATTTCTTCTTTGGATTTTTCCTTTTGTTCCATGACTTCAAACATTATAATTGATTGAATTTCTTGTTCTCTTTTTAGCTTTCTAACTTCTTCATGAAGAGTAAGATTATTTTCAATTAGATCTGTGATTGTTGCATCAACTTCATCTGAACTTCTTTCTTGACAAATATCTTTAATTATTTCTTCAATGTAGAGATTGTCATTCATCTGTGTTGCAATATCTTTTCTTCTTTTTAGAGATTAAGAGAGCTTCTCCTTCATTTTCTTGAATTGGTCCATGGCCAATTGCATATCCAACTTTCTATTTTCAATAGCTTTCTCCAGTCTATAAATTTACATTGTCTCTAATCTTTTCTCAAGCTACTAAACTTCTAATGTGAGAACCAATGCTTTGATACCAATTGTTGGAAATGTAGTATAGACTAGGTTACTAAGAGGTGGAGGGGTTTAATTGGGAACCAATAAAACTTTAACTTCAATTAACCAATTAAACCTTCATAATATAATTAGATCTAATTGCATGCATAAAGTAGTGAAAGCAATAAAACATTCATAACACTTGACATAATATTTGGTAACCCATAAATCTTCCAAATAGAAAGTAAATCTTGGGTGGGGATGATACCCACAAGATTTATTACTATAGTATAAATTTAGCTAGCTAAAGCTTACAATTGATCACTTCTAGTGATCTACCCTGTTAGGAGCAATAAGGACTATTAGGTCTACTTTGTGAAAGGATTTACAACATACAATGAAGTATACACTCTATTAGGAGATTTAGAAAAGACGGGTAAGTCCACCTTGTTAGAGGATTTGGATGATACACCTGTTAGGATAAATTAGTGATTAATCTCTGATCTTGCAACTAGATTTTCTAGTGAGATCCCTTTGAGATACAATGCTCACCTAACTGTGATAAATAAGACTCTACTTTTCCTTATACTTCTTATAGCTTTCTTAATTATGTTGGAAATATAAGAGGAGTAATTGAGAGGGGAGGGGTGAATCAGTTACCACTAAAATAAATTCAGATCCCTCAGATGTCAATACAAAATAAACTCTGAAAACTGAACTCTATTGATACTCAACAAACACATAGAAAAAATTTGTAACTCGGTAAATACTAAAAAATGTTCAGAGAACACTTAACATATAAATCTTAAGATTTTAACTAAGATTACTATTAATTTAACTTAGTTGGAAACATATAAGAGAAATAGCATGAACACATTTGACACCAAGATTTAACGTGGAAACTCGATTTGGGAAAAACAACCAATTGCAACTAGTTACTGATTTTCACTCTTCTAAAGTGAGCCCTTTTAGGAGCCAACCCTGTTAAAGGTTATAAAACACACTGTTAGGTGTGACCCTGTTAGAGGATTTAATCACCCTATTATGAGTTTCCTTGTTAGAGGTCTTTGGACAATTCAATAGAAATGCCACCTTGTTAGAGGATTTACAAATAGTTGTTAAGCCAACTCTGTTAAGAGATTTAGATCACTGCTACAATGGTTAGAGAGTAACAATGAGATGACCTAATTTTTGATGCAATTGAATTGCTGATTACAGATCTCATTGTTGGCTTGTATACTTGATTCTTCTTGATCAAATGAATCTTTTCAGCTCTATAAGGATATTATGCTTATCCTTCCAATTCGCATCCTCTTAGCATCATTAAATCTTCAATTATCTTCCATGCATTCTCATTTTCTAATCCTCACCTTGACTTTATATTTATATCTTTCATATTGTCAAGTTAGCTAGAATATAACTTAGAATAATTAATATTAATCTTCTCAATCGGCTAGAACCAACAAATAATTCAATTGAACTCAATATGCCAAAACAAGAGTATACTTCATTAACTAACCATGCTTGATAGACACTAACTCAAAAATGATTTTCTTGTGTTAACCAAGTGAACTTGGTCAACACTATATATTTGCAAAGTTCCTTTGGTAATCGAGTGAGCTCAATTAACAATAGTTCCATCCAACATTTCCTTCATTAACTGAGTGAGCTTGGTTAACACTCAACTTTCATAAACTTTCCTTTGGCACCCAAGTGAACTCAGTAGACATTGTCTTCTGAACTAGGAAAACTCTAGAATGCTCGGTAGACACAAAAAAATATCTTCAATGCCTGAGTAAGCTCGACATACACTAACTGGAAATGATATGACACTTATGTAACATCAAAGACAATACACAATTAATCAATTGTTCCAACAAATTCATACTCATATTGCTTGCTTGATTTACTTATATGTTAAATTGGATATGAAAAGATTTATTACACATATATACTAATCCAATAAATTACCTTCTGGAATTGGCTACAACACCTAATTCAAACAATCTTTGCTAAGTCAGCTTACTACTATAACTCGGGTTCTAAAGACAACTCGGGTGATTTTATGACACTCGACAACACTATCAACTTGGCAAACTCTGGCATTCATTTAACATTGGTGCTTGTTTTGCATTGATCACTCAGAGTAGGAAGAACTTGGCTCGCATTGGGTGACTTGATGAATATTGAAGAACTCAGTAGACATGGTTGACACTGAATGGCTCAGTCAACACTACCATCATTCACTTTGTTAATACTACCAGCTCGGGTAACACTGTGAAGCTCAATTAACACTACATCCTATATGGTTTGCACTGATGAAATCGATAGACTTTGCAAAGCTCAATAGACTCTATAAAGCTTGGCAAACACTACAATCTAAATGACTGGCTCGACAACAACTATGAAACATGTCTTACACTGCTTTCTATCTCAAATGCTCAGTAGATGTTGTGAAGCTTGGGAGATTCTTCTTTCTACATATGGAGCTTGGTAGCAATGTAAACAACTGACTAAGTGTTAAGTCACTAATAAATAAATGATTTGACCATAAGGTCAACAAGGATAAGCCCTAACACCAAAGCTTCATACTTCGACATGTTATTTGTACATTCAAATTGTAGTTGGTAAGATGGAAGGAAATATTTTTCTCGTGGCTCAATTAATTCTGCCCTTGCACCAACTCCATCCTCGATCTGGGATCCATCAAACTTCAAGGTCCACAATTCAGTTTCTATAGGTGGAGGCCTAGAGGATGGGGAAGGGGGAATTTCTAGTGGTGAAGGAGGTTCTAATATGTTCTCTACAATGGGAGACATGTGAATGGGAATTTCCTCCAAAGGCAACACCAATAAGGGTCCCTCAACCATTAGCTCTTCAGATATTATCATCAGAGGACTATCTAAAATAGGAGTTTCTTGTTGTTGCCTTCCCTGCTAGATATTGGAAAGGTAGATGGTGGCTATATTTATGCAGGGTTCACACTTCAAGTCAAAATTCCCTTCATAATGGAGCCAACACCATGACTTAGACAAATAGCTTTTCATAGATGTGTGATCACCTTGAAGAGAGACATTGTGTTTCAATTGCATAATGAGATCATGAATTCTCTGTGCGATAACCATATCCTCATCACTAAATGTCCTTCCTAGACCAAACTCCAAGGCTAAAGTCTCCATAGCCCGATATAAACCAGGCTCTAATTGAGCCTAGGAAACCTCGTTTACATGACCATAATTAGTGAGATCTTTCCTCATCCATGGTTTACTATCAACCTTAATTTGACTGCCTTCACCTCTCTAGAGAAGCCATAGATGGGAAAAGTCTATAGAAATATACCCATTTAGGGCCTTTGACCAATTATGACTCAATAACATCTCATAAGTTTTAGAGATTTCCACCACTTGGATGTCAATGACGCTAGACACCCAAGGTTTCTGGATGGTTTGGATCTGGATTTTTTTTTGGATGGTTTGGATCTGGATGTTTTTTAGCTCGCCCACTATTTTTATGGTAGTTTTGCTCAGTTGCACGATAGTACCTTTGGATGGAAAAGGGACCAATCTAAGCTTCTTGCATATAGATAGGGGCATGATGTTACCCAAAGCTCTAGAGTCTACCAAAAAAATGTGAAATTTTTTACCATAAATTCTCAAATTGATCAAGAAGGGAGGGTCCTTGGCATTTCCTTGAAAGATGGTTGCATTGGCATCATTGAACATCACGCTCTTAGTGATAGCAAGTCATGTTTCAGGGATATCAAGTTGTTGCAGGAGGCTCTTTCACTACTCAGGGAAACTTAATAGAATGTACATCAAGGTCATGGAGGATGTATTGGTACTTTCCATCACCCATTGAATATCAAATTTTACTCTGTAGGACCCTAATCCTTTCATCATAGAGCCCTACAACTGCTGGTTTGGTCCTACCTACAGAGGTGGATTCACATTGGCATGAGGGTCAGGTGGTATAGAAGTAGTCTTGGGTGTGTTGTGGTGTCCACAACACATGCCCCATTCCTCACTAGGAATGGGGACCCCCTACTTTGCAAAGGCTCCTGGACTCACAGTTTGAGAGTCGGGAGAAGAAATTAGTATTAGTGTTGGAAATATAGAAATATATATATATATATATATATATATATATATATATATATATATATATATATATATATATATATATATATATATAGACAACTCTAAAAAAATTTAAAATTAAAAAAAAAAAATCATGCCACACTTGTGCACGCGCACAAGTGAAGTGCGCCCCATGCACTGGCATGCGCACCGAGGCACTGCATGCACGTCACTTGGCGCAAGGGGGTCGGAGGGTTATAAAACCCCCACACTTCTTTTTTTAAAAAAGTATTTTCAAGTTTGTTTTTGACTTTCAAGTGTAGGTAATTTTCATAACCCTCGCGCTCAAACACTATAGCACCACACACTCATCACAATGTTGCACCATGCGCTTGAATACTGGCATCATGCGCCTATCATAGTATGGTGTCATGCGCTCGTCTGACATCCACGATGGCCTACTAAACCTTGCTCGTCACATTATTGCACTGCGTGCCTCTCATTTTTAGCACTACTTGCCGCGCGCCCCAGGAACGCCACACACCTTCACGAATCAACGTTGTGCACCTACCGTCACCACACTAACGTGCCCACATACAGTGTGCACTCACACTCCAGCCACTTATGCTTGTTCTCTTCTCCATTATGCCATCGCACGCCCAACTAACTCCACCAGTAGTTTTTTTGTGCTCGTAGCACCAACTAACCTTGCCATGCACCATCACCATGAAACCCACATGGCGCAATCTACATCATCCTTCTCCCCGTCCCCACTCGTGTGCCATTCCCATCACTCACCAGGCTCGTTAAACCCTAATCATCAAAAAGTGTATGCGCACATCCACTGTAAAACCATATCCACACCCGCAACGCACCTTGCGCCCCACATACCTTTTCTTTTTTTCTTTTTTCTTTTTTTTTCTTTCTTTATTCATATTTTAGTTTAATAGTTTTTACATCTTATCTTTTGATTAATAAACATTTTCCTCCTTATGTGCAGGTGATCAAATGGCATCCACATCTGGAGTAGCACCCAAATCGATAGTCTTCAAGTTCCAAGGCGTACCATCTGAATCAAGATTCCATGATGAGTACGTTGCGATTCAAGATACTGACTTAGGACACACTAATTTAGGGGAATTTCTGAAAACCTGTAATAAGCCAACCAAGAGGTCAGATCTAGTATCCTCCTTGATGTGTTATGGGTTGGTGAACGTAGCATCACATCCCATATCAGTGCAATCAGCAGAACTAGTAATGACATTGGCGCAACATTTTGTTTCTAATGAGAGAGTGATGAAAAGTGTGACAGGAGAAGTGGTCTTTGATCTTCGACCCGACAATATTGAGAGGGTCTTCCATCTTCCAAGAGCGGATCAATTCATTAGGCTCTCCTACGAATCAATAGAGAGATGGTATAGGGAACATACGAAGCAAGAGATAGATATTATACAATCATCTTATCTCATTGAGAGACCTCCTTAAGGAAGGATAATAGGCAAAGTGGATATGACTTGAGGATATATGAAGGAGGATATTGGTTACTCCATCATCCTTTTGAGTAGAGTCATGGGTTTATCTGTAGCAAGTCACCTCAATACCTTCATGATCAACTTTATTGAGACCATAAAAACATCAAAGATACCATTGGACTAGGCCACCACACTAAGTGAAAACTTGTGTGAGCAATTAAGGATGGTGAAGGACAAGAAGAAGTTTTATATGATGTCTTACATAGTATACCTACTTGCAGCAAGGGCAACAGATTATCCTAGATTGTATAGAAAGGGAAATATGTAGAATCCCAATGCCTGGCCTTACATAGTCTACCCTTAACTAGTGAAGAAGAAATTATCTTCTCAAAGCAAGGAATATAGAATCGTGAATGATGCATTTGTTTTTGCAATCATTTGATTCATTGAAGGAGATTATGGAAAGAGGCTATCTGATGAAGCAAAAGCACAGATAACAACTCTCAGACCTATTTCATTCAGTTTAAGGTGTTTACATACCTGCGAGTAGGTGGTGCCACTATTAACCCCAAGAAACTCCCCAGATATCCGAGTGACAAGCTGTTGCTATTGGAGATTTCCTGGCAGATTGAATCTGCATATGAAAGGGTGAAGAGACAAAGAAGACCTTGTTGGACATGGCCTCTTGTCATTGGACCATACCAAGTAAAATGGAAGTAAGACATTCTAACTTTTGAATGGGAATGGGAGAATTATCCCCTTAAGGAGTACAATTCCCCTAGGATACATTTTGATAATGTCGAGAAAATAGAGAGTATGGTTGGAAAAGAGTTTCATCATGAAGATGCTATTGAAGATCATTGGATGAATGCGACAAATGACTACAATATCCGCATACAAGATTATTGTAGGATGACTTTGTATCTGACAAAGAAGACCCTTAATCTCAATATTCTAGAGGAAATAAGGCAACAAGATTCTAAGGAGCTATTGGACCCCCTGTTCAACTTAGATAAAATTGGAGAAAGACCCATTATGAATGTACAAGTTGACAGGGAGGAGGGCGATGATATTGATCATCAGGAAAGACATGTGGTTAGAATGAGTAGAGGAATGGATCAAGCAGCCTTTTCCACTTGATCCCATACCTGACACTGTAGTCTTCCATGCTCAAGCCTACTCTGAGAAAGGTAGAGGAAGGAAAGTTACAGTTCCTACTTTTCCTCTCCAATCTCCCATCAGGCTAGAGATAGTATACCAACTTGACCATCCAATTGGATACTATCATCCTCCAGAGAGGACAGGAAAGAGTAAAAAGGAAGAGGACTTCCCCACAAAGAACTCAAGCAGAACAGGGTGAAGTGCAAGCACCTTCCCAACAACAACAACAAGATGCGTAAGGATTTGAGGATATCGAAGCAACTCAAGTCCAGGATAATCCTCCAATGCCTCCTTTTGTGCCTTCCTAATCTGAAGAGGAAGAGAGTCAACAAGTTTCTATGCGTCCTGTGCAAGAAAAGCCAGTATCCCCTTTTGCCTCCACAAAACAAAAGAGGATTAAGATCCGAATGAAGAAAAGGAAAAAGGTGACTAAGAGAATGGTGCCTTTTCCTTTTGTTCCTAAAACCATTCTAGAAGAAGAAGAGGAGGAGACAGATGAAGAGGAAGAAGTGCCCATACAAAGAAGAACCTGGCTAGCTAGAGCCATGGAGAAAGAAAGGAAAAGGAGTACCTCAAGCATATCACCATCCACTCAGGCAAGACCATTACAAGTCTCTTCTTCGGAACATGAAGTGCAACAATGGGTAGATGAGAAAAGTGAAGAAGGGGATGATGTATTTAAAATGTCTGATTTTGACTTCATGCCTGTGGGAACGATGTTAATTGATGGGAAGATTAGGTGTACTCCTACAAGCCAATCTCAATAGGAAGGTTGGATGCATATACCACCAGGCACACAAGGTCCCAATCCTACTCACCCATCTTCACTATAAGCTATGTTGGTAGATAAAGGTTCGATTACTCCTCTACTTCTAAGATCAGAAGAACAAGTTTGGAAGGAATCGTCGCAAGAGGAGCAACCAAAACAAAGGGAAACTGATGAAGTGTTAAAGGAGGGACAAATAGTCAAGTATTCTCAATCACCTCCCCAAGACATTGAGGTGCAAGCTACCGGATCCATTAAGACCAAGAAAATAGAAGGAGAGCCCTCATAGATAAAAACAACTCTAAGGAGTGATAAGGGGAAGAAAGTTGCAGAACATACTCCCTCATCTTCAATAAGAAGACCTTCGGCTGAACACACTCCAAGGTGGCTACAAAAGGAAGTGATAAGAAGCTCCAAACCCAGATTCCAAGCCTCAGAGGAAGACATTTATGAGATTGTGGAAATTTTGAATAAACCTGAGTCACTGGCACGTGAGGCAATACCATTGGCATTTGTTACAAGTACACAAAATAGCCTGGAGTTCTTTGCACAGGTAGTTGTTCCTCCTAGAGATACAGACGTAGAAAGCCTCGGTCCCAAGGATTATGAATTGGAAAATGTCATGTTGGGAAAACCCACACAGGATGCATCCTGATTAATGGTGACCATGGGAATTAAGGAAATCATGAAGAACATGGGGGAGGATGAGATGGAAATCCAAGCACTTTGAAGGTAGGTTGAGATCCTAAAGGGATATTTGGTCAAAGTCGTTGGTCGTCTTGATCTTGAGCACCCTGAGGAGACCTTGAATATTGTTCTTAAAGAAGGGGGAGCAGTCCATATGGATCCATTTTTTAGAGCCCTTCAGTAATGGTGGGAGAGTTTTGAGGAAAAAGGAGTCATGATTATCACAGAAAACCTAAAGATGTTGCACGCTACACAAGAAAATGTGAATAAAATGGTGGCAATTTTGAAGTAGGACTTTAGCATTATTGAAGAAGTACAGGCCTGGAGCAAAGATTTATAGACTCTACAAGCCATAAAGGGACAAAGGTACCAAGTTTTGATTGATGTATATACGAGAGATGAATTAGATATGATTGATGACTAGATAGAAAAGATAGCAGATAGCAATAAGGTAATGGAAACATTACATGATGAAATTCATCAGCTCAACGATCAAGCCCGAGAGTAAATTTTGGAAGCAAAGAGGCACTATAGTGATGCTTGTTTGGATATTTTTGAAGATGAGGAACGTAAGAAATTTCTATCTATAGATACAGTAGTGGAGAATTTTAAGAAGATTTTTGTGGAAATTGATGAGGAGGAGGACATCTGACAGGCCTTCAAAACTGAGGAAGCATTATTAGAATTGGATACCAAACTTGGGGATTTTGCTGATACCCAAATTGAGGTAGACAATTATAGATGAAAGTTCAAGGACAAATATGAGGCTTTAGATTTTCTGGATGTGGCCAAAATCACTGAGATTGTAGAGAAATTGAAGGGCAAACATCCAAACATACCTTTGGGATGAAGAAGAACAAAACCCAGATGCCAGAATTTCAGTTTTGACACTTAGTAAAATTTGAGATTTTGACCTTGTCAAGGTCCGTAGCTACGCAGCTCCACAGGTCTACAGCTTTGTAGGTATGCAGGTCTGCAGCTTTGCAGGTATGCAATTTCAAAGGTGTGTCGATAGTTAACTATTAGTTCCAAAAATAGAGCTTTCCATGCATCGAAAACACATTTTGACGGTAGTTTAACTTCGACTAACGCCCTGTGAAGGATCAGCTTCTAATTTTGGCATCTTCAGACACTTCCACTTCAACTCAAAGCTTTTGCATGCTTTTCTCTCATAATTTTTTTGTTTTTTGACATGTAAAGGCTCATGCATCCGATTAATGAATATAAAATGGATGGAGTCCTACTAAGCACCAGTTAGATAGGTAGTTTGTATATAATTAGTTTGTTTTATTAGTTTAAAATCATCTTATTGCATGGAGATATCTCTCACTCTCAACACAAACTGAGGAGAGGATTTTTTATAAATACCCCATTGTAAAATGTAAGAAGGGCCACCATTATTTTGCAATAAGATTATTCGTTTGGTGCTCGCATTTGGAGTGTAGTTATTCTTTCCTGAATGTGTCATTGTTTTGTGAATTTTATTCATGAGATTGTGATTGAGCCAAAGGTTTATTGCATTGTTTCTGGTTGTGCGATCTTTTAGTTTTGGTGTTTGCTACAGATTTGTGAATTTTTTTGACGTACCAAGCTTGAGGAGAAATCATCAAATTGTGCCTGCATAATTCTTTGTCTCGCATGAGCGCACTTTCCGTGGCCTTGCAATTTGATCAAGTGTGAAACATCATTCGGTTATTGAAAGTTCCCATCAATAATTGCATCAGTGGAATCTAGGAAGCATTGCTCCTATTTTCATTGGTTACCTACCAGTTTCTTCAAAAGCTTAACTCGGAGCGTGTTGTTTTCTATAATTTATGTCCGTTAGGATTTCAATTTCAAGTTATTTGCTTTCAAATTCAAGTTATTTGCTTTTAGTTCTCGTTATTTGCTTTATTAACCTTGCTTGTTAGAATAGGATTTCATATTAGTTGCACGATTAGATTACATTCAAAAAAAAACATAAAATACAAAAACATAGTTCTTTTTAGTGTTATTTTGAAAGAGCGTGCAAATTCTTCATTTCTTTCGAAGTCAGAATGAACCAACAAAGGCCTCCTCATGAACAATCACATTTATCTTCAATTGAGTAGATTTCAGTGCGTTGTAAGACAACTTGAAACCTTGGAGTTGATTCACAAAGATCAGCTTTTCAAGAGAGGAATTTGCTGGCATTTAGCATCGTGTAAAATGACAACTCAACAGGGTGGAACTAATAATGTGAAAGGGCCTTAATTGAATTGTCTTCATGTATTGTAAGGAGGCCATAAATTGGTAAAAGAATTGGCCTTGTAGGTGGGGATGAGATTATTAAAGAACCCTTGGAGCATGGGCTCCTCATCTTCTCACTCATCTTGCCCATAAAAGATAGTTTCATAAATAAAGGCGGAGTTGGAAGGTTCTACCGAAGGACATGGAGGTGTTTGATCGGGGAAAGATTGTAAGTCTAAGTGGGATATATGTATTACCTATTAGAGTAATAAGATATTGCCTTATTAATTAAATATTTTTTATTTAATTATTAAGTCACTTATTATCTCTAGTTTACTTAAGCTAAACTTTAGGCATATAATAATTAATTATTTTATTAATTATTATCATGTAATCTAGGTTTTATCCATTAGATTTTTTATCTCCTTTTATAAGGATTGGTCTCTTTGTAATTTTATTCATTCACTTTTGATAATAGCAATCTCCTTTTTTTTCTCATCAAGAATGTATCATCTATGGATCTGGCAATTCTAGCCTCCATATCTTTTTGCTTCTCTTTCTATGACAAGTGTTTGCATGCAGGTGATTCTTGGGAGCTATGGGGTTGATCTTTCATCAACTTCAACATGGTATCAGAGCTCCAGATCTTCATGCCCCTATTTTGTTTATGAACAGTTTGGCTTGACTATTAGATATGTGCATTTTCTTTTCGAGGGTTTTTTTTTAGAGTTATTTTGTATTGAATCTAGTGGATCACTAATTTTTGGATCACTTTGATCCCAAACGGACATCACCGTTGATCTTAGAGCACCCAAAAACCCCTCTTTTCATATAAAATTTATCAAATTTGGACATAGTTGGAATTTGAGGCAAAATAATACTGCTCCCCGATTGGGCACATTTCTTGAAGAAGTGATTTTTTGATCTCTTGACGTGTTTCCCATTGTATAATTTTACAAATTTTACATGCAAATCAATATTTTGGCACATTTATCAAGGTTTTTTTCTAAATTTTGATACACAAATCAAGATTTTTTTGGTTGCAAATTGAGAATTTTGGCATGTTTCCTGAGGTGATGGTTTTGTGATTTTTTGTGCAAAAAATTAAAAATGTGCACAAATCAAGATTTTAGGACACGTAAATTGAGATAGATTTGGTACAAAACTAACACGACTCCTAATGTAGTTTTGGTATTGTTTGGCACACTTTTTGAGGCAGTAAACAAATTTAACTTTTTGCTTATCCAAAAAAAATTACCTACATGTGGTTTTTTGGCCATAACTTGCTCATCTGGACTCCGTTTTTCGATTTGAAAGAAGCATCAGAAACCTAATTCTAAGCCCATCATGATCATGTAGTTTATTTGGATTTTTGATTTTTTTTGGTGGCCTTTTGTGGTTGTCAAAGTTATAAGTTCTATTTTGCACTCTAAGAGACATATTTTGAGACATTCTATTTTCTAGATTCTGTTCCAAGAACATCCCATTCAGTTTTTTGCTTTTCTGCATTATGATGGATATGTTGGTTGTTTCATGTTTAGGGATTGTTTTTTTTGTTTCATATGGTTTTTCATTGTTTATACTATTTATTGTATCAGCCTTATGTCTCTTTGATCTTTGTTGACATCTTTTGTATGTATTCTTACAAACGCACTGAGATAAAGTCCCACTCTATTGCATTTTAGGATCTTGCACATCTTTGTGTTTTTTTGTACTCACAATACATTATAAAGTGCCTTAGGGGCTTTCATGTTGGCCATATTCACCATCTTTCTTTGTCAAGTGAGTTTTCCTTCTACAACATTAGCCTCATGATGTATCGATGACATGTGTCAAATAGGTGTTTGTGCTTCTTTTGCACTCTCAATGTTCTAGTTCTTCTTTTTGCAAGAGATATTGAATTCTATTTCAATGTTCATGTCTTACCTCTCACCTTTATAGGGGGTTTATGTTAGTTCTATTTCTTTCTTGATTCAATGGAGTGAACTTTGTATTCAGTATTTGATCCTATGTATTAGGTGATTGTAATGGTTGGATACCTATGCATTTTGGTGAGATGGGTCATTTACCATATAGACATTCTTTCATTCCTATTTTTGGAGGCCATGAAGATACCTTTCATCTACAATTAATCAGCTCTTCAAACTTAGTCTTTTCTATCTGGTCATGTTCTTTATAGTGGACGTTCTTTAGATCAGTAGTTTGACAGTGTTTGCAGCAACATGCTTCAGTGGTGTTCTTCATGATCATCTTTCGTTCCTATCTTTTGGAACATTCTTTCGATCTCTTTTTGCAGTAAGGTTTTTCCCATGTGGTTTTCTCTATTTCTCCTCTTTACAAAGATTTGGTTGTACTTGGGTACCTCATCAGGCCTTGTTGTCGAGACTCAAATTTGCTTTCAGCAATAGTTTCTAGGTTTTTAGCTACTCCCTAAGTTTATCTTAAGGGGGGTGTTAGAGTAATAAGATATTTCCTTATTAATCAAATATTTTTATTTAATTATTAATCACTTATTATCTCTAGTCTACTTGAGGCAAACTTTAGGGATATAATAATTAATTATTTTATTAATTATTATCATGCAACCTAGGTTTTATTTGTTTGGGTTTTGATCTCCTTTTACAAGGATTGATCTCTTTGTAATTTTATTCATTCACTTTTTATAATAGCAATCTCTTTTTTCTCTCATCAAGAATGTCTCATCTATGGATCTGGCAATTCTAGACTCCATAGTTTTTTGCTTCTCTCTTTCTCTGTGATAGGTGTTTGCATGTAGGTGATTTTTGGGAGTTGTGGGGTTGATCTTTCATCAACTTCGACATTACCTTCTCCAAGGTGGCACAAGTTGCCTATGAATGTGTTTCAATATTATGTAACTGACACCAGTTAGTCAAGGGATTAAATTCTACCTTAAGGGTCATATGACTAGTTCCTACTATCCATTGGTTATTTGGTTGTCTTGGGGGAACCCCCCCATTATTCAAAGTTTTATTCCATTACTAGTTACTGGGACATTGATTATAGTTGTCATTATTATTACCTTGGGGACTAGAGCTAAAAGAACCTCTTTGCCCCAAAAAGATATTCCCCTGTTGGAAGGGAGCGAACTATTGATTCATCATTGCAGACTTGTTTATTTTCAACTAACTCATGTCATTATCCATACTGGTGATAATCCTCCAGAATGCTTCCATGTTATCTACAAGATGTATGATTTGATCAAGTGGTTAGGAAGACTACACCTATATACCTATTGGATTGGTGGGAGCAATAGGGTTTTTCCCGCTTGGGTATGGGGATAAAATGGTAGGGATTTTGTATGATAAAGAAGCTTGTGGGGATGAGGTAGGGAATGAATTCCCAAGTACTTGAGGTATCATTGGTTGAGTCTAGTAGGGATATTGTGGAGTTGGGGTAGCAATGGCCTATGGTGCATAAGTATAATGGGAGGTGGGATAAGCCAGTAACCCCACTATGAGAATCCTGTTATAAATATCGAGATAAGGAGCTACTACATACTAGGGTTGCATAAAATACCTTGGGTGTCTAAAAGGTGGTTAGTAAGTTGCGTGGAGACTTCCAAGGCCAGTGCATAAACTTTAGCCAAGGTATCCTGATCCACTTGGGGTATGGTCTGTATGATGAATGTAGACAAAACTCGAGGAATGATATCCAAATATGTCCTTATAGCTAGCTCTAGTATGGAACCAAAAGCATTTGAACACTGCTTTAAAGCATGTTGGAATCAGTTATTAAATAATGGTAAAGGCTTGTTTGGTTCTTTTTGAATACCAATATACTGATGATGACACAATGTGGAGTCATTCTCAGATTGGAACACTAAGAGGAAATTTTTTTCCAGATCAACCCATCCACTGATGGAATTAACAAGTAGATTGAGGTACCAGTTCAACTCATTGGGGTCGAGGGTCATTGGGAATAGGTGAAAAGCAACATCTTCATGTTCTACATTGTTTCGAACTAGAGCATCCTTGAATGCCTGGATGTGTTCTTATGTTGTCTGAGGACCTAGATATTTGTATTTTGGGAAAAGTTTCTTGGGATGTGATGACAAGTTATGCATCGTAGGGAAAGTTGCCAAGGGTAAAAACTATCCCCTAAGAAATCCCAATTGTTGTGGAAAAGCCATTGTCCCAAGTGGTAATTAGGACGTAGTTACACTTTGAGTAGTGGTCATAGGTGTAGACACCTAAATCCAATCACACCGCTAAGTAATCTTATTTAGTCATATTCTAGGACATTATTGATTAAATATTTTCTATTTAATCAATTAATCATCATCACCTAGTTAATTAATTATAGTCTAATTGATAAAACCAAATGATAACCTAAAATTAATTTATCAATTAAATCCCTATTCCTCTATTAAATTAAATAAATGAAAAAATCTATTTTATTTAATCTCACATCCCCATTTATTAAATAAAACATTTAATATATAAATCCCAAAACCCTAAACCAACCCATTCACCCATACTAACCTCACTTAGCCAGCTAACTAACCCATCCCATCAATGCTAAGTCACTTACCTCCTAACGCCCCTCCTAAGCCAAGCCTAATCCCCCTCCTAAACATGTGCACAACTTTAAGCATGGGTTAAGACTTTATAACAAAAGCCCAAGTCAAAAGTCTTCCCTCGCCCTCTTGCATTCCAATCCAACAGTATTAATGGCTCTTACATGCCATAATGACCCTTAAATGTCTCGTACATCCCTCTTCCACACTCCTCCCCTATAACTCCCCTTGACCCTCCACTTTGACCATCCAATCCCCTTGTGACACTTGTCACAAGGCTAGAGCTTTCAAGAAGCACAATCCATATGCCTCCCTCTCCTTACATCCTAGTCCTCCTTCATCAAACCTTCATCCTCACATCCTAACCCTCCATCTAACTACCCCTTATAATGCTCCATTAACCACCATAGCATAGCTATTGCATCCTTACCATGTCAAAATACATCCACACCTCCATTGTTGAATCCTTCACCCATCTTCATGCTTGACCACAAAACCCACCATTTGAATCTTGAGAACATATGAGCACACATCCCTCATCACTGGACAAATCAAAATATCGAGGTTACACTTGGGGAGCTTACCATTCTTGGTTTTCCTTCCTCCATAGTGTACCCTTCGTCTAATTATATGTGTTGCTAGTTATTTAGTATGTGAATGTTAGACTAGTTATTAATGTTCTTAGCATACTAGAGTCCATAGCATACAATAGGTTGGGGCCCAATGGCCTTATCCCTCTTATTCTTTTTCTTCTTCTTATTTCGGACGGTGGGTCCAAGTTCTTCAAACTTTACGAGGATATCTGATGATCGCAACCATCGGAGGCATGTCACAAAGAATAAGCCTAAGTTAACACAAAGTCTAGTGGTTGTGATACTCACTAAACTATCATTCAATTGGAGAGTAGTCAAGGTCTTTGAACCCAAAGCCAAAATCGTATGTAGTCGATGAACTCAAACTTGCCAATGCCAATTTTTACACTACACAGGATCAAACGATGCTAAGACTCACTGAAGCAACACAAATGACTAACGTGGAGACTCAAGGGTGTCTTAGTTTCATTATATCTATTGGTAAAACTTTACTTCATGCACTTTCAATAGAGTAACAATTGTCACTGGACTGGAATGTTCAGCCAATATAGCTTGAAAGAATAAAGAGATGAACTCCTTGCTCCCAAGCTCTTATAAGTTGGGCCTTGACCATGCAATGAATGAGAAAAGTTGGATAAGGGTGGTGACCATATTTATAATAAAGCAAGCATAATCTCTTACTAGTCTTTATGGGCATAGGATTTCAACATAGAGTCCTACAAACTAAGTTGGGTAGGTTTCATAGGATGAAACTATTGAGCTATCATTTTGTACGATGCTAAATGACGAAGATCCTTTTGAATCCCTCTCTTGAAAAGCTAATCAAGGATCAACTCCAAGGTTCTGGTAGTCTTGCAACCTACTAAAATTTGCTCAATTGAAGATTAATATCTATGTTCACAAGGAGGCATTTGTTGGTTCTGAACAATTTTGGATAATTTGTTTGATCTGTTGTTTAAAAAAGTAACCACAAAAGAAATATATTTTTGGTATTTTCTATTTTTATGATGAATGCAATTTATCAATGCAACTGTAAGAATTCTTATTTTAACTAGGTTTTAGAAAAGAAAATAACAAACATAAGATAACAAGAGTTTAAAGCAAATAACTTGAAAGGAAAATTCCTAATGGACATAAACCACAATAACAACATGTATGTGAATTAAATCTTCAAAATCAATCGAGTAGGAAACCAATGAAACAAGGAGCAATTCTTTCTTAACTCCACTGATGCAATCATCAATGAGAACTCAATATAAACTGAAAGATGTTTCACATCTCATCAAATCGCAAGGCCATGAAAAGTGCACTCATGCGAGACAAGATGCTATGCAAGAACAAAGATGATCCTTTCTCCAATTTGTTACATTAGCAAAATTCATTAACATGAGGCAAACACCAAAACTCAAAGATCACACAATCATAACAACACAATAAAACCATTGGCTCCATTATTGTTCATGAATATGCATTTAGAAAAATAGCACACTCCGACAAGAATAACTACACTCAAAATGACAACACCAATAGCATATATTATTGCATTAAAATAATGGCCTAGAGTATATATTACATCCATGTATTTATAAGAAATCATCTCCTCCCTTTGTGTTAGGAGTGAGAGCTCTTAAAATACAAACTCGTGCTAAAAACTAGTAAAAAAATCTAATTATATGCAAACTGACTCTCTAAATGGTGCTAAGTAGGTCTCCATGCTTGTTTATATCAATTAGTGGGTGCATGAGCCTTTACATGACTTAAAAGAATAAAAGAATGAGAAGATAAGAAGAAGGAAGCTAGAAGATGATCTAGAAGTCTCTAGAAGCTTTAAAAATGAAGCTTGACCTTCTCTAGCCATTTCTAGGAGTTGAACTACTGTCAAAATGCATTTTTAGTGCATGGAATGTTCTAAATTAGGAATTGGTAGTTAACTATCAGTGCACTACTTCTTCAAAACCATCAGCGCACCCCTGTGAAAAGCACACCTACATGACAGGTTCCTAAAAAATCAAAATTCTTATAAGTTCCAAAACTAAATTTCTAGCATCTGGGTTTTCTTCCCCTTTACACCAAAATGTTGTTTGGATGTTTATTCTTAAACTTCTCTATTATCTCAACTACTAGGCTAGCTTTTGGTAGATCAAAAGTCTCATATTTATTCTTTACCACTTGCTAGCAATTACTAACTTCGATCCTTGTCTCTACAAAATCCTCAAGCTTGGTGTCTAGTTCCAACAATGCTTCTTTAGTTTTGAAACCTTATATGATGTCATCTTCTGATGAAGCTTCTTCAAAAGTTCCTCAAAATTGTTAAACTACTAACTGCACTATAAAAGGCTTGGTCTTTGACTCATCTTCAAAAATTTCAAGGCAGGTGGTGTTATATTACCTTTCTACTTCCAAAAACTGCTCTTAAGCTTTATCTTTAATCTGTTGGATCTCTTCATGAAGTCCCTCCATAACTTTATTACCTACCAATGTTTTCTCTATCCAATTGTCGAGCTTATCTAGCTCATCTACAGAATACAACTGCATCAACATTTGATACCTTTGAACATTTATTGATTGTAATGCTTGTAGGTCCTTGGCTCAAGTATTTACTTCATCCATCAGCCCAAAATCTTGGTTCATTATAGAAAACAACTTGTCAGCACTTGACTAGATGTGGTGCAACAGGCCCAAATTTCCCTGTACGATATTGTTGGTAAACAGATTCGTTCTTTTTAATTTCTTCTGTCAATATGACTCTTGATGCCCGAACAATAAACAAAATCTGTTTGCAACAGTTGAAAAGCCGTTTTCTTGTTAACTGGCTTATCTCTGAATTTGTAGGTACAGCTCCCTATTATGAATGATATTCGATGAATTATGTTTGATTCCTAAAACTAATGCGGAGTATGCTCTTAACCCGAGAACAGGAGAGGAAACCAAGTCTCACCCAGACAAGTGAAACTCAGGCAGGAATCTAAATGTTAGGATGTTATGTATATGGCACCCACAATCTTATGGCTCCCGCAACACAACAGAATGAAATGCAAGATATGGACCGTGAATGCAATATGAGATGATTAGTTAGTGCTACTGCGTTCGGATCTTCACGATCTCATGATTTCCGACACGCAACAATGTAATATAAGATCTAATGCAGATGACTGAAATATAAGGGAATGCATATGGAGAACAAAACACTAACCGAGATATTTCCCACTACTAGCTCCAATACTCTGATCGGTTCACTAGTTCAATTAAATAGAAACAACGAAATGAAACTCTGTTCACTAAACCATTTCCATCCAATATCGAAGAAGTATCTCATACACGAATGAAAAGAAAAGGATAGTAAAGAAATGGCACAAATTCAATTGTCTCTGCAACCGGATTCACACCAAAAATTTGCCGACCCTTTATTAATCATTCAAAATCTTACATATAGGGTGAGAGAGATGACCGTTACAATGGAATTTAAATCGGCTCATCTTCTCAAGATGACAAATGGCGAGATGCCAACTTATCATATCTACACATTTACAAAATCCTAAGATTAATGGAATAGAAAACAAAAGGGGGAATTTTGAATCATTTAGGCTTCTTCCCCTTTTCAGTTTTCATCTTATATGCTTTAGCAGCCGCTATGATTGGGGTTAATTCATCATAGCTTGGTACGTGTACATTTTTGAATCTCAATAGCCACCTTGCATGTTCTTGAGTAAATTCTTTGGCTTGATTCTGCTGATTCACTACTTCCTCAGCTACCACGTGCACGCATCCGCTAAGTGTTTGTAGTTCTGACACTCTGTTTTGGCTGCTTGGAGCTATCCCAGACAGATTGCTCAAATGTGTGGAGAAGTTGTTTTTCATCATATCAATGTCGATGAAGGACTTCCCTTGCCCACTGGTTTGTGATTCAGTGTGCAATCCTCGTATGAGCTCAAAAGCTTTCTCTTGGGCCTTCTTTACTTTATCCTCTGTTTCTCTAAGCCCTTTCTCGGCTTCCTGGATCATTTCCCGCTTGAATTGCATGCTTCTGATCCATTCATTCAATGGTTCATCTCCTTTCTTTAGAATCTTTGCTTCAATTGCATCCTTGGCTTTCATCTGGATGATCATATTCAGAAGAGAAATGGATTCTGTGCATTTCGCCTCTTCTCCCGCCAGAATATTACTATTGGCAGTAATATTGCCCTTTTCTGCTTCTAATCGGATGAGCACATTGCCGATTTGACCAATGAGGGCGATTCCATCAGTATTAAGCTTTTCGATCCACTCTTTCCCGATCTGACCGAAGTGCCTATCTTTCTGCAGCTGTGATATGAAGGCCTGCACTTCTTCTGCCGAAGGATCCTCTGTAGCGGGTAAACCGGTAATAGTTGCCAATGGGACAACTAACTGTCGGATGAATTTTCTTAGTTCTTCGATCTCAGCTTTCATCTTAATCTTTGATACCTTGAGGTTCTCCAGCTGCTCCTCTATTACTTCGTTACTTGATTTCCATAGGCCCACTTTAGTGTCATGCCTGGCTTCTCCGAGATCGATGGAATGCAGAGTGAAGTCTGCTGGAGTCAAATCTTCAATTTTTCTCACTCTGTTTGGTTTCGCCACCTCCATGGTTAGGTGCCTTGTTTCTGTATCATGCCCTAGTATGGATAGGGTTCTCTGCTTCTTGGCCTTCACCATCATCGATCCCGAATGAACTGCTTGAGACACTATATCTTTCGCAGGAGTGCTGTCATCTTTCCTCTTCCTCTTCTTCTCCAGGGTGTCTTCAAGCCAAGACTCTGTGCTAATTATCTTAGAGGCCGTTCCCAGAGACTCAATGGTGAACATCTTCCTCTTTACTTGAGTCACTGCAGCAGTAGTCGCAGAGAACGGGTTCCTCTGGTCTCGAGAGAGAAGTCGAGAGGAACTAGGGATCTCCTTTTCTTCTTCAGGTTCAGTGCTACTACTTTGATCATCCTTGATCTTTAAAATTTGAATAGAGGAGCCAGTAGGCTTCAAGGACGGGGCACTTATGGCTGGAGTAGGGCTATGATGAGATGGTGAACTTGGGGCGAGCTGAGGAGATGGGGGTGGAGTGGAAAGAGAAAAAGGGATTGGAGAAGTGGATCCATCCTTTGGCTCTTCGGCCTCCTTTTCCTCTGCTGCAGCCTGAGTTCCGATGACTGGCAATGATTCGCCTTGGCATGTTGGTACTATCGGAATGTTCTTCTCTGGGGGTTGATCTCCTCCTCCGGCGGACTGAGCTGGTCCTTGTGCAGCTGAAGTTGTGGTACTGGGAGTAGCGCTCTGTGATGAAGCAGGGGTAGCTGTGGCTGGTGAAGCTTGAGTGGCTTTACTTCTGCTCCGACCTTTCTTAGCTGTCCATTCTACCCATTTTCCAGTCCGCTTGATGATTTTTGCCATCATAACATCGAAATCTTCCTCGACATTGAAGTATGGTTCAGAACTGACAGGCGTGTTCCGCAACTTGGTCAAATATGTATGACTATACATATTTTGGCCATCATCTTTGATTCCTTCCACGTCTAGATTGACGCCATACATTTTTACCTGCTCCACAGTGAATCTTGCAAATGCCCGATCACGGCTCTCCAGCTCGTCTTTACAGTCCGCCCAATAGTCTTCCATGGTAGTCACATGTTTGATCACGCTCCCAATTTGGAGCACATCTCGGGCATAACCATTGGGATCGAACATGGGCCTGACTACCTCATACTCTTCCAGCTTGTATTTGCTTTCAAACGCCTTGAGGATGTTCTTTGCATCCGGTCTGGCCTCGTAGCTATAAGCTCCGACTCTTATGGGGAATTCATACCCTTTCTTCCGCATACTGGCACTCAGCACGTTCACCTGGACGGCTTGTCTCACGATCTCTACGAGCACGATCATGTCGTCTGGGTATCTGGGTAGCTTCATTGGGAAACCATCAAATGCTGCAAGACGCAAATAAGAAAAGGATAAGAACTGGATGAAATAACAGCCAAATTGACTGATTGCCGCCATCGCTTCAGGACTGAATCTCCGCTCTGGACATCCTTGAAGTTCCCTGCAAATTCTCATAGAAAAGGCGTCATTCACTCTAACATAATCTGCATAACTATTTTGCAACTGTAAGCATGGATAAAACTCATAACTTTTAACATCTTCAGGAAATTCCTCAATTCTGGGAAGTCCTGGCCATAACTGAAGAGAAGCCAACATGTATATCAAAAAGGATGACATATAGAAAGAATTATAAAACTTAGCTGCGGCGAGAGCTCTAGCAAGATGCTCACTCACCTCATGCGCCCAATCTATATACTGAGTATCTGAGCATATAACTTGCACTAGAAAGAAACATTGCTCCATAAAATTAAAAGCTTCTACCTCACCTTTGAGCCGATGCAACAGGACCAGGATGTCCACAATCTCTGGTTTGAGGTCAGTACCGAAGAGGGTTTTAGGGACCTTACTCTTGGCTCCTCTTGGCTTCTGAAACCAAGAGCTCATTATTTCTTTCCTCCAGATCATCTTCTTCAAGGAGAACTCCGACATAGCTCCACCCATGGTTAGGTCAGAGAATTCTTCTCTCCGAAATTCTCAGACAGTTCACCACTGCTTGCCTGTCGATTGAAATCAAAACTGATTGATCAGGCAAGAGGATTTGCTTGGTGTCCGGGTTGTAGTTGTTGATGCATTCGAGAATCAACTCCGGGGCTTGAACTGCTACTGGGAAGCCAGCTGCTTCCACCAATCCGCTTCCTCTGAGTCTCTCCGTGATAGGGTGGATAGGTTCCGTTTTCAATCTCCTCTGAAAGTCCTGCATGTCGTAGAAATGGAGTGAAGTGTCCGTTATGGTCGACCATGCGGACTTGATGCCACCCATGCTATCGAAACCTGCAAATCTCGCTGCCATATTGCTTGAAGGATAATAATGGATATGCGGATGAATAATAGTGATGCAACAGAAAACAAACTCAGCAAACTCGGGAATTATTGCATATACTAAGCAATTTTAACAATTCGACAGTAAAGCGGGAGTTTGAAAATCTGTTACATTCCCCTTTATAGAAAACTTCAGATTTGCCCGTTTAATTTCATAAATCGCGCCACACGAGCAAATTTATGATTGAATCTGTTGGGTTAGTGAAGGTAAGAATTTCTAATGGATTTAACCTTGTCTTTTCACTATTCCCGTTGATTTCAACGGTAACTTTCATTAATTACAGCCTTACCTCTCGTTTAGCAACCCGCGGAAAAATGAAAACGGAGTACTCCTTCGGGCAAAATCCGCATATGTCAATTCTCTCTGAAATAACTGGTGAATTTGGATGATCTGCTCTCAATTCCCCTCTGAAAACCATCTGCAATCAATCTGAATACTTACCATGCTTACAGTTGCGTCTTCTCATCTGATGCGGAAAATCGCCTCTGAGGGTAGAAAACCCGCAATGGAGAAGTCGATTTCTGTTTTTCCGCCACTGCCTTCTCTTTATTTAAGTCACTTCGTTTCAACCCTTTTCGGAAAATCTCCAAGCGGCTTCGCCAAAAGGTAGGGCCCACCGTCTTATATTATCTCTTCGGAAAGCTCCTTTTCGGAAAATCGCCAAGTAGCTTCGCCAGAAGGTGGGACCCATATGTCAACTTTCCCTTCTAATAGTGCTTTTGCGGAAATCTCACTTAGGATTTCGAAACTCGCCGAGGAGAAGCCCTTTCTTCATTTTCCGCACATCTACCTTTTGATCATTCCATTAAGTTATAATTGATTCCGGTGGTAGGATCGCGACAACATACGAAAGATTTCTTAGAAACATGAACTATTTCGCTCCAGTTGAATTCCTTTACTGTATATACTGAGATCTGCGGAAAAAGGCCTTCGGGTTGCGAAATCCGCCGAGGAGAAGCTAGAACCCCATTTCCCGCCGACTTGATTTTCTTAACTCAAAGTGGGCTATATTGAAGGCAAGTCACATGATGCAGTACAATCCGAGAATCTTCATCGAGTAAGGATCTAAACTACCCCTCCGACTTATAATAGTCAAGGAACAACCCACCCGGCTCATATGTGATACGGAGGAAGGCTACAGGTGAAAACCCGATGAAGAAGCTCCTCACCTAAGAGGGCAAAGACCTATTGACTTGACCAGACCACACAAGACTATGATCTACTCCACTTTGTAAAATTGGGACAAGGTGTAAAAGTGGGGCAACAGCTGGCTCTGACTGGGGACTTGGGTAGAGTATATCCAAGCAAGGGACCTAGGATCTCTGGTTTCGCACAAGGATGGAATAAAAGGTGGCAACACAACAAAAATGAAACAAGACAAATAACAAGGAAAGGAAAAACAGCAAAGGAAAAGCTAACTAAGCAGAACTGGGAAATACTAACCTACTATAGTACAGCACAGGGATTACCTGTTTTCAATTAATAACTTGATAGAGCTTGAGGTCCTGACCATTATAGGTCAGGGGTAGTACTTCGCCATCTTCATATGCCAGTTTGAAAGAATTATTCTCAAACGCCTGTTGGATCTTGAAGGGGCCTTTCCACAGTGTGTCAAACTTTTTATGCATTCCTTTTGGAGCTCTTCTTTTGTCCCAAAGCAATACCATGTCTCCTATCATAAATTTTTGAGGCCTTGCCCTTTTATCAAAAATTTCTTTTACTCGCATCTGATGCTGTGTGATGTGATCAACAATCTTTGTTCTTTCTTCCTCCAATTTGCTCAAATACAAGATTCTCTTTTCCAGGCCATCTCTATAGATATCATCTTCGATTACTGTTCTGATTTTACTTGTAGCCAATTCCAGGGGTAAAGGCAGATTAGCTTCAGTTCCATAAACTAGCTCGAATGGGGATATGCCAATCGCCCTTTTAGGTGTTACCCTATCTGCCCAGAGTGCTTCATGAATCTTCTTGTGCCAATTTTTTTGATTATCTGAGACTAGCTTCTTAACAATGCTAATTAAGTTCTTATTGCTAGATTTAGCTTGACCATTTCCTTGAGGGAAATAGTCAGAGGAATGGCTGACTATGATTCCATACTCAAAACAAAAACTAGTGATATCTAATGATGAAAAATAGGACGCATTATCCATCACCAGTTTGATAGGAACGCCAAACCTGACTAGAATGTTTTCTTTTATGAATTCACAGACCACCTCAGTAGTAGTTTTCTTCGTGGCTTTAGCTTCTACCCATTTGGTGAAGTAGTCTGTAGCGGTGATTATGTATTGGTGGCCAGCGCTAGATACAGGGGCAATTGGACCAATGAAATCAAGACCCCACTGTTGAAATGGACCTTCAATTATAACTGGTCTCAGTGGTAATGCAGCTAATTGAGGACGCCCAGTAAACAACTTACATTTTTCGCATCTCGCCACCCATGCGTATGCATCCTTAAACATCCCGGGCTAGTAATAACATTGCCTTAGTATTTTAAAAGCCATAACTGAAGAAGAGAAATGTCCTCCACAAGCCTCGTCATGGAAAGTCTTTAATAGCTTCTCTTGCTGTGGTTTATCTACGCATCTCAAAAATGTACCATCAATGGCCTTTTTGAACAGTTTGTCATCCCACAATACATATTTAGCAGCTTTCAACCTAAGGTCTCTCCTTTGCCTTGAGTTTAGTCCTTCTGGACATTCTCCGTATGTTAGGAGATACGAGATGTTTTCAAACCACGAATCATACAGACCTACAGCGAGCACTAAATTTTTCTCGCTTAGTTCCTTGCTTTCTTCAGCGATCTTATTTTCTGCAATTGCTCTGCATAAAGCATTCCCTCTTATTAACTTGGTGGGTTTAATCTCTATATCATATTCTTGTATTTTCGCTACCCAGGCTCCTCTAGTATTACAATCTATATCTTGCTGCGTCAACACGCTCTTCACAGCTGCATCTGGTACATGAACTACAGAATGCGAGTGCAATATATAAAAACAAAAATTCTTAAGAGCTCTTACCACTGCAAAGGCGTGTTTTTCAATCTGTGAATACTTCAATTCATGATTCTTCAAAGGTACGCTCATGAAAGCGATGGGGACTTGTATTCCTTCATCATTTTCCTGCACAAGGATGGCTGACAAGGTATGTTCTGATGCGTAGCAATAAATAATAAAGTCCCTTTTATAATTGGGATGGCACAGCACGAGAGCATTAGCAATTGCATTCTTTATATCCTAAAAGGCTCGCTTGCCTGCTTCATTCCATTTGAAGCTCGGACTTCCCTTCATCATATCTACTATGTGTTTGGTGGTTTCTGCGAAGTCCGGGACAAACCTTCTGAGGAAATTCACCTGACCGAAGAAAGACTTGACCCCTATTTTGTTCGCTGGTAGACTCAATCTCTGGATGGCTTCTACTCTGTCAGGATCAATTTTTATGCCTTCCTGGGACACTATATGTCCAAGCAGCTTTCCTTCGGTCACACAGAAAACTGACTTTTTTGGATTTAAGGAGATACCATGTTCTCTACATCTTTGCAGCACCTTTTTCAGATCTTCCATATGATCCTTTCTTTTCTTTGAGAATACAGTAAGATCGTCCAGGTATATGACTATAATCTTGTCCTTCATATCTGCAAAAGTTTTGCTCATACATCTTTGGAAAGTAGCTCCGGCATTGATCAACCCAAAAGGCATCCTGTGATAGGCGAAAGTACCCCAAGGAGTGGTGAAAGCCATTTTATGTTGATCTTTCTTCTCTACTTCAACCTAGTTATACCCTGAAAAGCCATCGAGCATAGACATCATCTCTGATCCAGCAACTGTCTGTAACAAATGATCCATGTTCGGGAGAGCGAAGTTATCCTTGAGAGATGCCTGATTTAAGTTCCGAAAATCCACACAAATCCTTATCTCTCCATTCTTCTTTCTGACGGGCACTATATTAGCAATCCAGGTGGAGTGATGAATAGGGTAAATGATTCTTGCCTTTAACATTTTATCCACTTCCCTGAAAATGGCGTCCGCTACCTTCGGATTATAATTTCTTTGTTTTTGCCGAAAAGGCACTGCATCTGGTTTGAGAGGAATATGGTGTTTCACTTCTCCTCCTCTATAACTTTTTAGGTCTTCATAGCTCCAAGCAAAAACGTCTCTATATTCTTCAAACAAACTCTTCGCGGCTTCCTTTTCTTTCGAGGTACAACATTTGCCAATATTCACCATCTTTGGATTATGGGCACTTCCGATGTTTATCCCTTCGAACTCACCCGTCGTAGGTTCCTTCTCCATCCTTTTTTGTTTAACATAAGCATCATGTCTGTTTAACAACTTTTCCAGAGCTATAAAGTATGGAGGAATGATGTTATCTTTCAATTGAACTTCGCCTTGTTCACTGTTTCCATCGGATTCAGATTCGAAATTGGATTCGTCATTTTCAAGAAATAACTGCAAGCTTTTATCATCATTAAACACTTGCCAGGATTCTGTGTTATCTGGAACAGCAGACCGGTATACAATTTCGATCTGGTATTTTTTATCTTTAAAATCTGGATGAGGTAACAGTAAGGATGCAGAAACAGCAAGTGAATCAGCTTTAGTATTCATTTCCCTTGGTACAGCTATGATAGAGAAAGCTTTCAAACCTTCTATTTCATCCCACACCTTATTTCTGTAATTTTTTAGTTTATGGTTTTTCACTGAATATTGCCCTTTAACTTGCTTTACTATCAACTCTGCATCACCTTGAGCTCTTAGGATTTCTATTCCCCTCTCTTTCGCCGCGACTATCCCTAATATCAAGGCCTCATATTCTGCTGTATTATTTGTATTGCCAAACTCTAGTTTGAAAGCTAAGGGTTCGGCCACTCCCTCTGGAGATATCAATACTACGCCGGATCCAGAACCAGAGGAAGCGCAACTTCCGTCGAATTCAAGGGTCCAGACGCCAGAAACCTCTTGGTGTTCTTCGGGAACCTCTTTGTCCAAATTCTCATTTGTTTGTTTACCTGCATCCTCTTCCGTAAACAACATATAATTCCCAAATTCCAATTCCTGATATAAGATTTGGGCTTTGGGATCGTCTGACTTTAAGACTGTGAACTTGGCCTTTTCTTCTGGCTCCAATTTGACTTTCTTACTACCGATGGGTATTATAGCTTGAGACCAGTCCAGCTTAATTTCCCCTCCCAAGTCACGACAGAAACTTCTGCTCAAAAGGAGTCCATAACTCGCAGGGATATCAGCTACCAGAATCGTTAACAGGAGTTTCTTTTCTGGGTATGAGGCTAGAGCCACTTGTGCATCCTTAATTTGCCCAAGCAAAGGGACCTATTTGGAGTCCATTGAATAGCATTTCCCGTATACCTTAGTAAGGTTGAGGCCTAAGGCTTTAGCCATAGAATAAGGCATGACATTATCTGAGGCACCTAAGTCTATAATGCAGTTACTAAGCTTACACCCGTTAATGTACAATGAAATATAAAAAGGCTCAGGTTTTTGTCCCGGGGAGGTTGCTAGGACTATTGAATCTCTCCGATCAGGAATGTCAGGTGTCAAGGTTTCTTTCTCTTCTTCCACTACTATGTTACAATTAGCACCAGTCGCATTATCTTTACACCGGTCTACCAGCTTTCTCAGCTCAACAGGGTGTGTCTTTAAATAATCAATGGCAGAAATTTGAATTTTCGAATCTTCACAAAACTGAATAAAATGAAAGGATGATTTACCCTTACCCATATGCGAAGCAGAAACTTCAATATCCGCCGGTGTATTACTTGTTGACGGGCCAGGATCATTTCTCTGAGCAGAGCTAGAGGAGGGAGCCTTTTGCTTTTGTCCTCGAGTAAGAATGGTGTAAGAAGTTCCGTCAATAGTCGCATAACATTCTCCTTTGGTCTCGGAATCCGGTTCATATTCTAAGAATAAATTTTCAGAGTCGCCATTTTGATAAGAATCGGTTTCCAAAACATTAGTTGCATTGTTCAACTCATTGGTAGACAACAATTGCATCATGCGAGCTGTTTCTGGACAATTTTCGCTGTCGTGATCTGTGGTTAGATGGAAGACACACATATTTCCCTTCCTTGGTGCCGCCTCGATTTGCAATTTAGGCGGTGGTCCCATGAGTTGTGGGACTTTACCTTCGTTGTTCCTCCCAGGCATGTTCTGGTAATTGCGCTGATAAGGATTGTTGAACGCTGGCAAGTGTTTCTTTAAAGACACTATCTCATTGGATAGTTTCTGAATCATCTCTTCGGATGATGAAGAACTGCTTGAACTACCCTTAGCATGAAGTTCTCGCTTCCATTTTCCGACAGAGATTAAATCATCTTCGCACTCAACGGCCTTCTTTTGTGCATCAGCTAAGTCAGTGGGCTTTGCTCTTCTTAAATCATAGTTGATGTCAGGAGGCATCGCACTTATGAAGAAAGTTTTCAAATTACCTGCGGTAGGTCTGGCGGCAGCCGGGATCCTGCTGACAGTCTTGTTAAAGCTTGCAATGAAATCTCTCATGCTCGTAATTGGTTGCTTCTTTATAGACGTGAGCTGGGTCAACAGGGCATGTTCATCCTCTGCGGTCTTAAACCTATCTTCGAATGCAATCCTTAATGAGGCCCAATCTGTGATTGAACCATCATCCAAATGATAAAACCAATCAGCTGCACTATCAGTAAGGGTTTCTACGAACAGTCTCACAGCTACATCCTCATGTCCAACTCCTAGGATATGGGTAGCCGCGAAAAAGGCTTTAATATGTTCGTCCGTAGTAACCTTCCCATCACCTGAGAATTTAGGGAAATTCTTCCTGGACCCAGACGGAAGTGGATGATAAGTATTTAGAGCTAAGGGTCCTGTCGCCGCGGCCCATGGAGCGGCCATGATTATCCTTGAATTGTAGGGAGGAAAGCCTATAGTTGATGGAGGTGCTACCCCGTGTAATGCTAACACCTGACAGGCAGAGTGCGAAGTGTTAGCGCCTTGATCTTTAACGGGTGAAGATGGTCTACTTCGACCCTGATTTTCACTTCTTCGCTTTGGAACTTCTAAGATAGGAAATTCGAGTTCTTCAAGTTTGTCAAAAATAGGATCTTTCCCACCTCGTTCCTTGGTACTTCGGAGGAACTTAAAACTTTCCAGGGTGCTGGGTCACAGCTTCTTACTGCGATTACCTTTCCACTCGTCTGATATTTCTTCTTTGGATGGCTCTTTCTAAGGCTTCAGCTCTTCTTTCTTCTTCCTCTAAAACCTGGTTTGCGTTCCTATAGTGCTCTGAGTTCCTTCTATTTCTCCAAACAAAGGTGTTGAGTGAAGAAATTATATCTTCTTGGTCGTCTTGAAAACCAAGATTTGGTTGGAGAACGGGTATAATGTTTTCATGAGGCAGTACCATCTTTCCTCATGACATATGCTTTCTTGATCAAGCGACTGTTCGTCTCCCCAGCAGAGTCGCCAAAAATCTGTTGGTAAACAGATTCGTTCTTTTTAATTTCTTCTGTCAATATGACTCTTGATGCCCGAACAATAAACAAAATCTGTTTGCAACAGTTGAAAAGCCGTTTTCTTGTTAACTGGCTTATCTCTGAATTTGTAGGTACAGCTCCCTATTATGAATGATATTCGATGAATTATGTTTGATTCCTAAAACTAATGCGGGGTATGCTCTTAACCTGAGAACAGGAGAGGAAACCAAGTCTCACCCAGACAAGTGAAACTCAGGCAGGAATCTAAATGTTAGGATGTTATGTATATGGCACCCACAATCTTATGGCTCCCGCAACACAACAGAATGAAATGCAAGATATGGACCGCGAATGCAATATGAGATGATTAGTTAGTGCTACTACGTTCGGATCTTCACGATCTCATGATTTTCGACACGCAACAATGTAATATAAGATCTAATGCAGATGACTGAAATATAAGGGAATGCATATGGAGAACAAAACACTAACCGAGATATTTCCCACTACTAGTTCCAATACTCTGATCGGTTCACTAGTTCAATTAAATAGAAACAACGAAATGAAACTCTGTTCACTAAACCATTTCCATCCAATATCGAAGAAGTATCTCATACACGAATGAAAAGAAAAGGACAGTAAAGAAATGGCACAAATTCAATTGTCTCTGCAACCGGATTCACACCAAAAATTTGCCGACCCTTTATTAATCATTCAAAATCTTACATATAGGGTGAGAGAGATGACCGTTACAATGGAATTTAAATCGGCTCATCTTCTCAAGATGACAAATGGCGAGATGCCAACTTATCATATCTACACATTTACAAAATCCTAAGATTAATGGAATAGAAAACAAAAGGGGGAATTTTGAATCATTTAGGCTTCTTCCCCTTTTCAGTTTTCATCTTATATGCTTTAGCAGCCGCTATGATTGGGGTTAATTCATCATAGCTTGGTACGTGTACATTTGTGAATCTCAATAGCCACCTTGCATGTTCTTGAGTAAATTCTTTGGCTTGATTCTGCTGATTCACTGCTTCCTCAGCTACCACGTGCACGCATCCGCTAAGTGTTTGTAGTTCTGACACTCTGTTTTGGCTGCTTGGAGCTATCCCAGACAGATTGCTCAAATGCGTGGAGAAGTTGTTTTTCATCATATCAATGTTGATGAAGGACTTCCCTTGCCCACTGGTTTGTGATTCAGTGTGCAATCCTCGTATGAGCTCAAAAGCTTTCTCTTGGGCCTTCTTTACTTTATCCTCTGTTTCTCTAAGCCCTTTCTCGGCTTCCTGGATCATTTCCCGCTTGAATTGCATGCTTCTAATCCATTCATTCAATGGTTCATCTCCTTTCTTCAGAATCTTTGCTTCAATTGCATCCTTGGCTTTCATCTGGATGATCATATTCAGAAGAGAAATGGATTCTGTGCATTTCGCCTCTTCTCCCGCCAGAATATTACTATTGGCAGTAATATTGCCCTTTTCTGCTTCTAATCGGATGAGCACATTGCCGATTTGACCAATGAGGGCGATTCCATCAGTATTAAGCTTTTCGATCCACTCTTTCCCGATCTGACCGAAGTGCCTATCTTTCTGCAGCTGTGATATGAAGGCCTGCACTTCTTCTGCCGAAGGATCCTCTGTAGCGGGTAAACCAGTAATAGTTGCCAATGGGACAACTAACTGTCGGATGAATTTTCTTAGTTCTTTGATCTCAGCTTTCATCTTAATCTTTGATACCTTGAGGTTCTCCAGTTGCTCCTCTATTACTTCGTTACTTGATTTCCATAGGCCCACTTTCGTGTCATGCCTGGCTTCTCCGAGATCGATGGAATGCAGAGTGAAGTCTGCTGGAGTCAAATCTTCAATTTTTCCCACTCTGTTTGGTTTCGCCACCTCCATGGTTAGGTGCCCTGTTTCTGTATCATGCCCTAGTATGGATAGGGTTCTCTGCTTCTTAGCCTTCACCATCATCGATCCCGAATGAACTGCTTGAGACACTATATCTTTCGTAGGAGTTCTGTCATCTTTCCTCTTCCTCTTCTTCTCCAGGGTGTCTTCAAGCCAAGACTCTGTGCTAATTATCTTAGAGGCCGTTCCCAGAGACTCAATGGTGAACATCTTCCTCTTTACTTGAGTCACTGCAGCAGTAGTCGCAGAGAACGGGTTCCTCTGGTCTCGAGAGAGAAGTCGAGAGGAACTAGGGATCTCCTTTTCTTCTTCAGGTTCAGTGCTACTACTTTGATCATCCTTGATCTTTACAATTTGAATAGAGGATCCAGTAGGCTTCAAGGACGGGGCACTTATGGCTGGAGTAGGGCTATGATGAGATGGTGAACTTGGGGCGAGCTGAGGAGATGGGGGTGGAGTGGAAAGAGAAAAAGGGATTGGAGAAGTGGATCCATCCTTTGGCTCTTCGGCCTCCTTTTCCTCTGCTGCAGCCTGAGTTCCGATGACTGGCAACGATCCGCCTTGGCATGTTGGTACTATTGGAATGTTCTTCTCTGGGGGTTGATCTCCTCCTCCGGCGGACTGAGCTGGTCCTTGTGCAGCTGAAGTTGTGGTACTGGGAGTAGCGCTCTGTGATGAAGCAGGGGTAGCTGTGGCTGGTGAAGCTTGAGTGGCTTTACTTCTGCTCCGACCTTTCTTAGCTGTCCATTCTACCCATTTTCCAGTCCGCTTGATGATTTTCGCCATCATAACATCGAAATCTTCCTCAACATTGAAGTATGGTTCAAAACTGACGGGCGTGTTCCGCAACTTGGTCAAATATGTATGACTATACATATTTTGGCCGTCATCTTTGATTCCTTCCACGTCTAGATTGACGCCATACATTTTTACCTGCTCCACAGTGAATCTTGCAAATGCCCGATCACGGCTCTCCAGCTCGTCTTTACAGTCCACCCAGTAGTCTTCCATGGTAGTCACATGTTTGATCACGCTCCCAATTTGGAGCACATCTCGGGCATAACCATTGGGATCGAACATGGGCCTGACTACCTCATACTCTTCCAGCTTGTATTTGCTTTCAAACGCCTTGAGGATGTTCTTTGCATCCGGTCTGGCCTCGCAGCTATAAGCTCCGACTCTTATGGGGAATTCATACCCTTTCTTCCGCATACTGGCGCTCAGCACGTTCACCTGGACGGCTTGTCTCATGATCTCTACAAGCACGATCATGTCGTCTGGGTATCTGGGCAGCTTCATTGGGAAACCATCAAATGCTGCAAGACGCAAATAAGAAAAGGATAAGAACTGGATGAAATAACAGCCAAATTGACTGATTGCCGCCATCGCTTCAGGACTGAATCTCCGCTCCGGACATCCTTGAAGTTCCCTGCAAATTCTCATAGTAAAGGCGTCATTCACTCTGACATAATCTGCATAACTGTTTTGCAACTGTAAGCATGGATAAAACTCATAACTTTTAACATCTTCAGGAAATTCCTCAATTCTGGGAAGTCCTGGCCATAACTGAAGAGAAGCCAACATGTATATCAAAAAGGACGACATATAGAAAGAATTATAAAACTTAGCTGCGGCGAGAGCTCTAGCAAGATGCTCACTCACCTCATGTGCCCAATCTATATACTGAGTATCTGAGCATATAACTTGCACTAGAAAGAAACATTGCTCCATAAAATTAAAAGCTTCTACCTCACCTTTGAGCCGATGCAACAGGACCAGGATGTCCACAATCTCTGGTTTGAGGTCAGTACCGAAGAGGGTTTTAGGGACCTTACTCTTGGCTCCTCTTGGCTTCTGAAACCAAGAGCTCATTATTTCTTTCCTCCAGATCATCTTCTTCAAGGAGAACTCCGACATAGCTCCACCCATGGTTAGGTCAGAGAATTCTTCTCTCCGAAATTCTCAGACAGTTCACCACTGCTTGCCTGTCGATTGAAATCAAAACTGATTGATCAGGCAAGAGGATTTGCTTGGTGTCCGGGTTGTAGTTGTTGATGCATTCGAGAATCAACTCCGGGGCTTGAACTGCTACTGGGAAGCCAGCTGCTTCCACCAATCCGCTTCCTCTGAGTCTCTCCGTGATAGGGTGGATAGGTTTCGTTTTCAATCTCCTCTGAAAGTCCTGCATGTCGTAGAAACAGAGTGAAGTGTCCGTTATGGTCGACCATGCGGACTTGATGCCACCCATGCTATCGAAACCTGCAAATCTTGCTGCCATATTGCTTGAAGGATAATAATGGATATGCGGATGAATAATAGTGATGCAACAGAAAACAAACTCAGCAAACTCGGGAATTATTGCATATACTAAGCAATTTTAACAATTCGACAGTAAAGCGGGAGTTTGAAAATCTGTTACATTCCCCTTTATAGAAAACTTCAGATTTGCCCGTTTAATTTCATAAATCGCGCCACACGAGCGAATTTATGATTGAATCCATTGGGTTAGTGAAGGTAAGAATTTCTAACGGATTTAACCTTGTCTTTTCACTATTCCCGTTGATTTCAACGGTAACTTTCATTAATTACAGCCTTACCTCTCGTTTAGCAACCCGCGGAAAAATGAAAACGGAGTACTCCTTCGGGCAAAATCCGCATATGTCAATTCTCTCTGAAATAACTGGTGAATTTGGATGATCTGCTCTCAATTCCCCTCTGAAAACCATCTGCAATCAATCTGAATACTTACCATGCTTACAGTTGCGTCTTCTCATCTGACGCGGAAAATCGCCTCTGAGGGTAGAAAACCCGCAATGGAGAAGTCGATTTCTATTTTTCCGCCACTGCCTTCTCTTTATTTAAGTCACTTCGTTTCAACCCTTTTCGGAAAATCTCCAAGCGGCTTCGCCAAAAGGTAGGGCCCACCGTCTTATATTATCTCTTCGGAAAGCTCCTTTTCGAAAAATCGCCAAGTAGCTTCGCCAGAAGGTGGGACCCATATGTCAACTTTCCCTTCTAATAGTGCTTTTGCGGAAATCTCACTTAGGATTTCGAAACCCGCCGAGGAGAAGCCCTTTCTTCATTTTCCGCACATCTACCTTTTGATCATTCCATTAAGTTATAATTGATTCCGGTGGTAGGATCGCGACAACATACGAAAGATTTCTTAGAAACATGAACTATTTCGCTCCAGTTGAATTCCTTTACTGTATATACTGAGATCTGCGGAAAAAGGCCTTCGGGTTGCGAAATCCGCCGAGGAGAAGCTAGAACCCCATTTCCCGCCGACTTGATTTTCTTAACTCAAAGTGGGCTATATTGAAGGCAAGTCACATGATGCAGTACAATCCAAGAATCTTCATCGAGTAAGGATCTAAACTACCCCTCCGACTTATAATAGTCAAGGAACAACCCACCCGGCTCATATGTGATACGGAGGAAGGCTACAGGTGAAAACCCGATGAAGAAGCTCCTCACCTAAGAGGGCAAAGACCTATTGACTTGACCAGACCACACAAGACTATGATCTACTCCACTTTGTAAAATTGGGACAAGGTGTAAAAGTGGGGCAACAGATATGCACACCTTTTTCTTCAAAACTATCATACCATTGCTGACATGCTTCCAACAATGGATTCAACTACACTCTTGCTTCTTTTCTTCCTAGTGCAGCTACAAGAGTGATCTCTAGATTCTCTAGGTCAATGGGGCCCACAACTTCATTCATGTAGCCTTTCAGTAGCTCATTTTCTTTTGCAACATTATCAACTTTGACTCATCTTGGGATCCATATGTCTAAATACCTTTTTCATATTGTGTTGATCATCACTTTAATCGTATCCACTATGGGCCTTCCCACATAACCTCCATGATTTGGTAATCTTTCGGGGTTAGTTCTTTGGTGTCGGCATGAGGAGTAGAAATGAAAATATGTGCAAGCAGGTCCTGATCTTAGTTCTTCATTATGAAGTCCAATGTTCTTGCATCACCTTTAAATGCCTTAGGCCTCTTTACTACTTTTATTAATTCCTTCATTCCTTCCTTTGTAGTCAAGTCAACTGCCTTTTTTGATGAAACATAACCACACTCTTCAACCATGTTGATGTAGTGCCTTTTGGCACAAAAGTCTACACCCTTGCTTGAGGTATGACCCTCAAGTGACCTTGTGTAACATGGAAACAACCTCCAAGTGTTGGACTTGCACTTTGAGGCTAAATCTTTGGAGAAGGTCGGCGTCCTTACTATCAGGATGCACCTAAACTGTTGTTGGGAAGGAAAAGGGAGAAGGAGAACTAAAAGAAATACTAAAAGGGAAAAGGGGGTGATGCACCAAGATAGAAGCATGGTTATAGCTCTACCTATAACTGTACTACACATCAATGAAACAATAAAAATAGACTAATCTTAACTCTAATCTACCTTCAAAGGAAACACATGTAGGTTTGGAACTAATTGAAGTAATGAAAGGAAAAGATAGTTCACTATGCAACAACTGCTAACAGATTTGACACAACATGTAGATCTGAGAAAATGGAAAAGAAGCATTCAAAACAAGGCAATAAACATGCACATATTAAAGATTGGCTAGAATAGGTAAGAACAAGGTTTTTTCATTAATGGAAAGCAAAAAATGTAGAGCATAATGTTGCTGCAACATACAAATAGAGGAGAACCCCCGAAAAAGAATTTACAACTTGCATTTTAAAGAGTTTGGGCATAACTCTGATTTAACCATGAAGTTCAAACCCCAACCCAAGGTGGAGTCAAGTTGCAAAGAGTAGCAATAAATGAATATCAGAACTAAATCTGGTCATGAAATACAATTTTTTGTAATTAAGTGATAGGAAGGGCAAAATAAATGCACCCAACCGTCAAAAATCAAATCCCATGAGATTTGATCATTAAAATCATTAATGAGGCATGGAGATGCATAAATGTCATGCAACAAGGCCAAAGAATGTCATTCAGCATTAAAGAATAGTCCTTGTAATGTGTCATGGCCACAACAAATCAATTTGCACCACTATCAAAAAAAATTAGGGATGGGATAACATACAATGTTAACTTGCTGTGAAAATTACAAAGTTGACCTGCATGGAATAAAATTGGTTTGCCCCCAATAAGATGAGTCATCGATGTTGATCTTCATTTTGGAATGAACGGCTTAAATGCTACAAAAATCTCCTCAACGAGTGAATAAAACCCAACCATAAATCAAGATCTTCCTCATAAGAATGGATGGCCTAGATGCATCCAGAAAATATCCAAAGATTCATAGCCTACCACAAGAAAGATTCATCGCGTGACATAAATCTATTGGTTGGCACAATTCCCAAATGCACGGTTGAAGAGACTATAGATGCTTTAAATCATCCCAAATGCTATATTAATTCATTTAATATTTCATTTGACATTATAATTAATTATTTATTAATTAATTATATTTGTCATATTCTTCTACTTATTTAATTAAATAGGTTTACTTCCCTAATGTATTTAAATTTAATTTAAATACTTCCCCTCTAATGTATTAAATTCATTTAATGCATAGTGCTTCATAAATCCCCTTTTAAATAAATTATAATTTATTTAATTCCGTCCACTTTATTAAATTCTCTAATCCTATGATTAAGTTAAATTCTATTAAATTTAATAATAATCCCATCCTAAAACCTAGTCTAGACCCATCACCCTCATCCTTCTAAGCCTATCCATTAATTAATCCCATTTTATTATCCTAAACCACTTTCAATCACCTCTTTAGTAACTAAATGGTTGTTCACACATGTGTGAGCAACACAAGGCTCAAAGAGCCTCCTCTCATGAAACTCTCCAGAAAGGTACTCTTACACCTTTGTCCCCCACTCCTTTCCCCAAGGTTCCTCACACATGTGTGAGCACACCTTGAGATAAAGGCTCTTTTTGACTTTTGCATGGCATGTCCTTTAGCCCATGTGTCTCCCTTGAGGAACCTATGTGGATGCCACATAGATGTCACCTCCCCAAGGCCTCTCTCAAACCTATAAATAGAACCCTTGTCTCAAGCATTTGACATCTCCCTCATTTGCATTGTTATCATGCTAGTTTAGAGTTAGAGTTGTCTTAGTAATTTGCATGTTGCTACTAACCCTTTGGTAGTTGTTTACTGCTTGCATTGCTTTGCTTATTCATGATAGTATTGCACTCTTAGATTTGTTTTCTACATCCACTTCCATTATCCAGTGAGTGCTCTCAAGAATGGTTGTTTCCATAGCCATCTCTTAAAGTATTCTTTATCATTTAGCTTAGTTGCATGTTCATTATTGCATCTTTCATATCATTGAGATTCATAGTTGTGTTTGGGAGAGCACATCTACATCCCTCACAGTTAAACATGCCAACAAGGCCTCTTATGGTCACCCTTGTTGAGTTGCTTTGAGGTTGTGTGGGGACTCTTTCTTATCAGTTGCATTAGTATTAAAATGCAATATTAGTTAGTAGTTTTCTTGATTTCAATATGGTTTTATGCACGTGCTACTAAGTTTTTTATTGTTTACACATGCTCCCAATAGGTTAGGTTCTTGTTTAAGAGTATGGATGAAATGTAGGACTTGAAATGGATGGGATAACCAAGACCAAGGACATATGAACAAAGGATGGAAGTACGTAGGACTGTAGATGGAGGATGGAGGAAATGAATCTAACAAGGACGAGGGATACAAGATATGGATAGGACTTCAAGATCAAATACATGAAAGGATGGAAATATCTAGTATAATGGATGGATATGAAAAAATAGCATGAATGGATGAAAGGAATAGGATAATCAAGATCAAAGATGGAAAAGGATGATGAATCTAACCTATTGGGAGCACGCATAAACAATAAAAACTTAGTAGCATGTGCATAAAACCATATTTAAATCAAGAAAACTACTAACTAATATTACATTTTAATACTAATGCAACCAATAAGAAAGAGTCCCCACACAACCTCAAAGCAGCTCAACAAGGACAGCCTTAAGAGGCCTTGTTGGTGTGCTTAAGTGTGAGGGATGTAGATGTGCTATCCCAAACAAAACTATGAATTCCAGTGATATGAAAGATGTAATAATGAACATGCAACTAAGCTAAATGATGAAGAATACTTCAAGAGATAGCTATGGAAGCAACCATTCTTGAGAGCACTCAATGGATAATGGAAGTGGATGTATAGAACAAATCTAAGAGTGCAATACTATCATGAATAGCAAATCAATGTAAGAAGTAAACAACTACCAAAGGGTTAGTAGCAACATGTAAATTACTAAGAAAGCTCTAACTCTAAACTAGCATGATAACAATGCAAATGAGGGAGATGGCAAATTCTTGAGACAAGGGCTCTATTTATAGGTTTGACAGAGGCCTTGGGGAGGCGGCATCTATGTGGCATCCACATAGGTGCCACAAGGGAGACACATGGGCTAAAGACAAGCCATGCAAAAGTAAAAAAGAGCCTTTATGGTTGAGAGACTCAATGTGTGCTCACAATATGTGAGGAACTTTGGGGAAAGGAGTGGGGGACAAAGGTGTAAGAGTACCTTTTTGGAGAGTTTAATGAGAGGAGGCTCCTTGAGCCTTGTGTTGCTCACACGTGTGTGAACAACTTTTTAGTTGCTAAATAGGTGATTAAAAGAGGTTTAGGATAATAAAGTGGGATTAATTAATGGATAGGCTTAGAAGGATGAGGGTGATGGGTGTAGACTAGGTTTTAGGATGGGATTATGATTAAATTAAATATAAGTTAACTTAATCATAGGATTAGAGAATTTAATAAAGTGGAGGGAATTAAATAAATTAGAATTTATTTAAAAGGGGATTTATGGAGCACTATGCATTAAATGAATTTAATACATTAGAGGGGAATTATTTAAATTAAATTTAAATACATTAGGGAAATGAACCTATTTAATTAAATAAGTAAAAGAATATGACAAATATAATTAATTATAATGTCAACAGAAATATTAAATGAATTAATATAGCATTTGGGATGATTTTAAGTGTCTATAGAGGCATCAACAATGATTTCATGATTTCATAGAAGTAAATGGGGTAAGCCTTCTAAAATAGTGAATTTTGCTATTCAGAAATAGCAACAAAGTCATTCTCTAAATTGGCAAAAATGGTTAACGCAAAATGTTAACCCGGCAAAAAATACGTGTTAACCTACAACTCAACAAAGGAAAGAAAACAAGCCAACTTGGTTAATGAACAAACTGAACTAGCTCAATCAATGAAGGAACTGAGCCAACTCAGCTCATGAACAAACCAAGTTAACATGAGATGTTAAGCCTAACCAAAAAGCATGTTAACCTACATCAAAGAATCTAACCCATTGAAGATCTCTTAGATCGGTTATCAATGATGGGCTAAATGGGGGCAAAAATGGCCAATATTCTTGGTGACTTAGAGGGGATGCTTGCGTACTAAGCATAAGCCAATGACCTTAAGAAATCCATTGGGCATAGAGTCACTACCAAGAATTGACATGTTATCCCACCTATAACTTCACAAAATTTGCAACCAATAAAGAACAAAAACTCCAGGGAGCTCTAAAAGGCTCAAAAAAGCTCTAGAAAAGGAGAAAATGTGCTCGTGCACTTCTTGGAAAGCAGAAAAGTCCTACTCTACTATGTATAACAAATATTTACAATTACAAAAATCAAATAAAGCCATTGACTGGCTTGTTGAAATAGTCACACTTCCTCACAAACTAATTTCTTCTCCCATGCACATGGACAACTAAAAATGGTAGCAAGCATAAAAAACATGCTGCTACATGGAAAAATTCTTTCCCAATGCTAAAAAAAATGAAGCTCTCTAGCACTGGGACATTGTCAACTTAAGAAAAATATATTTTCTCTTCCTTGTGGTCTTCTCCCTCATGCTCTACAATGAGCACAACTGGGGGCAACATGCATTGTTGCAGAGCTAGATGTTTGATGGTGCATCCTCTTGATGGCTTTGGGTCTAAGCAATCAGCCTTGACCTTAATGTTGTGCTCTATAATAGTTGTATCTTCATGGCCAGTAGGGGCTAGCTCTGATTGCATGTCTCGTCATGTTATTGCAGTAGGGGAAGATTTCTCTACATGAAGTGAGCAAATTTTTACCTTGGGGGTTCTTGTGTTGCAACCACTTGCAACTGGGCAAGCTAGAGCCTTGTCTCCTCTACTACAATAGCCAACTTCCTTGTGAGCTCCTCCTCAAATTGTGCCACCCTTACCTTATACTCCAGAGAGTGGAGGTGGGCCAAAAATTCATCTTTATTCTCATAATATGGAGGATGGAAGTAGGGGTCTCTATGAAGCGGGTCCATGTTGAAGCATTTAAAAAAGAGACTTCAAAGAAAGTGAGAAACATAAAAAAGATCAGAAGATCTTTACACAAAATAGCACTTGATTTGTTGAAACCTGTAGATGCATAGAGTCACCATGGTGTTGGATTGAGTGCTTCTAAAGGCTGCTTTCACTGAGAATAACACCCAAATTCTCAATGCATAAGATTGGATTGGCTCCCAATGGACTTGTGCAGCTGAAAATGATTGTCCCACCGGGCATGCCAAAATATGTTGACACAAAATTATGCACCCTTACTTGAGGTATGATCCTCTAGTGACCTTGTGTAACATGGAAACAACCTCCAAGTGTGGGACTTACATTCTGAGGCTGAATATATAGAGAAGGTCGACTTCCTTACTATCAGGATGCACCTAAACTACCGTTGGGAAGGAAAAGGGAGAAAGAGAACTAAAAGAAATGTTCAAAAGGAAAGGGGGGTGATGCACCAAGATAGAAGCATGGTTATAGCTCTACCTATAACTACACTACACATCAATGAAACAACCAAAATACACTAATCTTAACTCTAATCTTCCTTCAAAGGAAACACATGCAAGTTTGGAACTAATTGAAGTGTTGAAAGGAAAAGATACTTCACTATGCAGCAACTGCTAACAGATTTAGCAGAACATATAGATCTGAGAAAATGGAAAAGAAGCATTCAAAACAAGGCAATAAAAAAGCACATATTAAATAATGGCTAGAATAGGTAAGAACAAGGTTTTTTCATTAATGGAAGCCAAAAAAATGTAGAGCATAATGCTGCTACAAAATACAAATAGAGAAGAACCCCCAAAAAAGTATTTACAACTTTTCTTTTAAAGAGTTCAAACATAACTCTAATTTAACCATGAATTTCAAACCCCAACCCAAGGTGGAGTCAAGTTGCAAAGAGTGACAATAAATGAATATTAGTTTTAAATATGATCATGAAATACAATCTGTTGTAAAGAAGTGATAGGAAGGGCAAAACAAATGCACCCAGTCATAAGAAATTAAATCCCATGAGATTTGATCATTACAATCATTAATGAGGCATGGAGATGCATAGATGTCATGCAAACAAGGCCAAAGAATGCCATTCAGCATTAAAGAATAGTCCTTGTAATGTGTCATGGCTACAACAAATCAATTTGCACCACTGTTAAAAAAAAATTGAGATGGGATAACATGCAATGTTAACTTGTCCCAAAAATTATAGAGTTGATCCATGTGGAATAAATCTAATTTGCCCCCAATAAGATGAGTCCTCAATGTAGATCTTCATTTTGAAATGAATAGCTCAGATGCTACAAAAATCTCCTCAACAAGTGAATAAAACCCAGCCATAGATCAAGATCTTCCTCATAAGAATGGACGGCCCATATGCATCCAAAAAATATTCGAAGATTCATAGCTAAGCACAAGAAAGATCTGCCATGTGGCATAAATCTGTTGGTCGACACAATTCCCAAATGCATAGTTGAAGAGACAGCAACAAAAATTTCATGATTTCATAGAAGGAAAAAGGGTAAGCCTTCCAAAATAGCAATTTTTTCTATTTCAAAAAGAGCAACAAAGTCATTCTCCAAAATGGTGAAAATGATTAATGGTAGAAAATGCATGTTAACTCACAACTTAGAAAATGAAGGAAAACAAGCCAACTCAGTTAATGAACAAACTGAAATAGCTTGGTCAATGAAGGAACCGAGCCAACTTAGCTCATGAAGAAATTGAGTCAACACAAGATGTTAACCCTAACCAAAAAGTGTATTAACCCACATCAAAGAATCTTGCCCATTGAAGATCTCTTAGATAGGTTATCAGTGATGGGTTGAATGGGGGGAAAAAATGGCCAAAAGTGCCCATGGGTGACATATACATGGCTGAAGAGGTTGGTTCTTGAGTAGGCTCCTTTCACTTGTCACTACTTTCTGGAGTCTTCTCATGTTGGGAAAGATCTTGAGAAGGAATCTTTGTATCTTGTTGGGCTATGGTCCCAACCTCTATATCCTGAGGAGATTGTTTAATTTCTTCTAAAAATTGTCTTTCCTCAGATACTTCATTAGCACACTGCTATTGGAACTCCTCTTCCTTAGTTTTTTGTTCTTTTGTCTCTTCTTGAGTGCCCAGAGGAAGTGGAGTCACTAACCCTTTATCCAAAAATGCCAAATCATAAGATGGTGTGGTGGAATGCCCATAGGTCCCTAAGGTAGAGGTGGTGATTGATTCCAATCCCCTCCTAAGGGTTTTCTCATGGGAGTATCTCTAATTTTCTCTCCACCATCTCAGTGCCCACTAGCATAAAATCAAAGTTCAAGAGGTCAAAGACATCAATTCCTTCACCTTCCATCTCTACTATCTATTTTTTTTGTTCGTCTTCTAAAGTTGACACTTGGATAGGCTCCCTTGGAGTAGATGGAGGTGTCATTATGGAGCTTCTTCTCCTCTCTTCCTCTATTGCCTTAGCTAAACAAGCTCTTTGGCTTAAGGGGACAAATTCTATTTGCTCCCCTTCTTCTTCATCCTCAACTTCCAGGATTGTCTTATGAACTTGTGGGGATAGAGTTTTTTTCTTCTTTAGTCTCCTCCTTCATGTTCCTGTCATAGTTGATTAAACTCTTACCTTTTTTAGAGTTGAGGGGGAGGCTTCTTCCTCTTCAATTTCTACTGGTGATACCCTCTTCTCTTCTACCTATTCTCTTCTTCTTCTTTCCCTATTTGGATTTGAAGTATTCAACCTCCCACTCATGTTGATGTACCATTTCTGGCCTTACTAGGGATTGAGTGGTGAAGGTTGGTACGGTGACCTTTTCACCTTTACCTTTTATAGGTCTCATTGTGGCCTATAGGGTTATGATCCATATGAAATGGTTTTTGAATCCATTCTCTTGTTAACTCAACTATGTGCCTAGCCCGATGAGCTATGTCATCATTCTCATCCCTTCCTATCTCAACATTCATTATTGGTTGGTCATAGATTTTATCCCTATTATATAGAGAATCCAAAACTTTTGGGGCATCCTTTTCCATGGAATTAAGAGGGATCTTCATCTTTAGCACATTTTCTACTAAATATAGTCATCCTACAATAGTCCCTTTTACAAATATTGTAGTCATCTATAGTGTTCATCCAATGATCTTCTAACACTTCTTTATGTACAAACTCTTTCCTTGCTAAATGTTGTACCATCCCAATGTTATCAAAGAATTGGTGAGGGAAGTTGTATTCTTCCAAGGGATATTGATCCCATTCAGAGTCAAATGTGGCAATATCCTACTTTTGCTTCATCTTGAAGGCACCAATTGTGATGGGCCAGACCCATGTATTCTTGGGTTGTCTTCTCACTCTGTCATATGCAAAAGTCAGTTAGCACACAATCTCCAAAAGTATAAGCCTATCTTATCAGTATCTTGGGAGCTTCTTTGGGCACAGTAGAGTACCAACTACTAAAGGTGAAGGTCTTAAACTAAATGTAGGAGGTTTCAATCTCTGTGATTCTGGCTATTGTCTCTACTAGCATTCTCTTGGCATAGTCACCTTTAATGAACCTGATGATTGCGAAGATAACCTATCATTCAAAACTTTGTATTCCACACTTTGCAATGGGAGCTTTTTCTTCATTGATTATGGATATACCACATAGGGCCAAGCATTTGCATCCCGCATGCTTCCCTTTCTATAGAGGCCTAGGTAATCTATGGTTCTAGCTGCCAGTAAATACACCATGTATGATGTCATATAGAAGCATGGGTTAGCTTTGATGGATATTAATTGCTCATCTAAGTTGTCACTTTGGATGGTAGCCCAATTAATTGGCATCTTTTTCATTCTAATAGTTTCAATGAAGTGGACCATCTAGGTCTGAAGATGACCTATTACTGGGAGTCCCATAACTCTACTCAAAGGATAATTGCATATCCAATATCAGCCTTCATATATCCCCTTGTCATATCAACTTTTCCCACTCTGCGACCCACTGGTGTTTTGTCAATTAGGAAGGAAGGTTGCACTATTTCCTTTGCTTCTTTCTCATTCTCCCTATACCACCTCTTTGCCCATTCATATGAGACTTACAAATATTGATCTGCCCTTGGGAGGTGAAATACCTTCTCAATGTTCTTGGGTTGGAGGTCTAAGACTATCTCTCTTGTGATGCTCTTAACGGCCTTCTCTTCAATCACATAGTCATCTACAACTGTCATTATCAATTCTAAGGATTGAACTAATGTTGGGTGAGATGTTGCATTCACAAGGCCCGATTGGATGAGTTTTGATACCATAGTAGATCTCTCTTTAGGCTTGTTGCAAATTGTGAGAAACATGTCCCAATCTATGTGTCCTGAATCTCCACATGTCCATCTTGAAACCTTGACTTTTTAGGTACCCCTTGATACTTGAATGCGACCAATTTTAGAGCCATTTTCTCTTCCATGGAAGAAGATGATGATGCCATCTAATCTATATTAGAAAGGAAAACATTAGTCAAAAGGTTAAAACTTGACCTGAAAAAAGACTCTAACTAACTCCCAAATAGGTCAAAATTAGTCAAAACACTTGAAATAGTAGTCCATACCCCCAAAATGCCCTTTTATGCACTTCAATGCACCTAGTGCACCCTTATAGGTGTGTAGGTACACTGATTTTAGCCTTTGAATGGCTTTTCTGGTGCAATTGCGCACCTGCGCACCTTGGTGAGGTGTGCACATGCGCATGTGCTAACTAGCGGGAAGTCAATTTTTTATGCTTCCTCTAAAATAATGTAGATGCACACATGTGCACCTTATTGAGGTGTGCATGTGTGCACCTTCATTAGGATTGAAGTTCTTTGTCTTGTTCATGTCTTATTTTTAGTTTTTTTTCTTAATGTGGAGTGTGCACATGCACACCTCATGTGAGTGTTGACCTTGCCTTGGTTGTTCTATGTGTAGGATGTAGAAAGCGGGGAAAGTGTAGTTAGAAACTCTATGAAGGTGCAACATCTAAGGTTGGGATTATGCAAAGTGAGAAGAGGTAAGGGGGTCTGGGGTTTGCATCCTAGCTTATGTGCACCTTCGCAGGTGCGCACATGTGCATGTGCACTGTTGGCATTCTTTAGAATAACTGAGAGGGGGGTGAATTAGTTATCCAAGGTTTGGATGTACAATTAAAACTTTGCACAACTTAGTGAACCCATATCCATAAAACATTTTCATCATGCATCCATCTGTTAGATTATGCAATTACTTAAACTTGTAGGTTACTATCAAATCAATGTAAACATGAAACATAACAGATTCAATAACACATTTGACACAATGACTTAATGTGGAAACTCAATTTGGGAAAAACCACCAATAACATGCTACCCATTCTCACTCTTCTCAAGTGATGCCCTATGAAAGGCCAACCCTGTTAAAGGTTACAATACACATTGTTAAATGTGACCTCATTAAAGGATTTCAATCACCCTATTAGGAGTGAGCCTTGTTAGAGGACTTTATATCATTCACTTGGAATGTCACCCAATTAAAGGATTTACAAATTAATATTAGGTCAACCTTAATCCAAAGGATTTACCCTAGACTGATACAATGAAGAGAGTAATAATAAGACTTGATTTGATAACAACTCACAACTCACTTGCAAATTATAGATCTTTGTTTTCATCCTCTATTCTACTTGGTTTTCACACTCTTTAGCTCTAATAGCTTGTTCACCCTTCAAGCATCCATATCCTTAAGCCTTCTTGCTTTGTTTTCAATGTAGTCTCTTCTCTTAGGTCACTGAATGAAGCAAATACCCTAGACTCCTTGTCTTCCTTAGGTTCTCGAACATCAACTCTTGCTTCTGACCATCCATCTCTATAAATAGAGAATTAAGATATTTTTTCATTGCAACCTCCATCATCTATTTTAAGGTTAGGTTAGATTAGATAGGATTCAATGAATCTACCCCTCATTTCATTTCATTCCCTTCTAGAAACTTCTCCTTCAATCCTCTCTAAATTAACCTCAGAACAGTTCATCTTGAATTTTGTGCCACCAGCTCATCAATATTATCTTCCACATGGTTCACACAATCCAATAAAATAAACTTTTCAACTCAAATTCATTGAATTCTTGATCTTTCTCATAATGTTGACACTCGACATTAACTAGCTTTTGATTCTCGATACATACTCCATTGCTCAACATCCACTGTCAAAACACTTAGCACGAACTAAAGTTTACTGGTGCTCGATATCAACTTAACTTTACTCAGCTTACACTGTTTCACTGAACTTACACTAAAATTGACTTTGCTTGGCTCCAACTAATTTTCTGCTCGACTTGCACTAACTTTTCTCGATACCTACTATCCACTTGGTCAGGCTTGGTAAACAAACTTCATTTAACTTGTTCTTATAAACTTACTTAGTGTAACAAACCTTTGCAACCTTAATTAGATTATCAATGCACTATAATATCACTATCTTAACTAATACTTGTACTCGTTTTCATATCATAACTCAACCTTTCCTCTAGGTGCTATTGTTACCTTGTTTAATCAAATCCTCTTCATCAATCAAACAAATGATAGTGCACTTAAATCATATAAGCAATTGTCTTACCAACAAGTAGTAGGTTTTACATCAGTGATAAAATAATGATTGAAACACATTTATCATACTTGTATCAATATGTTCTCAACAATCTCCCTCTTTAGCATTGATGGCAAACCAAACTGACCAATCAGAATACCAAAAAAAAAAAATCCTTGTAGTGCAATCTCTCCCTCTTTCAGCAACTTTCATCTTCTGAATAGTTAAGAAAAATTATGTTCTAATCAATAGACAATCAACTCGTCCTTATGACTCCTTCTTGATCACTTCTTATATCTCCCTTAACAGTATCTCCCTCTTACTAGGTAGATGTAATCAACAAGTACACTTTCTCCCCTAGCAGTCAGGATTTCTCCTTCATCTCCCTTAGCTTTTATGAAACTTAGTATACTTTCTCCCTTTTATTCTCTTATTTCAATTCATTTATCTCCGTCTTTGACAACAATGCCAAAGACTTTTCATCTTCATATGTAGATATGAACATTTTCAATTTCTCCCTCTATCACCTTACTTGTGACTGATTTGTAGTTCCAGCTCTTTGATTACTTTAGGCAGCTCCTTAAGTAATATCCATTGCATCAATGTGTAACATATGTCAATCAACTTGTTTGATGTAGGGCACTCCTCATGCTTCTCAAATACCCCTTGATACTCATTAACATCCTTAGGTAATGCTTTTGTGAATATATCAACAATTTGTTCTTTGGTGTTGACATATTCCATCTTCACCTATTTATCTTGAACTAATTCTCTCAAGTAATGATATTTGATTGCAATGTGCTTAGTTTTTGTATACATCATAGGATTCTTTGATATATTTATAGCACTTGTATTATCATAATAAAGTATCACAAGTTTAGTGATTTCTTCCTTCATACCTTTGAGTAGTTGTTTGATCCATACAATGTTTGTACAATTTACTATAGCAGAAACATATTCAGCTTCAGCAGTAGATTAAGAAATGTAGTTTTGTTTCTTGATAGTCCATGTAACTAGCCTTTTGCCTAAGAAAAATTCTCCTCCACTGGTGCTCTTTTTTTCATTAATATTTCCAGCCTAATCACTATCACTGTAGGCTCTCAATTCAAATATCTCATTTTTCTTGTAGTACAAACCATACTCTTATGTTCCTTTTAGATATCTCATTATTCTCTTAATTCCCTTAAGTGATTCTCCCTAGGATTAGCAGAGAATCTTGCAACTATCCCTATAGATAATGCAATATCTGGTCTACTATGTACTACATATTGTAATTTACCAATCATAGATCTGTATAATGTTTGATTCACCTCAATTGAATCATCATTCCTTGACAATTTATGTCATGTAACCATAGGTTTACTTATTGACTTGGAATCTTCCAATCCAAAAAAAATTAGTATCTCCTTAACATACTTTGACTAAGTAATATATATACCATATTTCATCTGATGTACTTGCAAACCCACAAAGAACTTGATCTCTCCAAAGATAGATATCTCAAATTCTTGTCTCATTTCATTTGCAAAAGCATTACATAAAGTATCTTGACCTCCAAATATGATATCATCAACAAAAATTTCAGATAATAAAATACCTTTGCCTTGATTTTTGTTATCATCAGTGCTTTCAAATCCAATCTTCACTAGAAAATTATGAAGCCTCTCATACCATGCTCTTGGTGCTTGCTTCAAACCATAAAGAGCTTTGTGTAGTCTACATACTATTTTTTTTTTGTTAGCATCAACAAATCCTTCTGTTTGTTCTATGTAAACTTCTTCCTCCAATATACCATTTAGAAATGTAGACTTAACATCCATTTGATAAACTTTGAAACCTTTATATGCAAAGTAAGCAAGCAGAGTTCTTACTCCTTCCAGTCTTGCAATGAGAGTGAATGTCTCTCCATAATCTATCCCTTCTTCTTTTTCCTTGTGACTTCACCATTTTCATGTAACTTGTTTCTATATACCCACTTGGTACCAATCACATTTTTGTCTTCTAGTCTAGGAACTAGAGTCCATGTCTTATTTTTCTTAATTTTTTTCAATCTCTTCTTCCATGGCTTTATACCAGTCCACATCTTCTAAGGCATCTTTCATTGTTTTGGGTTCTTGCATGCTCAGTACACATGTATCATTTCTCAACTTGTTCCTTGTCATTGGTCTAGCATCTTTATCACTAATGATTTGTGTAGCGGGATGATGTCTCTTGACATACTTAGATAATCTTCTTCCAACTCTAGCTTCTACATTTGGTCTCTCAACTTCTGAATCACTATGTACCTCTCTGTCAGGTAGTTCAGCACCTCTTTCATGTACACTAATTTTAGAATTAAAATGTGCCTCAACTTCATTTTGTAACTCAGCACCTGAATGAAGCTCAGTTCCTAAATGCAACTCGACATTCATAGTATGTGATTCGACAATCACTGAAACTTGTTGTTGGTTTGGAACATGATTTACATGATCTTCTTTAGCAGGCATACCTTCATAAAAGTATATAAATGATTTATATTCTTCTAGTTCCTTTATAGGTTCAGCCTCATATACTTCTATATATTCATCAAATTTCACATTTTCACTTTTCACAACTTTGTTAGTGTTGGTATTTAAACACTTATAAGATTTACTTCTTGTGGAATAACCAAGAAATATACATTCTTTACTTTTGCATCTAATTTACCATTCCTGAAATCTTTGAGAATATAACACTTGCTTCCAAATACCTTAAAATATATTACATTGGGTGAGTATCCATACCATAGTTCAAAAGGTGTTGAATGAGTACCTTTCTTGACTTATACACAGTTTAAGGTATAGACAATTTTACTTACAGCTTCTCTCTAGTATTTCAAAGCAACATTTTTCTCCATCATAAGTGTCCTAGCACATTCCATTACAAATATGTTCCTCCTTTCAGCAATTCCATTTTGTGGAGGGGTTCTAGGATTAGATGTTTGTCTTTTGATTCCTCTATCATTACAAAACATCTCAAACTCATTTGATGTAAATTCTCCTCCTCTCTCAGATCTCAAACATTTTAGACTTTTACCTATTTCTTTCTCAACTCTTGCTAAGTACCCCTTAAACATTTGGAAAGCATCATATTTCTATTTCAAAAACATAATTGTCATCATTCTAGAATATTCATCAACAAGAAACATAATGTACTTATCTCCTTTTTAGCTTTTCACTTCAATTGGTCCACACAAGTTAGTATGAACAATCTCTAATATTCCTTTAGTGGTATGAGTTTTAAAACTTGACTTTCTCATTTTGCCTAACTGACATTATTTACAAATTATATTGTCAGGCTTTTTCAACTTAGGCAAACCTCTATATCTTCTCATGTTATTGATGCTAGCCAAGTTATCAAAATTAACATAACATAACCTCTTATGCCATAGCCACACATCATCAAATTCTACAACTAAACAAGTAGCATCCTCTATATCAAGGTAGAATAGATTACCTCTAGTTTGATCACCTTTTCCAATCAATTTTCCATCAGTATTATATATCTTAGAAATTTTGTTCTCAAACTCAACCTTACAATCCAAATTATTTAGTTGTGACACACTCAACAAGTTATAGTTAAGTCCTTCAACATAGTAAGCATTGTCACATAAAATCTTTTCTATGAGCTTAATAGAACCTTTTCCTTTTATTAGGCATGGTGCATCATTATCAAACCTTACACTATTCCCATCATAATAATTCAAGGTAATGAACTTACTTTTATCTCCAGTCAAGTGATGTAAACACCCATTATTAGTGATCTATCTATCATTCTTGTTCACACAAGACACTAGTGCAATTGCCTCATCTTCATCAAATTCATCCTTTATTGCAACATACACCACTCCATCATCATGATCTTCAAATCCATCTTTTGTTTCCTCTTCAGCAATGCAGCAAGACTTCTTGCCTTTGTCTTTGTATTTTTTGTTGTCTTCATCTCTTCTACTTTTGTACTTGTCACCACCTTTGTAATTCTTCTTCTCTGGACATCTAGCAGCAATATGACCAACCTCATTACAATTGAAACATATGATAGGTAGCTTACCTTTAAACTTGTCTTTACCTCTATGAAATCTCCTTGCTAGTAGTGCTTTAAGTTTATTTGCATCTTCCTCTTCTATATCACTGTCACTGGACACATATTTCAACTTTTTT